>CM029546.1:5969796-7169796 GCA_017141385.1 Sogatella furcifera | reverse complement strand
CTAATTGAGCACAAACTAACCTCCAAAGTCAAAATTATCAATTGTCAGAGCTTAGTTGCTTTGTCTCCCGCTTGATGGCGCTAGTCAATTTGTTCGCGTGCTCGCATTTTTGGTTACAAAAAATGCAGATTTTTTATTATAATTATAATTATATACTATATACTATAGGCTACTATAATTATAATTATTTTTGATTATTGCAGATTATATTCACACATATGCCTCAGCCATGAGTTTATACTTTTTTTGCGTCACCAGACTGTACTGCGAGGCATTCGTGGCACATGCCTCGGACTGTCGATACGCGGCTTAATCCTCAGAAAAAAACTTTTTCTTTCATGTCGTTTCATGGTTCATGCTGCGTCCGTCCCGTTTTTACCCAGAATTCACCCCTTCACATATTCGTATAGTCATGTATGGGTATTCCAGTAAACAATTTTCAAGTGTGATATTTTTTGAAATTGTGTATTTTGTGAAAAAATCATATTTGGTTTGATTCAGTATTTACAAAAATCAATCTCACAGCCCTTGATGTTTAATTTGGGTCGTTTGGATTTGAGCTTGTGTGAAGCTTTAAGTTGAATATTTTTCTGTGAGAGCTATCTGAATAATTATTATTATGTTATGAAAATATTATAGTCAATGCAAATATAAAAATGAAATATAGTAAATATGAAAGATTATTAAATGATTTTTCTTAACTGGAAATGTCTCTTGAAATTCAGGTTATCGCCTACATTGAGATTAAATTCCAACTTCATTCTTATAAACGACTGTGTAGGAAAATCAAATCATGTAAGCAAAAATATAGAACATTTCTAAATAAATACATTAATAAATAGAGAATTTTCAAAAACACAAGTGTCAAACCGCATTAGTTGTAGTTATAATGTAAATTATAAATTTTCTGTTTCAGAATGGTCTCAACATACTTAGTTCACCACGGTTATTGTGCTACTGCCGAAGCCTTTGCACATGGTACCGGACAATTGTTTGATGAGGAAATTACATCAATTAAAAATAGACAGCGTAAGTAGACCGACCTACTTTCCATTTCAAAAATAATATAAGTATAATAGTATTTATTTGAAGTAGCATCATCAATGTAAGGTGAAAGTTGAAAACTGTAAGTGGATGGGGAAACCGACTGTCCAAAACAGCTGTAAACCTGCATTCTTATCTAAATTTGAAATTTGTCAGCTGATTGTCAGCTGACTGTGAACGATCAAACTGCCAGTTCAACTGTTGGTGGATGTAGACTCTCAGTTCTTTGTAGAATTGAACTGGCATTCCATACTCTGTTTTTTTTATTCCATACCTATTATTTTTTAGACATGGCATTCCTGAATATAGGTTCATTTCTGTATTCTAAAGATTCTAAGACACGTTTGACAATTTTATTATTCTGAAATCCTCTATATGTTTTGGAAGTAACATTGATTATTCATGTACCTAATGTACTCAAGTAAGTGTATAGTCTGTCCAAGCAAAGAAGAGCCTCTGGCAAGATGGAAAAATGACTCCAGCTTGGTCAATATTTGTTCAAGAATTACAAATGTGGTCTTAATAGTAGATCAAATTGTTTCCCACAATTTGAGATCTAGTTGATTATTTTTGAAACAATATTGACTAAGCTGTAGTCATTTTTCATCATCCCAGAGGCTCTTCTTTGTTTGGTCAGACTTTACAATACTGCATCACTTTTGTCCTGGTTGAATCCAATATTAGTAACTTTAAGTTTTATTATGGCTCAAAATTTCCGAAGTTTAATGAATGATTTTCAAGTTTCCAACGAATTATTGAAGTGAATTGTTTTATTTAATTCCTTATGTCGACATTCTGAATTCCTTTGAGACCAAAAAAATAATAGGTGAATCTTTTAATAAACTAACTACAAGTGAATCTTTCATCTTGTTGAGTAGTTGTGAAGGTGATATTGTGGTAGTTATCCATGTTAAATGAAAATACAAGATATTGTCCCACAGATTTACACAAAGTAATTTAGAATGTTTATTCTGTGGTTTGGCAATATCTTGACTCTTCAATAAACCTATTATTTTGGACACTCAATCCAAATTGGGAAAATAATAGTGAGAACTTGAGTCTGATATTTCTTTCCTTATTTATGTGTATGTGCGTGTAAATTGTAAATAAATGTATATATTGTCAATTGATCTAAAAGGAAATGTGTTTGTTGCAGGTATTCTTAAGCTAGTTTTAGCGGGACGTATGGGAGAAGCAATAGAAACAACTAGCCGACTGTACCCGGGCCTGTTTGAGCGCAACCACAACCTGCTGTTTTTGCTCAAGTGCCGACAGTTTGTGGAGATGGTGAACGGCTCGGACTCGGAAGTGAGGTGTCGTAGTGGTGGAGGAGGAGGCGGTGGAGGAGTGGGAGGTGGCGGAGGGGGGTACTCGTCCCCCTGTCAGTCGCCCCCTCCTCCACCTCGGCCACACAGTCCCACACACGCCTCTGTTATACAGTCGACCAAGGCGCTCAACGGCAACAGCACTAATAACACCAATAGTACAAGGTAAACTACGTTTGATAAAGTCTTATTGTATGCTTTTATTAGGTGGAGGATGTTTTATGAAAAATGGAAAAATTACCATGTTTCGCCGATAGGTAGTGAATGAAGGTGATATTGTGGTAGTTATCCATATTAAATGAAAAGACAAGATATTGTCAAACTACTGATTTATTAAAAATCGAGACACCGGTTTCGGTTGCTACACCATTATCAATCTCTGGTAAACGAAAAAAATTTGTCTTTTCAATTAATTCAGTCAGCAAAGTTATAAGTCAGGTATGAATTTCTTATATAATTTCTATTTTAGAATAACTTACTTTATAAATCTTAAAAAATCGTATTAAATTTGATACTATTAATCTATAACTACTATAGTAAATAATCTATATACTATAAATAAATCTATAATTTTTCCATTATGAAATTGTGAAATAAGTGTTATTCTACATTGAAAACTGGGTTTCTAGTTATTGAATAAGAACTATTTGAAGCTACGGCCGCACTGCCGGTTTGTGGAGGGTGGATGGTTCATCTATAGAACATACAACATCGCCAACGTACCTAATTATACAATTTTTTATATTTTATACAGCTACGTTTCATTAGTTTCATGCAGTTAATGAGTGTGTAGTGTGTACTTTTTGTTCGTCTCTATCAATTGTTTAAAATATTCAATATGTACTTTATGAGAGCAAAACTCGAAATTTAAGATCATAATATATGATGTGAAGCTTAAAGGGCATAATATGGGCTCTGGACATTCTATTGGCATTTTTAGTGGTTATAAAAGCATTAACAATAATTTGTCTCTCTATCAATTTGATCATTACTTTGCTTTTTTACAGAAATAATAAGTCTAGTGATAATATCGAAGAAATGAATCTTAGTAATGCCAATCAGAGCGTTAACGGATCTAACGAATACGACCAAGTACCTCGTAAAATTAAAAACGATTCAGAGAGCTCAGGTGACGTAGAAATGGAATCACAGAACTCTGAAGATAAAACATCACAAACAAATGGCTATCATAATGGCACAACACATGGAGAAATTGAAGATATGGGTGAGTATTGACTTTGTTTAATCAGTTTTTCTGTTAATACAGTATAGAATAATGTTCAATTGCAATAATACAGTACTAAAATCCTTTCCATAGTCTTGTCGATCCAACAAGACATTCCTTCAAATGGCAGCTGTTCAATGCTGCCAGCAGAAAATATAGTCTCAATTTTACCATCTGTCTCTCATCACATCTGACCAGCGGTTTTTCGGAAAAAGTGATTTTAGAATATAATTTTTAGATCTGCACATGCGTGGTTACACTCTCGCTTCAATCGGCCATTTTTTAAAAAATGTGTTCTTTGCTCGACAAGACTATAGCTATGTTCATACTATAGAGCTACTATATTCATACTTCAGAATCAAGTCCATATCAGTTTGCTGATAATTTTTTGATTCCCATCTTCATCAATATTTTGAATTTTGATATGGACTAGATTAACCTCATTCACTCATTTCATGAACTTGTCGGTTTTTTCGCCACGTCGTTTATAGTTTTGTCGTGGCCAAGGTAGCACACACAAGCGTATAAGTTTGTTTATTTCGTCTCAAGTGATCGTGAACAGGGTATAGTTCTATTTATTTAACTATCATTGGAAAAGTTAATTAACTATTATTAAGCTATTCTAACAAAATGTAGGCAAATTTCATATCATTCAGTTTTCCTAGAATTATAAATTTTCAAAGGCTTTCCTTTTGCTTGGTGTTGAAATAAAACGTACTAAAATGCTTCATACAACACTAATTCACAACATTATTATATTGTGTTATTTATAATTGTTCTGGTTTTTTTGCAGATGTTGACCCTCCAGCCGGCAAAAAGCAACTGTGTGGAGGCAGTAAGGTGGCCGTTGAACGGATGTTGGAGTTCGGTAGAGAGCTTTACAATATGAGCGTTGTCTTGAGACAGGAGCAGGGCAAGGATGAGAATAACAAGAAAATGCTACAAGTATGTTTACTCAACTCATGTTTTCTTGGTGACAATTTGCAATCTCTTATCATTTCATTATCCACTGTAGTATAATAAGTTCTAAGTTTTGTACCTAGTACTTGGTGTCATTGTACCTGGTGTACTTGTACCTTGAGTTTTTGTACTTAGTGTGGGTGTAATTGTACTTTGTGCAAATTCTTCAGTTCTTTCAAACTTTTCTAAGTTCATTCATCAGAGTTCAATCGTAGTTGGGCCAAAGTTGGAAATTTAATTTGAATCTTTGGAATTTGAAATAGATTCAGTACTGTAATTCTATAATTTTGGATATGAACATTGTTTTGAAAAATACATACTGTAATTATGCAGCTATACCAAATTGAACAATGATTCAATACCTTCCAATTCGATTGTTCCATTCTATGTATGTATCATCTTGAGAGTAAATTGAACCGAGGTTGTACCACTTAAGGACTTGAAATCGATTGTATTATTTTTCACTGACAATGTATCTTCTAAGAAACTACAGAAAACAAGAGCGAATAAAATTATGAAAGAAGCAATAATTTGTTTAAAAAAATGAAAATTAGAAATTGGCTATATTGTATTTGAATTTGTTGCAGGATGCCTTCAGTTTATTGGCGTACTCGAATCCGTGGAGGAGTCCAGTCGGCTGGCAGTTGGATCCAGTACAAAGAGAAACTGTGTGCGCTGCTCTCAATTCAGCTATTCTAGGTAACTAATCAAATAGCGCAATCATTTCTTCATTGAATTAAATATTTATCTGATGTTTCTAAATGCCGCTTTACTCGGCTAATTTCTGATACGCAGTGGAACAAACGATGGAAATATTAATTCTCTAGTCTGTGGCAGTAGTAATACCAAAGAGGATTCTAGGTTTTAGAGTTCTATTATTCTATATGGTAATACTGAGTCCAAAATTAATATAGGAAGGAAGCTCGTCGATAAGAGACATTTTAAATAGTCATGGATTGCCGCCATATTGACAATGAGCTGATTCTATTTCTCAATTATTAAACATTTTGAACTCAGTTTAGAGGTATTTTAACTTAATAAAACATTATAATAAAAAGCTAAGTTTGTGAGACCAAAAGTTTTTTCCCAGATTTTCGGCATTGTCAAATGAGCTCACTTGACAACCTTACACTTACAAATATTTTGTGTCAATGAGCTTCCTTCCTGTAATATTGCGTAGCAATTTTTGAATTTATACAACAAGATCCTCATCTACAAGCAAATCCTAAAATCCATATGGATGTATGGAATTCAACTCTAGGGTTGTGCCAGAAAGAGCAGCATAGATAAAATTCAACGATTCCAGAACAAGGTCTTGAGGAACATCGTCAATGCACCAAGATTCATCCGAAATGCAGATATCCACAGAGACTTGGAGGTTGAGTTCGTCCAAAGTGAAATTGAGCGCTTTGCTTGGAAATATGCTGTGTAGATCTAACAGCACGTCAACCAAGAAGTTAACCCGGCTACTTGACAACACCCAGCTGCGCACGAAGCGGACGAAACCCTTCGAATTGTGTGGTGTAAAAAGCAAAGCAGTGGTAATAGTAAGAAAAAGCAGAGCAGTGATAATAGTGTGAAATTTACATAGTTGAATATTCTTTTATTAAAATAATTTAATTAATATGTAGAAGTAGTAGTCCTAGTGAGGACTCCTAACTTGGTCAAAAATTCCAATTATAAGTTAGAAATGAATTGCTTATTAGCCTCTTATGAACGTATGAGACTAGATTGCAATAGTAGAAGGTAAGCAAAAAAATTTGGACTTTTGTACCACGTATCAGAAATCTGCTTTGAAGAGTGCTTTATAGCTTACCGATTTATGTATTCGTCTCGAAATTTATATTTGATGTTCTCTAGTAAACGCATGATTTTATGAAGTTCTGATTTTTTCAACATTGAACAATATTAGAATATGATCTAAAAACCGTAAATAATTTACTCAATTTCTGGTAATTTTCTTGAAGTTTCAATTTTAGAGATCATATTCTTTGTGATGAATGTTTGTTTGTTTATGAGGGTGAAGCCCACATGAGCTCATAGGCTTGTGCGTGGGTAATGAAATGGATGATAGATGACGACTACTTTTTAGGTAGTCGGGACCGACGGCTTATCGTCTCCTCCGAAAGACGGGCTGAAGTCTTTGTTCAAAATTAAAAAATGATAGCCATTTTAAAATCATGCGATTACTAGTAAATGTTACTCCTTTCAAAACATTTCAATAATAAACACAGACATTATCCGAACTTGGAAATGTTTGAAGGCACGTTTTCCTTTACACGACACGGTCCGACGGTCGGCCGCAGTCGAACAGGTGTAGCCAATCACAGCTTTTGTTGTTTAAGCTTAAGGACTAGACAAAAGCTGTGGTTGGCTTCAGCTGTTTGACTGTGGCCGACCGTCGGTCTGTGTCGTTTAAAGGAAACCCCGTTAGGTAGACTTCAATCATATTTCAGCGTATTCTTATTATATTCCAATACGCCAATAATTTTCAGCAGTATCGTACAGTTTGCCAATGGAATCATGCATCTAAATTATAATTACTTCAGCATCTATTCTATAAACATTTCATGTAATATTTTTGATATTGATGTTTTATGTTGTTCGGAATCAAGTAATCCAACTCGATGTAATTGGAAGCATACTTTTCAATTCAGCAAATTTTCTATTCAGTAATGTCTTATGTTTATTTTATTGGTATCCTATCAACATTTCATCTAGTATTTGATATTGATGTTTTATATTATTATAATATAATATTATGAATATTTATTTCCAGAATCGAGTAATCTACCTAGAAGACCCCCATTGGAAGTGACAATGGCACATGCCAGAGAGTTGGTGAAGCTGATGTCGCGATCCGGACTCGGCTCGTGTGCTTTTGCTTCGGTTGATGGCCTGCTACATCATTGAGTGATTAAGTAAATCTTTCATATTTTTTTAATTCATAGAGATGAGAGATGAGATTACAATATTGAAAATAAAGATACACAATGGGAAACAGTGATTAGGCAATTATATTAAAAATAGTATAGAGGAATGTTTCGCGCAAGCTGAAAAGAAACGCATTTATAATACACTGCATAGTATAGCTGACGCCAAAGAGTTGGGCGGCTTCGTTTGTCTCTTGTATGTGATTTAACCTACTTAATGCCTATGTAACGCATTTATTGTCTCTTTTGATTCTAAAAGCATAATCTAGGCCTATCTAAATCTTAACTCTTTGACAAGTCTAGTCTCAATTCTTGACAACCCAATTGACAAGGAGCAGACGAAACCGCCTAACTTTTAGGCTTCAGCTATACATTGTGACGTGTCTCTATACACTGAGGCACGTGTCTCCTCAGTTGGCGTGAACTATTAAGCTTATACCGAAAATTAAGGTTTACTAATTTTATTACATTTTACAGTTTTCCTAAAGCTCACGAACAGACGAATAGTCTTGTGAGCTTCTTATTCTATTGTACAATGATTTTCTATTGGAAACGGTTTGTCCCAGTGGTAGAGAGCGTCTAATCGATGAGATTAGATAAGCGACGTGCCTCTACCACCACCGTTGTAATGGTGACCGGTTCCTCTGAATTCAATTTATGAGCCTCAAAAATCGCTTCCCGGTGGTTCGGAACCCACCTAAAGCAGTAGGTCCATTCATCTCTCATCATCATCCTTCCCATTACCCACGCACAGGCCCAAGAGCCCATGTGGGCATCACCCTAAAAAAAATAATAATAATAAATGATTTTCTATGTATTGTGTCCTTGTAAAGATAATCGATGTAAAGTGTACAAAGAATAAATAAATTTGAAATTTGCCCATTTAGCACAAAAAAATGCGGTTTCGTCTGTTCTTTGTGTGCTCTAAACTTCTAAATATGTTCTAAACTTCTAAATGTGTTCTGAACTGGCTTGTAACTAGCTGGACTAGCTGACCAGAGTATAATTGTAACTCATTCTTGAGTCAGCTGTTCCGGTACAGTTAAGCAAGTGAGTTGTTGGAAAGTACAAATAAAAGACGAAACTGCCTCAATTTTTTGGATCAGATATACCATACTAGTCCATTATCAGTATGATTCAATATCATAATGAGTAGATGATTCATACAGTATTTACTATTATAAATTAATTCTTGTGGAATCTTGAACACTATTTACAGAATAATCTAGGTCTTGCACAATCTATTACACATTGTCTATTCACAATCACTTGTGACGAAATGAACAAAATTTTTGCGTGTGTTTGTGTGTAATGGTAGGTATTCTTCTATGCGGAACAGTCTGCCGCAGTCGAACAGCTGACTCTTGTCTGGAGCTGAGATTGACTACAGTCCGACTTGTCTTGTCTCAAGACTCTTCTCTTGAGCTATGATTGGCTACAGCTGTTGGACTGTGGCCGACCGTTTCGCATAGAAGAAGTCCTACCATTACACGCACACGAAAAGTTTGTTAATTTCGTCTCAAGTGATCGTGATTAGGGTATATATAGTATAAGTATAACAAATATTACTTATATTCAATATGTACTAATAATATATCAAGAATAATTATATTTCAATATCAAGAATCTATTAGCTTCCTCGAATTGTATTCAATTCGTGTGTGTTTACTCATCAAATCAATTTATCCCCTAGATTCACTTCATGTTATTAATGTGTGTTATTTACTGCTGATCAGTTTGCAACCGCCATTAACTTTGATTTGTTTGCAGCTGGTCTGGGTTTGCTGCTGCTGGAAATGTTGGAGACTTGCCAATCGTCTTAACCAGTGCCTCTCATATTATACAAAGAATTTGACCAAAACCGACTCATTGTTTTGGAAGAGCGTGTAAGGGAATGACAAGAACCGTTTTTCAGTTTTGATTTTTGTGATCCAGAGAATTACCATGTCTTATCTGAAATTTATCAATACAATAATAATATTTATCTGGCGAGTATCTTATAGGAGCTCCTGGTTCATTTGAAAGATTAGATTCTAAATAACCGTTGAAATTTGCTATTATATATAATTAAAATTAAAGTATAGTGTTGGAGTGAGGAATTAGCGGGAGCCTCATGTTTGTCAAATATATAACTGTGAAAGTGTATGTTAATGAGATTAAGCATTTAAGAATATATAATAAATGTATAACTGTTGAGACAAGTATCGGGAAAGTAATCACTGAATTCGTACTACCGTATGTGAAAATGGTTCCAATAAAATTGGATTCGGCATCGTGCTAGTTAGCTATTTAAAAAATTGATTGCTAGCTTGTGTGTGGTCAGAGGTGTTTGATTCTTAGCTTTTTGTGGTGATTGTGGTAGTATTCCAGTGAAAAGATGACAAGGCACGTGAAGCTCATTCAATAGTGCGAAATGTTTCAAGTTGACGATTTGCTCACATTCTTTTCAATAAATTGTTCATGTAGACTATTTATGAATTGGATTTGAGAATTGATACAATTTTGTAGTTTATTCCATTTTTCAACTGTTTTATTAGACTAATCTAGTATGCAGCTATATCAAATTTGAAGTATGATCACCGTTTTGTTCTAAACAATAATAATTGATATCTACTTTCTTTGTGATTGTGATAGAGTATGGGACATGATAAGAGCATTGAATAATCGAATTCACTTTAGATTTCGTCTCCAGATGTAGGTTTGAAACTGTAACTTAACCATAAATAATTAATTAATAATAATCATGTGCACGGTTTGTGTGGGACGGTAGAATGATTTCCATTGTCATTTTGAAGCATGTAGTTTTAAATGCTGTATTTGAAAATTGATCTAAATCTCTTTGAAAGAACTTTTTTAAATAAAAATCAAACGGTCCATTCAAATTTATCGAATATTACATTTATTGATGATTCTTAGGTGTTATTGTAAATAAGTAAATAGTTTTGCTCTTGTCCTTATTTCTAAGTTATAATGATGTTTATTAAGCGGACAGTGTTATATTTGACAAACAGATTCTTTATTTTGCTTAAAACAAGAAGGGGTTGAATTGTTTCATTTCAATAAATATTCAAAAAATATTAATTTTTTAATTTAGTAGAATAATTTAATTTTGGAAATAAATTAAATTTTATTTATATTGAGCAATTATTATCTTATTCCTTGTATATTTATATCATAATAATTGATGGTCACGAAAGTTCTTATTGTTGATACCACCACATCTGTGAAAATTACTTACTCATATACCGTACCCTCTAGTCCAGTAGTCCAGTGTACTCGATCAAGTAAATGCGTAAATGCATTTGAGTCTTATGCCGGGGTTTTCCAAGCACACTCAAAGTTGAGGGACCCTCAAATATTGATGAACAGCTGACATTTTCTATGATAATTATAGGAAATGTAGTAAAGTGTAGTAAACTTGAGGGTCCCTCAAATTTGAGTGTGCTTGGAAAAACCGGGCATTAGAATCACAAAATGTAATACAATGTGAAGTCGGTTCGCACGCGTCAAGTCGACTTGTCAAAGTGTGAACAACATTAGGATTACGATTGAATCAAACAGTATTTCTAGCAGACGCCGCACCTAGTTCATCAAGTCTACTGGACTATTGTATATTAGGCATTAGTGACCATTAGTTAACTCCTTGTATGTCTCATATTTCAATCTTCGAAGAGGCATAGATTTCACATCATGATAACACTTACAATAGATATCATTTCTCTATTGTATAGGCTACTAATGAATTTCTTTACTTCTTTGGGCCGGTTTCTCCAAATACGTTTAACTGAAATTTTAGTTTAAACTATCAGCTGTCAGTGTATGGTCACTTTTATTAACTTGTGTTTCAATTGAGCCAGCTGATGGTTTAATCCAAAATTCAGATCAACTTTTTTGGAGAAACCGGCACTTTGAAGTAACATGAAGTATTTCAAATGATCTTTGGGGCTGCAAAGTCTTCAAATTAACATTTCATAAGTAAAATATAATACTGTTCAATAAACAAGTATTTACAAGGGGCCAACGCTTACTGATACAACCAAGACCAATAAGAAGCAATAGAAACATGGAGTATGTTGCAAAGTTTCTATTGTTTCTAATTGGTGCAATCAACAAGCTGCAATAGAAACAGGGAGTTGTATGGGGTATCTTTATCATTGCATAGCATTAGCATCTTATTGGTCTTGGTCTTACCAGTGCGCCTTCGCCCTACAAAGTTGCACACTCCAAAATTTTTGGACGGCCAGCTTTTTTCCGGCCTTATAAATTTTACTAAATTGAATAGAACTTGGTAAACTCATTATGTGTCTCTGGCTCTCTGCGCACATCATATGGTTGCCAAGCTTCATCATTCAATCTATAGTCGGCGCAATGTAAGTTGACGAAAACCCCCTCCACCCGAGAAATAGCTACGTTATCATTTTGCGTGAAATTGAAACTTCTCCTAACGCAAACACATTCAGCTGAATGTTAAAAGTTACAGCGTAGCTTCGGAAAAATCACGCGGTGTTGTAAAACTCACTATTTTGATGATAAACCAGCTGTTCGTAGCTCGAATATCCAAGTCGATTAGCTTCAATAACTCCAATCTTTAACATACAATGATTCATGCATATACCGCTCTCCTTACTTTGAAACTCTTGAGAGGCCAAATTACGATCTTCCGACTATTTTCGACATTTGGACAAATAATTTCAATTGTTTTTGAACAACTTTCTCGCTTTCACCACCCACTTATCTTCTCAAACAAAAAAGTTTCTAGATCATCGAAAATTTCATCTCTTCTCTTCGAGTAGATTCGACATTGACAAACATATTCATTAATTGAAACATAATTATTGGTCGGATATAGAAAATTAAAAAACCATTAGAAAGCTCGAATTCTCCTTGTCATTTTGATATAAAAAACTTTATTTTTACCACAACCCATGATTGTGAGAGAAGTGATATACAAAAGAAATTAATATTTTCGCGATTTTTCAATTTTTTTCAAAAAAAATCAAATTTTCTTTGAATCCTTCTACCCAGGAACTTTTTTAATACTACTGGCATATCAAGGATAAAATTCTACGTCTAGATATTGGGGTTGATCGCGAATTTGAAGATGTTCCAATTTCACACAATCTGGCAACGCAGCTATTTCTCGGGTGGAGGAGGTTTTCGTCAACTTACATTGCGCGGACTATAGTTAATCATATTTATAGGGATGGCAAAAAAATCAGACGTCCAAAAATCGTGGTGTGTATAATGGGGTAGGACATCTTTTCTGAATTACTTTAGGCCCAAATCCACCAAAAACTTGGTTTTTAGCATCTGTTTTTCTACAGTTGGCCTATAGAAAGTTGTGAAAAATATATAGGCTTGGGAGTTCGGTAACTTACCTATATATTCTCATTCTCCCGACACCAGTGGCGTAACAGCCGGGCCCGAGTGGCAGGGGGGCCCGCGAACTGGTGAGCTGGAAATGATACTGAATATGAAGAAGACTTGACCATAGATTTTCCCCATCAAATGCTAAGTTTTAGAAGGACTCTAGAATCAGAAATATAAAAAAGGATACAGCGAAAGAAATTTGTGAACTACTATTATTGAGTATTACCAGTGGATTAGGAAGAATAAGTATACCAGTAAAGAGAGAAACCACTATTCTATTGCTTGCAGTGTCCCAGATGTATGTCTCAAGAAAGACTTAGTGGGCTCAGCTCAGTATTGGAAGTAAAGTGGCTAGAGAAATTGATTTGAAAGAGACCATTCAACCATTTGCTTCTCACAACTCTGTAAGGTCAACAAAATTCAAGTAAAAACATTCGTTTCATTTTTTCTAGATTTTTCTAGTTCCACAATAGTTTTGTCGAATATTTGTATATTCGTATATTGGGAAAAACATGAGTTTTGTCGTAATATTAATTTTTGTAAAAATAATATTTTTAGGCTCTACTACATGTTTGTCACTGAAGATTCGTAGTAAACCAATGTCATTTATTTGTAATGTAGTTCAACAATTGAAATTTAACTCATGCAAAGATGAAACTTACAAAAATTCAATATTTCAGTGTAACTCATGGTATAGTCTGTCCAAGCAAAGAAGACATTCTGGCAAGATGGAAAAATGACTCAAGCTTGGTCAATTTTGTTTCAAAAATTATGAATTTGATCTCAAATTGTAGGAAACAATTTGATCTACTAATGAGACTACATTTATAATTCTTGAATTATATAATTCTTTAAATTGAACAAGCTGGAGTCATTTTCTCATCTTGCCAGAGGGTCCTCTTTGCTTGGACAGACTATAACCACAGACAATGTAACTTATATTACAATATACATTGTCTCTGCTATAACTGTACGAAAACATATGAATCAAATCCACTGTTGGTGTACAAACTTTGAAATTAACTACTGTATAACAATTTTGAGAATTAACTAATAATCTGGTGAATAATAATTATATGATTCAAATAATTTGTAAGCTTATGTAACATCTAGGTCCAATGATTGAAAAGCTTGCTCGTTTCTATAGCAAAATTAAAGGGATTTCCATTTCAAACTAGCTAGCCATATTGATATTTTATTGATCGTTGGATGTGACATTGACTTTTCAATGCTCAAAATACGAAGAGTATTCCCACATAGAACAATTTAATACCCATTAAACAAGGTATAGGTACATTATTGGACAAAGTAGTGAAAAATATTAAAATCAATTAGTCATTTTGGGGGGCCGAAAAAAAACTGTTACGCCACTGCCGGACACGGGACACAAACTAGTTTTTCTACCTATTTGTGCTCCTGACTACAAATTATTATAGTAAAGCTACTATAAAGGGAACTGAATGATCTACTTATCGAGTCTTTGTAATTATTACAGTCTACATATAATAAATACTGTAGATGGAAACTTCAATGTCGTCTTTCCTACATAATTTGATTTTATTTTGGCTAAAAACATGTTAGTAATGAATAACCAAATCAAAATCTCGTTTTGTTGTTCGATTTTGTTCCGGATGATAAATTGATCATACAAAAACTTCAATATTTTTTTATAGTAGTCAGTAAACTTACCCTACATACTATAGAAACTTTTACTTTACTAGTAAAGGCTATAATATAAATATGCCTATCGGTAAAAATATTATTTTACACGAGGCACCTCTGATTGTTCACGTGCCGTAGGCCTACGGTTATGACGGAAATTTTATTATTTCAAAAGTTCAGTTGAAAACAACAAGGTGCCTCTTCGGGATAACAACCCAATCCCAATTAACAATGCAATCACTCAAGCATGAAACAAAACCAAATGAAGAGCGTTTTTTCAGCAGTGAAAATAAGAAATAATTGCTGTAAGCCTTTTGATCATATTCAACCCTTCAAGCCCTATTCAACCACCGCAAGAGAGCACCGCCATTCCGAAATAAACAATGGATGATTCATTGATTCTCCTGAAACAAGAAATAGGTATTAAAGAAAATTCAATTTCTGAATTATATCTCAAACCGCTAGCTTGTATTTGGAATCAAAATAATAATAGCAATAAATTATAAATAGGCCTACCACTCAGTTCACATTATTATTTGGTATTTTAGCGCGAAGCAAAGTTATTTAGTTGACCGCAAGGTAGCGCTGAGTGTACCGCATCAATTCCTGAAACACCGCAGCGCTCGGAAAATATTCAGCGAAGGCATAAACATGAACTAACCTGTGCTGCGCCAGTCGAGACGAGAAGTCGAGTTCGAGTTGAGTGTTCGTTCAGTTCTCCTGTTCCCAAACAATCCGTCTTCTGACAGCTATTCTCTTTCTTGTTTTGGTATACGCCGACGCTTTTCTTATGATAGTTTGATTATTCGAGGAGTTGAATTATTACGTGGTTTGTCAGATCGGCTACTTGTCGCTCTGTTCTGTATTGTTTTCACATTGAAACTGGTCGCTTTCTTCGGTATCCATCAAAAACATAGAGCCAATTCTCATGCTCTCTTGTTTGGTTAGCATTCGCTTGTGATTGTGCCGTATTAGTATTTTTGAAACCGCCACATAGCTAACGTGAATACAACGTAAACAAAACTAACGTGCTGTCAAATTCTCCACCTTTAGTGGAATAATGTGTGATTTCAGAGTGTGTTGTTGATAGAAAGTATTCAAAGTTGTTGACATGCCTGCAGCCGAAGTAATGACAACTGACCAGAAAGAGCCGGATAAGGCACCAGTTGTAAATGGGACAGAGACTTTACCTCGACCTTCTGGAAAACAGGTATGAAACAATGATCAGGTAACACTGACCTGATTTCACTTGTTATTATAGAATAGATGACCTAATAAATTATATAGGACTATTATATAGTAGTATTATAAGTTTTCTGACTAAGAATTATAAATAGAGACTTGGCTAAATTTTAATAGAAAGTTACAGTGCAGTAGTTCTACCTACTCCTACATAGTACCGGCGTTATGCCACCTACTTTGCATTTAAATAGGTGAGATAACTTCACCCAACATTTTAGACCTATAAGTTATGCTCAGGGAATAGGGTGTTGGGTTGGATTTGAACGTAGTCCAAAATGTTTTCTGGTATAAATAGAAGCTTCTTTCAATAATTATCGGTCGCATCATTCAAGTAATTTCTGTACAATTCAATGAAAGTTTCACTCTAGACTCTAGTGTCCAAACTATGTGATTCTTTATGTTATTTTTAAGCTTCAATGATGATTTGAAAGAGGTGGTATTGTCCACGCTAAATAAGAAGAGACGCCGAAACAATACTCTTTACATTGTGATGGCGTCTCTACTCAGCTTCCGCGAACTACAGTAGGCTACAAAATACAGTAGTGCGATGGATGGGAAACTCAGAACTCCAAGAGTGTCAAAAAAATTGTAGGCTACCTATATGTACTCTGCACGTCTTGAAAGATAGATATAGAGAGAGTGAGAAAGGGGTAACTTACAGTATTTTAATCTTGAATCAATGACTAATTAACCAAAAAAGTTATGGATACTTATTCATAATGATGAATCATGCCATACTAGGCCAGTGCAAATCTATAAGCCTGAATATTTTTAGAGAGAAAGATTCATTAATCAATCATGAACTGTAAATTCAATAAAACTTTTAGAGGCTATAAATTTAAATTTTGCTCTACCAGCATATTATCCACTATTTTACTTAACTCATTCTGTATCCATTAAAGTAATTCTATTCATTCTGTATATTATCTTACAACTCTCTTGGTGAGGTGTTATGAGTAGGGGACCTGAGTAGGGAAGTTATAGGTCCTATATATCCCCGCCAGTCTGCACAGAGGCAACTCCAGTCTGGAACTGTGCCGAGTACCTAATTGCTGAGTGTCACTCCTCTAATCAGAACTTGAAAGTAATGGATGAATCAATGAACTGAAATGAAAAAATTAATTGAAAAATATGAAGATAATTTCTGTTTTTGATCAGCAGTATCAGGAGAGAGTTTCACCTCTTATTTATTTATGCAGATACATTACAATTATACTGATAAGTGAAAACACAGACACATATCGAAATCGGTGATAATTTAGATGAAAATATTAAAAAATGCTCTTAGGCGAAAAGGCACAAAATGTATCCAATGTATTCAAAATGTTTTCCACAGCATAGTCACTAGACTTCCATCTTCTATGTAACTTATCGTCTTGTCTCATTTTAAGGCACGTATCGACAGTGCGAGGCATACGCCGCGAATGCCTCAGAACGCATGCCTCGGACTGTGGATACCGGGTTTGCTTGCAGCAAGGCATATGCGGCGCACAATTCGTGGCTAGCAGTGTGCTTGTCGGTAAAAGAGCCGTGCTCAAAGTTGCCTCGCCCCGAGTGGATACCTGTGCTGTTTGCATCGCCAGGCACAATTCTACAAACTAACCTTCAAATTGTACCTATTACTGTGCATTCTTGCGATTTAAAATTCAATTCGGATGCAGAAAGTTCAGAAATAATAGACATTGCCTTAATTTTTTATTCACTAATTGACCGCCTTCATCGTAGATATTGTATTTACTGCCATTGGATTCACTGCGAGCACAAACTAACCTCCCAATTGTAATTTGGATTTTGGTTCGCGTGCTCGCAGTGAGCATACGTGGCTGCAAAAAGCATAAGACCACGCATGCCTCACCCCGAGGCAGATGTCGTGCCTCACAGCGAGGCAATCTCGATGTCGATACAGGCAGGCCTCAAAGCTGACAGCAAGTTCCTAATTTCTGATATGCCAAGAAACTGTAAATATAATATAAGCTAACTTACTTAATTTTTTAAATAGTGAAAGTTGTTTGCAGCTTTTAAAGTTATTTTTTATAATCACCAAATTTAATCTATTTGTGAGATATTAAATTAATCACTTCACTTATGTAAACTTTATCTAGATCATCTATCAGGGTAGGCTATGTGTAATCAATATTTTGGTGAGAAATCGCTCATAGGCAAATTATTCAGATAATTTGCGCCTACCATCAATGGTCTACGTGAACTATATTACAGAAAACTTGTTTTCAATTTCTCAGTACACCTGTGTTTGCTTGCTATTTGGGTCTGGTTTAAATTTCAAGCAACTTACACAGACTGGGTGTAAATTGAGATCCTGAACAAATTCATTATACGGCACTGATCTCCAATGAGTCTTATAAACCTGTATGATGCAATCGTAATAACCGGTTCGTCTGTGATCTCACCAACTGGTCCTGTATTGGATGGAGAAAATTATCATCTCTGTATGATCTCGCAAGTGTATAGCCTGTCCAAGCAAAGAAGACCCTCTGGCAAAATGAGATAATGACTCGAGCTCCATCAATATTGGTTCAAAAATTATTGATTTCGTCTCAATCGTAGGAAACATTCTGATTTACAATTTAAGACCAAATCAATATTTTTTGAAACAATTTTGACCAAGCTGGAGTCATTTTCTCATCTTACCAGAGGGTCTTCTTTGCATGGACAGACTATACAATACATTGCTATTCCTTTCACAATAGCCGAACATAGTGGTTTGTATTTTTTTCTGATAATCTTCCAATCTTTTTATAAACTATGCCACGTATAGCCTCACCCCTATTTCGTGATAACGTGTTGTTCTGATATAGCCTAACGATTCTCTTCAAAAGTATTAAGTACGGTACTTGTATTGAGTATAGAGATAATTATGTGCCATACGTATTAATGCAAGAATATAATCATTGTACTATTATGTAATTGTAAGGATATATTGCTTAAATGTGTATATGCTACTGTTTATAGAACTGATTTGTATGAATTCGAATAAGTAATGAATGTATTTGTTTTTGTTCGGGATAGTTGTGAAGGTGATATTTTGGTACTTAGTTGAGCATATTGAATAAGAAAAGTTTTTCTTTTATTCAATAATATCTTAGATGGTTTCTGATTGTATGCAAATATGAAATCCATATCAATTAGCTTGGGCTGTATAGATAGCTGATTAAGAATACTATTCATTTGATACATTAAGAAGTTGAACAATTTAAAATTATAATACATTTGATTACATTCAATTATAGTTCAGCCTACATGGAGATATCTCTCGCATGCAAAATTTTCAATGAAGTACCTAGCTTTAAAAACCTAAGCTTTTTAACTTACGATCTACAGTATCTCAGTAAAATCGTTTTCATTTTTGTTGAACCTCTACAATCGAATCCTAAGCGAAAGCAGCATAATGCATTGTTAATTAAAGTGCATAATTGCAATTAAGTAATATGCAATCAAAGTAGCCTCACTTATATTTTTGTTGAGCTTTTCAACATCCGAATCCTATGCAAAAAGCAGCATTAAGCATTGTTGATTGAAGTGCATAGGGTAGCGAGTTGCCCCGAAAGGAAGTGAACCACCATTAAGCTGAACTGTGTTCATCTCTTCAATTCAGATCCCATCACCAACAGTAATATGGTAAGTCCAAGCAAAGAAGACATTCTGGAAAGATGGGAAAATGAATCTAGCTCGCTCGGTCAATATTGGTTCAAAGATGATGAATTTGGCCTCAAATTGTAGAAAACATTTTGCTCTATAATTTGAAACCAAATTCATAATTTTTGAACCAATATTGACCGAGCTGGAGTCTTTATCCTACCTTCCAGCATGTCTTCTTTGCTTGGACAGACTGTAGAACGTTGCTTGATTAATTCAAGGCGTCCATCAATTTTAATAAGGAGAGCAGTGTTGGAAAATGGACACCTAACAAGGGAATATCGTTGGAACATTGTAATGAACATCCATAACGCGATTCATTTGGGACTGGAAATTCCAAACTCTCATTTTGGATGTGGGCATTGTTGTATTAAATAGTGAGGGTATTGTTGTGTTCGAATTCGATAGTGAAGGTATTGTTGTATGTGATCATTCACTGCTACTGTGATTGAGGGAGATTCGTAGAGGGAGAAAGAGCTTGGGGTAGAGTTTTCGACTCTAGTGCGATAGGTGGAGTATAATAGGGCTGAATTAATCATATTTGGCTACCCTCAGTGGCCTAGAGGGTAACTCTGATTTTAATAGTGTTTCGTAAATGACTTTGAAAGCGTTTTGCTTCAAACTATACATCATGGGAAACTATTCATCGTTTACGTACCAAAAACATTCAGAACGTTATTTCAATTCTTATCTAAACCCACAGTTTAATTATACCAAACACTGTAATCATCTACTTCCAATAAAATTGATTGATTGATCTCCCAGTCTTCAATGACCGAATAATTTATTTTAGAGTGAACGTTCACTGATGCGACCAAGACCCAAGACCGAAGACCAAGAATATTTTATTTCTATGAGTCACAGAAACACTGAACATGGAATTAAGACCAGAACTGTATGCTATCAATGTGAAAGGTCTGATCGTGGTATATTGGTCTTGATCGCACCAGAGTGCGTAGGTTTAGGGTTTATATTCACCATTAGAATCCCTATGCTTGTTTTCTATATAAATTTCTTCTTTGCATTCTAAAAACGATCCAAACACATATAATAGTCATATTCTAGAAAAGCATAATATACTGGATTTTTACTATTTGTCTTTATTGGCAAGAGATTCATGTCAACTGCGAATTTCCCATCAATATTTGACCCAGAATATTAGTTTATTGGTATTAATTGAAAAAATATTGTGACCTTAGATTGATATAATTTTGTTTCAGAATCTGAGCAATAACTGAAGAATGTATAAGAGAATTGATACAAATTTTTATGTTTTCAAGATTCTTAGTGCTGTCATCTCATGATTGAATTTAAATTCTTTGACTCGTCATTAGTTCAATTTCTTTAAGAAAATCAATGTTTATAAATAATGTCTGTCTGTAAGTTACATTATTTTATCTAAAACTAAAGATAAAAAAACCATTGCCTCCCCCTAATAAAGAATCATTACATTTCACAGTTCTCTTTCTACCCGTAAGAGTCTCCCCACTCCCTACCTTTTATTAGAATTCATAAGTATATTTTTCATAGTTCTCTTCTGTTATTTATTGCACTTCTACTTCCTCCCTTCATAGTATAGCATTAGGTATGATGAATGACTTCTTCCACACATCCATCCATTCATTACAATCTGTATGAATGGTTTGACTCGGGGTCACGTGATATTCTAATGGCTATTCAAGTTGATCTTTGCGGATGTGTAATTTCCGTTTGTCGTTTTGCTCCACATACCCAATTAGATCACCTTATTACGGATAATAAATCAATTTTTTATTTACTCTTTCGAATTGTGTTACTTGTGTATTGTTTTTCATTGTTCATGTTATGTAATAATATTTCAATTTGTTACCGGATGAGAACTTATATTAAAAACTCAAGGTAATGCAACTTCATTGCAATATGTAGTGATTATGTTAGAGGCTTGTTTAATGTCACTTCTATTGTTATTGCGCACCCCAATAACTTTTTCAAGAAGAAAATGAAGTTGAATAATGGGTGATAATTCTAAGTTTATGTTTGTTGTTGTCAATAATACATTAGGTATAGTCTGACCGAGCAAAGAAGACCCACTGGTAAGATGAGAAAATGACTCCAGCTCGGTGAATATTGGTTCAGAATTTATAAATTTACTCTCAAATTGTAGACCAGAATGTTTCCTACAATTTCAGACCAAATTAATATATTCTTTGAACCAATATTGACCAAGCCGAAATCATTTTCTCATCTTTCCAGAGGATCTTCTTTGCTTGGACAGACTATATAATCAGTCAGCTTGACTAAACTTAGCATACTCTTGTAAAACTTTAATTAAAGACGTTCAATTTTTTTTAAAGTGAAAATTTATAATATTAGTCTTATGATTTAACATAACCTTGTTTTGGAATGTGTAGTTTAAATTGGTAGAGGAGTAGTTTAGACTTTAGAGCATGAGCCTGTTGCACTCAGTAAAATGTATTTTTTTAATAAATGATGATTGATTCACTTTATATGAATCGCTAGGAGTCTATGTAGGGCAGTAAATTTGAACTTTTCGCTATGTAGAGTAATAAATTCAGGGGGTACACATAATTTTGTAGGAAAACATAATAGGGGTCCATATAGCCATGAAGGGTAATCAACTTTTTACATTTTTCCAGTTCTAAATTTTCCCCAATTTTTTCAAAGCATGGTCCAATTCTTCAGTTTAAGACATAGCGTGAAGAAAGAACCTCTCTTTAAAGTTTTATTCTCTCTTGGAAATACCATATCCATCTCTGGGCTGTGATCCTGTGATATTACTCAGCTATATAATACTGGCTTTGGCTAGCTCCTGCATTGGCTATGATACTAAAAATACTAAATTAGTATTAGCCTAATAAAATTCTAAAATAGTATGACTTTGACAAAGTGTCTATCGTTTCCAGGACAAAAACTCATGGTTGAAGCACTTAGAAATTCCCTCACTTGAAACTGCCAAAAAACCAAATTCTTCACAATTTTTTCATAGTTTTAAATTGTGTCAAATCTCAATTGGTTGTTCTCTGCTTGTTTTGTAGACATCAACTAAGTGGAAGCACCTTGAAAGTATAGCCTACTTCCGGTGTGAATCATGTTGGTTGTAGGATGGGAACAATATGTTTACTACAACTGCTAGCTAGTGTTTTCGAGTATTTACATGCAATCATAGTCCTCGATTTGGATTTGGAACAGACTTGTAATTTTATATTTGTGGAGGTTCTCAGGGTCCACACTTATCTATAATCTACACTTGAACTAATTGTTATGTAGAATGTGATAAAAGCAGATTGATATATCCATTTTGAAGTTCGGTTATTTCTAAGTCAGACACAAATCATCATTACAAAATCATATTGACAATAATAATTATAATACTATACATTATTGAAATTCGTAGGACCTCAGATCTCTGAGTTATGAGCTGTTATTGGTGATTTTAAGAAATATCGTAGCTCGTAGCCTATAAATAAATACAGGAATGATCAAAGGCATGTTGGAATGCTTTACAAGTTCATTGATACCTTGAATTTATATATATTTTTCAAAACCTTGAGATGTCAGGTGAGGGTTGTCCATCAATCATACAATTGAAACAAACAATCCTAAGATATTCATTGTTGCGAATCAGAACATTTTGCTTAGTCTGTCCAAGCAAAGAAGACCCTCTGGAAAAATGGGAAAATGACAGCTTGGTCAATATTTGTTCAAGAATTATAAATGAGGTCTTAATAGTAGATCAAATTGTTTCCTACAATTTGAAATCAGATTGATAATTTTTGACCCAATATTGGCCGAGCTTGAGTCATTTCCCCATCTTGCCAGAGGGTCTTCTTTGCTTGGCCTAGAAGACTATGCTTTGCTTGAAGACTAGCAAAGACTTCTTTGCTTGGCCTATAGCTAGTCTTTTTTAAATCAATCCAAAGTAGAATTTCTGCTCTTTAAATACAGAAACTGTTCGTTGATTAATATAGGTCAATTTATCAAAATTTCCAGTTTTCTACTGTGGTTGTAGTGGTCAGAATAGTTGTTATTAGTGATCTAGTGTTTTGACCATTTGATGCGGTCACTTTGCGTGGATAAGATCAGTGGATAATGACTCCACAGTGAATTAGCTTCGCTTATTAGGGTCAAGGAACTTTTTAATTTAAAGCCTTGCTGGTTGCGCGATTCTGTACTCTAGTAACCTACAGTGATGTTTCCACAACTCAGCTATTCCAAAAAATACAATTGAATGTTTTTGCTTCCTTTAACAGCATTGAATAAAACTCTCTTATTCATTTCATTTACTTATTTCCTACCATAATTTATTAGTGATAGTATTATTAGTAATTATTAGATAAGCACTAGAATAGAATAGATCAAGTTAATCACAGTATTATATTAGTTAATAATTTCATTCTTTAATTTCTTCTCTTCAGCATATCAATTATCTTATATATTTATTGGTTCATGTCATGATTTGTACCATTTTCTAAATTTTTTCCAATAAATCAAATTCCAATTATAAGTAATTTTTGGTTCATTTGATTTATTAAACTTCTCTAGCTAACTCAGCTTTTGCACATATATTGCTAACAAGCAGATGTGTAGAAACCAAGATTTTTGATAGGTAGGAATTCTTATTGCTAATAAACAAATAGTACTGAAATTATGAATATAACTTTTCTCAACTCTACAATTTCATGTGGAAAAAAGTGAGAAGGTTCATTTTAATTGACTTTTAAAGAGTGTAGAAAGTTTACTGTATGTTCAAATGGTTCTTTTCACTTTATTTTGATGGTTCTATAATATGTATTATTTATTTTTACAGGTAATTTGATCTTCATTGTTGATTCTTCACTTTCTACTATAGAAGTTGTATTCGAAGCTCTTATGTGAGTAAATGATAAAATTATATTATACCTAATATACACTAAAAGCTACAAGTTCAACGAAGTAATACATCAATATCAAATACAAGGTGAAAGATCACTGTTGAATTATAGTTAGATAGATGAAGCAAAGGAAACATTATGGCAAGATGGGAAAATGGTTTCAAATTTTTGATCCAATATTGACTGAAATGAAGTCATTTCCGCATCTTGCCAGAATGTCTTCTTTGCTCGACCAGACTTTACAATATACATCAACATCACTGTCAAATTGTATCGAATTTAAGAAAAGTGAAGTGAAAATAATTACTAACTAGAATTTTGTAAGTTTACAGTACCGTACAGTCGATTTTTGAGTGAAGTCCCTTATCATTCTTCCTGTTATTTTCTCTTTCTCTCTCCTCGGAAACGTCTGACTGCCCGTCCCAATCTAAAACCACAAAGCCAGATTGACCGCCCCTTCAATTTTTTTCCTTGAATGATCGTGACGTCCGTAATTTCGGTGATGCAGACCGCAGTGGGCTTTAATGGCTTTTGGACGTCTGCGTCGATGGGAACCATAATAATTGTGGGAGAAAGGGGCTAACGGGCCGAGAAGACCTAGTCCACAGCAAAGAAAACATTCTGGTAAGATGGGAAAATGACTCCAGCTCGGTCAATATTGGTACGAAAATCATAAATTTGGTCTCAAATTGTAGAAAACATTATGATCTACAATTTCAGATTAAAATTTTAATTTTCGAACCAATATTGACCGAGCTGGAGTCATTTTCCCATCTTGTCAGAATGTCTTCTTTGCTGGACAGTAATGTACTAGACAGACAGTGCATCAGACTATTGTTGAATAAGTATAACATCCGTTTCGGCGTATTGAGTTTAAGATGGAGAGTACAACGTATTCCGATGCGAAAGTTAAATTTATTCTTGAGTGTAAGACAATGGATAGACAGTAAGAAAGATTAGGAATGAGTGAGGAATGTTTGAAAGAGGAGTTAGAAGGATAGAAGATTGAAAAATAGTTGAGAGAGAGTGAGAGAGTAGAATAACGGTAGATCACATTTTTGTGGTGTTGGAATCGATTAATCACTCCTGAGAAGTAGCCTAATAATTATGAAATGATGAAAAAAATTGAAGATGCCTTTCCCTTCCCATAGACTGTAATTATTTTAGTGTTTTGGAAACTGAATAAACACAGAAAGAATATAATTTCTGCTAGTCAACAGAAGATTCAGTTGGTGAATACATGAAATTGTATTCATAAGAGAATGCATGAAATTATATTCATAAGTGAATACTTAAAATTGTACAAACTTATTATACATTTTGAGTTTTATTATTCACCGATTTTTCTGTGTCTACAATCTTCAGTACTCTCTGGTAAGACCCTACCTGTTTTATTACGATTTGTAAATAATTTTTGATGGCATATTTACATAACATACCTTGTTGGCTTGAAATCACACCGCTTGAGGAATAGTTGTGCAAACTTTGATCAAGTTTCGGTGACTAAATGGCAGCTGAAGTCTGATGCTTCAAATTTCAAGCACTCTGACAAGCAGACTAAGCATGCAATCTGACAACTCTGTTGTTGAAAATCTGCCTGTCTCACGACAAGTTTCCGAATTATTGTAGTTGATCAAGTGAATGTTTCTGTATTGTTTGCTTGTAAGTCAATCCTGCATTTACAACTAAATTGTGGTGAAACACTGGTTTGAAAACTAAGGGTTTGTGAATTGTAGATTGGTTTCCAAAGTTACTACTACTGGTTGTAAATATTCTATAGTGTCTATCTATATATATTATTATATAAGAACTATAACCCACATGATTTTCCATGTTTTCATTTGTGGAAAATGAGTTTATAATGTTGCGAAGTGGAACAACCATTTGGGTCTCCTTACTAATGAAAGCATACGCTAAATAAATAACTACTGTTTATAGAGTCTAATAGTGTATCCCAATAGTTGAAATTCCTAAGGAATTTCTCTGATATCAGATAGTCGATTCAAGGATGAACAAATCTTTTCAATAGATTGGATAAAAAAGCTTCTCCTGGATTATATTGAAAGCGGATAAAATAAAGATTCTATTAGTCTGTGATTTTGTTTCATAATATTTATTTTCTGTCAATGATATTTTTATTTCTTTTTAACAGTGAGTTTTAAAAATGATAATTCAACTAGCACCATACAAGTAAAATTGAGCTCATTTATATCTCAAGTTGTGAATGAGAATGACAATTTAGTGTGAAGTTGATAACGAGTTTAAAAAACTACTTTTTCTACAAATTGACAAAAAATAAGTAGGTTAGAAATATTACAAAATTGTTGTGAAACCTATAACATTACTCTGATGACGGGTTAAAGTAATTTTTTGACAAATTGACAAACAAATAAACTTAATTATAAATATTACAAAATTGTTGTAAAGCTACAACTCTCATGAGGGCTAAAAGTACGTTTCAGAACATATTTCTTAGTTTTTAATTCGAGTCAGTTTCTTGTGTTGCATGTACAAAATTATTCATTCCAGTCACAAAACAAACTATGGATTCACCAATTGTAGCGCCTGACATCAAACGATGCCGCTTTCTATTGTATCCATGAATGAAACGGTAAAACTTCTCTTCCATTTCTTAATAAGTCCACTCCTGTTACTTTTATAGGTTATGTTACTTATATGCTACTGTAATGCCCGGTTTTCCAAGCACACTTAAATTTGAGGGACCTCAAGTTTACTACACTTTACTACATTTCCTATACTTATAGAGAGTGTCAGCTGTTCATCAAAATTTGAGGGTCCCCCAACTTTGAGTGTGCTTGGAAAAACCGGGTCTACTCCTGTTTATATAGACAGTATATTTAGTTATTATTTTCTTTCATGAAATGTGGCGAACCTCCACCATTTCGTGCCATGAGTCAATTGATTGGACATGTAAGGTCACTGAAATGCGGTCAGTTGACACAAAACCTGCATAAAAGCTTGAAAAATTATTACAATTTTTTCCCCTTTAAGGAAATATACTATTTTCCTATACTAGGAAAAATTATTCCTAGCTCTCTATTTTTTCTCATTCATTCAACGCAGGGTGTCTAGAAACTATGCTTGTTTTCATGTCGCAATTATTTTGATACTATATTAATTGTAACAGATACTTTTTATAGTGATACTGAATTGTAATTGACTTAGCTTGTTGTATTTCAGTTTATAGCTGGTTCTCTCCCGAAAAATATTGAAGCCCTTTCATCATCCTTGAAGCGTTGTGTACAAAATTATACACGTATCAAAGCTCATGTTTCAATGAAGATCCTTTTTCAATAGATTTCATACAATCTTGTAGTGTAGTGTGATATATTTTATGTGTTGTGTTGTGTATCTTCTTTGAAGTAAATTCTTCAGTACGGACTGATATTATACAGGGTGAGCCAGAGAAACTTACCTATTTGAAAGGTCAATAAAAACAAAAGTACTTCGATTATTGATTCTATTTTCATTTTATTCGATAATTCAATATCCCAATTTTCGTTTACAAGCAGTCTTGAAAATGATATCCGATAAATGGCGACCCCCATTGCACATGCACTGATAAAGTCGATTTTTGAAATTCGTCTCTACTCTTTGCAGCATATGAGTCGGTATGTTGGCAATGGCGTCGCGAATGTTGTTCTTGAGGTGTGCTATGGTCCGTGGTCGATCGACATAAACCAAAGATTTCAAATAACCCTATAAAAAGAAATCACATGGAGTCAAATCTAGAGAGCGTGCCGGCCATTGGAGATCGCCTCTAAGAGAGATAAGCCACATGAATTCTGATGAGCAATAAAATCGCGTTCAGTTAATTCTTGCACAGCAGCCATTTTATAGGGATTGAATTGAAGGTCTTCATGGAGAATTCGTCGATCAGTTGTGTCAGGAATACCCATAGCAGCTGCGTGTTTGTGACCCAAACGCACAACTGACTGCCTTAATCTTTCGATATTTTCCGAATTTCTGATGGTCTATTGAAGTCTATTTCTGAGATCAGTGACAGTTCCTAAATGAGTTAACCCACAACAGAATCGAATTACGGCCAGGAACGAGTCTGTGAGGAGGAATTACAAAGCGAGCGCGGAAGGCAAGTCGCGCAGTGGCCATTAGAAAAGAAGCTATCGACTGCGAAAACCCGCTGCTCTCTAGGCCAGAGCATGATGGCATTTGGCTGGATGGAGAAACAAACTTGGTAGCTTCCCTCTTCAGTTGCACCCTCTCAAGCCACTCTACCAGTCCAACTCACCGGGTGGGAATTTTTTCAAATAAGTAAGTTTCTCTGGCTCATCTTGTATATCATCGTATACAAACACACCTTTTTGAGATTTTTTGGTTTGGTGTAGTATTTTGGGAAAGCACCCTTTCCCAAAGTCAAGAATAGTCTTTTCAATCTTTTGTTAGATTACAAAAATCAGTATGTTGGTCAGGAATCATTCATCATAAATTTCCATGTTTCAGTAGGATACAACATGAGTGGGTGAGGAATTTATGCATTAATTTTGTTAATTCTTTAGTTTGGGCTCTTGAGGCGTCTCTGCCTTGTGACATTTTGATACATCTTTGAAGATTTTTCAGTTTTATTGGCATCCGATCCACTCTAATTATGTAAAGGCATCATGCTATCGTGTTTAAACTAACTAACGACCTAAGATCACCTAATATTCTAACATGCTTTCAATGTTCACGTGTTACTGTCACGTGGAAAATCATCTTCGAAGGAAAACACGAAAAGGGCGTTTTAAATTCACATCAATTTCAGCTCTATTGTGACAAGCTTTTACCAAATAAAAGCTCTTATCATATTACACACACAGCCAAACACATTATTTAGTTGGACGCCCTTTGCAGCAGTGGCCATCCCTGTCCTGTCCCTGTCACTAAACTAGGAGAATCCCGCCCCGCCAACATTGAACATTGGCTAATGGGCTTTGCGCCTGCGCAGTGACCTGCTTTTCAAGCTTCAAGATCGGTAGCAACGTGGGGGGTGGAGGGGGGAAACTCTGCCGTGTATGTTGGTGTGAAACAGCAGCTACAGTCCTTGTCCAAGCAAAGAAAACATTCTGGAAAGACGGGAAAATGACTCTAGTTTGGTCAATATTGGTTCAAAAATTATAAATTGGGTCTCGAATTGTAGATAACATTCTGATCCATAATTTGAGACCAAATTTATAATTTATGTACCAATATTGACTGAGATAAAATTTGTCTCCCATCTTTCAGAATGTCTTCTCTGCTTGGGAAGACTATACTAGTGCTTTCCCAGCTTTCCCTTTCAACTTTGATCAGTGGTTGGTGGAATCTCCTTGAGAACGAATTTTCTTCCCAAATTAGTCTAACCATGAACACCTTCGTTCTAATCAGCTTCTTTATGGAGTCTATCATCATTATTATTATTACTACAACAGTTTGAAAGTAAATTGTTCTTCTCAACAACAATGATGAGAAGGGAATTTCTCTCGAGCGTTGTCTTAATTGGAATATATTGTTGCTGGAATTCGTCTGCAATTTGTTATGTTCAATTTATGTTGGGAACAACTGGACTGGACAAGATTGTTTAGTGCTTTTGTAGTTTCAATCTACTTCTATTTTAATTGTTTGCGGTACTGGGAGGCTTTTCATGTACCGAAGAGAATTGGATTTATTAGATCTACTTACTCTATGCTTGTGCTTACAATTCCCCAATCCCGAAATCCATGAAACACAATAAATTATTGTATAGATGACGCCCATAAGTTGGGCTATTTCATCTGCTCATTGTGCGCTCCAGCAGCTGATGTAGTTAATTGGATTTTTCATTTAGCTGTGTCTGGATGATAATTTTGAATTCAGAAGATATAATAGATGATGAACATCAGATGTTAGAGGTTATCGTAGAGGTTACCGTAAATCACGTACAAAAGACTGGCGAAACCACCTAACTTTCTGGCGTCAGCTATACATTAAACTTGATGGATGTAAATGGATACAGTGGAAGATGTAGTTTGTGTAGCATGGATAGAATGATCTCGAAATTTATAGAGGAGTGTCATATAAATATCCTTCCAAATATAAATAATTATTGCCTTGGTAAAAAATTGTTCATTTTCATGGTCTACTGTTCAATAATTTTCCAAAGAATGTCATTGTGTACTAAGAAGGGTAACATTTAGTTGAGCGTTCTAAATTGATAAATTGTTCAAATGAAAAATAGTTTGAATTGAAAATTGAATTGAACTGCCTTCATTAATTTGTTTTTAAGAAGGGCAAAGTTTAATCACATTCGGCCCTCTCTTGCACTTTTCACTTATCAGAGATAAGTAGAGAGTGTTGATCAAATTTTAACTTGTACCTGACTGGCGTTTCAAGAGAAATCTTTCCACCCTTGACTGCACGAATATTATTAGATTGAACTCTTTTTAACGGCAACTCAATTACTTTCTTGAACTGGTTCTGATCAATCTAGTACAGTGCTCTATAGTTCGTGCACGTTGAAAAGAGACGCCAACACAATATAAAGTGTATTGTGTCGGCGTTTCTTCTAAGCGTGCGCAGACTATACTTCTTTCAACCTGTCTGTCTAGCTTTTTAGCGGTAGGTACTGTATTCGTATTGTTCTATATTTTTATTGCTACTCCCACCTAGTGATTATTAATAATTATTTGAACTGGTTCAGATCAACATAGTATGAGTTTAATAGCATTATTAGATATTTTTTTAGTATTAGTTGTTTATTTGAGACCACTTTCCAACTTTCTCCCTGTAAGAAGCAGTTCGGTATTTTGCGAAACTGCAATAAGTGGTGAATCCTTGGCGATGCTATCTGAGTGATTGTCGTTGTTCCTCAATAATAATTCGTTTCCAGTTTCTTCTGCTTTGAAGTCCGATGACCTGTAACCGAATCTGTGGTGAACCTGAACTTGACCTTTTGTTTCCTTTCTCTTTTCGTTTTCCTTAGATTTGTATCTTTATACGTGATTTATTCGAAGTCTATTTTCGTTCAAGCTTTCGATTGGAAACCGCTTGTTTTCCAATAATAGTTTTGTCTATTTTTTGCCATTTTTTAGATTGTTCGAAATGTTTGGATTTAGATTTTTTAGATTGGCAATATGAAATAGAATATTATTTGATTGAACTTTCATGCGGCAATTCAATTACACTAATTGTTAGTCCATTGAAACCTGCAGACACTGCTGTTCCAGAATCCAGTTTTCATCGGACTATTTTCATGCATTCGAGTCTAGTGCACGAATGCTGAACTTCCACCAAAGAGCTTGAAAGATGATCAAAACCTTGAAACGTTTCAATATCTTGTTACTCCTACATATTAACATACTAATGTCATGGTTTTCTCCATCTCAATAAGTTATTAATACAGTACAATTGATTTTTTATCGCCAAGTTCCTCTCCTTCCTCATTTCTCTTACTGACTGAGTGATGCTACGAATTTGTTTTTTCTTCAGGTGTCGACCTTATCCTATAATTTTCCATTATTGTCATATTTTTGTTTTTCTTTATAAAATTTTATTTAATGTGGGAAATAAATATTGAACATAGGCTTACATGATTTTTGTAAAATGTTCAGTGTAAACTGTTATTTTATTGGAAAATAAATATATACTATTTTTTTAACTATTTTATAATATATACTATTTTGAAATAGCTTATACTATTTTTGTACATTCCGCTCTCTCTGTAATCATTCTGAGAGCACGATTGTAAAGAGAATACAGAATATAGGTCAGACCAGGAATATTTTTTGTGGCTGTGATGGGGGTCAATTACCATATTTCGCTCAATTAGTTTGTTTCCTGCACTGCAACCTTGCCTCCTTTCCGCCCGTCAGAATAAATAGGTCATTGCTCGGTCCTGTTCGGTTCATGTTTGTTTGCTCATGTCATGGTTCGGTGTTGAAATATTGTATAATTTGATAATTGCTGGTCAGCAAAGAGAATAGAAGAGAATTTCTGTTTTTATCTATTCTCTCTGACTCTCTGATATGCTACTGTTGTTTCCAGTAGAATTATGTTTGAACAGTGAAATGGGACTCTCTGGCCTTGTAGGACTCATGTCCTACTGTTCAAAAATTTAGTTTAAAAACTGCATCCCATCGCATGAAATAGATTATAGACTAGCACTATTCAATATACTGTTATACATATTGGTTCGACTATCTGCAAACTTTTTTCATTGAAAAAAAAAAATAAATAAAAAAGTTCAAATAGAAATAATTGAGTATTATTATTGGCCAGTAAATACCTAATGATAAACGTGATTCAATAAGAGATTCTTGTTAGTAGCCTAACCTTTCTTGTATGAAATTTTTTCATTTGCTGTAGTGTAGTATACAAATGTTCAGCTCTTGCATGAACCTTGACTTGTAGTGAACCTTGTATAGTGAAAGCGATCCAGCACTCTTTTATACTTGAGCTGCATTTTTGCATTTTAAATGCACTTGATAAAAATATTTATTAGGCATGTCATTGCCAAAGCAAACCAATGTTGAAGTCCCAGTGACTATAGTCTGTCCAAGCAAACAAGACATTCTGGCAACATGGGGAAATGACTCCAGCTCAGACAATAGTGGTTCAAAAATTATAGATTTGTTCTCAAGTTGTAGAAAACATTCTGCTCTACAATTTGCGACCAAAATTAAAATTTTTGAATGAATATTGACCGAGCAGGAGTCATTTTCACATCTTGCCATAAGGTCTTATTTCCTTGGACAGACTATACTGATGTATGCGTGCTATAAAATTCGACACAACACCAAAAAAGGTATTCAATAAATTTATTTTGAGTCGCAATAAAAATGTCAATCGGTTTTAGTATTTATGTCAATGTGGACATTAGTCCAGATTTTGTTTCTCTGCGTAATTTGAATACGCCTTGACTTGTTATGCCAATTCGTGTATCATAAAACAATCTTCATCAATAGGTAAACTGATACAGCGCTGTGTGTTGGTTGTTGATCTCAATATGAATAATGAGTTGTCTGTTTTCATGCGAAATGAGTGATTTTTAATACCTTGGTAGACGGTATATGAGTGATACGGTATACTACATGACGATGTTTATATCATTTAAACATTACTAATCTATTTATTCAGCTATAAACAATAATAAATTATTGATATTTGCAGTATGCCACTGAACAAGGTACACTAGGTACAACAAGCGTTCCCACATTTTTCCAAATGTATACCATTGACTATACCAAACATTCTTTCAAATTACCCCAAATTAACTATGAAAGTAATAAACTATGAAAGGTTTCGCATCAATATTAAAACTGTGTCTCTACACTTTTAATTAGATAGCTTCATTCAATCTTAAATTCATTCTTATCCATTTTTCTTAGTGTATATAATCTTGTAAAGTCTTATTCTTATATAAGCTTATCTATTATTTTTGTACAGTATAATCTCATTCTTATGTCCCTTCTGAACTGTTTTGTCCTGTGCCGCATTTAGCAGTTCAGCGCCCCTAGGCCTACAGACCTGAAAGCGCCCTCTCCCCCTACACCTGAACTCTTCCTCTTCCCCGCGGTCTATGACGACACCCCCCTCTTCCATACACATACATTATTTTTCTTATAACTGTTTCAGATATAGTCAGATATATTCAGTTTGGGAAGCGGTTTGTCCCAGTGGTAGAGAGCGTCTAATCGGTGAGATTAGATAAGCGACGTGCCTCTACCACCACTGTTGTAACGGTGACCGGTTCCTCTGAACCTCAATTTATGAGCCTCAAAAATCGCTTCCCGGTGGTTCGGAACCCACCTAAAGCAGTAGGTCCATTCATCTCTCATCATCATCCTTCCCATTACCCACGCACAGGCCCAAGAGCCCATGTGGGCATCACCCTCAAAAAAAAGATTAAATAAATATATATAGGCTAACAACTTAGTAAAGCATACTAATTATTCTTGATGATATTGTACTGTCAAAAGTTATTAGGATAGAGTGTAGAATAACTTGAAAATTGTGGGTTTTATAGTAACTTTTTTATTTTACCCTTAAATTATACAACTTACGTTTCTGATGGACTTCATTCACAAAGTATGAAAATAAGAAATAATTACATTACGTTAGAATTTATAATGTAAATCTATACTCAATAAAAAGTTATAATATTTTAGAGTTTAGACAACTAAGAATCATATTTCATACACTGTGAATGTCGGTCGCTACATTGGTATTGTTGGATATTTAAATTTTAGTTAGTATATTTTCTTTTGAAGATAAATAAATTTTTTCGACTTGCACAAAAAAATTTCGATCGCTTGTTCGATCATATCTCATTTACGCTAGTGTGTGCGCTTCTTAAAATTTTGCGCCCCCCAAAATTTTGCGCCCTAGGCCTGGGCCTTGTGGGCCTAGTGGGAAATGCGGTACTGGTTTTGTCTTGAAAGTATAAATTGAACTGTGAAAAGTTTACATTTACTCACCGCTTTCCATGAGATGAATACTTGCAGAATTGAACTGATGCACAATATTACTCTTATTATTGATTACAATACTATCACTTATCTTAGTAATTGAAATTATCAATCGATTTGAAATGAAATCCTAATTTTATATTTGGGTTCTCAATTAACGGTTTTGTCCTACTATTCTTCTCTTTATTCCTTAATTATTTTAGAGAACTTGCTCATTAGTAGAGTCGTTGACCTGTTTAGCAATAGCAACACTGTTGACCAAGGATTTTTACTTGGACCGGAACGAATAGTTTTTCTATTGCGCATCACGACGACAGCGATAATACAGTTTCCCGTCATTATAGTCGACACCTCATCTGCTTTATTGGTCGTAACTGTTTCCTATGTCCCATTCTAATGTCCGGCCAGTGGCTGATGTGTTCCGTTTTGTCTCCCTCCTTTCGTTCTATTACCTTTACCTATCACCTTCACCCATTACCTATTTTTTTGCCTATTTACCTATCACCATTAACCATTACCTATTCCCGTTCTATTACCCTTTCGTTTCTCTAACCTATTTTTCTCATAGTTTTGTGGATTTTAGGCCAACTCATCTTGTTTAAAAAAGTGAATAACTTGATATGATATCTATTCATAGAAATGAATAAGAAATATGAGAACACTTCCTATAATCTATTTCTCTTATTGTTTCCTTAATCTCAGGGCTACTTTTATCACTGTTTTTTTATTTCAAATAATCATCAAAGTACCCTTTTTGAACTATTTTAAATAATTATTAATTATGCATTGAAAAAATAATTCAAAAAGGGTACTTTGATAATTATTTGAAATAAAAAACATTTCTCTTATTGTTTTGTGGATTTCAGACTAACTCATCTTTTTAAAAAATGTAAATAACTTTAGATTATAGATTTCTAGATTTTTAAATTTCTAGACTTATAGATTTATAGATCTTATAGATTTCTTTATGAAATATGGGAACCCGCTCTCATTTAATCCGTGTATTTTATAGTCCAGCTCTTATTTTACTTAGCAACTTATTTATCTATTGGTTGGAGTACTCTCAAACTCATTCTGTTCCAGCTAATTGATAATTAATCTAATTTTCTAGTGCACACCACGATTTTTATACGTCTCCATGAATATTACTAGATTGAACTAAGAACTAGATTACTTTTTACTATTACCGTAGATAGACTAGCTTGTCTGTATATAGTTAGTCCATGCTATTACTAAGAACTAATCTATTACAGAACTAAGCAAACACTTGATGTGTCAGAAAAATCAGCATAATGTTTTCATGTATGATTCATCATTTTCTCGCTAGCAGCCATTTTCTGAAGAATAACTTACGAAACACTGTCAACCAATCAGAAAAAAGCAGGCGGGGCATGAAGGCGTTTCCAAGTCAAATCTGAAACATCACCCGACAACTGCTTCCATCTACTAGTTGAATTTCGAAAACATAATGAAAACAGCCATTTTCTAAGGAAGAACTCACGAAACACTGTCAACCAATCAGAAAAGAGCAGGCGGGGCATGAAGGCGTGTCCAAGTCAATTTTGAAACATCACCCGACAACTGCTGCCATCTATCAGTTCAATTTCAAAAATTTTCGAACCGATGTCATCGGCCAATCAAAGTGTAGGCGGAGCTTGGAGGCGTGTTCAATAGGAGTCGAAACAATTCACCCTATTGCTACTGCCGGCTGAATTCGGAATTATTTTGAGTGTTTTTTTAAGTAAATTGGGGAGGGCTGTGAAAATGGATGCAATCTTCTATATACTCGTCGATATAATCGTCCGATTTTTTGTTGAAACATGTATATTTTCAGTGAACTGCTATATTTATTAGGATTCTCAATATTTTATTTGAAAAATTAATAATTCCCTTCCATATGTGCTTTCAAACAAACCAAAAATAAATCAATCTATAATTGAAAATTGAATAATCGATAACTCGCTGAAAAATGTTTTGTTCATTAATAGTGAAGTTTTCCCATTCTCAACTTCCTTCTTACAATGCAACACCATTAATATCCATTTATTTATTCGCTCAAATCAATAAAAAAATATTGAGTTAGCCTTCTAAAACTGATAATTGTAGAAATTAAGTTACTATTATGTTACTTAGGAACTTATTTCAGGTCAGGCTCATTCCAACTACAGTTGATCTAAACTAATTATGATACTCCTTTAGTCTGAATGTCAAGAGTACGGTACTATAGTACCGTCAATTCAAATATATATAAGTATATATAAATATATTGAAGCACAAATCTTTTCGTGTACTATTAGGCACAGCACGTCCAAGTTTCTACCATTCATTTTCTGATGGAGGAAAATGTTCATGGAGAGTTTGTAGCTAGTCTAAAATATACCCGTATGTCGGCCAAATGATCTTGAATGCGTTATGTAGACAGAAAAATAGAACCTACATTGACTCAGTCAATTTTTTAAGGACTTTAGAACGGACTATTGATGAGAAATTGTGATAAATTGGACCTGGACTAACTCCGTCAATTTTTTAAGTAGACTACTTTGGAACGGTAGGTTAATGTTGATGAGGGAGAGAGCACCCTCAGATAGGCTTGTGCATTTTTAGCAAGGCGCGGATGAAGATTGGTGTGCCGCTCAATGGAGTTTTGAGCGTCCTAAGCTGCATTATAAAGATAATGATGATGATGTGGCTTTGTTATTCTTCATCACCTCCCACACCAAAAAAGAGACCGATTATGGGGATAGTCGTGGCGCAAGATGTCGTGTTTGGGGTAGTGGGGGGAGTGACGATGGGGCTGTCATCCTCTCGAGAGATTGTTGAAAAAGAAAGGAAAGCACTAATCACGTGCCGTGGTGGCTCGGCTGGCTTGATCACGCAGTCTAATAACGATTTTAGGACAATACTCGATGCAGCCGCGAGTAGTCTGCCCAAGTTGACATTCTGGAAATATGGGAAAATGATTCCAGCTCGGTCAATATTGGTTCAAAAATTATGAATTTGGTTTCAAATTGTAGATAAGAATGTTTCCTACAATTCGAGACCACATTGGTAATTCTTGAACAAATATTGACTGAGCTGGAGTCATTTTTCCATATAGTCAGAATGTCTTCTTTGCTTGGATAGACTATATCAAGCTAGCGGGTCTTTCTCTCGTGAGGAATGCGATAAAAGAATTGAATTCCTTCTTTGGAATTTACAAATATAGTTCAGTAATTGCATCAGATTAGATTGGTTGGATCAATGTTTTGAAATTTAATTATCAATCTACAAAATTATATTGAATTCATTTAAAAGACAATATATACTTGTTGGATGAAAACACCGATAGTTGAGTCCAAACTTCTCTTTTCACATTCTGAAGAATATTTAAAACTATCTGAAGGTTATGATCGATATACCGTCACAAGCTCATGCAGGCATCACTTTACACTCCGAAAATTATTTCAAATAAAAATATGCTTGTGTCTTTCAAATTTCAATGGTGGAGAGACCCTTACGGGTAGGTTACACCTTGCCAATATGTACTTGTACAAATACTGGTCACCCATCCAAGAGCAGACCACAGTGGTCGTGACTCAAATTAATTTGAAACAAATGGTTACTGGAGAAAAGACGTCATTAGACGTTTTACGTTCTTAGTGAAGCAATCTCGAAATGTAGCCTTGAAATGTGCGTTTTCGCCATGAGAGTGTCGAAAGCTAGTGCAGGAGTATAGCCTGTCCACGCAAATAAGACATTCTGGCAAGATGGGGAAATGACTCCAGCTCGGTCAATATTGGTTCAAAAATTATAACTTTGGTCTCAAATTGTAGATCAGAATGTTTTCTACACCTTGAGACCAAATTTATTCATTTTTGAACCAATATTGACCGAGCTGGAGTCATTTTCACATCTTGTCAGAATGTCTTCTTTGCTTGGACAAACTATAGTCATCAGCCAGGCAATATGTGCGTGTTTGATGGAGTGAACTGCGTTAAATATAAACAGTGCTAGTTGACTCATGAGGAGCACGTGGTCTGGAGAAAGGTTTATGTATAGATATACAAACTCCTACAAACGTACATACTTGAACGTATACATAGATATACTAACTTAGGTCTGGAAAGGTTTGGAACCATACATAGGATCAGTTGCGCTATTTTCTAGCTCGGCTGGAATCAACTCCAAGTCGGGCTTGCTGGAGTGATCTAATAATAAGAGAACGCAAATGCCATTTGAGCAAAATGAATGCCGAGCGGAGTCTGGAAGACTCATTTTTCATTCCTTTAATGCAGTCAACGAACTTCATCTGGGCTCTAATTATTATGAGTATTGCGCATATCTATGGTTGTGTAATGTTTTGCATTGTTCGAGTGGCTTTATTTTGAAGCAGTTGGTTGTCGCCTATTTATGGTGATGATGGAAAGTGTTGTCGACGTTTATGGAAGTGAAGGAAATGAATAAATATTCAGGTTTAGGATATTTAAATGGTTTTTCACATTCGAATCTTTCTGAATATGATGCCCACATGGGCTCTTAGACTTGTGAAGAAGAAGTAGAAGAAGAAGAAGAATTACCAATTCCAAAGAAAATATTATACACCTCATTGTCACAATTTTTTAACTGGTGTAACAGTGATAAAGTATTTAATCTTATCTTGGAAACGTTCAATTATCTCAAATAGTACAAACTTAAAACTTCGTGTGACATTAACATTGAATTATCGAACATTGCCTGATAGAATCAGTGTGTAAATGTAGGCTGTCATTATGATGATGAATGTATGAAATGAGTGAAACAATCTTATCAGTCACCTCCCATTTCTTTAACGTTTTTACTATCAATAAATTTCTGATTGACTTTTCCTTGTGCAATTATTATACCAAATTACTGTAATAAATTCGTCAGTTGTCAAATAAATTGCTGAAGTTTATTGAAAAAATTAGTTGACATTGTGTCAATGAAGGCATATTTGAGAGATGACTATTAATGCTTTTTCCATTCTACAATTTTCCTGTATTTTTCTAGATAATATTCTTGAATTCTTATTCGATAATTGATAGTTTTTGAATTCGTCAGTTTGTTGTCAGCATTAAATTTATTCAGTATAATTTTATCAATAGAATGATGTAGTATTTCGACCAATTTTCTAAAATCATTCAAAGTAGGGTTGAATTCATAGCCCATTTCCTTGTTTTTCATTGCATCAGAGTAGTTATATTAGTGCCCCTTGGTCTGATTTTTTAGGTCAAATGCACACCGGATAAAACAAAATAGTTTTATTTGCACTAGACTGGTTGCTTGAAACTACATGTTTAGTTTTGGAGTATGGAAGACCAACAAATACTTCAAAAGCATAGATGAAACTTTGTCCATATCCTGTATTCATTGATAAATGTTTTGGTTTGTGATTTTCATTTGTGTTTCGTATGATGTAACATTTTCACATGATATGGTAAACAAATCAATCAGATTATTGAAATAATTCATAATTTGAAGTTCGTGGTCGTTGCACATAAGGTTTCTACAATCGTATAATTGCAGGTTTCAAGTTGGGTGGAATCGGACTTCCCACACTTGAAGGATATCTACAAAAGTGTAAAAGAGAGTTTTCATATAAATAGTTTGTCGTATGTTGTTGACGGCAATCCTTTCTGAGTCATGTTTCTGAGAATGGCGAGGAATTTTGAACGGTTTAATGGCTTCCACTCTCCTGGGAGAAGAAAGAGATTGAGTTGAAGATCACGTGTGCACGGTTCCAGAACAGAAACTACGAAAACTGTGCTCATTCACGATTTGAAGTTCAGCCCAACTTCCAGTCTGCAGTAAGTAGTTTTGGAGCCTTGTTTCTAGACTGAGTTGTCACTATGTTCCTGGCGAGGACTCTATCGCAACGCTCCGTTGGTTGTGTACGAACTTCTTGCCTAATGGTGTTCATCTTTGAAAGTAATGTGCAACGATTTGAATCTTTCCTGTAGCTGCTCCTGCATCACCTTATTCTGCATAACCTTATTCGTTTTATTACCAACTTCTTTTTCCACGGTACTTTTTTCTATCTTCTAAGGTTGATCGTTCAGCTAGGTTGCAGTGTTCTTTGATCAACTGTTTTGAATTTGCTGATTCTTTATTCATTTATTGTTTTATAAAGTTAGGACTCGCAGGTACTCTTGCTTACCCCCGTTCCACACACCACGATTTTTGGACGTCCGGTTTTTTGCCGTCCCTATAAATTTTACTAGATTGAATGAAGCTTTGCAAATATATTATGATGTTCGAAGAGACACTTCATGTGTTTGGTAAGTTCTGTTCAATCTAGTAAAATTTATAAGGTCGTCCAAAAATAATGGTGTGTGGAACGGAACTTTCCTGATGATGGATTAAATTGATCTCGCTCGGTGCTTTTTAGAGTTGAAAAATGGTATGTTTAGATTGGTTGAAATCCTCCCTTTACAATTATTGAGGTGGTCTTTGAATAAAAACGACGAACAAAAATTGGCTCTCTGATGAAATAGCAATGGCGGAATAGATAATGATTTGAAGGAGCTTAAATTTTCCAAGACAAGAAATTCACTCACATGAGGAAGTGACTCGATAGAGCGGGCGGCGTGCGCTTAATCAATTATCGCTACGTTGGGGAAATTAGCACGTAATGACATCGATTGGTTCACGTGTAATTCAAGTTATTGGTTTCGATCGTGAAATTTTCAATTATCATACCGATTAGACGTGGCAACAAGGTCAGGCAATGCTTGAACGTAAACATTACTTAAGCGGTCTTACTACTACTTCTCTTCTTGTTGAGTTTAGGCTTTATCAAAACTCTATAAGAAGTTGTGAAAGTGATATTGTGATAGTTATCTATATTGAATGAAAAGACAAGATATTGTCTAACCACAGATATACTAAAAAAATTGTTTGGAAAACACAAAATTGTCTATATCACTGAAAGTTTTTTTATTTGGTATCGTTTGTTTGGTATTATTTGTTTCGATGTGTTCACATCATCATCAGTGCACTGATAATGATGTGAACACATCGAAACAATTGTATGTACCAAATAAAAAAACTTTCAGTGATATAGACAATTTTGTGTTTTCCAATCATGTTCAAGTATCACAACATCTCACCTGACACTGTGTCTTCAATTAAAAAAATTGTTCTACGGGTTTCGTATGCTACAAGATTATCAATCTCTGGTTGACTGTAGTTTGCACCATAGAGACTTTATAATAACTCTAGGCATCATGTATCAAACTTTTGATTGATTAGCTCGGTAAGATCTATCATACTTTTGCATAGAACTAGTACCTAATAAGATTTATATTGGAAAGTTACGTGAATATAGCAGGTATGTTGAAGTGATACACTGTCAAACCTAAACTTTGCCTTTGTCGCTCTGCCAGTGTTATCTAATATCGTTTTAAATGGTTCAAAGTATTTTACTTGATAAAAAGTAGTTCTCCATGTGAAGACACGATATTCAATCAGAGTTTGAAAGTTTGTCGAATGAGCAAATATTCTACAAATCTTCGTGTTGAATCTCATCAGAATTTGAAAGCTTGGCTAAAGTATGGCGGTGGCGGTTGGTGGGAAAATAAGTTTTATCTCAGCATACTGTCTAATGTTTCACAGACACCAATACCCAAACTGTCAATTTACAATCTCTACAGTAACTACTTTGTTGTCCCATATTTTTGAGTCCATTATTACGAATATTAATTTTGTTTTCACTGAAGACTAGTTGATTTCATTATGACAGTCCTTATATAATTTTTTTAAGTTTAAGTCGTAGTCTATAATGTTTAAAATTTAACTTTAATAGGCTATCTTCTCGAATGTATCTTCTTGAAGGAAATGTCATGATAAAAATAATGATTGAACTGCGGATAGACTACTTCATATTGTGGTTGAGTTCATTTTCACGAACTCCAACGCCCGACGTTTTTTATCGATTGTTCGTACTGTCTAAACGCTCATTTCCTCTGGCCGATGAAAACCGCAAACGGAAAACCGCTTGTTTTGGTTGGACTTGCGATGACGCCGTTTAGGTACAAATTCGTAGTCGATTTAAAATTTGAACAACAATCTCAATCTTGTTAATTTGATATTTTCATCGAAATGTTTTCCATTAAATAAGGGTTTTTAGTGTATGTTGTTTCAGCGATAATTCTTTTAAATTTCAATAACTCGTGAATCATCCAGTTTCCAATTAAAATTAATTATTTTCAGTGAGTGTTGCTTCAGTGGTCATCCTATTAGATTTTAATCATTCCTCAATCATTCAGTTTTTAAATTGTTGATTTTTTTCTTCACTAAAATCGTATAGCTGTGAAGAGCTTTTAAAACTTGAAAAAATAACAATCAAGTACCCTTTTAAAAATGAAATAAATTTCCTAAGTGGAAATAACTATGAAGAGCTGTATTGATATGGTGTAATAGATCCATTCTCATGTGTGTCAGATTTAATTCTTGAGCGGTGGTTTAATTACGTTTGGTAGTACAGATAATAAATACTATTGCAATAAAAATTAATAATTAATCACAGTACCCTTAAGATTAGTTAATTATTGATTTATTATATATTGGTAGCCCTAATAACAAAGTGAACATGATGGTTCATGATGGTTGGTTTGAAAGCTTTCTGAGGTAACCAAGGTGTTTGTGTTTCTGCGGGTTTAAATAATTATTGTAATGAAGCTTTGAACATGATTGGGGATTGATTGTTGAGAAACATGGTGGTTTAAAAGGGCGATGAACAAGAGATGATAGGGAGACACACTCCGCTGATCACAGAGTCATATATGAGTCTGTTTGGAAATGCGCATTCCTATTGGTTCACATGTAAACTGCACTTGAAATTTGCATACTTGGTAGGGGCGGTACCCTACTACCTGACAGCTCAATACACACTGATGCATAATTTACTATCAATTCAGGTTACTCGAATAGTGTACTACCATGTACTACCTTATATCTGTTCGAGCTTGATAACAATGAATTTATCCTGTACTATTTTTTGTTTGTGTTTAGCCTGTCCGAGCAAAGAAGACATTCTGGCAAGATGGGAAATGTACTCCAGCTTGGCCAATATTGGTTCAAAATTGTAAATCTGGGTTTAAATTGTAGGGTTTATTTTGATCTATGATTTAAAACCAGATGTATTGTTTTGAACCAATATTGACCGAGCTGCAGTAATTTTCCCGTCTTGCAAGAATGTCTTCTTTGCTCGGACAAACTTCTACCATGTCAACCTAGTATCTGTTCCAGCTTTATAACAATGAACTCATCCAGTAATAATTTTTTGTTCGTTTATCAGTATTAGAGAGTTAAAATCAGATTTGATTTTGTGAATTTTTTTGGGTATTTTCGAAAAAATTTACAATGATATTTCATATAGTTAAGACGATTTTTGTTCTGATTTCCGAGAGAGCTTGATGTGGGTTTGAGGAAAATACTTATAAATTAGTAGTTGGATATTCTGAAATCACTTGTTTCGATGAGATATGCACCGAGAATAACTATCAGAAATTGAACTAGAGAATCATTAACAGGGTTCTTATTAAAATAGAGGGATTATGACCGTTTGGCGTTATTGGGTTGGGTTTTCATTGACAATCAAAAATCATTCTGGCAATTGGAGAAAGAGTTTGTAATATGAATGATGGATCAGTTTCTGGTTTATCAATGTTCGTTTTACTTTGGTTTCTTGTTGAAAGAGTGAAAATATTCATCTCACTTCAAGAAACTACTCTCGTTTTAAATAGCACATCTCCTAGAATTCATTAAGCTCTTCCATAATGAAATGGAACTGAATAGGAATTAGAGTTGAACACAGTACAATTACGTCTTATCAAGTTGGTACCATCTTCTTTGTTTTCAACTGTCTTTTCTCTCAGAAAACTCCAACTGCTTGCCAGCTCTGTTGAAGTAATCAACTAATTTCATTAGTGGAGACTGCTCTGGAAACATCCTCTCCAACTGCTTCAAGAAAAGTGATTGTGTATTAGTCCTCTGATTAGAATAGCCTCATGAATGTAATATTTTCCATGATTTTTTAAAAAGTACTTTCTTCCTTTATTGAAAGAAGACTTGGTGGGCCTAAGCTCTTGTTATCTTTGTTTTGATTATAAAACTTTATTCTGATCTAAATTTGTGTTAGTTTATCATTATGTTTTGGAATTTCATGGGAGTATAAAATTGATATTATTTTTGTTTAAAAGTTCAACCTCCTTTAAGAGAATATTCAATTACAGGCCTAATATTACGGTAGGTTGTTGACAAGTTGAGAATCTCATTCCTAGTTTGATGATGTACTGCAATAAAGTCAATTCTTACCCAAGAGCAATGTAAAGATTATGAAAAGATAACTTGTAATTATAAAAGACTATAAACTTGTATAGTCTGGTCTTGTCGAATAAAGAAGGCATTCTGGCAAGATGCGAAAATAACTCAAGCTCGGTCAATATTGGTTCAGAAATTATAACTTTGGTCTCAAATTCTAGAAAACATTCTTATCTACAATTTGAGACTAAATTTATTATTTTTTAACTAACATGACCGAGCTGGAACCATTTTCCCGTCTTACCAGGATGTCTTCTTTGCTTGGACAGACTATACCAAACTTATCAAAAATGCTAGAATTGTGTATACTAATCAGGAATTCATGAATCGCATACACATTGTATTAGTTCAGTGTAACAGTATAGCAGCTATTCAAACAGTAGCAGTAGTCCTGTCGATGGAAGGAAATTGAATTTCCTCCGCCATATTGACAATTTTCCGGCGCTGTCCCGCTTTTCTGTCAATATCATCGAAATTAGATTGCATATTAAAACCTTCTCTTCAAAAGCCCTCCGATACTTCTGTATGCTAATGCAAACTGAATTGTCGTGCTGATGAAATTCCCCTATTTCTCAAAATCGAGGTCATCTTTCATTGAAATTTACTATTCCTCTAGTACGGGAAAGAGACAGGCGCACATCTGACCCATAATATTTCAGTACATAGTAAACGAAATAATCCATTTCTAGTTTGTATTAGCAGTTTTCCCTGTACATGACTTCTAAATGTTACAGGAAAAATACAGACTTACATCTGACCCATAATATTTGAGTACATAGTACATCGAATCTTAGTGTATATTCGCAACTGTACAGAACGTCCAAAAATGTTAGAAGTTGAAAATGTTCAAAGAAGAATGTTGTTAGAATGTTGAAAATGTTGAAATGTCTTCTAGCAAGCCTATGATTGAACTGTAGATTGAATGCGGCTGCAAACTCAACAACATCAGATATTTCAACAACATTCGCAATTAACTTTCATGTAGGACGTATTCTGTATTGTACTCATATAATGGCGTTCGATCTTTCACAAACGTTTACTCCATACAAAATTAAGAATTGTGGAAAAATAGACTTACACAGGTGGGTGTGCTACTGATTGAAATTCTTGTCAAGAATCGATAAATTCAGTTAGTTACATCATAGCTATAAAAAGATCAAGCCTTTTTTCATTTCCATTAGATCACAGGAAACTTACCACTTTATGTTCATGTTTTATGAAGATTTTCTCTTCATGTAAATTTATGGTGATAATTAATCTTATTATTCTCGTTTCTATAATTGTGCTTCAAAGGAAGATGGCATTATCGAACATTCGTGTAAAAAATATTGAAATTGTTTCTTGATAGATTTCACTCGACTGTGGCTTTACTGCTCCGCGTAAAGTAATTGCCACTTGAATCTTGAATTGTCACTCTTGATTTATTGATTTTGAAGATGTTGGTTTTAATTGGAAAATGAATATTCAATTTCAAGTCTCCTAACTTACTATGAAAATCGATAGACCGGGGATATCAACGACGCAGAGAAAAGTTTTTAATTGTAACATAGTTAAGTTTATGTACATGTATATGCCTCTATAAATAATTTTATTATAATATTGGTATCACAGTTAAGAAACTATCCCTTCAGAATAATGTTTTTTATCTTCATAATCGTGAAAAAAATTGTAAACCGAAAACTGCAACTTGGTTTGAATCTATCTTTTCTTCTCGTTCCACGTATGAAATAGCTAACAATTACCGATAATATATTTTATCAGTTCATTTTATCGTTATTTCAATATTGTGACTGATTCAACATTTCATCGATGAGAATTTGACTCATACTTGTCACGTTTTCAAAATCTTTGAAAAATCCATTTTGTTGACTAATCTTCAAGGTTGTGACATATTTTGCAATTCATCTTTTATCGTTCAACATGTGCTCATAAATCAGCGTTCTTGTGGATGTAATTTGTCAAACACAAACTTCTGTGAGCTTATCAACTGAAAAGTTTTGCTGAACTGCAGAGAGTGAAAAGTTTGAATATTTGACTAGTCGCGTAGTTTGTGCTGCAAAATTCCATTCATTTAGAACAGTGTTAAGTCGACTATGCTGCAAAGCCATGATTTGTGTTCCTTATTAAGCTGCAATTGGCTGTTCTGCTCAACACTAGAATATTGTGTGTGGGTAGTGGCATACTTGGCTAAATTGCTGCCAACCATTAGTAAACGTGCAGTCTGTCCAAGCGAAGAAGACATTCTGGCAAAATGCAAAAATGACTCCAGCTCGGTCAATATCAGTTCAAAAATTATTAATTTAGTCTTAAATTGTAGAAAACAATCTGTTTTATGATTTAAGACCAAATTTATAATTTTTGAACCAATATTGACCGAGCTGGAGTCATTTTCCCATCTTGCCAGAATGTCTTTTTGGTTGGACAGACTATACCAGGAGCCCGAAAGTATTTATCAATCTGTCCCGGTTTTTCGATTGCTCCTCTATCACTTTCCGGGTATAGTCTGTCCAATCAAAGAAGACATTCCAGCAAGATGGGAGACAAATTCTAACTCTGTCAATATTGGTTCAAAAGTCATAAATTTGGACTCAAATTTTAGGAAACATGCTGATCTACAATTTGAGACCAAATTAATTATTTTTGTACCAATATTTACCGAGCTGGAGCCATTTTCCCATCTTGCCAGAATGTCTTCTTTGCTTGGTCAGACTATATTAGATGTCCAATTACCGAGTGAATGAGTGGAGGTTGCAGGTAATTTTCTCCAGCAATCAATCTGTCGTGTTTCAGGGGTTTGGTATTCTTCTACAGAAATCTTTTTGTTTTTCAGCATTTAGATCCATGAAATTGTTAAGATTGATAATGATGGTAATATTTAGTCAGCGATCACATAATACAAAAAATATCATATTGTTTTTGTATAGTATTTGTAATAATTATGTTTTTTGTATAGTATTTGTATTAATTGATGTGTGTGCTGGATTTAGCATATTCATCTTTTATTCTATCATCTTTTCAAATTCAATATGCTCGGTTTTGTATGTGTGTTAGCTCAACAGCATGTTAATCATTTCGATATTGCAGTTGGAGTGTCAACGTTATAATTACTGTATTGTATTTTTCTGTTTCAGGTGTGTATTGTTGTACGTTCGATCAAGACTTACCAAAACTGTGAGTAAAGTAGTGAAGTAAGTAAAGTGAAGAAAATAAAGTAAGTCAAATGTAAAGTCTATTTAATTGTGACTGCGACTCTCTCAGCTTGCGCGGTTCATTTTCTTTTAATATGGTCTGTAGTACTGAAACAGATAATTTAAATTAAGTTAATTTATACAAATACAGTTTCTGTATTTTTTAGCAAACATGACACTTCAGAAAAACACAAACACACCACTCTGGAATCTTCAATCTTCGATCAATTATTATTATTATCATTATCATCATTACAAAAAACATCGCTTTATAATTTGAAATAGCAGTTAATTCATATGATAGAAAGAGAGCGCTTGGTACATTGATGCTTCTCAAGTTCTCATCCTATTACTATGAATCATCCTTCATTATCATATTTTTATTTTAACCACATATCTTATAAAAATAAAATAAAAATATCATATTATCGCCATCATATATTTCTCCACTATCATATAATTTTTCACCATCAATTTTATTATCTCTGTTGTCATCGTCATATTATTATTATTTGTTGTTACAATTGCGACTTATATAAAGTATTTTAAGCAAAGGTGATAAGTGGATGATGATGTTTAGGCTACATAGTGAATTAATGATGATGGTTGCTGAATGTTTACATTACAATTTAAACATTAAAAAATGTAAAATCATTGTTCACTATCATATCACATGGATTTTGTATTGTATGATGAATATAGACTGTCAAATCCACATACAGTTCGATTGTTCACAGTCCACTAACAATTAGCTGACAAATTTTAAATATCAATGATACAATGCAGGTTTAAGCTGTTTTGGACTGCCGATTTCTCCATTTATTCACAGTTTTTGACTGTCACAGTACGAATTGACAGTGGTTGTAGACACTAAGCATCATTATCAACAGCCCCATCTTGATCATCACATTACCATTGTGAGGATGAGCATGAAAGTCATCAGCATGTAGGTGAAGAATAGTGTGATGATGATTTGATGGGACCAACAAAGCACAGGCACCCACAAGCGACTAGTCAACACAATAATAGAGAAGGAAGGGTTGACTCAACTTCAATTACCGAACAGATTGCGTCACTATAGAAATGCACTACAATCAAATGTACTGTGGAGCGACGTGTGGCCGACATAGAACTATATGTATATATTCAACGATTATACAAACGTTTTTACAACGAACTATACAAAGTGTTTCAGGAGGGAATTTGCAATACTTATCAGGCTGATTCCTCACACCAAGTAGGAACAACAGTCCATAGGACGAACCTTCAAGAACGCTTTTTCACCGAGATAAATTGGTAAATTTTCATTTTTCAAAATATATTTAATTTTCTAGTTTTAAGAGCTTCTTGCAGGTACAAGAATGATCAATTGCAGTAAAATCTGCTGAGAAATTCAATGAAATCAGTAAGAAGTTTGTAATTTGCAGTGTTCTTGAGATGATAGGGAAAATAATGATAAAACACCAGTTCTAGCATATCTTTTCCTATTATCTCAATAATTGTACGAGTTACAGACTTATAACTGGTTGGTTACATTGAATTTCTCAGCTAATTTTACAAGTAAATAGATAATTTTAGTACCTTAATGAACCCTTTAAAATGTAGGAAAAACTTTTTTATGTCAATTTTCCACCATTGCTATTTCGGTAACAACGCGTTTTCGGGGAATCAGTCTGAAAAATATTGAGTCTCAATAAATGAGAAATATTGCACATTCTTCCTGAATCATTCTGTATATTTCAACAAACTATAGAACTACAGTATTTGTTTGTATTCCTTTGGTGACCTACCGATCAGCTGTTAGCCTGTCAACAAAGGACGTACACCGTCAAACTCCAACAACGACAAAACATGGTCGGAAACGTCGACAAATTGGTCGGACAGGATGCACTTTTCGTCCAGCAACAAGGTCAGACGGTGATTTTGTTGTTAACGTTTTACGGTCGACTTACATCATGCGCATTGTGTAAGTGCCTAAAAATAGACTACGAATGGTAGTTTCACGTGATTTTTATTGTAGCATTGTATATGTATGGTCAGGTGAATTAAACGCCTACATCTGGATGTATAGTAAGGCTAACACAATGTCAAACGTGAAGTATGGAGAAGGTCATTTATTCAATACCAGAAAATTGAAAGCTTTTTGATTCTCGGATATTATTTCGTACTTTAGTACTTCAGTTATCCTATTTCAAGCCGTTTAATGAGTGAATTTAGTTCAAAATACTCGGCTTGATTATAGTTGTCATCATTATCTTGAATCATTGCTTTCTTATAATATCCATCATTATTATTCATTATCATTACTATTACTGTCATTATTGGCAGAAAAATAGTGATTCAAAATGAAGTGATGCTTCATTTATCTTAAATGAGTGAAATTAATGTAGTAAAAGCTTTAATATATTTATTTTGCTCCTGGCTAGAGAAACATCCACTTGAAGCTTTTCAAGTCTCATCATCTCTCATTATATTTATTGCCCACGCATAAGCCTATCTTAGAAGCCAATCATTTTATAGAGCTCAAGTGTACATCTCTTTTTAGACATTTCCACAGCCAATTCGTCTGGATATCATCTATGCTATGAAAATGGTCATCTTTCCTTTTTCATCATCCAAACAAAAGCGCAAACCTAATGTAGACTCTACTTTGCCCTCACCCAAAATTCATCAACAATTATTTTTAATTTCAACAACTTTTCCACGTGATTATCCTCTACATTACTCACGCACAAGCCCAGAGCTTATTATGTGGATATCATTCTCAACAAAAACACTTTGTCTAACCATATTGTCTGAATGACATTGAACATGAACTCATATAATATCATAATAGTATGTATTATATTCTTCTCTGTATGTATTATGAATTTTTTAAAGTTTATTGAGCATTAAAACTTCCAAATCTAAATAACAACAATGAAAAGTACGAAATTGCTGAATTAATTTACCTGCAAGGAATCATCCTGGGAAGGAAGCAATCCTGTAGATAGATACTTTTCCACTGTAATATTAATATAACTCCTCACTTTTTGAAGTGGAAAAGATCTGAAATAAGTTTGTCCTTTCAATCAATTAACAGTTGTTGGAAAACCCAGTATAGCGTGGAAATTGTCGGCACATCGGGAAGCTAACCGGAAAACTGTAAGTCGTACTTTGGACGACAGTGGCCCACTTTTCTCGGCAGGGTGCCGGAAAATTGGTTTCTGATCAGCGGCCACTCGGAAAATGGTGAAAATCTGGAGCATTCGACTAAATTCGATGTATAGTCTTTCCAAGCAAAGAAGACATTCTGGCAAGATGGGAAAATGACTCCAGCTAGGTCAATATTAGTTCAAAAGTTATGAATTTTGCTTCAAATTGTAGGAAATATTCTAATCTACAATTTGAGACCAAATTTATAAATTTTGAACCAATGTTGATCGAGCTGGAGTCATTTTCCCATCTTGCCAGAATGTCTTCTTTGCTTGGACAAACTTTAGCTGTTTGTTAGAGGAGATGCCAACGACACTGGCGGATTTCCAATGTATTTTATTCATGATAGCTCTTTCAGGACACTCTGAAAGCGGTCCACGAGAGTGAAACTGTCTAGCTGAGTTCGCTCTCGAAGTGATAAGCTCTCGAAGACCGCTCCTCGACGGTCCTAACAGAGCTGTGCATTTATAAGTATCATACGTCAACCGCCAACTGTGTTGACAACTTCTATTATTCAGCAAGTAGAGCGTGGTGTGCTGGTCGGTCGGATTCGAACACAGGCTCCCGTTGTGATGCTGCTCTTGTTGAAGTTCTGCTATTTATGGTAATTCAGTTTTACCATAATGCAATGCAAAATGGCGATTACGATTTGAGAAAACACTTGGGAAGTCCCGTTAGTCTGTTATGGTGGATTCACACTGGGTTGATTTGAATTTGATCTTGGACAGTGTGCGGAATTCTTATGCAAATCAAGTTTAGTACAGTTTAAAAAAAATTATTTTCTTCTTTTTGAATACTAGCTACTAATTTTTACTAATAATACTTTTAAATTATTTATTATAATTGAGTAAATAATTATGGGATCTCAAATCAATATGGAATTTAATTCCCATTTCAAAATGATACAATTGAATAATTTATTTATGACATTTTATGTAATACCTAAACAAAATACAGGAAAAAGGCTGAGCGCAGGGAAGCTGAAAAAAATCTATTACCGTGGAACGCCGATTATCCGCACTAATTGGGACCGGGATCAATATACGGATAAACAAAATTTTGGGTAATTGGATATGGAATTGTATTAAAGAAAAACAATGTGTTAAACTAGGAATAAACTTTATTAAATTTGAGAAGTACCTACAGTGTAGTGATGTTGAAATAATATGGGAAGCAAAACAAAAACTAAATAAACTACAGTACAGTAAGTAAAATTCGAAAAAAGTAAGAAAAACTTTGATCACGTCATAAACACTGGTTTTTATACTTCGCTTGAGACTGATTCGGATAATTGGCGATTCGGTTAATCTGCGTTCGGATAATCGGTGTTCTACTTCATGCTGATAAATTATCTTAATTTTATAAATGATTAGGAATGGTATAATTGATCAATTTCAGGTATAAGCATAGTAATTAATATCTATTTTAAATGAATGAAAAAAAAAGTTTTTAAAGTAGATTTTCAGATAATCTCTAATCCTAGTTCATCTACCGTATAACCCTATCCCATCACCGTTGAATAGATTCTAATACATTTTCATCAATTTTTGAATTAGAATTCGAAAGTAGAGTCATCAATGCCGTAGAATCATCAATGTAAATCAAATATTATCAATAAGCTGAATTGAATTGAAAATGTCTATTCATAATACGTACAAATACATCGGAATTGCGCCCCACAATACAATACAGTGATAGATGCGGCTATAAAAATAATTATCTTAACCATTTAAAATTGCAATTTTAATAAATACTAGACTGAAATTTGGAAATTCGTTCCCCGTTTGACTGTTGGACATAGTATGTCCAAGCGAAAAAGACCCTCTGGCAAGATGGGGAAATGACTCCAGCTTGGTCACTATTTGTTCAAGAATCATAAATGTGGTCTTAATAGTATATCAAATTGTTTCCTACAATTTGAGATCGAATTGATAATTTTTGAACCAATATTGACCGAGCTTGAGTCATTTTCCCATCTTGCCAGAGGGTCTTCTTTGCTTGGACAGACTTGCGTTGAATACGCAGTTTCATTGTTTTTGTATTTTTCATGTTCATGTAACAATCGGCTGACAGCTGGTGCTGTTTTGTTAATGACGTCATCAATGGACAATGACATCACAACTGAACTAATTTCGAGTTCATTACATTAGGGCACTACCGAATATGGTTTGTCCAATAATTGGAATTGTTAATCAAATTGAAATGGGGAAATAAGCATTGTAGTGGGCAGTGTTGAAGCGAAGGGTTATGAAACAAGCTTGTGTCCTTAGATACCAATGATACCATTGAACTATAACCATATTCCAAATGGTTCTATGTTGGATACCAGATGTCATCTGCGTGTCTTTCCTCACGCATGATAGGACACCATTTTCATAAGAATAGCTATTACAAAAAAAGTTTTTTCTTTATTGTATCACCATTACTATGTGTATTCAAACAGGGTCAATCATAAAAATCAATATTCTCAAAATAGTCATAAAATTCAGATCGATCATATGATGATGAGAAGTTTGTTGAGTCCTATACCTCTTCAAAAAACCGTGTTTCGTAATTTATTTGCTGTTTCTCAGTGAATTAAAATTCAAATATCAATTATCTTAATTTCACTTATAATATAAAATAGCAGATCAATCGAACTGATTTATACAATAGACACGGCTTTGAATGAGCAAATAATATACAGAAAATCAATATAAATGAAATTCCATGAAAATGAATATGATTTTCTTGATGTAGGTTTGTTTCTTTTTATATGATTTGATAGAATTATCATGTAATGATCAACTTGTTCCTATTAAATAACAAATCGTAGTCTATCTTTGTAGATTATCAAATTAAACAAAAAATATATTTTCAAAAAATCATGTCACTAATATTGGTTTCTTGAATTTTCATGTCATGATTTATTGTTCTGTAAGTATGATAATGTAGGTATTCTGTATCCGTAAATTATTAATATTTTAGAGCATTCAACAAAAACTTGAATTTGTTTATTACTCTTATATTTATTATATTTATACTCTTATACTTGGGCTGAGAAGAGTTTTCTGGTAGATATATTTGATGGCACATTATAACATGCCTGTATTTTCAAGCTTGCTACAAATCCAGTTTTATTTCTAAATTTCATTTGACTGCTAATAAAATACAATAATCTCATTAATATGTTCAATTTATAATAACCGTTTAAAGCTTAAACACCAACTTTGATAATAAAAATTTGATATTATCAATTGATAATAATCATTAAAACCCTAACTTTGTTTAATACGTGAACGATGAATATTTATTGGATTGATTGACTAATCACATGTTATCGGCTAATTCATATGCAGTGCATCAACTGAGTAACAGCTATTAAGCAAATGACTGCAATTAAAGCCGAATGCAATGTGTCATTAGCAGTTGTGCTAAAATTAGACAAAACTAGCTATCATTCAATTGAAGCCGCCTGCCTACTATACCAATCAAAGAAGACATTCTGGCAAGATGGGGAAATGACTCCAGCTCTGTCAATATTGGTTCAAAAATTATAAATGTAGTCTCAAATTGTAGATCAGAATGTTTTCTACAGCTTGAGGCTAAATTTATAATTTTTGAACCAATCTTGACCGAGCTGGAGTAATTTTCACATCTTGCTAGAATGTCTTCATTGCTTGGACATAAGTCTGTCCAACCACTACTGTAGGAATTATTGTAGCGTGGTTGATTGCTCAATATTTGATTGGCGGTGGTACTAACAAGTGAACGGAAGTTACACCATCATGGTTATAATGAGCACTTATGTGTCATCTATGCAAATGCCTTCTCCAATAGTTTTAAGTTGCAGTGCATGTACGCTTATTGTTGGTAAACATACTTGTGGAGTTGATTAAATTCTCTATCTGTGACTAATTTTATTGTTTGGAGCAGAGAGAGAGAGAGAGAGAGAGAGAGAGAAGAGAATAAAAAATTCCAATTCTATTATTTTTGGTTTAGAGTAAATTAATAGAATATAGAATTTTGAGGTTGTTATAATTGAAAAATTAAAATATGAATCACATTATTGGGAATTAATATTACACTGTTAGGTTTAGCTCAACTTTATGGAAGATTGAACATGAATACAATACAAATTATTACCTAAGTTCCATTATGCAGGGTATTTCAGGAGGAATGTGCAATACTTCTCAGGCTGATTCCATACACTAGACAAGTAGACAAAAAAGTTCCATGGGACAAACCCCCAAAAACGCTTTGTTACCGAGATAACAATGGCAAAAAATTGAGATTTTTCAAAAATTATCAATTTTTCCAATTTTTCAGAGGTTTTACTCAGGTTCTAAAATTATCAATTCCTAAGTAAAATTAGCTGAAGAATCCAATGAAACTAGTTTGAAGTTTGTAACTTTATCGGCTTTTATTAACGCCAATTATCTCAATTTATTAATGTATTCATGTTATAGCTTGCAAAATTTTAAATTGAGTTCAGGAACTACAAAAGGATTTTGATTGAAAACGAACATGACTGGAAACTTGGAATGTAATTTCAGTTTTAATTTTAGTGATTTGTTATTTCGTAGTACTATCCCGATTCCCAATGTTTCCCCGACCTTATCCATGGACCCGCATACTGTAATGTTCTAGAAATAAAATCAATCATCTATCTATTGACGACTCATGCATTAGAGACCTATATGGAGCATCACTTTCACTCCTGCTCCTTCCTCTTCTTCATAGCTTCCTCCTCACCTCCTCCTCCTCCTCCTCCTCCTCCACCTCCTCCTCCTACTCCTTCTCCTCCTTCTCTTCCTCCTCCTCCTTCTCTTCCTCCTCCTCCTCCTCCTCCTTCTCTTCCTGCTCTTCATCCTTTTTTGTGTTACCGTCATGTTGACATTTAGGCCTCAGTAAGCTGTCGGTCGGTCAATGACACTTATTAAGGTCAAATTACAGTTCTTAGTCAAGCAAAATTTTTATCTATAAATTCAATTCTCAACTGAACACCTGGATGGTTTGAAATATGCAAATAGCGTAATTCTAAGACAATTTTAGTTACATTGTGGATTGTCTTTGGTACAATACACCACTCTGAAACTTGAAATGTCTTTGGTATTACATAATAATCAATATATCCCTGGTACATTCGAATAATTGAAGTCAATAGCGTGATAATTTTCTCATAACTCTACCCCACTCTCTCCTGGTTTCTTAACTTCTCTTACCGTGAATCTTTGTTGGTGGATCTGTCCTATTTTCAACACTGGTGTAATCTCAGAAAGACTCCTTATTTTTTTGCAAGGTTCCTGTAGCACCATTGTTATGAAATAAATAGTATCATAACAAATTAGAAATAAATCTATCATATTGTAATTGAGGTACGCAATAAATCTTTTAATGCATCTCTTTTGCACGAATCGTTTTCATTCAATTGGTTTATCAGAGATAACTCTAAAAAATTACGTTATAATTAATAATTCATTAAATTACCTTCAACACCTAATTTATCTACAATTTTTATCAGTTGTGCTTCTTGCCCATACAATAATAGAGTATACATCAATAAGTTTCATTATCAGTTTGATACAATGATTAAGTCTATGCTAGAGACTTTTTCCAACACTTACTAATAATACATCATGTATTAGTAGGTATTGATGTATTAGATGTATTAGAAGGTATTGCTTTTTCTCGAGTACATTTGATTCAATTATTTAGTATCCGTTCTTGAAATTTTAGGAAAGTTTCATAATATGCCACTATTGCAGCTGGAACACCTTCAAAGATTGAACGATTTTATTGCCAAATAAACAAACATACTCATCTAACATATGAAAATGTGTCCGTATACATGCATCCAATTTGATCGATTTTTAATAATAAAGAACAATAAGAATATTTGACGAAGGACACTGTTCCAAGCTAATCTAAATGCAAACCATATTAGGCTTGTTCTTCCTGAAAAAGGATATTGCGTCGCACAAATCCTTGGACCAGCTGTTGCCCAAAAGGCCTCAGGGGGGGGGTTCTTAGGGCAGCTGTCTTCCAAAAGAGCTGCTGTTTTACAACAACAAACCAATTCCATTTCACGCAATGTTGTTGGTACGCGTGCTAGCTGAGGGGCACAATCCCCTCATTTTACTCACCTATTTCCGGTTCAGCTGGTAAATGGGTTTTATGATTCGTCACCATTTTGCTATGATTTCGGTAATCCATTAATCGATTTAGGCTATTTCCCGAGAGTTTAAAAGTTGGGTTATCTTCTATCTCCTGGGATTAAGAATGCAGTGATGCTATAACCAGTGAGAACAGAATAGACAAGCTATTCAATTCTCTATAATATTTTAGAATATTCTGTATTAATACTCGTATTCTATTTTAATGTATACCCCGACGCTGCAGGGCATACTGAGGGTTGATGTTTTTCTATTGAAAATAATTGAATTATATCTGATTCTGAAATTCTGATTCTGACTCATAAATTTTGTGATAACTTTCGGCTCTAAATTTTTCTAATGAAAGTTTGGAACTATACTGTGTGTTTTCGGATCAACCCTTCAAAATTAAATTTTTTTAAATTATTATCACTTTTGCATCATTTCTTTGAGTGAGCAATCTTCTGCTGGAAAAGAAATTTGGACTTATATATTATAACCTAAAATTTTGAACTATATTCAAAAGAAAAATGTGTTGGAAATACCAAGACCAGTTGTTTCTTACTAATGTGTTTTTCCCAATGGTAAATAAATAAATAACTTGATTGAACAAAAATTATTATTGGATTATGAAATAAATTGAATTGGGTAGATGTAATTTTTCTAACATTCGAATTGATGTTTTTCTATCGAAAATAATTGAATTATATCTGATTTTGAGCGTGTATTATATATCAGCTATTAATTACCTAAATAATATACAGTATATTCTAGTAAAATCAGTTCAATATTTCTGGAAAAAGTATTACAAGGATTGAAAGATGACTTACCAACTATTTCTAAGAATTGAAACAAATCACGATTAGACGTCAGTCATCACTCAGAAATAAAATAATCATGAACTTGTTTTCCATCATGGTTATGTCGGCGAGGTGGAACACCTTCTGGTCTTCCTACCAAATGAAGCAATTCGATAATAATATAATCATCCAGTAACTTCTCCCACCTACTGGCTGAATAAGTGGGAAGTAGAAGTGGGGGTTGAAAATCTTTCTTATTGGCCAGCAGTGTTTGACCAATGAGAAGAAAAAGGCGTAGTCTAGAACAATATCACCCGACAACTTCTTCCACCTACTGGCCGAAGTGGGGGTTGAAAACGTTTCTAATGGCCAGTAGTTTTCGACCAATGAGTGATAAGCAGGCGGAGTCTAGTCGAATAACCAACCAACAACTGCTTCCACCTACTGGTAAAATTGAGAGTTGCACACGTTCCCAATTTTTGTCCAATCGGGAGAACCTAGTTTAGGTGTAGAACATTATGATTATCGATTAACCTGTATAGCTAGCTATACAGTAGCTATTGTTATCTTGAAACTGTCTACGTGTTTGATTGTTGAAACTGATTGTTTTAGTTATTTTATTCATTCAATCAAATTATTTTCAAATGCTAATTTTCCCAATTTTTTGTTTTGTTATATGTTTCGTTCCGTATATCTTCGGCTATTTTGTATCCTTATATTTTGAATAAATCACTTAAAAATTGAGTAATAATCTATGATAAATCTTGAGTTCAATTTGAAATTGGAAAGCTATATCTTGAAAATTTTTCATCAACATTAGTAAACTTATAACAATAAATTAGGTACGAATTTTAGGTACTGTATTAACGTGTAAATCAAATAGAATGATTTTTCGTCTACGAGAATTAATATATCAGCAAAATATTATTAAATATGTACAAGGTTCTTCCAGCTTTTATAAAAAATGGTGTACAGATTTGTTTGTCTTTGCCCTACATATTTGTTTCAAATAATGAAAGTTCTGTACTGCGAACTTACTGGAAAGGATTCGTTATGATTTTTTTCATGAATGTCATCAAAACTTTAAACTTATAGAAACAAACAATTAATTTTCAGTACAATTTAATCGTAATTTTAAGTACATTAATTTTCAGTACACTACCGGACTAAAAAAGCTTCAGTCCGTCCAAGATAAAATGACTCAAGCAGTTCTGAGAGCGGCACACATTAAAAAGATTGTTATAAACTATAGATAATTCTGATGTGGGATGCAGAACTTGTTTTCTACCTCTTCAATTGCCTCAAATTATTGCCAATGCTATGAAATGTAGGTGTTTGAAATTGATAATGATAGGCTACTGTTTATTCAGTCCAAAATTTAATAGATTCTTGTTATGAAACAGTAATTTTGTACCCTCGATTTATGTCGGCCAATTTTTGTTGCAGTAAACTTTCCCGAGCATTTCACATTGTTATTATGTCACTGCCGGGAAAATACATCATACAAAATAATATTAAAATTCTTATAATAGCCTCAATTTCCCCCATATAACCTCTAGAAATAAGTTGTCAGTTCTCTTATAGCCTCCATCTTTATCTCATCGAATAATCTAGTTTCTCAATGTTGATCTCATTTGTGACTTGGGCGAGACCATTTCAGTAACAAAGTATTTTCTTAAAGTTTTAAAGAAAAATTAACAAAATATTCCTAATAATTTGTAGCTGTCTATCATATTCTTGGTTGGTTTACTAATAGTATTTTTCATTTTTTCACTAATTTATTTCTTCTCAATATTAATACTGATGTCACAAATCGAAACAAATTTACCAGAGAAAATCGCCCTCGTTTTTCCATATTCCATCTCCATCACCATTGGTGGATCAATAGGAGAAACATCTGCTCATTCCTACTGGAAAACAGAATGGAGTTGATCAGTGGGTGCTCAATCATTGTCTCATGACAATTATGAGAATTTTTGTAAATGGACAGAATACTCGATTGTACAATCTGCGAGAGTCGAGAGTCGGGATCTGCATGTGTCTATTTTTATCGCCGATCATTTGATTGGTCGGATTGAATGATTGCCGAGAGGGTTCTCTCTGTTTTGACATTGCAGTCTGTAGCTGGTGTGCCTCATTCCCTACTCCCCGTAGACTATATTTTATAGCCTAGTTCAACATCAGCAGACAGAGGAAGTTGCCGATTTGCCCAGGATTTATTTCAATTCCCAGACACTTTTCGACTCCATCGGTCATTTAATCATTAATATTGTCCATAATTAATAGCAATATAGTTGAAGGAAATTTGACCGATTCATCAATAAGATCAATTTCATGAATCTTCATACAAATGATACTTAAATCGAATGGTCTGCATAATCGGATCCCAAACTCGAAATCACATTTATATTAAATTCTCATAATTTATTGTTATGCTCACATATTCGTTAACCGTTTTGCATTCTCTGGGTCTTGGTTGTCCATTCAATATGCTTATACATAAATAGCCTTAGTTCAAGTGAGAAATATGGATTGATTTTTCATTACTAATATGATTGGTACACCATGACGTTTGAAATCTGTTGGTTTAATTGAGTTTGATGGATTGGGAATTTGAAATAGTGGATGGTTTCATTAGATCAACTCAATTCCTATGAAGACATCAACCACTAAATTAATAGAAATTTCCCTAGATATTTGATGGGCTTGAGTGTTTTATTTAAAAAGATGAGGGAATGAACCATAGCCTTACAGCTTTGGAATTTCTGCTCAACCGTAAAATACCGTATGTTGTTAACATAGGAAATAAAATTCATTTATTCATTTACTATTTGTATTGAAAAATAATTCCATGTTCATGTACTATTTCGAATTCAGATCGCAATAACTGAAAAGAATGTGATCGCTCTCTTGATGTCTTGATGCAGTCCTTTTCTGGCTGTTTGCCGATTATGTACAGCTCTTAAAAAGCGGCAGATCTTCTTCGCTTGCCATTGATTGCTATATTTGCTCAAACCCACATGAGTGGCAGGCAAACACATTCTGAGGCAGTGAATGACAGTGGCCTTGACACTGCTTTTCATGATTGATGATCATGATGATGAGAAGAGAAGGAACGTGAAGGAGAAAATTAAGGAAGAGGAGGATGAGGAGGAGGAGGAGGAGGAGGAGGAGGAGGAGGAGGAGGAGGAGGAGGAGGAGGAGGAGGAGGAGGAGGAGGAGGAGGTAAGGAAAAAGGAAGGAACCGAGGAAAAGAAGAGAAGGAGAAGGAACCAAGGAATAAATGGAAGAAAAAGAAGAAGAAGGAAAATAAAGAAAGAAGATGAAGAGGAGGAAGTAGAAAAAGAAAAAGAAGAATAGAAAGGTGATGAAAGAAGAGAAAAAGAATAAAGTAGAAGGATGAGAAGAAGGTGGAATGAACAAGAAGGCAGAAGGAGATGTAAAAGATTAAGGAGAAAGAATAAGTAGGACGAAAACGACACTAAGAAGAAGAAGAAGAAGAAGAAGAAGAAGAAAAAAAGAAGAAGAAGAGGAAGGAGAATAAGAAGAAGAGCGGAGATGAATGAATAGGTTAGACGTTAGAGGAAGAGAAAGAGATAGAAGAGATACAAGTTACGTAGGAAAAATAGGGAAGGATGAAGAAGGAAAAGGAAAGCAAAGGAAAGAAGAGGAGAAATAGAAGAGCAATAATAGATAAATAAATAAAAATGATGAGGAAGAAAAAATGAGACTTTCAGTATTATAGAAGAAAATGGAGAAGAAGAAGAAGAAGAAGAAGAAAACAAAGAGAAGGCCTATATCATTATAAAGCAATTGGTATAGAATAAGAAGAAGTAGAAGAACAACAAGGCGATAACGAAGATGAAGAAGAAGATTAAAAAGTAAGAAAAGAGGAAGAAGAATAGGAAAATGTAGAAGAAGAAGATGATGAAGTATAGTAAGAAGAATGAAGAAGAGGAGGAGAAAAAGAACAAGACGGAGAAAAAGGAGTAAGTGACGGAGGATGTAGAGTTGAATAAGGAAAACGAGTAGTATAGTCTGTCCAAGCAAAAACGACCCTCTGACAAGATGGGAAAATGACTCAAGCTTGGTCAATTTTGGTTCAAAAATTACCAATTACATCTTACATTGTAGGAAATAATTTGATCCACTATTAAGACTACATTTATAATTCTTGAACAAATATTGACCAAGCTGGAGTCATTTTCCCATATTGTCCGAGGGTCTTCTTTGCTTGGACAGACTATAGTGGAATGATGCAATTCCTTCCATCAACTGTCGGAATAACCTTTTATTTTCGTTTGGTTGATCGACTGTGCTTCCATTTATGGGCCTGTTATTCATTGACACACAGAAGAGAAGTCAGACAGACACTGGTGACCAGCAGCAGAAAAAGTCACAAAAAAGTGATAACGGGCTTCTGGACTTTTGAATGTCGTACTCACTTTTTCATCGAAGGTCAACCGCTAGAAAGGACACTGACGTTGAACGTTGATTTCAATGAGTTGATGTTGAAAGTTGAAGTTGATCAAACGTTTAGTGAATTTGAACTATGAGATTCGTTGAAGTTGGTCTAAGTAAGTTGATCTTGAAAGTTTTTTAAGTTGATCTAAATTAGCAGAAGGGTCCAAATCAATTGTCAGTTTGGAATGACAGTTCGTAGAAGTTGAACACAAAATTTGACGTTGAAAGTTTGAGTTGATTCAAGCGTTTACTAACTTTGAACTATGAAATTTGTTGAAGTTTGTCCAAAGGCCTCTTCCTTTACAACTGCGTGTTTTTGTTAAGCAATAGTGATGGAAATTCTAGAATTATTGATACGTAATTGTAATAAAAGGAAGTTCATTGACACAAAGTAAACGCAAAGTGGAGTTGCAGAGTGAGGTTAGCTTATTTGACAGTGCCGAAAATCGGAGAAAAATATCTAGAGGCTCTCTGAAACTTAGTGTTCTATTTTTACTTTTCATTAATTTAACTTAAAAATCACCTAGACTAGGTTGAAATGCTCTCGAAATTTCTAATCATTGATAATAATAGAATCAGCTTATTTCCAATATGGCGGCGATCCATAAGCATTGCAATGTCTCGTATCAACGAGCTTCCATCCTGTATCAAATTTGAACTCTGTATCACTACTGCTTATCAGAAATCCCCTGTGTAAAGAAGACTTTGAAAACTTGATCATCAAAGTTATTCTAAAGTTAGCAGAAAGTTGATCTAAATTATCAGCAGAGAGTTAAGTTTTGAAGAGTTGATGCTGAAAGTGGGTCAAGTTGATCCAAATAAGTCAAGGGTTGTAAAGTTTATATTGGAAGCTTTCTGAGTTTAACTAAATAAGTTGAGGGTTGGAAGTTGTGTAATTTGATCTAAATAAAAGTTAAATTTGAAGATTTCATTCGAAATGAATTGAGGAATGAGCGTTTAGAAATTGATGTTTTTTAATTAAAGGTTTTGAATCAGTTCTTCAGAACAAGTTGACAGTTGAGGAGTTGATTTTGGAAGTTTTTCAAATTGATTTGAATAAGATGAAGGTTGAGGAGTTGAGGTTTATGGGTTCTAGAAACCTTCTTGAGTAATGCGACCATCATTCACTTTCTGAAACTGGAATAAATCCCTTAAAAGGATCAGTGAAGTTCAGAACAGGCAATAATGTCTTAACTGTGTGAGGCAGAAGAAGGTTCGAGAAGACAAATGAATTTGCATGCGAAATAAAGGCAAACTTCTTTAGACCTTTTCATTTCAGAAATGGATATGAATCAGTTTGGACTTAATTTAATGTGAAGCACTGGCGGCTGATACTGACGAAAAAGGTGAAGTGTCCGTATCTCTTACTGTACAGCACTTCACCTGTTTCGAGGGTACGAGCCGCTAGTGATGTAAAGAAAACTTGTTTTTATTGCAGATTTATATTAAAGAAGTCAAAATTCTTTCAGTCGGAATAAAGTAAATAATTCAAATGATGAAAGTGATGAAACAAATCAACGCAGTGAATGATTATATCACGTCAATCTCATGAAATTGGTTATGATTTTTTCTGAGTTTGATGCCCACATTGGCTTTAAGCATGTTACATTATCAATTTTCATCAAAATTCAGAATTTTTAAAGTGAAAAGTGTTGTTCAAAGTTAAAATTATTGTAATTTAAACTTTCATAATCTATCATTCACCTTGTATAAATTATCATTATCATTATTAAACTCACTCATGCTTTGCTTGAAAATCTTGAATCGAGTCGCAATTGTAACAATAAATAAGTAAATAGAATAAAAAATTGAATGCCAAATGTTGTCTAATCTTATAAACCTTGAAAAATATCAAATTTGCCTTTTTTATCAGTTTTCATTTTCCAGCACACCTCATTTCGTAGAACGATTACTATCTGCCAATTTTAGCTATTTGCTCGGTTAATTTTCCGAACCTACAACTATGATAACTATAAGTGAAGATGTTTGAACAAAATTTGCAGTTGTCAAAACGACGTCAGATTCAATTTGATGACAATTATTATGATGTGAGCCGCAATGACTATTATCACCAGTTGACCTTGTAGGCCACTTCATTAGCTAATCGGTTATTGTCTAGTTGAGCAAAGAAGACATTCTGACTCTATGGAAAAATGACTACATCTCGGTCAATATTGGTCAAGAGTTATAAAATTGATCTAAAATTGTAGAAAACATTCTACTCTACAAATTATTAATTTTTGAACTAATATTGACCGAGCTGGAGTAATTTTTCCATTTTTCCAGAATGTCTTCTTGCCTTGGACAGACCCTTTCTTCCTTTTGCGATGCCGCACGCTACAAGCAAGCGAAAGAAAAGCAGTCATGCCATTTATTAGGTCATTTTTCAGTTCACTTGGTTTGGGTGTGATTCTGTTGTGGGGTGGGTGTGGTGAAGGAAGGGGGAGGGGTAAACTCACAATCCGATGAATTAACGACCAACCACAGCCGTCTTCGTGATGATTCAAACTGTCACTGTGAGGCTTCTTTTCCCTTTCACTATTTGTTTTTTTCATTTCAGTTCATTTTCTTTTTTTCTTCTTCTTCTTCTTCTTCAGCTTGACACATTTTCTCTCATTATTGTTTCCTCCTACCTACTTTCATTCTCCTTTTCCTTCTTCCTCTCTTCTTTTAACTCTTTCTTCTTCTTACTCTCCCTACTTTTCAATCCAATTAATTCTCTTTTCACTCTCACTTCGCTTTTTCTTCACAATTTCTACTTCCTTCTCCAAAGCCACCTCCTCCTCCTCCAAATTTTTTCTATGTTCTAAAAAGTATCATTTTTCTTTATTTTTGGTCTTCTCTTCCTCCTATTATCTATTGGTTCTCCTTTCTCATTTTTATCCTATTCTTCCTTATTTTCTTTACGCTTCATGTATAATTCCTATCTCTTCTTCTTCCCCCTACTTCTCTGTTCTTGTACTGGTTTTTTCTCCTCTACCCTCCCTTCTCTTCTAAATTTTCACTCCCTCCTATTCTTTGGTATCTTTTCTCAAATCTTTTTCTCTTTCCCTCCTCCCAATTATTCTTTTTCCAACTTACAAACTTTTCTCTTTTTTATTCATCTCAGCACCTCTTCTTATTTTTATTTATTTTCTTCTTCCTCTTTTCCGTCCTTCTCCTCTCCTATATCACTATGATCTCTCAGTTTCATTTTTTCGCACCGTTTCTTTTTATTATTTCTCTTATTCTTACTATCACTCAATGTTATACTTCCTTTTTCCCGCGCCTCTTCTTCTCCTTCTTCTTATTTTTCCTCTCCTTCTTCTTCTTGGGTCCCTTTCGCTGTGACGACGCCCTTCGCTTGCCTCTAATGAGGTCAAGGCTGTTCTCTCTCTCACTATCATCCTCTCTCTTTCTCCCTCTTAAATTCCTCCACGAATGTCCCAGTCCTGACCTTTTAACCCCCTCTAACCCTTTGCCCCCTCCCCCTCACCACTTGTCATCCAACCACCACCTGTCTCACGATTTGAGTGTTGACAGTTTACATTTCTTTTAAAGCAGTATTGTGGAAAGAAACCACAATAAAGCTATTTATTCTATGGTTTGAGTTTTACTTGTCAAGTTCATTACTTTATGAAATACTTCGATGAATTTTTTGATCTTTTTGCTAATCAATTAATTGCACAACATGCGTTACTTGATAGAACACTCTCATCCATGTGAAAATCGTATCTTCTAATTCATGTGATAATTGTTTATTCATTCGGTATCTCAATCAAGTCATTAAACTTGAGCTATTTTGTAAAAAAGTTCAAATTTCGTATTTGTAATCCATGAAAATGGAGTTTTTTTGATAACTATGCTTATGTGAAACCACAGAGAATATAAATCTATATTTGTAGATTTCAGATATTGTCGATTTTTAGCTTCTTGGGTGATGCGTTACATTATTGAAATCGTTATAATTATAATAAATGCATTCCATAATTTGGGATTTTCTTGTGTTACAATTAACCTATGGGAACTACTAGGTCATTAGGTGTACTATGTATGGGTTAGAACGGGTTAGAAAGTACATTGGTAAGAAAGGGATGGATAAAAATTAATTATTAATCATTTATTGGATAAAAGATGTCTTATTTACATTGTTAGTTTCATCAGTAATCTACTTACAATTCAAGCTAATTGTTATTGAAATCTGTAATATGTTAGTTCAATTTTTATGCTGATTGGTGAGCTCAAGTGATAGATGCTCCTGATCTAATAACACAATAATTGTAGTGTGTTTTGAACAGTCTTCTTGCAATCCCTGAATTAGCTATAGTGAATTAGTAGACCAACGTCCTGAATTGTGATTATTCCAAAACTTTTTATTCTCAACTTAAATTCCATTGTTGCAGTTTTGTAACCAAGTAGATTCCTAGTATCCCATTCAAGATTGCAATGTGGAAGGATGGAAACAATGTTTTTGATGAACAATGTTTTAGTCCATGATTCCTATCTTACATAAGGAACTTTCCCCTTTGTATGATTCGATCTATCAAGTCCTCTCTTATCAAATTTTTCATATTCCATCAGTCTTCAACTCGTATCGTATTGTTAAGAATGGATTTGGATGATGAACAAAACAACTGATTGTATAATTCGATTGATACTGATCGTTATCAAACATTGTTAAAGCTCTATTTAGTTTATCGCAAGCAACAACATTTTTACATCACTTATTATTACTGGATATAACTGTGATTGTGATATCAAGATGATCAAGATATGAATGAAAATTTTAAGAAACATATTAATATATGATCAGTAGGCTTTTAATCAATGAGATATCTCATAATAGTGTGTAATGCTTATGTCATTGACCAAGTATATAATACTAGCCAGCAGGCTCGCTTCGCTCGCCTTCGCCGCCCAGCCAGGACCCCCGTCAGTATCAGCAGTGTCAGTGAGTCAAACAGGCTCGCTTCGCTCGTCTGCATAAGCTCTATTAGTGTAAGATAAAACAAACAGGCTCGCTTCTCTCGCCTGCAAACTCCGTTCAGAAGGGACTTAAAATTTATTAAACACAGCATTTCTAGACCTAATCTGGACCAGTTTACCAAATTTCAACATTCTCTACCAATTTATTCTCAAAAAATCCAAGATAAACTCCGAAAAATAGTAAACGCTAATATTGAGCGTAACCTTGGGAAGTATATCGGACATAGTATGAAACTTGATTCAATATCTTCCAAATTAGTTCATCTATAATCTCGCTGAACCATTGAATTTACAGTAAGGATTGGTCGTATCAAGGCGGAAGATATGCCACCCGCAATACATTTACAATTTTAAAAAACTGATTACTGGCGTAATATTGAACGGTATTCAAATATATTTTAACACAACATTTCTAGAACTTATCCGAACCTGCCTACCAAATATCAACATTTTCTACCGATTGGTTTTTCAAAAAAATTCAGAAAACGCCAAAAAACTCTAGAAAAACTAAAATATTTGGAATATTCTTGAAAAGTTTTTAAATTCCTTTCTTAGCGAGCGTCTAAACGTTCAACTGAACATGCCTGCCAAATTTGAACGCAAACTTTTCAGTGGATTTTTAGTTCTGGTGATGAATGAATGAATGAATGAATGAATGAATCAGTCAGTCAGTCAGTGCCATTTCGCTTCTATAGATATAGATGACTAGATCTACTATACCTACACTTATTTATCATGGAAGAATCAGGTTACCAGGGATTTCAGCTCAAACTCGATAATCGATAATTATGGAAAATAATAGACACTGGATCCTAGAACTAGTTTTTAAATAGATTATAGATCTCATGCCTATTGGCAATATAGCAGTAATGGCAATCTTCATAGTTAACAAGGCATGGCTTGAACACGCCGAAATTTATGGCTTGAATAGTTTGGAATCTCAAAATATCAGATCAAGAAAATCAACATTAGGTCAAGGACGGCTGCTTTGATTTCTCTGTGAAGAGATTGATTTGTATGGTAAGAGACTTGAAATAATAATCTGAATATTCCAGGATATTATAAAGCAATAAAGTTAGAGAACCAAAAAAAGCATCATGTAAATGAACTTTGACATGCCTTATTATGGAAAAACAGAGATTTTACGATTTTCAACTTGAAATGAAGAGACAGAAGGATAGCAAGAAATAGGTTTTTGTTTATTTACGAAATTTTACTGCTTAGAAGTTCTAGCTGGGACTTGACCTTCTCTCCTACAAGGAAACCTCGACCTCGTACCATTGAAGATTAATTTTCAAAATAAATAATTCATTAAAATCAACTTTTATTATTCAACTTTTTGATAGTATGAAGCGAGATTCTTCTTCACTACCGACTTTCATACGTTTGGAATTGAAGGAAATTGGTGTTAAGACTTGGTTTCAAAATATTAATAGGTATAGAAAGTAGGGAGTAAGAACAAGTAGTGTGAAGAAAAATAGAATTTGAAACGGTAGAGGATCAGAAAGAGAAGGAGTAAAGGAAGATAGAACATTAAGAAAAATTGAATATGAGAACGGGAATACACACAATTTGAAAATCAATTAATCTTAATTCATCTTATATTATTTATTATCATCCCATAATAAAGATCAATGATGAAATAAAACACACTTATATTGTCAATTCTACAGTTTATTTTGGTACAGGAACATGGTTTCGTGGCCACGCAAGTCACTCAGTCGAATTAATATCAAAATAATACTTCTTCTTCTTTCTTCTAACTTTTCTTCTTCTTTTTCTTATTCTTCTCTCTTCTACCTTTTCTTCTTTTTTTCCTTCTTCTTCTTTTTCTTCTTCTTCACCTTCTTCTTCTATCAGATAGGAATACTGAGAACATGTGAATATATTCTTATTTATATGTATAATACCTTGAATCATAAAAATTGAATTTTAAAAGAATTCATAGAAAAAATAAAAGCCAGAAATACGCTGTAAACTAGTTTGGGAGTTCAATGGTAATCCGGTGTATTGAAACTGATACAGTGATACGGTAGCCAAAAAAGGAAGTTATCCGCCTTCAAGCATGACAAGAACAGAGAACATGCCTGGAAAACAGTGTTTACTCTCAGCTGTCAACAAAACCAAAAGAGAGTGTAAGGTGAGAGAGAGAGAGAGAGAGAGAGAGAGAGAAAGAGAGAGAGAGAGAGAAAGAGTGTTAGAATTGAGGTATAGGGAGTACGCACCACTGATCTGTAGAAATAAAAGCCAAGCGGTGTGTCTGTGTATATTTTACGATACAGAACTCTGACAGAAATCAATACTAGGCCTGTATTAATAGAATATTCGTGAGGCGTCCGCCCTCAACCAAACTCAAAGTGAGCGGCTCATCTGTGTTAACATAGTGTTATAGTGTGTCCAAGCAAAGAAGACATTCTGGCAAGATGGGAAAATGACTCCAGCTCGGTCAATACTGGTTCGAAAACTATCAATTTGATCTCAAATTGTAAAAAAACTCTGCTCAACAATTTGAAACCAAAGTTATAACTTTTGAATGAATATTGGGAGAGTTGGAATAATTTCCTCATCTTCCCCGAATGTCTTCTTTGCTTGGACAGACTATAGAGTGGAAGTAATTTACAAGACTATCAGCAGGGGGCCTTGAGTGGTGGGTATTTTGTTGAGGGGAGGGGGAATTAGTTTGGTGAAGTGTTTCGAAACACAACATTAATACACTATTTCTGTAACAAGTGTGAGATGATCGTGATCATTCAAGTAGCTCTGTTTCCTGCTTGATCTATGAGGTTCTGTGTACAGTTATCAAAAGAACATGAATTAAACAGCACTTGACATGGCACAAAGCATGCATGCATCAAGTGGATGGAACTGAGTGGAAGCTGTGTGTGAAATATGGGCTGTTATAGATGTAAACAAGAATGATTAAATGAATTAATTTATTATGGAAATACGTCTGAAAATATATTTGTTGGTACTTAATTTTTTAATTTATATTTCGTACTTCCGATTTAATTCAATCTTAATTTTTTCTATTTACAGTCGGACCCAGGAACTTCGTTTCTGAGAGCAGCCAGAGCAGGACAATTGGATAAAGTATTGCAGCTACTAGAATCAGGAGTTGGCATAAATACATCGAATGCGGTAAGAAGCTTGATCTGAATGGGAAGTTAGTTCTTGAAACATGTTTTTTCTACAACTGCGCGTAGCACAAGATTTTACGAGCTGAATTCTCCTCGTAAAGTAGCCCATTTCTGAGGAGAATCTTCATTACGCTCCCTAACCATCTGCGCATGCGCAGTAGAATCACTTTACGCTCGCTAACCATCTGCGCATGCGCAGTAGAATCACTTTACGCTCGCTAACCATCTGCGCATGCGCAGTAGAATCACTTTACGCTCGCTAAGCAACTGCGCATAAGCAGTAGAGTTACTTTACGCTCGCTAATCAGCTGACCATGGCTCGCCAAAAGTAGGTCAGGTGGAGTCATAACATAACCTAACAAAAGTCGACAATGTCTGATTGTACCTGTACCGGTAATTACACAGGAGTAATTTAATAGTTCACAGTATTTGAGGACTGGAAAAACTGTAGATTAACAGGTTCGTGCAGTTGTAGAAAAAATATTGTATGTAATTCGCGCGTAATGCTTCTTTATTGCTCTTGCAAAATTATCACGCTCCGCTGCGCGTCGCGCGATAACTGTTTTGCGCGAGCGATAAAGTCGCGCATTACGCTCTTAATACATAAATAGCTATTAAATCTTTGAATCGATAAGTCTTTACAATAGATTAATTACTTATGAAATTTTATAAGTTCTGTTATGAAACATTATAATAATGTAGAGTGTCTTCTTAGTTGATTGAAATCATTTCGGCACATTGCACAAAATTTGTCCTAGTTAGTCTAAAAATAGTTATTTATGTATTAAGAGCGTAAAGCGCGACTTTATTGCTCGCGCAAAACAGTTATAAAGAGTGATAATTTTGCAAGAGCGATAAAGAAGCTTTACACGCGAATTACATACAAAATAAATTTCAATCTCAATTCAATATGTATTGTGATTGGAATGTTCAATATGTACATGTTTTGTACGGTAAATAAATTTTGAATTTTTTTTATTGTTTTCTTCACTGTGAAATACCTTCAATAAATTTCAAGATTGAAATTAATTTCATTCTCACTTGAATTTAACCACCGTAAAATAACTTCAATCCTATAATGGAATGTATGAGATCCCTATAGAAAGAAGTATACTATAACTGTAAAATGTCGTCATCTTATATCAGCGTTTCTTACAGAGTACATCAGTGTGCCTGGAATTTATCTATTTATCCCTTTGTAACGCGAACAGTATGCCTTCTTTGTTTGAAATGAATTCAATATCATGTTGATTCGCTGTGGACTCAGTTGGGGAGTGCGTCTGTCTATTCTTGTCCGTGCTAAATTTTATGTCGTCTAAAAAACTGGTGAAAAGAGGCTATAAAGCATCTGGAGATGCTTTAGCCAGCTATAAAGTAGCATTCCAGCACCTGGGTGAGAACTCTATTTGATGTAACTTTCGACTTGGATTACATTGTATTATTCTATCTTATACATGTTACGTCAAGTGGGAAGTTACATTAATTCTACTTGAGTTACAATATTCACAGCGGTCTGACGTTGTAAAAGCCAACGTAGCTTCTCTCACCTAAATTTAGGTCGCACTTGAAGGTAATTGATACACTTGCAGGCCTTTAATTAATTTCCGAGCACACACGCTATGCTACAGTAGGCAAACCCTGAGTGATGATTAATTAGTCACCTCTCTGTTGTCTGAGTAATTCTTCAAATTCCGATTTGCCTGCTGTGTGGGCTGATCTAGGACAACTAGGTTACCTTTTTCTAACAAAATCAACTTTTCAAATTATTTTCATTAACCTTGCAAAGAAATGAGGGAACAATAGGCCTAATGGATATTATCGTAGTAATAAAGAATATGAAAAGAGGTTTTTTACTGCTTGCTCACCTTTCTCTAATAAAATAAACTTATCACATTATATTCATTAACCTTGCTAAATGCAAGAAAATTGGAAAACAATCATGGATATTGTCGTAGTACTAAAGAAGGATGACAAGATGGCTCTTCTTTCTTTATGAACCTGATGGTCTACTTCCTAATTTAATTAAACTGCTTTCAATTTTTAGCGATGTATTTGTTAACAGTCTCGATTGCTCATTGGTTTAGACTTTTACACCCAATAATCTGAACCATTGGTTTTGATAATGTCCATTTCTCTAGATCAAGTATATAGAAGAAGTAGTATATAAAAATTATATACAGTTTTTTGTTTGTTAGTTATATCACTATACAGCAGAGATTTTATACCATAGTTCAGGTATGTTCACTACCAGTCAGGAGTCACTACCAGTGAGAATAGGAATACGAATATTAGAATGAATATTTTTTCTAGAACCATGATGATGGAATAATTTTATTCTATTCTCACTAGTCAAAAAGGCCAACCAGTCTGATAAAAAGTAATGTGTTAATACATTTGTAAAAATGCGAATAAAAATCCTCTATTCAAAAGTAAAATTTATTCATTCAAGTTCAATAGCATCCATGGTGTACCTAAGTAATACAATGACATTATACAGTAATACTTAATGATTTATTTATTCACGAATTTCTACAGTGTGTTGGAAATTTGAGTGAGGATTACTACTCAAAACTTTTAATTAAACTTAAACTAAAACTTCAAATTTTTTATTCAACCACTTAATGTCAACATACTCCTCCTGTTCTAAAAATCCAAAGCCTGATAAGTGATAATATTATCCATGTCTTGAATAAATAATGGTTTTGTGGGTGATTAGAATATGTGCATACTTATATGAGTGCAGTGTTGTAAGGATATGAATGGTATTCTTCTTTAATTATAGAATGTGCCGTGTATGTTCCTTAGAAAAGCCATAGTATAGTCAGTTTCATATTTGCTGAACTTTGTTGAGGTTGTGGGAGTATTTATTTTACAAAGTACGCGGCAAGCTCCAGTCATTTAATATGCGCTCAGCTACAAAAGAGAGTTCAGATCTTGTCTAGGAGCAAGAATTCCTTTCACATGAACAAGAGGGCATGAGAGTTATGAAAGTCTACAAAATTGAAAAGGTTGCCATCAGGCTTGGTTTCAAAGCATCCCTTCATCTCAGGTTTTCAAGTGGAAACACCACATTAATAAGCTTTTCCAGCTTGTTGTTGTTCATCTCGGAGCATTTCTGTGCTCTAAATAGAAGTTGTAGTTTTCACAGAGAGTTTAAGGGTGGTAGTTTTCGAGAGTTTTCTCAGTGAAGTATGATTCTGAGATGAACTACGTCTCTCACAATAATCCACAACATTCATTCTTCAACTAATCTTGAAAAATTATGATTGAAAAATCAATATTTCAAGTGAGTAAGAGTTTTTAAATAAGTAGAAAGCTATTCTATCAAAATAATATACCTAGGAAAAATAGCAGCAGAATTTGGCTGATAATGAGCAGTGTATTTCAATTCAGGAATATTAATAATTAAAATTAAAATTTTTATCGACAGTTACAATAATCATCATCAATTTATTATAATATTGAAAAAACAGTGTGTCGATAACATGGAGTTCTTGACCTGTTTTAAATTGTTTTTTACCAGTTCATCTACCTAAATTTCAAATTTTATTAAAGTTGATAGTGACTAACGATTTAATATGTAATATTATGCGCAGAAAATGATTAATTTGAAATTTCGTAATTGAAAATCACAAAATTACATGAAGATTGTTCTTATGTATAATTAGAAATCATTCTCTAATAACTGGCTGCTGAAGTAGCGATCGACATAATAATTTATTATTTCTTTTCGTAACATTATGTTTCCTAGACTTTAATGCTTGAGTGAATAAAACATTGAATTAGTAATAAGCCGAAAAAATAGGCTGCCTTCGAAACCAAAATGGTGGAATCTATTGAGCTATATCTCACCTTCCTCTCCCATTTTAAACGTTTGACCAATGGGAATCGAGTACTACCTTCGAATAGTAGGCTAAGCTTTGTGATTGGGCGAAACCTCCCATTTTCATTGCTTAGAGAAACTGGCCAATAGGAATCGAGCTTTGAAGTAGTATCGAATAAGTACGCATAAACGTAGTTGTTCGATTTTTCCTGCGGTTGTTGCTTTTTTGGCGCTGCAAGTATCGTACTATGTATATTTCGGAATTGTTATATTAAAATACATTGTCATCGCTCCAATATAAAACAATTTTTGTATCTTAAACACCATTTCAATGCATTTTCTTTTTGTTACTAGTCTTATTTAACCTTACTAATCCATATAGGATAATGACTACTAATTATTCCACTATCTTACTGCCAATATTAGTGTCCCTTTGGTTATCGAAATGAAATAAATAAGCTTTTATTATTTGTGTTTGGGTTTGTTTTTTAAAAAAATACATACTTTAAATTCTTGAGTTTGTGGCAACACGGCAGGCCACAGGGTTTTACTACCACAGTACATATAAACAGAAACTAGACTAAACAGAAGTCTATTTATGAATTCAACTTGAATAATCCTTACTTGCACGTTACGTTAATCAATATAAATTTCATGGCTTTAGAATATTAAACTGAAAAGATTTTAAACTTTGTATATAGGTAGTTGATCTACATGAAAAATAATGGAGAACATAACATGTTCCTTCTTAAACAGGTCTTGTTAATGTATGCAAATTTTCAAACTATGCATGTTGTGATGAAAACTTATCTTGGCCTAATGTGTTGTGAGCAAGTAGTAATTAGGCATGAAAAATAATGTATACTAATTACACTTGTTTATTTCCCAATAATATTATTGTAGAAATTTTCGCTGTTACATAACCATTACATTTGGGATTGTTTACATACGTATAACTTGTGTGAATAGAATAAAATTGAATTTGAAAAGCTATTCATTCTTTAAACCAAGTGAAGTAGCTTTTTCCTGAACAGAGATTTGACTCTTGAAATATTATTCCATCTTTTTACTATTTCCTAGTATTTATTCACTAGCAGCTCGTCAGGTGAAGTGCCCGTATCTTATACTGTAGCCTACAACACTTCACCTCTTTCGTTGGCACGAGCCGTCAGTATAGTATTCACAATGTTACATGGATGATAATCTAATAACCTTGGTAAATTCTGGCAGAATCGTATTCTTTCTATAGCTAATAGCCTAATTCCCAATTTATGTTTGGGAAGTTGAACTTGTACCTTCTGTAATTTATTGCAATCGTAGAGGTGAGTCAAAAAAGAGTGGGTTGGATGAATCAGAACAATAATTATCCATTTGTCACAAAGTTTTTCATCCTCTATTGATGTTCAAGGACTGAATTGGAGTGACTCAGAACTCAGACTTTAAATTGATGTACGTAATACGATCAGCGATAATAGAATATGAGAAATATTCTATAATATATATAGAAATATTTCTATATTCTGTTCTCTCTGAATACGATAGTCAAACCAAACGAAACCATTATTTCCTGTTCTCGTGACATAAAGTATCAATATGAATACTCCCATAGACCTAATTCACAAATTAGTTCTTTTGTAAGGCTCATTTGGCAATGCCTATAATCGTGAAAAAGTATTGTCTCTCTGAAACTTGGTGTTTTATTATTATTTATTATTAATTCAACTTAGTTTAAATGCTCTCAAAATTATTAATAATTTGAAAATATAATCAGATTATATTCCCAATATATGACAGTATAAAGATCATTGCAAATTCAGTATCTCGTATGCATATCAACGAGCTTCCTTTCTTTATCAATTTGGAACTTTTGTATTAGAAAGCCGCTGTGTAAAGAGGCCTTAATCCAATACAAAATCCTATATTTTATTCTGTTACACATAAACAAAATACAAAATTTACATATTTTATTATGTTACACTGACAACATACTCATATTTTTCCATGTACAATAACTTGTAAAAAATGACTTAATCCCACATAATGCAGTTAGTTGACCACAAGTTTTGTGTTACAGACTGTTTTTATTTAACAGTCTTTTAGAAATCGCTCTCTATTATGCCTCACCTTGTATATTGCTAAAACGCCCTTCAGCTTCATAAACCTCCTCTCACAGAAATTGAACAATAAGGTGTACCGAACAGTTTTCATCCGTGTAATTAGGTGTGTATAATAGGGTTGAGTTTTCATTCATGAAAAGCCATAACTCTTTCAAAGTTGTTCCATCCTCACGTTGCAATGCAGCGGAGCCTGCGGTGTGCCCCATATACCTGATTCCATAGAAAATGGCGGTTGGAAATAACAGATTTTTTAAATTATCAACTCTGTCAGGACAGTCGGCGAACGGTCTGCGAGATAATATTGAGTCGAGAGCAACTTATACTATATTTTTCGCACTTTTAGACATCTTCCATACTGTCCTGTCAGAGCTGGGAAATGATCAAAGTCAATCGCCATCCGCCTCAATGTTCGGAACCTGCTACATTTATAAGATGGTCCTGCGCATGCGCGTTGTGCTGTGGGTGTGTCTATGTTTTGGTAATACTTGGTACGTGCTGGGAAGTGGAAACTGCACTTTCGTGAGAGAAATATTTTTCGCTGCTTTATTTTTCGAATCTCTCGGTGCTGAACCGAAAGTACTCGGGTGCTTCCGTTCCGTTGTCTGGAAAACTTAATAATTGAGATGGATGTGCGGGTTGCCTGGTTGCCCCTTCCAACACTAGAAAACTAGGATAGTTCACTGGGAAAATAGTGTACTGCAGTTTCCCGTAGTTTGAGGGGATGTAAGATTTTTGTTGTCTGTGGAACAGGAACATTGAATGAACGGGTTGCTCCTTCCAACACTATATAAATTACAATAGTTAACTGTCATTTTTAATAGTTTGATAGAATAAGAGTTTGAGCTTTATAGATTGTGGTACATTGAATCATCCTTATAGTTTCATGTACCATAGAAGTAGCTATACTGTATACTGCTATACTGTACAACTCATTGGAAACTGCAGTTGCTCGTTTGGGAAATGTTGTATTTCATACTTTTATAGTCTGCTTGAGCAAAGAAGACATTCTAGCAAGATGAGAAAATGACTCCAGCTCGTTCAATATTGGTCTAAAAATTATAAATTTGTTCTTGATTTGCAGAATACGATTTGAGACCTAATTTATAATATTTGAACTAAGATTGACCGAACTGGAGTCATTTTTCATCCTTCCATGGGTAAGACTTCAGGTCTTCTTTGCTCGACCAGATTATAGAAACTTTTCAAATCGTGACACATGCACATTGGATTCAATACAAGAGAATAGTTATTTCAATGAATTCTTATCTGAACATTCAATATAAAAGTATCATGTTATAAAAAACCAGTTGAAGTCTTCAACCAGTTGCAGTTCAAATTGGGTTCAGAAACAATCCTTGATCCTTGATCTTTAATAAGATGAAATTGATGTAGGAGGTGTTAAAACCACTGTTAATTCTCTCGTTATGAATAATTTATTGCTGAATTTGAATATTGCCGTGGAGAATGAATTATTAGCAATAGGCATAGGCCTAACATAAGATGATATCTACGAAACTCATGAAATAGAAAGTTGCCTAACTGCAGAATTATCAAATTGAGGAGTAAAGAGAATTTTGCAATAAGTTATTTATTTCACAAGTTAAAAGGTTGTTTGGGGGGGGGGTGTTTCTTCTTTGAAAACTTGTTTATTAGTGAGAGAAATGGGCAGACGATTTGGAAGACGTGCAATACCAGTACGAAGCTTGGTAGCTGACATCAGATAAAAATTTCAACTTTGAAGGAGAGAAAGAGAAGAGATGTTTTACAACAAACAAATGGAATCATTGAGAGGAAGAGGGAGAGAGAAAGATGTAGCCTAGTATAGTAAATTATAGTAGAAAGCTTTTAAAGAGCTGATTTAGGCCTTCATTATAACGCCTTGAACTGTTCATATTACCTTGTCTGCTCATGTTGTCATGTATGAGGTAATTATGTATTCACAGTAGTTTGTGATGAGTCAAAACATTGAATTGCTCATTGAAGCTCTCACAAGAGTACCTACCATACTCTATTGATTTGCATATTTCTTATTTTATTCTCATTCCAAAATTTATCGGCTGTAATGCTTAATTTACAAAACTCCAATTTAATGCGTGTTTATAATTTAAAAGTAGATTGTTCTGATATTGACCGACAGACTGAGTTAGTTTGGCTTATTCTATGAAACTATTGCACATAGATGTAAATTTGTTCTTGAATTGAACATGCTTGAATTTAATATGCTGCATTGTGAGTATCAAATTCTTTGGTCGAGAGAAAACTAACTCTGTACTAAATCCCATCTCATAAAATTAATTTATCTTGAAATTCAATCAACTAACCAAGTTTGAGGATGATTTGTTCAGAAACAATGCAATTTATAGCTGACACAGCAGCATGGTAACAGAATCATTTTCCAATTTATAACGTTAGTCCAGGTGTAATAACTTCTCCCTTCCAGCAAATGTCCATCCAACATTTCTCTGTTGTCCTGCTGAAATTTGACTTGACAAGTGTGTTTTGGTGAGAGGAGAGAAAGAAAGGGAGTGAGAGAAAGAGAGGGAGAGAGAGTGAGGGAAAAAGAGAGTGATTCTGAGCCTCAAGGGAATTCACGGAACTGGGTCACATCCCTTTCCCTCCAAAACGCTTGAAGGCACCATCCCTTCTTATCAAACCCCTCCTTCCCTTTTTCAATGCATTATATTCTCTCCCCATCAAAACCCCACTACACTACACCTCATCTTGAACGCGATCTCATCATCTTTAACTATGCAAGGTCTCTTTTATGCCAAATCGCATCTCTCTATAGTCTGTCCAAGCAATGAAGACATTCTGGCAAGATGGGGAAATGACTCCAGCTTGGTCAATATCGTTTTGAACATTGTAAATTTGATTTCAATCTGTAGGAAATGTTCTAATCTACAATTTGAGAACAAATTCATAATTTTTGAACCAATATTGACCAAGCTGGAGTCATTTCCTCATATTTCCAGAATGTCTTCTTTGCTTGGACAGACTATACATACCACCTCTGTTCTCGGAATAATCTGTTGGAATAGGAAGAATGATTGGGTGATTTACAGTTTTGTTATTGTGATGAAAAATATTGTCAGTTGTGCCCTTTTTGTTAGGGCTTTGAGAGAAGAATGACGTGTAATTCCCAGTTTTGTTATGGTGATGACAAAAATTGTGAGCTCTGAATTGAAGCTGTGAGATTGAATTGTATTAAACATGAATGGTGAATGGGATTGCTACTTGCCATTGCTCGCTTGGGATAGCGCCATTTGTAAGGCCCTCATTCTGAACAATTACCATTTATCCTATCGTGTAATGGAATATTCTAGTATTATTACAATTTTATCCAGGCCCTCATTCTGAACCACTGTTATTTATTTTATCGTTTAATAGAATATTCTATTATAATTACAATTTAATTCAGTAAATTAACTTGCTGGATGTATATGGTTTCATTTAATTATACATAGAATAAGGGAAACAATCCTTCAATTAGAAAAGGGAAGCAATAGAACCCAGTCGTCTTTGATTAAACTCATACCAATCATACATCATGTTGGCCAGGCCTCCTACATACCTTTTATGTAAAGTCTTATCTCTTATGTTTAAGGTTTGATAATGATTTCGAATTTTTTTTTAATTCAATTTACCATTCAATTTATTATATCTTCTATGCAATATTTTTGTCGAGTGAATTGCCTTATCAAAGTTTGAGCGAACGCCTGTTTTTACATTCCTTGTATTCCTTGTATCACAAATACAACACAAATGTTGTATTTGTGATATAATAAATGAATAGATGAAGTAACTATTATTTTCTTATTGTAACCAAGAACAAATAATTGTTAACACACATACTGTATTTCCAATTGATTATACAAATTTATTTGATTCATATTTGGTGTTGAGTATACATGTTTCCCCTTCTGCTTCTATCACATAATTATCAATCATTCATTAAGTTATAAGTATGGAGTAACTTATCTAATAAGAATGATTTTGAAAACTATGTAACATGAATAATTGCTCAAACATTTTCTGTACTTGAGCAATGTTTGCAACATATTCTTATTGGAATTTTTCTCCGATTGTTGAACTACATTTCCCACATTATAATATTCTCCAATTAAAATTTCCAAATTTCAATTTGAACATCGAATTCAATGTGAATAATTTCCTCTCATTATCCATTTATGCATTTTTTCGAATCATCAATTTGAATATAGAATTCAATGTTAATAGTTCTCTCATTATTCATTAATGTATATTTTTTTAAATTTTCAATTTGAACATTGAATCCAATGTGGATAATTTTTCCTCATTATTAACGTTTTCTTAAATATATTATTAATTTATTTATTAAGTTATCAAGTAATAAATTTTAATCCAACGTAAATAATTGTTTGTTGACAGAACGGCCTGAACGCATTGCATCTAGCCGCCAAAGATGGACATATCGAAATCGTTACCGAACTTCTGAAGAGGGGCTGCACCGTTGATGCCGCCACAAAGAAAGGGAACACTGCTCTGCATATTGCTGCCTTGGGTAAGAATGCCTTCATGTTTCAGCTACTCTTTTATTGGACACGAGAGATATATTAGAACTTTTGCTTCCTCTGTAGCTTTACACACCCTTTGTGCAACTTGTATGAAACTCTTGTGGAATTTACTCATCCTCTATTCTTGTATCTTGTATCCATATTATAGAATACAACTTGTTAAGTGATATTCTATCTGTTACTTTTTGTTTTCAATTATTTGTTTTACCAAATGCATTGGTGGTACTGTATTTCATTATGTGTCTGTATGGCTCCTTTCAATTATGTAAATAAAACATAGATAGAGTCTTTATTTACCATTAAAAAGACTTACATTAGTTTAATGTGCGTATTATTATTAGTACAATGGCTTGATAATGAATTCTAATTGGGCGTGGTCTATGAATATTCAATTTTCAAAAATGAATTTATCACCAAATTAGTATGTTTTTGTTCTATCCTCATTATCACCAAAATTTAGTGATGATATTACTATACTACCTATACTATAACTAACATTTCTCATAGAATGTACTTCGTATATATTTGAATAATTTTCTGATAATATTCAAACAGTGTTTTCAATGAATTGTAGACCTACAGTTGCAGAACCTGAACTATCACTTGATTGTAAAATCTAAGTACAATTAGTATTGGATTTGCAGTCCCATAAGAAAACTAAATTATAACTACTATTAGGCTATTATGTATTTTTTATTTATTCATGATTCTGATTACTCTCTTGTGAATTCTTCTGCATTTTAAAATATTCATTTTGTGATTCTCATGTATATCATTATCACCTTTGTACATTTCTTACTTCCTTCTTAATCAGAAGACACCTTAAATGCAGAATTAAGATGCATACATTCAATCCAAAGGCCTTTGCGCAGTAAGGTTTCGAGAATTTGGACGTTAGATGAAGTCCAAATTTGGTCAAACTTTCACAACTCCTCAACTGAAATCTATTGTCTAGTAATAACATATATTATTATAAAGTTGAACTTTAACTAGCCAATAATTTATAATCAAGGATAAAATAATCATCATCATAATAATCTTTATTGAGTCATATAACTAAATTAATAAACATGCAAGAAAAAAGATGAATATTCTACATGAAAGAGTACAACAGCCTTTCAAGCCCTAAACTGTTCCTCTTGAAATTTTTAAACTAACACACACAAAGCAGGCTATGTCATGAAATATCACTAAAATTCTTATTCTTACATGAAAAGCAGTAATTTTGAATTTTGTCTAGGAGTCGAGGAATTATTTTGAATTTTTTAATTTGTTCAAATACAAAACACCAATAATTAAAATAAAACCAGTTTATCTAAAAAGTGATTAATTTTTGAAATTTTATTATTTAACAAACGTTTAATTTAATTGTAATCAACATTGATTTGTGTTACAGCCGGGCAGGAGGAGGTGGCTCGTATACTGGTTGAGCAGGGCGCCGGAGTGAATGTGCAGTCACTGAATGGGTTCACACCGCTCTACATGGCCGCACAGGAGAATCACGACGGCGTTGTCAAATTTCTGCTGTCCAAGGGCGCCAACCAGGGGCTCGCCACTGAGGTATTTCAATTCTAGTGTTTTTATCAATTAAAACTATGGGTATAGCACTCTCCAACAATATAATAATCTCTGTTATTATTGCTCAGCTCTGTCAGGACAGTCTAAAAACTGTGTTCAAGAGCGAAACGGTTCAGTCAGTGAATATAAAGTATGCATATTCTCTACATATTCTTTGGTTCAGTTGAAGTCACTCCTGATTCAATACGTTCTTGTAGGTTCTAGTCAAACAACCTCCTTGGTTCTAGTTAACTAGTTATACAGTAAAATAATCATAAACGTTAAAACGTATGAGGGGTTGTGCTAACCCGGCAAACAAGTTGATAAATCTACCTCCATAGCAAATTTGGTGCAACAAATTCTTATGTGTTCTGTATTAGGACTATATGAAGTCTAATATAATTTTTTCGTGAGTTTATTGGTTCCTATCCATATTCTTCCATATTTTTCTCTAGTTCACGAGTTAACTGGTTGACACATACTTTTTGACTGTTTGGCTAGATAATTTTTAGGTTATAATTATAATGCCATTGCCTACTTCACAGTAGCCTAATTTGGTTGTGTAGGTTAGCCTAAAGTATTTTACAGTGCTCAGTTGTTAGTTTTTATAATGACTATATGCCCAGATCTCAAAACTTCCAGATATTGACTAGAGTTCAGGATTTTTCAAGTAGTTACCCAATTTCTGTCTACTCAAACGTTTTTTGTATGCTACTCAGTTTTGTATTTGAAATTAAAATGATTTGTAAATTTCAATCAGAGTGAATATTGAATGAAATAGGACACGTATATCTGATTGAATCAATCGAGGCTACTTGCTATTCTGTTACAATGCTATTTTAATCTGTTTGTCCGATTTGAATTTTGAGTTTGATGGTGCTAACTCATGACATTAATATCTTATTGACTTATTCTGAATTGAGATGAGTTCAAAACTCAATCGTCACTCACTAGACTATGCTAAATTATTCATGATTTTGACTCATAATAATTATCAACGTACTGATGAATTGAGAATGAGTATTGAACATTATTTTGTACTATCTGACTAGTCCTACCCATCATGAATGATGCATAGTTTGTTGTTTCCAATTAACATCGTGCGTAATTCGATGCTTGATTCACAAGCTGGGTTGATTGAGGCTTTATTTTATTTTATCACTCAGAATGTATTGGAGAATAATTTCATGAACATTTTCAAATACTACTTCAATGTACTACACCAATCAATGATTGTAGCGATTTAAGTTTGAAGATTATTCAGTTTTAATTTTGTTATTGTGCCATTTATATTCTGTTTATTGATCAATTACGACAACTGGCCTGGCCACAATGTACAGTTTGTTCACCCTGCTGAAAGATCTGGCCTGTCAATAAATCACCTTATAGTACAGTACTGCTTTTTATAATCATCAGTTGAACAATTACAAAGATCTATGATAATACCTATGTGTTATAATCCATAATAATCCAGTATTTCTCTATTTTAATTTTCAAAGATTAATTTGAAGTAATAATATATTGAAAGTGTATAAAAATTGATCCATTATGATGCAGGTAGGTTGAATGAATTGCCATTTGGAGTGAATTTATTCTCATAAACTTTGGGAAATGTTACAATATATTTCATCAGTTTATCAATCCAGGGGTTTCTTCTATTCAAATTTATAAGCTTTGTAAAATATTTAAAAATGAACACACACTAGTTATCAACGCAATAAAATATTGTAAATCTAGTAATCTTATTCTTACTGTTTTACAGTGGCCCACTTCAAGCAACCATTAAATTCCCATGTATTTTAATCTCTATGATTGACTTCTGGTTGATATTCTACTTTTGAAAGATTGTTTCGTAAGTAATATATCAGAAGCAAGGAGGATCTGAACCTCCTTGATCAGAAGTGAAGTATTTAATTCTAGTGGAACAGGCCCCGGATGCAATGAACTGAATGAACCAGCTTACAGCTGTAGTCTACTTACCATTAGTCGTATACATCATGGAATATGAATGAACAATACATGAATTTTCAATGATTTGATTGATATGTAACTTGAATATCATTGAATGAATTCAGTGAATTTAGTTGAGTAGTTGTGAATGTGATATCTTAGTAGTTATCCAAAAGTAGTTATAAATTACTACTATAATAAAAGTAGTTATAAATTAAAAGGTAAGATATTGTTGAACTTTAGATTCATTTCAATTCAATATCAATTCAATTTATTAAAATCGAGGTACTGGTTTCGGTTCACCAGAGATTGATAATGGTGTAGCAATCATTGAAAAGAAAAAACAAGAAATAAATAAAAAGACAAGGTATTGTCAAACCAAAGATTCATCAAAATATAGATACAGTTTTTGGTTTTACAGATATTGATAATGACGTAGCAACCGAAACCGGTATCTCGATTTTTAATTTTTTGTTTGACAGTATCAACTTTTCATCTAATTCAGTAAATTGTGAATCACAGTTTATAATTTGTAACTCATTCAATGATTCAATGGATCATAATAATCTATTATTTTGATTAATCACATTTATGATTTGTTTCAGGATGGTTTTACACCGTTGGCAGTAGCCATGCAGCAGGGTCATGACAAAGTGGTGGCCGTACTGCTTGAGAACGATTCAAGAGGAAAGGTTCGACTTCCGGCACTCCACATCGCCGCCAAGAAAGACGATTGCAAGGCGGCTGCTCTACTATTGCAGGTCAGTTATTTAACATTCAACTTATTACAATTAACATTCAAACATTGATATTTTCCACGTTCAAACGTGAATTCTACTGCAATTGTGCTCGTATTGTGTAAACTCAACCCAATAAAAACTCCTTATTATGAGCTCCATTGCAAAATTCTCCTTCAAAATAGGGTTAATAGAGTAACCAAAGTTTCATAGTAAACAAAAACACACACAGTGTGCAAATCTTACACAGTTTATAGTCCAGTCAAATTAAGCAAAAAAAGTGAAAGTCGGAGGACCCAGCTGAAAATTTGCAGATATGATCAGAAAAGGGCGCTGAATAACATACTAAAAGTCCCCAAGGGTCCCCTGTGAGCTTCGGCCGCCATCTTGAAAAAACCGTAAAATTTACCTACTAGGAATTGTTTTTTCGTGAATTGTGGCCGAACCAAGCGTCGGACGAGAAAATTTTATAGGACCTTTTTTGTAGACAATAAAATTTGAAAAAGAATAAGACCAATTGCAACTCTGTATCATCAACCGTTTTTGAGATACAATTTTTTAAAAATTTGGCAATTTTTTCATAGGATCGAGAATTTGAAATTTTTCTAACTTAAAAAGTTTGTAACTATAAATTGAGCACCCGTACATTCGTATTTCAAAATCCCTCTCGGCGAAATTTATTTCTCTTTCATTTGACACCAATTCTACACTCCTATGTTTGATACTTTTTGTGCTACATCGATTTTAGAAAATCTTACACCCCCAAAAAATAACATATTTTAAAACAAAAAACTTACTAAAAAAATTGGGATTCGCTTATACTTCTTGAATACTGTTCCTGAGACCCTAGGCTATCATTAGCAATGTTCATTCGATCAAAAGTATCGTAGGATTCTTGGGGGGTGGGTCAAAAGCATCCCCTATCTTTTAAATTATACATATTTATTCATAACTTTTGAACGGTACGTCGGATTTCATCGTGTGATAGCTCATCGTTTTCAGCTCATTGTGGCGGTATAAATTCATATATTATTTGTCAAATTTGATGAAAATTTTCAAATTTTATGTTATAATGGTACTGTGTGTAATTATACCTCCTCGTTGAAAACACACCTTTTTTACATTCAAGTGACTCCCAATCGGGAACCTGTGGGCGCAAAAATCTGAAACTTATAATGAAATGTAGAGGAAATTTTCCTCTTTCAGATAGTTGGTATTGGTTGGACTATTAAATTTCTTCAAAATCTCAACTTTTAATGCTTTTAGCAGTCGAAATGAAAATAGTCCCACCCTGACAATCGGTGTCTCATCACATCTCACCAGCGGTAGGTTGGCAGAAGTGATTTACACTAGAATTTTAAAATCTGTGATAAGATGCAATGAACCCATAAATAATTAATCACTTTCTATGATGAAGCTCACAATCGTCCCACTGTAAAAGTGAATAGCTGTAGAAAATAGCAAACGTTGTTTCCCTGTGATGAAGTTATCTGTCTATAGTTTTTACATAGTTCAGTCACGTTGTGAAGTTGCACAGTAAAAAAATGATCAAGTAATGGTGCACCCAGTAATTTTTTTCATGGGGATATGCATAGGCCTACATAATAAAAATCTATAATGTTTCAGTAAATACTATCCATTATGTTCCGGATTTTGGGGGGAGGGTAAATCTCCTTTATCCACCCCTGGCCACTGGGCCACCGTGATCAAGAGAGATAATTTCGTAATATTGATGTTGCTCTCCATGAATAAATAAGTTACTAACACTTTATGTGAGATTACATGTATTCGCAAAATATTTTGAATCATTTACTTTTTCGGCATAATTTCGTACCTAAGACGATTGAGATGAAATTTCAATGGTTTGAAATATCCAAAACATAGTTGAGCGTCTTGAAATATTCAAGACGATTTACCTTGCCTGTGCCACTGTTTCTCGACAATTTTTTCACATATTTTGATTAGATTGATGTTTGTAATTTTCAGAATGAGCACAACCCAGACGTTACATCAAAGAGCGGCTTCACTCCACTGCACATTGCTGCCCATTATGGAAACCAAAATATCGCCAACCTCTTATACCAGAAAGGTGCTGACGTCAACTATGCTGCCAAGGTAAGTTAATATTCACACCACAATTTTTTCACGTACAATAATTAACATTAGCACTACATATAGTCTCTGTAAATTGAAACAGTCTGCTGTAGAATGGTCAACCGTGTTTACTTCGATATTTTGACTGTTTCATATTTATATTTATGAAGTGGTCCATATACGAAATAAGGAAGAACATTATTTCCTATATTATGGTTCTTTTCCAATCTAATTTTATTTCTTATTGTAATTGCGATAAAATTTTTAATATCATTGATAATTGACAGTCGTTTCCCGTTTCTGGAGGAATAGTAATTGTTGCATTACACTCTAACTGATTAACTGCATGTTATTCAGAGGTGTTCTGCATCTTCACTTGGTTGTGAAGACTGGCTTATGGTTGAGAGGATCGACGTGCTAACCACACGTTACCTCTATCCTGGTTGATGATTATTCGCCTGCAGTACTTTCTATCCGGGCTGGGAGGGCATTCTGGTGGGGTGGGGGGTAGCTTCGGCTCAGTCGGTGTTGGTTCGGGGGCTGTGGGTTCTTTTGAGAATTTATGGCTTTTGGGCCGGTATTGGCCGGGCTGGAGTCGTTTTCCGTCTTGCCGGAGTGTCTTCTTTGCTTGGATGGACTGTATAGTTTAGTGAATATGAAACTGGCAACCAGCTGGTAGGCCTAGGCCCTTCATAGGGCTTTTGCGCCATTGACAAACAAAAAAGATAATTGATTGTTTCAATTGAATGTTTAAATTATGTTTATATTATTTCTTCATTAGTGTAGTAAGCATAAATAAATTCAACGTTTAAGTATCCTGGATTTGTTCAATAATGGATATTTGCAACGCTACAATAATTTTTCAGCCTGTGATTTGCTAGCTTTAAGTGTTGGAAGACTTAGCACTGACTGAGCAGTCTCTTTGCTTAGAGTGCCCGTCTAGTATGAAAAGCAGTATACCATAGACTGATCGCACTAAGTTGAAATCCCTTCAAAATGGCAACTGTTCAATGCTGCTAGCAGTCAAAATGAAAATAGTCCCTCTCACATACCTCATACCTTATGCTGGCAGAAGTGATTTACACTTCAATTTTCAGATCTGCCCATCGCAGTTATATCCCTTTAGTTCGCAGTTACACTCTTTCTTCATAACCCCATTTCGGAGGAATGTCAACTGTGTACCAGAATGTTAACTGTGAATGTAGACCAGATTTTATTAATTTCCATCCATTTTTGAATTTTGTACACACAGTATCGATTCACACACTAACCGAATTAATTCTCTCTTTTTCAATTGCAGCACAACATAACACCCCTGCACGTGGCGTCGAAATGGGGCAAACTATCGATGGTGTCGCTGCTGTTGGAGAAGGGTGCCAACATTGAGTCGAGAACACGTGACGGCCTCACTCCGCTGCATTGCGCCGCCCGCTCGGGACACGATCAGGTCGTCGATCTCCTCGTCGAGAATAAGGCGCCGCTTTGCTCTAAAACAAAGGTACACTGCCTAACAAGTCTAGGAATGGGTATCGGTTAATAGGAATAATCTATTGATCGGATTAATCGATAAATCAAATTATAGTAATCGAAATAATTGTTTAATCTGAATAATAGATTAATTTAGAGAAATAATCGATTATTTTAAATCGTCGTACAGTAGCTTCGATTAATCGTTTGATAACAATCGATTACTTCTACTTACGAATAGGGGATTCCATCTCAATTAGACTACTGTACTTCTATAGTCTGTCCGAGTAAAGAACACATTCTGGCAAGATGGGAAGATGACTTTATCTTAATGACATTATTGGCTCAAAACTATGAATTTGGTCTCAAACTGTAGGAAACATTCTTATCTTCTTTGTTCGTTCAGACTTTACTACGGAGGTTAAATGGAGATAGCAAATCTTATTCAACCCTTTATAAATCTAACTTGTCCCCAGAAGTTTATTTAGACCTCACCTTTTCCAGTTTATATTATGTATTGTCGGTATAATCCCTCTCTTAATCCCCTCTTCTTATAACCGTTAAATGTGAGAGAGGGCTTACTGCATAATAACTTCGCCCTCACAGGCAGTGATTGCCAAATCAGTATAACAAACCTTCACAAAATGAAAAAATATGTTTTTATTCATAGCAATACTTCGAATTAAAATTACAAAGCTTGATAATAATGATATCTAATATTAGACGAATGTTTGGGTAACGAGTAATCAGAGAGAAGAAAATTTTTCGACACCAAGAATATAGTACAATATTCTATTCTATCATTTTGTGAAATTCCATGTTGGTTTCATGGATACCAACATTGAAATTTATATAGGTTGTATAGGTTTATTAATAGAAAGAAAGAAATATTTATTGCCAAAATTAAACAAATTTTACAAAAATATGAAAAAAGAAAAGTTTCATATACATTGAGTTGAAAATTAAAATATTTTTCACTTTATAATTGATAATAATTTTCATTGGCGTTACCAGCAAAACTAAGTTAGTTTGAGCGCTGGCAACGAGTGATCAGTATAAATTAGAGATACAGTCGAAAATAGAGAGAAAACCCCACATCAAATGTATGAAAAACAAAAAAAAATTAAAATTAAAAAAAGAACAAAGTACTAAGAGAGTATGAAAAACTGGAATGAATTGATAATAATTTATAAACTAAAAATAAAATGTGAGATTCATGTAATTCTGTATAATATTATTAATTAACAATTCACTGTACATAATTATGTAATTTATCCTGTAAATAAAGAGAGCTCAGAGAGAGAGAGAGAGAGAGAGAGAGAGATTAGATTAGATTTCTTTATTCATATAGACAATAACAAAACATTCACACTTAGATTCTAGATTGCAATTAGATATTGTGTGTAATAATGTACAAGAGTAAGTAACCTCTATACTGGAATACACGTAGTAACTATAACGTTTTGTATAATTGACACTAGCTTAAAAGATAGTAATTATTCAACAGACACGGGTATACATGAACGCGGAGTTATAGAAATTATATATTTAGGAAAACTATATAGGCTTCTATAATTAATTGGCAATCTTATCCATTACGATTGAATTATCTAAATGAAAAGGCGAAGTTTGGACATGAAGATGTCCATTCTTGGGAAAGAATAACAAAGGTATCCTTTCCATTAACACTTGGCCTTGAGAGAGAGAGACAGAGAGAGTGAGAGAATATGTTCTATTTTGTGTTCTCTTTTCTGTTTTAGAACGGCCTCTCCCCACTGCACATGGCGTCGCAAGGCGACCACGTGGACGCAGCACGTATCCTGCTCTACCACGGCGCGCCCGTCGACGAGGTCACCGTCGACTACCTGACCGCACTGCATGTCGCAGCGCACTGCGGACACGCGCGTGTCGCTAAGATGCTGCTGGATCGCAGCGCAGACCCGAATTCGCGCGCACTCAACGGATTCACGCCGCTGCACATCGCCTGCAAAAAGAATCGCATCAAGGTGGTCGAGTTGCTGTTGAAGTATGGGGCCAGCATTGAGGCTACCACTGAGGTTGGTGTTTTCAGAAAAAGTACGATTTTATTGTTAAAAAAAAATTAAATGCTATGACAACGTCAAAAAATCAAACAATCAAACAAGTTCAAAGTAAATAATAATTGCTATCAAACGTAAACATCAAACAAGTTTCAAGTTGATTAGTAAATAACAATTGAAATCACAGTGCACCCTTTTTAGTAGTTTTTTATTATTTATTTGATTAGTATTGTCCAAAAAACCTACTGAAAAGGGTACTGTGATTTTAATTTTTATTTACTATCATACATTAATAATAGCCCTTGAAAAAACATTGAATAATTCAAGTTTACAACTGTTAAATTATTGGAAATTTGAATCAAACAGTCAATATATATATATATATATATATATATATATATATATATATATATATATATATGACAATTAATTGTAATTATTCGTATAAGCTTGAGCTACTGGTGAAAAACCAATACGTTACATTTATTTTGAAATTGATATTGTAGTCACAGTTGAATAATTTGTTGTAAAGAAAATCTTAGTTCAGGTTACCTTATTGTAATAGGTTATATTGATCGTATACCAGATCAAAATCAACTTTACTAAGTTTCAAAAAACAAATGAATTACAATTGAAATGTTCAATTAGTACAAAATCCAACTGTAAGTAAAAATCCGGTGCGCAGTCATTGTTGCTAATATACAGTTTTAAAACTAATAAAAATGAACCTACAGAAGAAATTGCAAAAGAAAACAGAAAAGAGTCATAAAAGCTGTACAATATAAGGCAGTTATGGAGCAACCTTCTCTAGTAACCTTGACATTTTTTTTATTGTTTTTTAGTATTGTTGAGGCAGTAAATTCTATTTTAAATATCTTAATAAGGTGTAACTTTTATTGAATATTTTGTTTGCCTTGTTTTTTAGTCGGGCCTGACACCGCTCCACGTGGCCAGCTTCATGGGCTGTATGAACATTGCCATCTACCTTCTACAACACGAGGCCAGCGCCGATGTGGCAACTGTGCGCGGCGAGACACCTCTTCACCTAGCAGCGCGCGCAAATCAGACAGACATTGTGCGCATTCTGCTGCGTAACGGAGCAACTGTTGATGCACGTGCGAGAGAGCACCAGACCCCGCTGCATGTGGCCAGTCGGCTGGGCAACGCTGACATCTGTATGCTGTTGTTGCAGCATGGGGCCGCGGTGGATGCCACGACAAACGATTTGTACACGCCGCTGCATATTACCGCCAAGGAGGGACAGGACGAGGTGGGTGATGCATTCAAGAATAAGAATATTATCTAATCATGATAAATTGATGGGAATTAATTTTCTGAAAATTGGCCCCAAACTTATAAAATTTCAATTTCAAAGTATTTAAAGAATTGCATGTACTATACTACGTCAACGGAGTGTTAGGACCTACGCTCCTCCCCCTTACTAATGTCACAAGGGGCAGAAGCCAATGGCAAATGAGGTCAATGTGCTAAAGCTGTTTCTTGAAATCATGCATGGGATATTTGAATAAATGAAAAATATTTAACGATAATATTCAATGATAATACGAAAAACAAAGAGAAAATGGAATGTTCACGAGATATTCTTCTTATTATTTACTTACTTAATCCGAGTAGATTATAAAATATGTAGGTTCTAGATTCTGATAGAATGTAGGAAATTTGTGTAAGTCGGTACTGATTCTATGCTAAATATGAAAAATATGAAAGAGGAAGATGACAAGCATCCTGAAATTCTGCAAACATATTTACAATGTGTGATCCTGGAATTATAGAGTATGTTAATTCTTTTGTATGTCCTGATTTTCTTCTCTTTTTGATATTTTTTTCTGAGTACTGTAGGTACTAAATATTTTTGACGTGTCAAATACTGCCAAGCTTTGCTTGATTTTGTGGTGTTACTTGACGAAAATAAAACTAAACTAAGCACACTTTTAGAAATAAAAATGGACCATTCAAGACGTTTTTTCTCAATCTCAATTGATAAATTCACTGTAAATTCGATCATTCCACTTTCAACCCTCCTATCAAGTTCCCATGTATACTTTCAATTGGATTCTATGGACTGTTGCTCATAATATTTAGTTTAAGTCATTATAAGTATTTTATCCTGTAAACATTCTAGGTAATCTTTATTATAATTATCACCTTTCCGATTCCTGGAATACGATCCAATTGCAGCATGATGCTCGAATTGGACATTTATATTCACATTCACATCATTCGTTTGTCCTACATTTCACAAAATTGCCTGCCACTAAACAAGCAGAAGTTCTGGAAAGTATCACATTTGAAGTATTTCATGGTTTATTACTTCTTTTGGACTGTTGTATAAATTGGTAGAGAAGCATTTGGCATTAGCTTGTTGCACTCACCTATGTATATAATTATTGAATAAATTATTATTATTATTGTGACTAAAACATATTTTACAATATTAAATACAAATTTTATAGGTGGCTGCTCTGCTGATCGAGAACGGAGCATGTTTGGCGGGAACAACAAAGAAGGGTTTCACGCCTCTTCACCTGGCGGCCAAATATGGAAACATCAAAGTGGCCAGGCTGCTTCTTCAGCGCGATGCCCCAGTTGACGCACAGGGAAAGGTTAGCATTGTATACATTCTACAATTTCAGTTTATGTAAAGTTTTTACAAAAATGAAACAAATTGTTATGAATATTATATTTTTTAATCTTTAATCGATTTTTTTTTATTACCATTAGCCATGCTTTCATGGCTATTGTCGGTTCTAGCAAAGAATACATTCTGGCAAGACGGGAAAATTATTCCAGCTCGGTCAATATTGATTCAAATTTTTTAATTTGGTTTCAAATTGTTGAGCAAAATGTTTTCTACAATTTGAGACCAAATATATAATTTTTGAACCAATATTGACCGACTTGGAGTCATTTTCCCATCTTGCCAGAATGACTTCTTTGCTCGACCAGACTATAGCTTATCAACCAATTTATTCATGAATGATGCAATATATAATCAATGATTTAGTAGTGGTAAAACAGGATGAAGTCAATAATAAATTATGTAGAAGTAATTGATTCGTTAGATTATTTCATGATCAATTAACCTACTAGTTGTGTTGAATTAATTGATTTGTGCTATTGGGAAATGTAAATTATATTTTTTCAGAATGGTTGATTTGTGAGTGGTGAAACAATATTAAGTAAATTATAAGATACATAGAAGTAATCAGTTTCTGTCATTCTTTTAATCAATTTGCCGATTATTTGTGTAGAAACGATTGATTCTTAAATGAAAATTATATTTTCTAGAACGGTGTGACTCCGTTGCATGTAGCCTCACACTACGACAACCAGACTGTGGCTCTGCTTTTGCTCGACAAAGGTGCTTCTCCCCACGCCACCGCCAAAAATGGTCATACTCCGCTGCACATTGCTGCCAGGAAAAATCAGGTAGATAATACATTCTCAATTATAACCAGCAAACACTGGACTCAAGACTCCATTCTATACTGTTTATAGAGTGCATTATTATTATTATTATTTTTGGCAAATTAAGTATTCATTCAAGCCACCGCTGAAAGGTTTGTTTGAGTGATAAGTGATCCATTCTAATAACTAGTAAACACTGGACTTCAAACTTGAGATTAGCATTGTTTTAATGAACAAATTTAAAAGAAACATATTTAATGTAATTATAAGTATCAAGTGAAATATGTCAGTGAACCCCCCCCCCATTTTCTCTATTGTTGGTTAGGATAGATGGTGTCCATCTTTTGCTAACAAATTCTTTTTGCAGCCAAATCTGCTAATTAAATTACCTAGCTTGATACCAAATCGAATAGATCAAATACTGTTATTAGTTCGGATTAAATCCACTGCATGGCGGCTCGTGCCCACGAAACAGGTGAAGTGTTGTACAGTAAAAGATACGAGCACCTTCTTCTAGGGCACGAGCCGCCAGTGTTATTCAAATCTAATATACGGTGACTGAGCAACCAAGCTTCAGTGAACATAGTAGTAAAGTAGGCTATTTGATTTCTTTGAACTATCAATTTCCATGTGATTCTGAACCTTCGTTACTGTTAATTTGTTAGATGGAAATAGCGACCACACTGCTGGAGTATGGGGCTAACGCGAACGCAGAGTCGAAGGCGGGATTCAGTCCGCTACACCTGAGCGCCCAGGAGGGTCACACCGACATGGCCTCCCTCCTCATCGAGCATCAGGCTCATGTCAACCATCAGTCAAAGGTAGGTCATACATGTGTTTCCATATCGGATGGTAAATTACTCTGCGTTATGGAAGTAAATGTGGATGCAAAATGCAAATGTGAAAGTACATAATCCATTCAATAATTGTTGTGATTGGTTCTCTGTAGCCTCAACAGGTAACTGGAGGGGGTTTCAACCGATTAGGCTCAATAGAGGGGCTCTTTGCCATTCAGAAGCACTATGGTTTAGCCTCCTAAGTCTATTAGTTGGGACAGGAGGATGATTTTCATGCTGAGTGGTTTAAGAGTTTGTCTCAGCTCCAATATAAAGAAATTTTCCTTTTAATCCGTGTCATAAACCTTTGCCCTCATTAGATAGGCTTGTCCAATTTAATGATTCCTAAAGTCGCACAAAAGTGAAATAATATGCTTCAGGAGGGCGAAGAACTCGTTGAAGTCGAGTTTGCGTTCAACGCATGACAAACGCTTGAGCTGGGGCTTAGGTGGTCAAAACGGAAGAAGATTTAGACTCTGGCAGGCTAATAGTAAGAAGAACAGCCTTGTAGTGGAAACCATAACCATCAACAGTATCGAAATGGATGATTTGGCGATAAGAAAAATTGTGACGAACGCCAACTGTGGCGCCATACCAAAGAGCGATTGTTGTATGGCATCTAGCCTACTGGCGAAATTCGGCATTGCCAAGTCTCCCAACTACCCTTAACAATTCAGACTTTTTTCTTACTTCCATGAGTAAAAAGTGAGTGCATGTGCAGGGGTTCATCACTGATAGTTTGACTTTCCAAATAGCTGCGACACGCACTCGAAACACTCGGCGCAAAAATCGACCTCCTGTTCCATCGGATGGGCTTAGGAGGCTTAACCACAGTGCTTCTGAACGCTAAAGAATCTGTATATCGTGCCTACCAGTCGGACCCCCCACTACTTTTTTGTTAAGACTACAGTGAACCAGTCTTGATACTTATTGAATGAGCCTTGAAGATATGGGTTTAGAATAGTGAAAATTAATGGAATACTCTATAGTAAATACTATAATAAATTAGTGAGAAACCTTAGTGAACCTTTGTTCCGTACCTTGATGAATAAATTGGTGAGGTATTTTTCCGTACCTTCTACTTGAATAACTCTTGAAACCATATGAACAGTTACTCTAAAATTGCTCCAAGTGAATGAGTAAATATTCACTCTTTCATCAAGTTTAATCTCAAGTTGATTGGGGAATATTTGTTACATAAAATGACAATCAATTCACCTCTCTGGCTACAAATTCATCCATAGTCGTACAAAAGGAAGCCAATCAAGTTTAACAGCCGTGAAATGTCGTAGATGTCACTATTAACAGTGAAATCATTAAATTGACAATAATTTGTCATTACAGGCTCCGTCAGATGTCGTGATTCTTTATTTTATTATTTTTCCATTACCAATATTTCATATTAAATCTTGAGAATCATTCTAATAGTCTGGTGACATGCCCAACAATATTCTTGAATAAAATATACAAAAAAAGTTATTCTATTCATAAACTTACGTTATTCTCAATACATATTTTAGCATTCTGATATTTTATTTTAATTATACAATTTGGAATTTTTCTTCTAGAACGGACTAACACCTCTACACTTGTGTGCCCAAGAAGATAAAGTAAACGTCGCGTCGATCCTTGTCAAGAACGGTGCCAAAGTGGATTCAACAACAAAGGTGAGTTCATCCATTCATAGTTTTTATAAGTTTTACTATACAATAGAACTATTATACATAAGTATCAATACTATAGAACATTGTTGATTGAATTTGTTGGATAACATCAGTTGCATAATTCAATCAATCAATCAATTATCATTTATTCAAATTACATTTTGGTGAGTGCAACAGTAAATTAATAAGCTGTAGTAAGTTGTTTCTCATCAAATGATATAACTTATTAGTTATTATCTTGAATATTGTAGAACTTCAAGGTTATTACAGAGAAGGTAACTGCCTGATATTAGGCAAAATGAACTGATGGTCATAACTTCCTGATTTCAGGAGAAATAAAAAACGGGAGAAGGAAACTAAAATGTGATGTAGCTCAGATCAGAACTTCTATAATTATTTTCTACTTCTTGATTATTTTAGTACTGTGCACTTGCGCTAATATTGTATTGTTTTAGCGAAAAATATTGTTTGTTGTTGATCTGAACTACATAATTCTCTTTTTCTAATTCTCTTCTCTAATTCTCATAATTCTCTTTCTTTCCCCCAGCTCCCTCAAATCGGAGTAAACTATTCACTACTCTATAACATTAAATATTGTAGAACATGCATATTAAGTTGATTCTGAACGTAAAACCTATGGATTTGTCAACTTGTTCAGTTGAACATCTACTATTTTTTTAGATACAATAATGAACACAATCTTTTGAGGTTAATTCATCAATATTATAGTAATTAATTTCAACACCTCCAATGATTAGCAATGATGCAAGGATAACGAACAACGAAAAACAGTGCGTTAAGTTATATGACACTTTGTTATACACAATACAACATCGAACATCAATATTGTAGTAATAATAATGAGTCCAATAATACAATTATCAACATATTTGTAGAATCTAGTTTGATGTTGTGGAACTACATGATGAAATAAAATATAATTTGAAATAATTGTCTATCACACTTTTATCAATTAAGTAAACGTTTTTTTAGAGATCAGTAGACCTACTGTTGATAATGAGACCAGCAAGGTCTTGAAACCAGTCCAGTGTTGAAAATTATTAATGAAAGTGGAATAGACAAATTCAAATTGTGTTTTATTTTACAATTAATATCAGTCCAGTTATTAGACTTGATATTGTTTGAATGTTGTTTTGTTACTTGTATTGTGTTTACTTATTTCTCTGCTCCATTATCTGTTCGATTACATGTTTTATGTGTGTTGTTTTAGGCTGGGTACACACCTCTGCACGTGGCTTGTCACTTCGGGCAGTTGAACATGGTGCGCTATCTACTGAGTCAGGGCGCCAACGTGTCCGCATGCACGAGTCTCGGCTACACGCCGCTGCACCAGGCCGCCCAGCAGGGACACTCGCTCATTATCACTCTACTACTCGAGCAGCACGCCAATCCCAACGCCGTCACCAATGTCAGTTACTGTTCTTTATGTTACAATTATTCATTACTATTCATTATGCCACAATTCATTAGTCTAAATCAAATCAAATACCTTTATTGCTGTTGAGGATCACTAAATAACGAAAGACCGAGTAAAATTACGTAAAATAAAGATTTATTATCAATTATATAATTGTACAATTAGATTTATTAAGAGGTTAATTGAGGCGTTGCTTAAACGGCATTTGCGGTTCAACTAAATTTTGTATTGGATATTTCTTCAAGAATACATATGGATTGTGGGAAACACATGATTTGAAATACAGTAGATTGAAATAATTTGAATAGGCGCGCATATTTGAACTGTCCTTATTAATTGCCAAAGACAAATATTTACAATAAAGTTGTATAGGCCACGTCACAGTACAAAATACAATAAATACATAGATTTATACATAGTAAGTATCAATAATAACAATCATTTACAGTCCATGTCAAAATTATAACTAAAATATTCAGTTTCATTATAGAAGCACTCTCTGATTAGAGTCTTCTTAATTTTTTTCTTGAATTTCCTCTCCAACAAACCACGAATATTTTGTGGTAAGTGGTTATAAAATTTAATTGGAAAAGACTTGAAACTTATATGACTAGATTTGTAAGAGCAGTATTCATTCTGAAATTTCAGTTCATGTTATTGAATTACAATTTAATTTTGCTTTTTTGAATTGCAACTCATTATAATCAGAGAGTCATAGTTACTCCCCCCACGATCTTCGGCATTGTAAACACCACGTTGCAAATATTTTGTATTAATGAGCTTCCTTCCTGTAAGATTCAATTGCGTATCAATTTTGGACTTTTTGTATCATTACTGCGTATCACAAAACCGCCGTGTAAAGAGGCCTTGATTATACTACTTGGGAGGCCTTGATTCCACTTATTCTCATTTTGATCTTCCATGCTGAGTTTTCCATTTATGCAGTTGATATTCATTGTATAAGCAAAAGCGTTTCAACGAATAAAATATAGTGATATTAATCTTTAATACTCTAACTTGTATTATTTTACTTGTGTGCAGAACGGCCAAACCGCACTGAACATAGCGAACAAACTCGGCTACATCACCGTTATCGAAACGCTGAAAGTTGTCACGACAACCACGACCATTACCACGACCACGACCACAACCACCACAGTTGAGGAGAAGTACAAAGTTGTGGCCCCCGAAGCCATGCAGGAGACATTCATGTCGGACTCAGAAGATGACGGAGGTGAGCGACATTTTTGTGTCCTGATTTGTTGGGCTATCACACCTTTTTATTCATCTTTGTTCTAAAACGTTGTTATTTTGTGTCTTGGTTACATATTGCCACACCTTCCTTGTTATATAATGCAATTTTGTGTCTGATTTGCTCTTTCATCACACTACTTGATTGTTTTTTTTTGTTTTGTTTTAAAGCACATTTTGTGTTCTGATTTGCTCTTTTATGGCACTACTTGATTCTTCATTGTTATAAAACAATATTTTGTGTCTTGTTTGTTCTATTGTCTCACCAGCATATCTTTCTTCAAAAATTGCTGAGACTTGCAAAAATCTGATCTGTGATCACATGATTTGATTCTTTCTTGTTATGAAACGCTATTTTGTGTGATTTGTTCAGTTATCACATGATTCGTATTAATTTTAAACTTTTATGTGTTTATTTTTTTTCATTTTTCGATCACAGCAAAATATTGCTCTCTCACACAGCTTTTCCTTGTCTCTCTCCAGATAGCTTTGATTGGTGGCGACTGATTTGAGCAATTATTCATATTTCAATATTTAATTAAAATGAAGTGTATAGTCTGTCCAAGCAAAGAAGACATTCTGGCAAGATGGGAAAATGATTCCAGCTCGGTCAATATTTGTTCAAAAATTTATCTCAAATCACACATCGGAATGTTTCCTACAATTTGAGACCAAATAAATAATTGTTGAAACAATACTGAAAATTTGGTCTCAAATTGTAGATTAGAATGTTTTATAAAATTGAGACCAAAAAAGTAATTTTTGAATCAATATTGACCGAGCTGGAATCATTATCCCATATTGCCAGAATGTCTTCTTTGCTTGAACAGACCATACAAACAAACCTGATATGTCTGATAGCATTCTGTTATAATTATGCAAAATAGTTTCCAAATCAGGTCGCGATTGAAATAGATTATTCCGAGGATTCGAATTAGATTACAATTTTCCAAAATCCCAAAATTCTATTCCTTATGACAAATGTTTGATTGTATTTTGTTCTTCAATAATTGCTCGTGTTATACATGAAGATGAAGTTTGAAGTCTAAATGCAAGAACTTTATGAGAACATATTGATTCAAAATATCAATCCAATTTCATATTAGGCTATTCTATTGCTTGATTGGTCGCTACTGATATACTTGTTTGGTTTTCATGATTTAAAAATCACAAAATTTTTTGATATCCCCTTTGTCACCTGGTTTCAATATGAAATTTTGTTACATTGCATGCTTTTGAATCCTTGAAGAAAATTACAAACACTGTGTAGTATACTTGTTCAATCTGTAGTAAATCTATTCCAATTATTTCACTAAGAAAATTTCCAAACACTCATTTATTGATTCTATTCTCTATTTTCACATTTGTAATAATAATTTTCACTCAATTAGCATTTTGTAAGGAATTCTCTCTCAAAACTGGGTTTCTCTAAAAACTTCTACTGTATTTAGAGATGAAATTAGTTTTTCAATTGAATGAACAGAGTCCTCGTAACGTAGTAAGCTCATCGTCTCAAATTTTATCTCTATTAGATGAAAATTGCGAAATTACAACTTCCTCTTACATTAATGAAAACTACTCCTCAATTATTGAAAACTTTTCCGATTTGTTATCAATTTATGTTCTATTAATTTATTTCTCATTTTCTATTCATTTTTAACCAATCTTAGTTACTCTAAGTTTTGTCAATTATTAGTTTTTTAAAAGCAATTCATGATTGTTTGAATGTCTTTATTAATATTTAATGTTCAATAAATGATTTTTCCACGCCAAAATACCCTTCAATCCATTTTCAGAATCACAAAACAAGATCTTGATGTTTTAAAAATTCTGAAGCCTATGAATTCAGGAAAAATAAATGAAAACATTCAATGTATAAAATGTATCATGTGTAAATTATTATCCTGTAATTAGAGTTGTATAAATTTGTAAAGAGTATGATATTGCATAAAAACATAGCTAGGAATGTGATGGACACTATTATTACAGTATTAGGAGTTGAGTCACTTTGCTGTTTTAGAAAATGCTCTCACATTATTTTGAAAATGAGGCTTTCGGGAAACTTCCATTTTTATTCCAGATTCTACGATTTCAGGTGCATTTTCATTTGTTCTTATATTCTCTATGATAGCTTTCGACTTGAAAGATCTTCTCTATCTTCCTCAGCTAAGCATTTGAAAAAAGCATAAGCAAATCTTATTTGATCTTGATGTTTGAACTTGTCAGAGTATTCGATAATGTTATTCTGCTAATGTTTTTCTACTTTGCCTTTGGGAATGGTAACTATACGTTACACAGAAAAAGTAACTTTAGAAGTGAACTACTAGAATGATTACAACCTCTGTTCAGAAAGGAGATGTAACAAGTCAAGATTTTTTAATAAAACTAATATTCTCATTCCACATTCTTATATTGAGTTTCTCATGTACAAGTTATGAAATTTCCTCTCAATAGAACAAAATTCATTAACTTCGATTTTGATTCATGAGTTTTGCTTTTTCACTTCCACTTTTTCGGTGTTTATTTGTTTGTTATGCCCTTTTTCCAATTTTGTTTATTTTGACTAGCATGATCAATAAGGCTGTTGCAAGATTTTTCCATTATTTTCACACTGAAACAATAATCTTTTTTACCCCTGAATGTTTTTGAAGGTTTTAGATTTTTAAGAGGAAAATGGCAATATCTCTGGTTTTTTTATCAGAGTTTTTCTCATAACTTCAATATTTGTCTCAAAGCCAGTTTGGGATGTGATTCTTTCTCCCCTCTTAAAGTTTTTGTACTGGATTAATGGATCTGGTTTAAAAACCATGAAAATCTTCATATCTCAATTTTCATCTCTTATCATTATTGTGAAATCTTCCCTCATTTGAATTGAAATCATAATAAATCTTGATTGGTGTTGTAAGAGCTTCCAAATTCCTTTCTGACATTACAATTTTGCCAATATTAACACTATAAATTGAATATAAAAACCGAATTTAATAATTATAAAATTTATATGTTTCAAGCTAATGCTCATACAAAATTCTGGTTAGCTAACGCCATCCAGTCATATATTTTTAAGTAAGAAAATTATTTTCATTTTCTTACTGGGTGAAGTAAATTTAAACCTAATGAGCCCTTTATCAAGATTCTCATGGCTAATAGTAATCATAATCATCCTTAGGTCATATAGCCGGCTCCAGACCTACATAACCCAACTTATGTGAATTATTAGACTTATTTGATTTACATGATTATTCAATTTGTATGTAGGTTGTGTTGAATAAATTCCCTCCACACATATCCAATACCAACACAAATATTTAAATGCATACTGGCGAGGTGAAATCTACCCATAAACCACGTTGAACACTCCACGATTTTTGTACGTCCGCCGTCCTTATAAAATAATGTCACTACATTGAACAGAATTTGGCAAAAACATGATGTGTCTCTCCGCACATCATATGTTTGTCAAGCTTTATTCAATAGAGTAAAATTTATGGGGACGACATAGAACGGGAAGTGTAGAAATTATGGTGTATGCAACAAAGCTAAGGGGTCACTAATACAAGTATTAGGAGTATCGTTTTACGAGTACCTATTCATAAATTTTTTCAACAAGAAATTTGTTCTGTTTGCCAATAATTCCCCCATTTCCACAAAACTTCGATGTTTGTTTGGAGTCGGTTTTATGGCGGGTATAGAGACTATTATTATCTTAATACAGTCTGACTGTATAATCTTAATACAGTCTCTGTAATGGTGGGTAAGTGTGTGTGGTGTGCCGGCATGAATGAGTTGAACAATGTGTGGCTGGTTGTGGGCAGGTGGGGATGAAATAATGTCAATGGCGATGAATGTGTACGGCAAGCCGGCACATGCCCAGCACGTCTACCTTCCCTACTACCAGGGCCAGATGACCTATACAAGTAAGTGTCGCTCGATCGCTAGCTACATGTTGCAGAAATGTCGCTAAACTAATTCCGCACATCGCCGCTGCTTTTGTACTGTGCTGGTCAGCACACCTGTGGTCGCACTTCACCTTATAACGAGTGCAGACTTATCACACCTTATTTTGACTCCCATTCCCATTGCATAAGAAAACATCAACCCTTGAAAAAATCGGTTTTATAAAAATACCTTTTACAAAATTACACCTTTCAAACTCAAATTAAATTTTTATTATTATTAACAATTTCAAAACAGTTGAGGGTCCTGCCAAACCAGTAGGTTTTTCGGCGGGTGCCCAATAACAAAAACAATATAGTTCGAAAAATAAGTTCACTAAGTGATAAATTAAATGAAAAATCAAATACCCTTTTTAAAAAACTTTAGAATTATTATTCTACAGACATGTTTCATTATCAATGTCATTGATAATGGGCTGAGTCCTGAAACATGTCTGTAGAATAATAATTCTAAATTTTTTTGATAATCACTAAGATTTTTATGAAATTAAATCTATAATTTGAAAAACAATTTATATTGCATAAGAGAATACAGGTTAATAATTTAATATATTCCAAAATCATAATTGCATTCTTTCTGAGAACCAAATAATTCCATCACATTGCTTCAAAAAATATTAATTTTGTGAGATTGTGAACATGTCGAATCTTTTCATATCTTTATTAAAGCTGACGTCAAAAAGTTGTCGTCCGTCTCTTGAATTATACGACCTACTAAAAGATGATTTGAAGGATGTTTCATAAAAGGAAGGATGTAAAACTAAAAAGGCTACGGTACTGCAATGTAAAGGTTTTATTGTTTCTTCTAATTGAAAAAATCATCCAGGCATAGCTTAGTGACAACTCAACTCTAATTGACAATATGAGCTGGTGGAGCGCTCAAGGAACAGACGAAACAGCCCAACTCTTTGGCTCAGTTATATTTGAATATAAAAAGTATTGTTACATTATTTAGTTACAACTTGTTCTCTGATGCTGAAAACTGATGTTTAAAAATATGGAGTGATTTTCATATTTAAGCTACATTCAGAATTAAAAGTACAGTAAATAAAACCCCAGTTCAAATAGTAAATGAAATATAAAATGATGGAATATCTTATTAATTTGTGCAATTATTCCCCATTCAAATATCTTCAAGAACTATGTTGGATAGCAAAATATGGTAGGCGTAATATTCAAGTGTTCAACCTAAGGTAAAATGTTGATACAGTACAAGGTGTGCTAAGTCTGCGCTCTAGGCTGTTTATCGTTAGTATTTATTCCCTATTATTTTATTGAAATGCTTATTGCACTTTTTTCAACTTATTTTTATGTAAATATTCGAATAGTGCTTATGCCATTAGTGCAAGTCAATTAATTCAATTATGTATCTTATATTTGCATAATTTATTTTATGTTCTGTCAAGTTGAGCATGGTTGTGGCCTACATTGCAATGTATAGAATAAATAGCATTGAATTATATAATTTTGAAATTCATTTGTGAATAGCGTATGAAATGCGGCTTGAAAATTTTGGCTACATGACCAATTAAATTCTTCTCGAACCTGCTCAGTGCTGAAGACTTTTCATACTGTTTGTATTTTGTTCTCTGTTGAAAGACAAAGATGAAAAAATGTATTTGACACTGGCGGCTCGTACCCACGAAAGAGGTGAAGTGCCTGTATCTATTACTGTACAGCACTTCACCTGTTTCGTGGGCACGAGCCGCCAGTGGTATTTGATCGCTAAATTTGTTGAGTTGACAGAAATGCTCTTAGATTCATCGCTTTTGAAAGTAGGATAGAAAAAAATCTATGTTTAAAAAATTCAATAGAAGGTCTACCTGCCTGAGGAACTATCTTAGGCTCAATTCAGACACAAGAGATGTGTCTTGGACGTGAGGGAGACATAATAAATCAGCTGATTTGGTGTGTATTGGATTATTTGTATGTATGATGTTTTAATTATTAGCCGGCTTTTTAATGTCTCCGCTACGTATGCGCCTCGTCTCTTCTGTCTGAATTGGGCCTTAGGATATTGAAGATAATATTGTAATCAAGTTTTGAATGCTTAAATTTGTAATGAGTTCTATATTCTCGTCATAGTTTTTTGACATTCATTGAGTTCTAGTTCAAGAGCTCTATAAAGATTTTTTCGAGTGATTAGTCTGAAATTCAGATTTTTATTACAATTTTTCATGTGGGATGAAGTGCTTGGAATTATAGGACAGCTTTAAATTTATGTCTAGCAGAAAAACAATTTTCTTACAGACTTTTATTATATTTGCTACGTTTTTATTGTGACTTTGATAACAAAGTATTTTTTCGACTTTTTCGAACTCACAAATCCTAAATGAAGAACCAGTTCAAGAAATCTTGAAATATAATTTCTATATTTTAGTATTTCTTTGAATATAACAATTCTGATGTATGTTATCCTGTTTTTTAATGAATTATATTTCCCTCAAGAAATCATAATATGGAACACTTTTCAATAAAAATAAACTTGTTCTTTTGGGATATTGATTAATATTCATTCTCAAGTATCTGTAATAAATTTTTGTCCGTAATTAATGATATTAATCAAATCTCCAACTCGCTCAATCATAAACACAGAAATATTCTCCATAATATTTTCTCTATCTGCTTGGTGCTTTCGATATGCTCTTCTTTACTTATTTGAAGTTCTATAGATATTATGAAATTCACTAATTCTATTGACTGTACGGAATACATACATTACATTACAAAAAAACTATTAAATAAATAAATGAATAAAAATTTTATTGTCAAGAAGCCAAATAGCATAGACAACGTCAGTAATTATAAAAGATAACAAATCAATAACTTGAAGTCACACCTCTACAATAATTGTATACATAAAATGTTTATGTAATAATGAATGATAATATATTTCAAGTTTCACATGGTTCGAGTTACACAAAATATTACATTCTAATAGTCTTACGAATACATACTACACCTCTAGGTATTCATGTTTTGCATTGATGCAAAAAATAATCAATTCAATTCATATTACATGAATATTTTTACCTTTAGCGAATAGATACTTAAATATTCATGCTTTGCATTGGTACTAAACAATAATCAATTCAATTTATATTATATCTATTTGTAGGCCGACTATCAGTGAGATAGTGGGAAAAATAATTTCGTTTCCCTACTAATTTCATAACTATAAATTGTCAAGTGAGGTAATAGAAAAGAGTTGATTCTCTAGTGAATAATCTAATCAGGTTGCTCCGTTCACAATAAAAATCATTATGATAGTGAAAGTGTTGAAGTAGTGCAATCAACTGGTCGGGCTTTATCATTGCACACTCCTGTAGGGTCATTATCTTTGTAAGTAGACTGTTTTCATTTAGATGCTACTCAGTTGAAATTATGCCACTGATCTGAAAGGTGTTACTACATCCAAAGAGTATCTTAGTATGGAAAGAGATCTATTCTATGCTACATCATAGAGTTTTGACAGCTACCAATAATGTACATGTTTAAAAGGCATAAGAGCTCATCAGGTACATTCCTACATAAAATATAATTTTACAGTTTTATTTTTAGTGTATTTATTCAGTGTTGAAATGAGAATGTGTTGTATTCTTGTGCTTCAGCTTCAATTTTATCTATTTTTTATTAGTTTTAAATGGATCGTTTCCATAAAATAACAGTATTTTGTTGAAATATGTGAGTTTTGTGATTCTTAAACAGCAATGTTGTAAAAAAGTATATGATTTTTATCAACATTAATAAATAAGAGACATTTTGTTATAACTAGCCCATTTCTGCAAATTGTATTTGAAAAGATTTAAAGATGAAGAAGACTTTGATTGGATAAACGTAACTTTGAAAGCTGAATGCCAGTTTTACAATATTCTATCAATAACAATGAATCTCATGATAAATCAAGTCATAAATCCAATTATTATTTCTAACTACTTAATATAATTTAACATTACCATTTAATGATGAGAAATTATTGCAACTCAAACTGTTGTAAAATTTTATAAAAAATGTAAGAACTATTCAAAAATTGCACTGCTTTTACTCTTCATTTGCTGGTGTTTATTTGGTGTGTGAAAAGCTTTAATTTAATGATTTATTTTGCAATTATCAACTGTATATTTTTGTTCTCTTGTAAAAATTGTGTGTTCAATGTTAATTATGTTTTGTAATTTGTACATACTAAACGAATCATCTACAATATGAAAGAATCTTGTAAATCTTCATATACTAATGAATACTAATAAAGTTCATATCATTATTAATATCGCGATTCACTCCATTTTTATTTACAGGAATGTTAATAAAAAAGCTGTAAATGTTATAATAGAATATTTTATTAAAACACTGATAGGTTATCTAATCGACAGTTAAAGATGTTTTCTCACAATGTTTCTATCAAGTAAACGAATACGGTAATAATATTTTCATGATAAACTATTATCATAACTGAAATTAAAAGTGAGTCAGAATTTATTATCTGTTGTGAAAAATATTGGCCACCAATGAATCACTCACAATAAAAACTTCTCAGGGAAAACAGTTGAATTTTAACTCATTTTAGTGACGCATTTTAGCAGTTGAATTCGTAATACTGTGCTTCTTGAACGTTTCTGTTACAATTATTTATTGTAGATTTTAATTTATGTGTTTTTTTCACTTTCAGGAGAAGATCCAATGCTGAGTGATCAGCAGCAGTATCGCTATATGACAGTTGATGACATGAAATCGCTCGGCGATGACTCACTGAAGATCGATGTGACCAGAGATGAGAGAGGCGATCACAGAGATTCTATTGGTGAGAAGTTTGTTCTTTCTTTAATCTTTATGTATATTTATTAGATTTTATTGATTGTAAATTAATTCTAACTTCATAATAATTCTAGTCTGTTCTAATTAAGTTATATAGTCTAATTGAGTACTGATCTGATGTTTTTTAATGGAATATCGTATACCAAATAAGGATGACATGCGTTGTTTATATTTTATAAAATTAAATGTTCTTAATATAATATGCTTGATGAACTCGATCTTCCAATGATCCGGTTGTTTAATGTGGAAATAGGTCTTGACACTTATTCAAGTACTTGAACACATCCTGATCATAATCTTAATGAACAATTATTATTCTTAAAATGGATTCCAATCACCGCATTCAGCCTTGAACCGTAGATATAGACATTATACATAGTCTATGCTAGAATTATCATTCACTCCACTGCCGGTATAATGGAAAACTTGGGGAAATGAAGATGCTACAATCACTTTACAGGGTCTTTAGAATCATGTTGAAGTTTAAGCCAAACGCCACCAATCTCATCAAGCTCAGTATATAGTATATAGTGTATACTTCCAGTATATCAACTTATGCACAATTTTTGGTTGATCAGCCATTATTTGAAAATTAAACTTTAAACTCAGGGCTATTTTAAATAATTGATGAATAAAATGAAAAATCAAATACCATTTTAAAAAAATATACTTGTAATACTTCTAAAGTTTTTTAAAAAGGGTATTTGATTTTTCATTTTATTTATAAATCACTTCCCGTATGCGTATAGTATACAGTATTGATGCTATTCCAAACAGAATAATGATTGGAAGGTCTGTAGTCTGTCCAGGCAAAGAAGACATTCTGACAAGATTGGAAAATGATTACACCTCGGTCAATATTGATTAAAAAATCATGAATTTGGTCTCAAAGTGTGACTTACAATTTGAGACCAATTTATTTTATTTTCAAACCAATATTGACGGAGCTGAATTGATATTTCCATCTTGTCAGGATGTCTTCTTTGCTTGGACAGACTATAATTTGTTAGTTTTTTAAACTTGATCAAAGTATAAATTAGATTTATTTAGTATTTGATACTCAAGTATTCAATACTTAACTAATTATTCACTGTATTAGATTTTATTGATCATAAATCAATTTCAACTTCAGTATAATAATTACTATCCACCGTGTTTTCCTGCTTCTTAGGCTGAGGCCGCACTCTGGTGGAGGTTGGTAAATCTATAGAACATACACACCATTCACAGTAATACATCGTATGAATGGTATGTGTTCAACCGCCATCTTGAAATTCTTGAATATGGACAACATAACCTCAAAAAAACAGTATGACGTCATACCATTCATACGATATATTACTGTGGATGGTGTGTATGTTCTATAGATTTACCAACTACCCTCCACCCTCCAGGCTCCACCCACCGGCAGTGCGGCCTCAGCCTTAGAGATAGATTTGTTACCAATAGAGGAGATTGAACAATATCAGATATAAAAAATAGCTTGATAGATAATTAAAATCACAGTACCTTTTCAGTATTTTTAAACAAAATATATTTTGCTCTATTAACTGGCATTCTCAAGTGAATCGCACTTGATGAAAATCAAGTGAAAATCAAAATCACACTACCCTTATAGTATTTTTTTATTTAAAAACAACATATTTATTATTCTCAAGTGTGATTTACTTGACAGTACCACTTGGGAGAGCGAAATATGTTGTATATATTTTTAAATACTTGAAGTGTACTGTGATCTTGTTTTCACCCATAAACCTGTATTAATAGTACCCCTAGACTAAAAGGAAACATAGATAACTTGAGGTTGAGACTACTTCTATAAAGTATTCCTAGAAAGAGTACATCAATTTAAGAAAATATTTTTTGAAATTAATCTCTAAATTACCATGCGTATGATAGTTTAAAAATGATTTATTTCCAATTTCCATTGCAATCTTGACTCTTTAATTCATTTTCTTCAACATTGCATGAAGACATTTTCAGACACGTAATGCAAGAGCTCTGCAAGAAAAAATCTGGTGGAGTCAATATGGGCGAATCTTTTTGATTTGAAATGTATTACATTTACAACAGTAAATGTATTACATCTACATTTTCAACAGTTCATATGTAATTTGTAAAATACAAATGAATAAAATATATGATGAGAATTAATCATATTCTTGTTTTGTAATTGTGTAGCTCCTTCGAATGAACTCATTATTTCGCCTCATCACCTGAAAGAAAACTATGCAGCTAAATCGACCACAAGTATCCCTGATAATGTTGACATCGGAAGATCTCCCGTACATGTTGGGTATGTGAATTAAAATATTTTAAACACTCTTATTAAAAATTGAATAAGAAATGAACCACTACAAATTTTCATAAAGCTACTACTAATAAGCAGTTCCACCAACTACTGTAAAATAATGGTCCATTAATTTCATTTATTGCAGAATAATGTAATAATTGTAATAAAATGGGGGAGATTATTGGATTTGAATGTTTTTATCACAATTGAATTGAAAATGTAATATAGTTTCCCTCACTTTTTCAATGTAGATTTCGCAGTATTTCAACTCGATTCGAGTGTTAGTGGTTCACTTATTTATATTCAAAAGGCTATTATTTACTGCTCGATAGAGATTCACTTACTACATTGCCAATCTTTTTTTATATACTTTCACTTCAAACCTTCAAATATTGGATATAAGAAGGATTTCAGTATGGGATTATATCAAGTGCAATTGCAATCAAAGTTTTTAATTTTTAATTATAATTTTAGATAGGCTAGTATAAAATATATTTCCTGTCCTTATTCTATCTCCTGTTTAACCAATTATTTTGAAAATTTCTCTCTTTACATCCCAACTCTTCTAACAAGTTAAGATATTGGAATTCAATATTGTTCACAACATTTAACCCTCTTTATTTCTATTAAATACTCTCAAAGATCAGTCATGAGAGATCAGTAATTGAATAATTTGATTAAACTATTATTCTAAAAGCGTTGATGACTTCATTTTTTTGAGAGAATAACATGATAAAGTCCAACTTTAAAGAAATGTATCAAATCATGTAACTCAACTACAATTCAAACAAAGTATACCATTCCTCAATGGTAGCAACATCACACATCATTGCATGTAATGTTAGTAAGTTTTGTTCTATGTTTAACACACTATTCTCAATTTTCATCCAGTTGTTGAACTTTTTACCTCTGTCATTGTTCAAAAACCCTTAAATTTCAATAATTTTTTCAAATCATCAGCTGAAGAAAAAGTACCTCAGATAAGTTATCTGAGATTCAATTTCCTGCTGCCAGGTTGAAGCTTTATATAATAATTTTATTATTGTTACTAGAGCTACTTCCCTGCTTGATGATGTTGATTTAAATTGAAGTATTTTGTTCCAAATGATTGTTCTAAAATGAATTTCTGTGCTCCTTTTCTGTTCGCCATTCCCCTAATGTTAAATGTTGATATTGTACATTTTTAATCTGAAATTCGATTTCATGGAAAGGGGTTTTGGTATTGGTGTAGATAATAATTTTTCATCTCATTGATCAATGTTTTATCATGACTCATATCCAATTATCCCAGTTCTGGATCTCTTCTTCTCTGCACCTTTTCTTCACTATTACACACTCTATATCAGCCATTCAAAGTTTTATGTTTGTGTACTGTTGGTAAAAAATGGGCCACCTATCCTACAATAATAAGTAATTAATTCAAAAACACTTTTCTCAGGGATTATTATTCTCTATTTTCTTTTCTACTCTATCATGTACATAGTACCTTTACCTTTTCAAATATCTTCAAATTCTTGACTTTGATGAGACTTTCATATTATGATATTGAGCGGATAATCTTTATTACCCATCTTTTTTGTTTTCTTTCATATTCTGTATTGTAAGATGAATATTGTGATTGTTGAAGTTGCAGATAGCGATTATAAGGATAATGGGTTTCAGATACTAGGAAACAATTCTAATGATGGGAGAATCTTTACTAAATATCGCTTTTTATTATTGAAATCGTGCTCTTGATACATATTTTGTAAACTGCTGCTTAAGCAGCATTGTTGATCGTATAGAAGCATTATTGTAGTAAATTTATTGTTTTGGAAAGTAAAGTTGAAGCTCTTTCAATCAGTATGCTGCGTTGCCACTAATTGTAAATCTAGTACAGTAGCCTATTTATTTTTAATGTCAAAATTAGTTTCACTTACAAGTTATCAAGTATTCTAGTGGCTTCACATTTTGAAATGTAACTGAACCAGTAAATTTTACTGAGCTCATGTAGGCCTATCTATTAATCTACTAAATTTATCAAGCTGCAATTGTACCTAACTGTTGTGTTCCTAAAAATGCTAGTAAAAGCTATAAGCTATAAACATTCATCAAATTAAAGTTACTTATGATGAAGTAGATTTTTACGTGTTCAAAATTAATTTGATCATTCATGAAGCTTCAATTTAGGTAGTTTCTGTGTCCTACTTCGCTTAGCTGTGAAGGATAGGTTTTTTGAAAATATCAGTATCAACGCGCCTTGGCCTAATCGATAGCTTTCAATATTTGAGTCGAGTAGGTTAGATTGAGAGTATCCTTGGATAAAGTAGATTGAGAGAGGCTTGTAGAAGAGTTAAAATGTTAACAATTGAAAACTATAAATTGAAGTAGAAAAGTTGAATGTTTTATTCTCTACTAGTAGCATACTTATTCTCTATCAATAATATTTATAGTAGTCTTTGAAGTGTAAAGGTGTGATTTGTAGCTCTTATTTCTACTATATAGCTTAGTTCTTATTTGCAGTCTCTCTTCAATCTATAGTCTGGTCGAGCAAAGAAGACATTCTGGAAAGATGAAGAAATTGCTCCAGCTCGGTCAATATTGGTTCAAGAATTACAAATTTTATCTCAAAATGTAGACCAGAATGTTTTCTACAATTTGAGACTAAATTTATAATTTTTGAAATAATATTGACCAAGCAGGAGTCATTTTTCCATCTTGCCAGAATGTCTTCATCGCTCTAAAAGACTACTTGTTTTTGAAGAATAAATGATTTTGACTTGACGTACCTTCTAGATCAAGCCGACTTGACTCATAAACAACCCCTTCTGGTCGAGCTATTAGAAACTTCATTTATTTTTAAATCCTAGGTGGGTAGTAAAGGTTTTCTGTGCAAATATCAATCTAGACTTACCGGTATTGGCTAAATTATGGCTATAAATTATCGTATCATAAATCAATTATTAGTACAGTTGATTGTAATAAGCGCTGCAAATGTTGGTGTATCATTGTGGCCTTATGTGAGTGTTGTTGCCTTGCGCCTAGGTTGCTTAAGCTTGATCGGTCGCTGGCTCGACTGGGCCGCTTTCCTTCGAAGAGTCCTGGAATGTGGCGGGAAAGGTACAAATATTTGAAAAACAAAACAACAAAACCAAGTTTACAGACATGCAGTGGTGTGTGGTTTGCGCTTCACCTTCCTAATGCTGTGTATCAATCAGGCTGCTGATAATGGAGGATGTTTACACGCGATTTTCATATTAAATAAATAAATATTCTTTATTTGATTACAAAAATAAAACTTATTTGAAAAAACCTATACAAAACAATAATATCATTTCACAAACTATAAACACAAATAAAAATTCTATTTATAAAATATTAGAATAAAAATTTACACTGTACATACATGTTTTTTTGCAGAAACTTGCATTAATAATGATAATTATCTAATATCTAACCTTCATGCATTTCCATATTAAAATTTGTTTATTACTTTTACTTAATGATCTAATTCATACTGACAATGCCATAACACTTATATAGTAGAAAACGACATGTATTTCAAAGTTAATTTTGGTAAATCACTTACTTATGGCTTAGTGAAGTGGGATGCACTTCAAGCCATAAGTAAGTGATTTACCAAAATTAACTTTGAAATACATGTCGTTTTCTACTATATAAGTGTTAATAAGTATTTCGTCATGGAAAGCAACATCAATGCCATAACATTGTGTTTATCAAAAACGTTGATTACAATTTGAACGTCTATAAATAACGTAACAAAAACAAAAAATTCTTGTGTATTGGATGTCTCCTATTTAATTAATATCTTTTGAATCATGCGCTAAATTTTGCAATCCTTATTATACTGTAACATCGATTAGAAACGATTAAAAAACAATTAGGTATCCACTTAACAGCATAATTCGATCGTAAATGGAATTAATATATTTGAGTGTATAGAAATAACTGTAAAAAATTAAAAACTAACTATAAATTTTTGAAGTTAACAACTTTACTGAATGATCTATAAAATTTACTGTATAAAATTGCAATAACTTTTTATCTGTCGAAGGTTTTTGATTGATTCAAGCATGTTTTTACATGTTCACTATATAAGTAGAGTTTATAATATATTTAAAAATAAATTACAATACTAATCATTCCTCACATTTTAAAAAATTTTCAACATTTTTTTTTTAATTCTTACATGAGGTCCTGTACATTATTGAAGAAAATTCGTGTCAACTTTACTATTATCAGCAGCATTGGTGTTGTTCGCACCTGTTTGGTTTTCTAAAGCAAACTAATAATCAAACTCTTTTCCAAAGTAACGATACCTCTTCTTTCCTTTTCGTCTGTTAATTCTAGGAAATAATTGGAAACAGGATTTTCAAAGTGCTAATCTTAAGAATAAGAACTGCTAACTTTGTGTTATTGGTGTGTGGTTTGCTTCCCCTTTCAATTCTAGTCACTCATTTTCCGAATTATTCAATTTTCCTCTCTCTCTCTCTCTCTCTCTCTCTCTCTCCATTGGTCACCATCGTTTCGGTTAGATGAATAACTCAAAACAGGTCATAAATTCAATAAACTCAAATAAGTTCATGAATTAATCATTTTACACAGAAGAAACACTATGATACGGTATTGATGAATAATGTACTTTTACTTGCTTTGCAGCTCACTTACGATTTCTTTGAGTCACGGACGCGTTTCGTAAGTGAGCTGGCTGCAAAGCAAGTAAGAGTACATTATTCATCAATAATGTAATATCATTTCCAAGTTATTCATTAGAGAAAGTCGCCATATTTTCATGAGCATTATCTGATGAATTTTACGTTCCCAATGATACCTATTGGTACCTATGAAATGTACAGAAATGTTTCAAATTTTCATCTTATTCTTGATTTCAACATAAAGGTATATTTAATTTTGTGTTGATTTCTCCTATTTCTGTCTAAATAAAGATATACAGTGTTCTTCAGTTTTTTTATGTATATCATATTATAAGGTTGTATCATAATCATTTCTAAGGCACTTGATCTTTGTAAGAAACTACACTTTTGAAATTAGGTACTTGTTTTGTACTATAATTCAATGTAAAGTCGTACTATCTAATCAATGTTTGATACTATTATTATGGTACCGGTAATAGTTTTGTAAATTTTGAATTCATACTTATATGCTTTAACACCAATTATATCTGTCCTATATCTTCTTAGTCCTCTTTCAATACTAATGATAAATTTGGCAAACGTCTTGTTATACAGTGTACTATTGGTAGACACTTTTATATCGTAAATCGCTTTTCTAAACTCATTTTGTTTGTTTTTCCTTTTGGGTTTGGTGGAAACAGCAAAGCTCAATGGAAGAAGTAAGTGAGAATAAAGTAGTCATAGCTTTGTTTATCCCTTTCACAACCTGTATGATTGCACTTCCCCAATATACGTTTTAATGAGTTTATCCTTTTCAACGGCTAGAAATGAATTACTGTTTGATTAAGTTGTAGAATTTCTATTCAACAGAAGTTGAAGAAATAAACTCATTAAAACAATGAAATATTTCTTGCCGATTTTTTCCTGTTGTCAAAATGTTGTGTACTGTAATCCTCTTACAGGCATTCCAAAGATGTGTTGGCTTTAGTTGATATCCTTTGCTAAGGCTCTGTAATGTGTATATCATTATGTGTTTAGTAGATTAGTTCATTATTAGATTGTAGTTGCTGCTTCTGTATCATACATTTTATTTTATTCGCTTATAGTTGGTATTTTTTATAGCTTTGCGTTTCGCTTTTATTTGCAGTTAGAAATGTGAAAGTCATGTGAAAATTAATACAATATGATTTCTTCATGTTATTGTAAATGAAATGAGTAAAATTAATTAAATTTAAGTTCCTTTCATTATCATTAACAGGAAATCAATAAACTAGTCAAGGCAATTAGATCACATTATATTCTAATTCATTCAGACAACCAGTATTGGTACTTTTGTTTTCCAGCTCGTTCCATGAAATTTACCTCCATCGATTTTGTAAAAATCCTGAAAATCCCTCAAAAATATTCTTTGGAAGGCTATGGTTTGTTTTACAAACTGTATAGTTTTTTATGGTTTTTGTTTGATAAATGGAATTCCCTCTTCCTCTTCTAGTTCTTCCTTATATAGTATTGTATGGTTTGGGTCTTTTGAGGTGTATGCCTGGTTTTGTAATATACCCTTTTCCGTATCTTTTTAATTGTTGGTAAAAGAATTTTACTTCAACCCTGCTTAATTTTCTTTACAAATTCAATTTCCAAAAATGTTTCTCATTAATTTACGATTGACATAATTTTTTTCTACAGGTATCCTAAAATTCCCATCGATCTGGTTCCATGTATTGTAGACTACTCTGTTCAATTTTTCACCAGTCATTAGAATTTTTTCAGTTTAGCATCTTTTTTTAGTAGTTAGTTAGTTCTGTACCGTATAGACTATATTGTACATTTACCATAATGATCTTATGCATTGTAATCTATGTAAATATTCTTGTAAAATCTTTCAAATTTCTTAATTTCAAGATTTAGGCCACATTCGAAATTATACGTATCCATAACAACTCTGCATTAGATTGTAACATATTTCGTTGTTCATTATAGAAATTACAGTAGCTACCTTTGAAGGATAGATGTAGATATCCTAAGGCAATCTTCAACTTCTCAGTCTAGAAATCAATGGCCAAATTTTTATTCAAGATGGTTCATTGTTTACAACCATGAATATATTTTGAAGATACTATTAATTTTCAGCAGATTCAAATTTGTGTTCTGTCAGATAATTGAAACTGCATGTCTAATCTTACTACCACATTCCTGTGAGATACAATTCTATAAAATTTTATATTTTGTCTTTAACCAACGAACTTTAACACCACATGCATGTTATTTCAGTACATCTAATTAATTTATTGAATGATATAAGAGTATGTCAAACTCAACTAACTGAAAAAACTTTCACGGCCAATTGATGACTAATTGAATTTAACCATAGTAGAATTCAGAATAACCATCGTAAGTAAAATCACCTAATTGCATTTTTTGTTAAACTAAACTGACTGAAATTCTCACGGCCAATAGATGACAAATTGGATTCAACCACTGCAGAATTCAGAGTAACTATCGTAAAGTCACCCAATTGCTTATTTCAATCACACTAATTTGTGTTCATATCAAGCTATTGTGAATATATCTAAAGATATTACACTGGTATTATAATAGTCGTCATGCGAAGGAATAAGCTTTTGCAGTACGGTAAATCTTCAATCAATTAGAGAATTGAATATTAATGATTGAACATGATGCATGTAACCATAATTTGGAAATGGCGACTGTTTTTTGAGAGTAGGGGTAAGTGTATGCTCTCCTACCTCACCCTCTTTAAAATGATCACTTTATGCAAACAGTTATGGTGGTTTCTTTTCGCGCGACGACTCAACTCAACTATTTGTTGTGTTGGTAAAGTTTTTGATGCTGTAGTAGTAGTCGACGTGTTTTAATATTGTTTGTTCATAGCTTCAATATCAATCTGTTTTTCCATACTTTGCAGGATGGATTTTTTAAAAATAATGCTAAGATCTCAAAAATATTAATGGTTCTTCTATTACCACATGCTGTTGAGTGTTGAGATATGTCGGGGATGGGGATGAAAACTTGAGAATAAACGCGGAGAATAAATATACTATCAATAATAGTATTGTGATTGTACTTTGTACTAGTTCTAAGATGATAATTTGAAAAATTTGTGTTGTTTTGTTTGATCAATATTGTTGAGATTTGTCGGGGATGATAACACTATAGTCCATTCACGATGGCTTGAGACGAGATAAACAAAAGCTCTGCATGTGCAAGTGTGCGACTGGAGTGGCTTCGTTTTAGCCACGACATAAACAAGTCACAGCAATGCCGAAATCCCGAATTTTGTTGTCGGGACTGTAACCAAAGCATTGACACAAAAACTTTCACTATAATTGTTTGTTCATTTTAGGTTCATGCAGTCGAGAGACAACCGAAACAAGCAATTTCCCAATGTGTATCTATATTAAAGATTACTTAAACATACTTATTCTGGATTGCCTACAACAAAATTCGGGATTTCGGCATTGCTGTGACTTGTTTATGTCGTGGCTAAAACGAAGCCACTCCAGTCGCACACATACACATGCAGAGCTTTTGTTTATCTCGTCTCAAGCCATCGTGAATGGACTATTATAGATTAAACTTCCTAACAATATTGTGACCGTTTTGTTAACTAGTCCCATCTATCTAGTACTAGATTCATATCTAGAACTAGGTAACAACCTCTTCAAAACATTTCAAACAATTTCAAAACACCTCTTGGGCATCAAAATCAAATAATACTTGAATAACAAAATAATACTAGTAACCAAAGACCATGAGACGAGTTGTGTGAGTATATGTATGAAACACTTGAAGTTGTAGATATCCTACAAAAGGTATCACCTTTGTATACATTTCTTACATATTTGAAAAGAATCGATCAATTACATGATTATAGTGTTGTCAAGCAAAGAAGACATTTCCACAATATGACAGCTGTTCAGTGCTGCCAATAGTTGAAATGAAAATAGTCCCACTCTTAGCATCTGTCTCTCATCACATCTCACCAGCGGTATGTTAGTAAAAGTGATTTTACACTAAAATTTTCAGATCTGCGCATGCGTTACTTTCTTGTTTCAATTTGCCATTTTGAAGGAATGTCTTCTTTGCTCGAAAAAAGTATACATAATACTTTTTTCCGTATAATTTTGTTGGTTGTATTAATGATTGTTGTGTTGTGTTGCGTTGTAGCTTCCTGGTGAGTTTTCTTGTGGACGCGCGTGGTGGCGCAATGCGCGGTTGCCGGCACTGGGGCGTGCGTGTGATAGTGCCGCCCCGCAAGGCGCCCGCCCCCATGCGCATCACCTGCCGCTACCTTCGCCGCGACCGCCTCCAGCATCCGCCGCCCCTTATGGAGGGAGAGGCGCTTGCCAGCCGCATCCTGGAGTTAGGACCTTCCAACGCAAAGTTCCTCGGGTGAGTGATTGAGGGTAGAGTTTTAATGACTTTCTAGCTGCTATACAGGGTACTATTTATTGTATTCATTGTAGAATATAATAATGTAATAGTAATTCTATTGTAGCCTTATCTGAGGTCTTCAGATACAAGCGTCTATTGTACAACATTTTATAGAAAATACAAATATATTACATCAGTTAGTTGCACTAACATCACTAGCATCAGTGACCTATAAGAATTTCACTTGAATTTTCAACTTTGACAATATCTAGTCTTTATTCAATATTGCGGATGATGCTCACATAAGCATTTTAGCTTGTGCGTGGGTAATGGATAATGAATGCGGAGGTGATTGATGAGGTGAAGAACAGCCATGCCTATTGCCTACTGGGTCTCGAATCCTGGCCAGGCAGTGCTAGCGGTCTGAAGATTGTGACACCCCCCAGCCAACTCCGCCAACCGGGCTGGGCCGAGTCTTTATTCAAAATAGTTAAAGTGAATTTCCAACTTCTCCTATTGCTGCAATAATGATGATTATGATTTTTTAATAAAATTAATTTTATTCAAGACTATATACATAACATAGTACGGTATATTAAAAACTCAAGTAAAGTATATTTTATAAATGTGCATTTTGCAATTAATGAATGTATACATTACATGGTATATTAGAAACACAAGTAAAGGCGTTACATAATAAATGTAATAATTATTAATTTCGATTATATTAGTATCAATATAATTCAAATTAACATTTTTAATTTTTTTAATTTCAAACAAATCGATTAAAGATAAACTTTACAGAAAATTTATTTCAATCCAATTGTATTCTAGTGTTGTAAATAAATGAAAAATATATAATAAAATGTTTGTTATTGCAGACCTGTGATCATAGAGGTGCCGCATTTTGCGTCGTTACGAGGAAAAGAGCGCGAACTGGTTGTGCTGCGCTGTGACAATGGAGTCAACTGGTCCGAACATGTTCTCGATGCCAGCGAGGAGGCCGTTCAGGATGTGCTCAACGAAAGTTTCCAGGGAGAAGGTAAAGATAATATTGATAATTAACACTGTATTTCTCAGTTACCGGATTAGAGTTAATCCGAACAAATTCTAGTATTTGATCCGACCTAGCTAGGTAAAAGCCAAGGTGTATAGAATAGTAGAGGTGGGGCAGAGTGAAGCAGCTGACTATGATACTGACGTCATGGAGTTCCTCTTGTCAAAAATTTAGCATTGATTCCCCTATCCTTGACGAAAAATACATTTTGAGTGATTTAACTCTATATTTTACTCATTTAACATGAGAAAAAGTCCGTTAACGTGTCTCAGGAATACTCTGCAGCTGGGCTGATGCAATTGTGGATAGCAATGCTATCGAATGCAATGATATTATAAATGTATCTTATAATAGCATTGCTACTCATAATTGAATTAGCCCAGCTGCAGAGCATTCCCAAGACACGTTAACAGACTCTTTCTTATGTTAAATATGAGTAAAATATAGATTTAAATCACTCAAAATGTAGGTCTTGAAATACTCTACAAACTCATATAAGAAATTTATCTACTGAACAATTCTGTATTTCGTAAATTGGAAAAAACGTTCGATTTTTCGTCAAGGAAAACAATGCTAAATTTTTTACTAGAGGAACTCCGTGACGTCAGTATCATAGTCAGCTCCTTCACTCTGCCCCACCTCTACTATTCTATACACCTTGGGTAAATCAATACACGGGGTTTTCAATACACGACACGACGGTTGGCTGCAAGAGCCAGTTACGGCTCTTGTTGCTTCAGCTCTAGGACAAGACAAGAGCTGTGATTGACTCTTGCAGCCAACCGTGCAGTTGTGTCGTATATTGAAAAATGTACAATAATCTGAACAGCTGATTTGGAGTTATCTATCACTAAATTTAAATTGAGTTTAGAGTTCCACCAACATAATATTATTATCTTAATTTGATTCATTGAAAACCACAATATGATATTGTGATGAATCAGTGATCAAGTAAACATAAACTATAATATCCAAGGAGGTTGCCTCCTTGATAATATAATCTACTTCTTCGTAAACAACTGTGATATTTTGATTCACTGGACTAGTTTGATCCAGGATTACTTTAATCCAAAACTTTAATTTGGTGACTGAGCAACCAAGCGTTAAAAATCTATTCCAGAATCACTGTGTTTCCATAGCTTGATACATCCAAGAATTTTCTCATGTCCGTAAAATATTATAAATGCTGTGTACCAATACGATTTAAAACAGGCCTAGTGTGCTCAACATCCAAATAGCATACAATTTCAATTTAAGACTCCAACTGTTGCTATGATTGCAATGTGCCGAATCTTTTCTTGATTATAAAGTCTTTCTTATTCCTGTCCCTTTCTTAAAACTTTATAATAACTTAATGGCTACGGACAATTTTTACAATTTTATTATTTTGGTTCTATTTGAATAATTTTAGATTTGCGACAAATCGAAGACCTGCAGACGAGTCGAATCACGAGGATTGTGACGGTGGACTTTCCGCAGTACTTTGCGGTGGTGTCGCGACTCAGACAGGAGCAGCACGCCATTGGGCCCGAGGGCGGCGTTGTGTCTTCAACAGCTGTGCCCCAGGTGCAGGCGCTCTTCCCACCCAACGCCCTTACCAAGAAGATTCGCGTCGGCCTACAGGTAAATAGACATTAATTGATTCATTTCCGTTTTTAGTTTTTGTCCACATGTAGCCTGGAATAGTAGCAGGGAAAATTTGAAACTCAAAGTTGGCCTCGAGGTAAATAGGCATCAATTGTTTCAGTTTCAGTCTCATTTTTATTGTAAGTTCAAATGCAACCTGAAATAGTAGTGGAGAAATTTTGAACCTCAAGGTTGGCCTCCAGGTAAATAGGCATTAATTGCTTCAGTTTAAGTCTCATTCTTACTGTAAGTCCAAATGCAAAATGTTGTTTTGCGACGTCAAGAAGACAGAGCTGAACAGACGAGTAGCATCAGCTGAGTCTAGAAAAGTTGAGTTTTCGTGACGTCGCGGAGGTTTTCCAACCGTGTTGTGTAGTGTTATGTTTGATACATTTTGGCTTTTGATGTATGAATGAAACTGGCTACTCTCTATCAAAAACGTCTTCTGGGAAATTGTCAGGTCTTGATAACCTACTCTTATGCAGTAAATTGCAATTTGAAATTGATTAACCTCTGGTTGATGGTTATATTGATGTTGTGGAGGTTAATGTCTATCGTTTGAAAACCTTCTACTTGTGATGTTCCGAAATGGCTCACATACAATAATACAATTAGAATTACTAGTATTACAATAAAAACATTTTTCAAACAAAATCTTGGTAGTAGAAACTTACCTCCCAGTCTTAGTTTACTAATAATCATATTGAGAATTACTTATTTTTTGTTTGCAGGCGCAACCGATCCCGGCGGAACTGGTGTCGAAGTTGTTGGGCAACCGGGTGGGTATTTCGCCGGTGGTGACGGTGGAGCCGCGCCGACGCAAGTTCCACAAGCCCATCACCCTGACGATGCCCTGTCCCACGGCTGCCAACAAGGGTATGATCAACCAGTACTCGGGAGACGCGCCCACGCTCAGGCTGCTATGCAGTATCACTGGTATGTAACACTTCTGAATATTATGAATTGAATAATTCACTTGGAAATGTGTACTTCAATTGTTGAATGAGATTATTAGCTTCTAATGTTGTTGGTCCTTTATCTAGATTCGATTCTACGCACAGGCCACCGATGCCCATTTAATCTGATTCCTCTTACAAACAAGCAAAAATTTAGTCTAGTACACTTTATTTATAAATCGAATTGTAAGTTCTTGTATAAATAGTTCATATAGTTTGGTTACTCAGTAATCGGTTTATGAACTGCAACTCTTGTTAATAAATGAATCAACCGTTCCAAAAATAATACAATAATGAAAAAACACAAAATTGTCAATATATCACTATTTATTAGAAACAGACAATTAATAATAATAATAGATTCTATTAAACCAATCAAAATGAAATACAAAATTCAAGATCTTAATAATATACGACGATCTTATAATTGTTCCGACGTTTAATTTTAATTTTCTTGTTTATTCTTCAGAATATTCATGTTGGAACAAAATTTTTAAACTTGTTGTTCATCCTTAAGAATTATTAAGAAAATTTATTCAAATTATTTTTTAGGCGGCAATTCACGAGCGCAGTGGGAGGACGTGACGGGCTCGACGCCGCTGACGTTCGTCAAGGACTGCGTGTCGTTCACGACGACGGTGTCGGCCCGCTTCTGGCTGATGGACTGTCGCAACATCGCCAACGCCACCAATATGGCGTCCGACCTCTATCGCGAGGCAAACCATGTGCCCTTCATGGCCAAGTGAGTCTAATACCAAAATTCTAAATGAACATATTCATTTAACATGATATAAATATAGAAATAAAATACAAAATAAAGTAAAGTAAATAAAATGAAGTTCACTATGTTATAAGGGTGTACAAATGTGTAATTAATCAATAAATAGTGAAAATCACTTGAAAATTACTTAAAAAGGGTGAATTTCACTATTTATTGATTAATTACACATTTGTACACCCTTATAACATAGTGAACATTCATAATATAGTTATTTGAATAGAGTTGTGATGGCTAGAGCAGCCCAGCTAGAGCCGAGCAGCTTGAGCCGCTTGGGAATGATACCTTTAAGCCTTCAAAATCGATTGAATGAATGTGTTAGGCGCAATGGACAACGATAACAGTTATGATTTAAAAAAGTGATTTTCTAAAAATTCCCCTCTTGACTAACACATCTTCAGTATTAAAAATGATTTGTAAAATATTCGTTGGTTTATTATGGTTATTTCAAAATTTCCCGTTTCTCTGCGCCACTCTGTACTACAATACAAAAATACAAAGTACCAATAAAACCTATATACCTACAGAACCAACACATTATATGTGTATTATTTTTTATAAAATGTCATTTATACTATTGTATATGGTCCATACGCATCACCTCCGTTCAAACTAAGAACAACAACGCAGAACTTGGTTTACACTGCCATCCAGAGTTGAATTTGTGGATCTACAGTTGAACAATGTTCAAACTACGTTGACTAGTACAAATTTGAAGTGAGATGGTACTCATGGACCATATCCAAGTATTGATTCTTTGGTTGGAATCTCCGCGAATCAGTCATATCCAAGTAAATATGGCCTCTGGCCAAAACTCGACTATCTATTAGTTCTTTCGAATGGGATGAACTCATTTTGAAATTATTTTTAGTCATTAATATTATCATTATATTATAAATGTGTGATTTGTAGATATTATAATTGAAACATTTGTAAAAAAATGAAAAAAGAAAACTTTGAAACAAGCTATTTGAATGAAATTAAGATTCACCAAAGACAAAAACAAGCTATTCAAACAAAATAAGGAGCTTCGGAGTAGACCCATAAAGAACAACAATTAAACTATTGGTGCTGTTCGAAATTGAAAGTATGTGCAATTATTTTTCTCATATTATGAATGAATCAAGTCTTTTTTAATTATGTTTGTGTTTTGTTTTTCAGATTCGTTGTTTTCGCCAAGCGAGTAGACGTGATGGAAGCGAGACTGAGAGTGTTCTGTATGACAGACGATAAGGAGGACAAAACGCTCGAACACCAAGAACATTTCACCGAAGTTGCTAAAAGCAGAGATGTTGAGGTCAGTTATTTTTCATTTCAATTGTGATTATTCTTAAACGATTTTCTTGTAATTATTTTGGTTATAATGAAACCGACCTAATTGGATATAGTCTGTCCAAGCATAGAAGGTAGAAGACATTCTAGCAAGAGGGGAAAATGACTCCAGTTGGGTCAATATTTGTTCAAAAATTATCAATTTAATCTCAAATTCTAGATCAGAATGTTTTCTACAATTTGAGACCAAATTTATCATTTTTTAATCTCTATTTACCGAGCTGGATTCATTTCCCCATCTTTCCAGTATGTCTTCTTTGCTTGGTCAGACTATACAACTGAATTTTCATATCAGAAAAGCCGTAAAAGGCTTTACCGATAGGATAAGGATTTTAGCCGATTTCTGATAAAAAAGTAAAATTCATATTCGTCCTTTATTGCTTCTAAACTCATCAATGTCTGAAGCAAAAGTCTTATTTAAGTTTCATTTGATATAGACTTCAGCTTGAGATCTTGAGATTCGTGATACAACGTTGTGTGAGATACAGAAGTCCCATCAGGTCATAGGAACAAAAGTCTATAATAATTGTAAACAATTGAATTGTGATTGAAAAATAAAACTTTGAAACAAGCTATTTGAATAAAGTAAAGATTTACCAAGGATAACAACAAGCTGCTATAATATTGCGCAACTAGATTTGAAAACGTCATTTTGCGACAGAGAATACGGAGCTCTACAGATGAAGCGTCAGCTGATTATTGGAAAGCTGGAGTATTCGCGACGTCGCGGAGGTTTTCCAAATCTGTCGTGTATTTGTTGTACTTTATTCATTCTTGGGAAATCAATTTTGGACTTTTGTGTCATTACTGCGTATTAGAAATACCTCTAACCGCCGTGTTAAGAGGCGTTTACAGGTGCTAGAAGACAAGCCAATACTTTTAACCCCTCTGTACTCCCATTCCAATTCTGAAATTGTCCATCATTCTACTTGTAGTAATACAAACAGAACCTATTTCACCGAGTTGTGTTGTGTTGCAGGTGCTTGAAGACAAACCGTTGTATGTGGAGTTTGGGGGTAATTTGGTGCCGGTGACCAAGTCAGGTGAGCCGCTGCAGCTGGGTGGCTTCAAGGCGTTCAAAGAGAACCGGCTGCCGTTCACTGTGCGCGTGCGCGACTCCGATGAGAAACCCATGGCCAGGCTGCTCTTCATGCCCGAGCCCAAGGTAATTATAACACTTTTCTACTCATTTTGTACCTGCGACGATGATACTCTTTGATACTCATTTCGAACTCAGTTTATACGATGTCAATTGGCGAGACAATTATCTTTTGAAACGTACATATGTAGTAAATTATCTATTGTATCTTTTGATTTTAAAACCATCATCTAGGCATAGCTAAATGAAAACTCTAATTGACAGCATCAGCTATTGGAGCGCACAAGAAGCAGTCTTCTGACAATTGGCATAGTATAAACCCAGCATTATTGTCCGTGTTTTTACCTTTTATTTAATTATTTAAATAAATGAATTGATGATTTTTTGTTGGAACTATATTTTTTGCTAATTTTAAATTATAAATTGTTTGTCTTTTGTTGAGTAAAAATCAATGATTGAGTGAAATTGTATAAAATAACTTACTTTTGGACTGTTCGTATAAATTGGAAGAGGAACAGTTTCTGTTGTACTCTCCATTGTAAATTATCATTATTTGTACTTCAAAGGTTTTAACTTACTTTTGAGTAGTTATGTGGTAGACAAGCAAGACATTTGTTTTATTAAATCATTCTTGTCCCTTAGTTCTTGAAATCATAGTAACCTTTTCAGTATTTTTTATCTGAACACAACACGTTCCGCTCTTCTGGAAGGCATTCTCAAGTTGTGTTTAAATAAAAAAATACTAAATAGGGTACTGTGATCTCAATTTTCATTTAATAATATACCTTGAAAGAAGCGAAAGACGTTTTGTTTTAGCAATATAAATTTTGGACAAATTGGACAGAAATTGGAGTTGTATAATTTCATAGTTCATTAATAGAACTACATGTCAATGACAGATCAAATTGTTATTTCGATTTACAGAAATTAGCATATTATTTTTTGTGCAGAAGTTATTGTACCTACAATATAAGTTTATTGTAAAATATTTTTTTTGTACATTTAGTTCAATGTAATTGTTTTAGGTGGGCCGCGGCGAACTGTCCTCAGCGCCTGTTTGCACGCTGAACATCTCTCTACCTGATAAAATAGTTTCGGAATCCACCCCATCCGAATCCGATCTGTTCCTCATGGACAAAAACTACAGTTTCCTCCAGGAGAACGGCCTGGGCAACAGCGAAGGCAACATACATCGCGCCGATATCCGATTGGCCGATATCTGCAATCTGCTCAACACCGATTGGATTCTGCTGGCGAGGGAACTGGATATGTCGGAATCTGATATACAGCATATACAGAACGAGTACCGCAACAATTTGCCGCAGCAGGCCATGGTTATGTTGAGGCTGTGGATGCAGACCAGCCAGAATCAGGCTACAGGTGATTTATTGGATTATTATTAATAAATAATTATCTCAATTTATTGGATTATTAATAAATAATTATCTCAATTGAATAAATGGATTATTCATAAAATAATTGGATTATGTATTGAAGTTATTGGATTATTAATAAATAATTATCTCAATTGAATAATTGGGCCATTATAATCTCTATATTAATATAGTCGGCCCAAGCAAAGAAGACATACTGGCATGATGGGAAAATGACTCCAGCTCGGTCAATATTGGTTCAATAAAGTTTTTATCTTGTTTCAAATTGTAGGAAACATTCTGCTCTACAATTTGAGACCAAATTTTTTATTTTGAACCAATATTGACCCAACTGGAGTCATTTTTCCATCTTGACAGAATGTCTCCTTTGCTTGGACAGACTATATGCAATTATGCATTTGTGAACTCCTCCGTGGTTTCTGAACCGATCAAGCTCATTCATGTCTCATTTAAAAGATTTAATCGAGTAGAAGTAACGGTTAATGACCAATTGGCAATTGATAGTATTTTTTACAGGCCCTTGATGAGAATATTATTTCAAGCATACATAAAGATAATCTTCACATACAAAATTAATTTCATGAGCACTTTAGTATTTACTATTACAGTAATCTCAACCAAGTAATATTAAAAATTCAACTGAGTTGTGGTCGTTATTGTAGAAGTTCCATAATGTTTCATGTTCCATGATGAAATAAAAACACATAGATGTTGTCAATTTTCTACACTATTTAGACATCTACAGAATAGTGTAGAAAATTGACAACATCTATGTGTTTTTATTTCATCAAGTAATATTATTTTGTCGTTTATTTGTCACTCTGCAGGAAACAATTTGAAAAAGGCGTTGAGAAGTATAAACCGCGAGGACATAATCAACCAGTGTATATACAATGTAGAGTTGGTGACGGATGACGTGGAGCGGGCTGTGGCCAAGGTGCATCTGGACCAATCAGGCTTTGAGACGCTCAAGGAGGAGCTAGGGCCCTCTTCTAGGGACACCTCGCTGCATAGAAACGCTAAACTGGACCAATCGTTCGATCCGAACAAGGTAAATAAGAATTTTCTACTTTTGCCGATATAGTCTGATCGCATACTGTTGATATTCCTTCAAAATGGCAGCTGCTCAATGCTGCTAACAGTAGAAATGAAAATAGATTCACTCTTATCATCCGTCCCTCACTAATGGTATGTTGGCAGAAGTGGTTTTACTCTAAAATTTTCAGATCTCCGCAAGCCTAGTTAAACTCTCGCTTCAATCAGCCATTTTTAAGAAATATCTTCTTTGATTGACAAGACTACAAATAATAATAATTTTCGTCTCTTGCCATCTGATATAGTCTGTCAGGCTGAGGCCGCACTGCCAGTGGTAGAGAGGTATATAAGCTGGATTGATATGCAAGTAGCAATCCGAGGCATTAAATGCATAAGACGTTGAAGACGAGTAGGATATTGTCTGTCCAAGCAAAGAAGACATTCTGGCAAGATGAGAGAATGACTCAAGCTCGGTCAATATTGGTTCAAAAATTATAAATTTGATCTCAAATTGTAGGAAACAATTTGATCTACTATTAAGACCAGACTGCAGTCATTTTCCCATCTTGCCAGAGGCTCTTCTTTGCTTGGACAGACTATACATCTATTTTTAATTTACTATTTTTTATTGCGGATGATGTCCACAGAAGCTTGTCCGTGGGTAATGGATATTGAGTGTAAGGCTGAGGCCGCACTGCCGGTGGGTAGAGCCTGGAGGGTGGAGGGTAGTTGGTAAATCTATAGAACATACACACCATCCACAGTAATACATCGTATGAATGGTATGACGTCATTCTGTTTTTTGAGGTTATGTTGTCCATATTTAAGAATTTCAAGATGGCGGCTGAACAAATACTATTCATACGATGTATTACTGTGGATGCCGGATGGTGTGTATATTCTATAGATTTACGCTCAGCCTGAGAGTTATTGATGATTTGAAAACTCCCATACCTACTGGGACTTGAACCCAGACCAGGTAGTGCCAATGGTCACAACAAAAATTAAGGTGGTTTCGTCTCTTTTACTTTCCAACAGCTAATGTTGTCTGCATAACTGTACTGGACCAGCTGACTAAATCATATTCGTAACTCTATTCTCCAGTCAGCTGGTCTGTTACTGTTTCTCATACTGTATAACTTTACTCTCAGACTACAAATAGTCGGATTATCTGACTAGAGTATATTCGTAGCTCTGTTCTATAGTCAGGTGGTACGGTACGGTTTCCCAGACTGTATGCAGACAACATCATCTGTTGAAACTTGAAAGAAACAGACGAAATCGCCTCAATTTTTGGCCCCAGCTCTATCCGATGCCATTATTTGATGATCAAATAGTAAATTACACCATCGATATCCGATATTTTTCTGTCATGTTTTTAATAGGTATCTCAAATATTACGCCAGTTTTGTTCCCTTGCTATTATGTCAATCGCATTTTCTCCTTTTTAGAAATTCAAGAAAAAATGTTGCATATTGGAAAATGGAAATATAGCATTTACTGTACCTTACCTTAGCTGACTAGAAATACTATACTTGAATATTTTCTATTGCAGACAACCAATTCAGTTGAGGAACTGGAAGTTACGAGAGACGAAGTACAACCAACAAAAGGTAAGCAGTTGTTAGTAGTAGCTACAGGCTATTGTTCTTGCACGAATGAAACATAATAATTATGTGACCAACAACTATAGTATAACATGTAATTTAATAAATTATAAATAAGTATTTAACAGTTAAGAATGCATATAATTGGAAATAGTTTTCAAAATTACAAAAAAATGAACAAATTAAATCTAAAAATTTCAAGCTTCACAATGAGCCTAACAATGTCAAATTCAAATATTTCTTTATTTTGACACAACAATACAATCTATTAAATAATGAAACAAGTATAATGTTTTAAGTAACTTGAGATAACTGTGCAATCGACCTGTCTGGACGTCTTCCACAATATTATTCGTAGAAATAGACATATATTTAGAGTTTTTCCAATAACTAGAACTTTTTTCAATTAAATTTTCATATTATCAATAAATAATTAATATTATTTTAATATTTTTCAGAATTCGATGACAAATCATCATGGAACAATGTTGAGGAAAAGAAGGCAACCGCCGACTTCATCAACCACGAAATATGTAGCGAAATAATAAAACCACCTCAAATTAGAGCTGACAGTAAGTAGTATTTCATAAATTCGTTCTTATTTATATTGCAATCATGGAACAAAAACTCCTGTTTCCTTTATCTTAGGGCTACTTTATTACTGCTTTTTATTTTGAATGTTAATCTCAGTAACCTTTTTCAATTATTTTTATTCATGCATAACATGTTTCGACTATTAATAGTCATTCTCTAATTGAAAAAGGATACTGAGAATAACATTTAAAATAAAAAACAATAACTCAATATTTGTTGATTCCTTATGTATTTTTACTCTTGGACGATTGATTCCTGGTTGATTGATTAGTTGATTCCTGGTGAAGTAAGTCCTGCTGGTTCTTCTCAAAATAATTATATTTCCAACTTTTATATTACAACTCAATTATTGTTTTATTTTTCCTAGTATGAGTTGAAACCGTGGTCAATCTTTCTTGGATTACAATCTCACTACTTGAAGGTAGGTTTCCATCACTATGGCGTATGCATGCCAATCACAGCTCTTTTTGAGGACAAGACAAGAGCTGTGATTGCGTCCCAGCATACGCCTGGCCTAAAAGTCGCGAGCACATTTAGGACACAAGATCTATAGAAACAGCGCGTAGTTGAGCAACGCAAATAAAAAATTAGCTGACCAGTGTGCGTTGCTCTTTAAAACTCCATGTTTCTATCGCATCTTGTCCTCGCGACTACTAGTAATGGAAACTTACCTTTGGGATTTTTTGTTAGGAGGAATAAAAAACTAATAATTATTTATCGTGATTATTTCAGTGGAAGTGAAAAGGAAAACATCAAAAACACCACCACCGAGTCCTTCTGATTTCCCAGAGCAATTAGGTAAGAGCTTTGGCGAGTTTTAGGTAAAATTTGACAAATAATTCTACTGAGTCTCTGTCGCAACCATTGTATTGTGTGGAAAAGATGAGTGTAGAATTGACAAAATTTGTGTGATTTTATTTCATATCGAAATAAGAAATTACATGAGAAGAGCGTCGCATTTCATAACATTATTTAATCGAAATCTTACTGTTATTGAGGGAATTATTCAATTGAAATATTTCAAAAAACTAATGGGAATTCCCAATTAATTGCAAGAAAGTCAATACATAATCAAACTATAACTGTTATACCCTTTTTAATGAGGGTAATGAAATATAACATTTTTATGATTTGAAGGCGCTCAATAGAGGATCTGTAGTTCGGTCTTGGGCTCTTGGTGCCTTAGCTCCTATAATTAAAAGTTAGGAAATATAAAATAATTATTTGTTTAAAATATTGATTCATCAACTTTGGATAGTCTCATCAAATGATGTAAGCTGTTCTATAAATGTCATATAAAATATAAATATATAGGTGAATATATTAAAATTTACATTTTTATCAGAGATGTTGTGGAACTTATCCATAATTTAGGTAAGTGAAAACAAAGGTTGTCAGATCCCTGATGATGATGCCCTAAGCATTGAACTTAAGTATGGTATTTTAAATAAACTTTGTGGATCTGACAACCTTTGTTTTCACTTACCTAAAATATATAAAATATTTTAAGTACTGTAATACAATTTATGAAAAGAAATTACCGTAATCAAAATTAGAACCTATACAGTACTTGAAATTGTTCAAACGTTTTCAATTTATTGTAATTTTTTTATTTTATCTTCTTCTAGATAATGGACACCAGCAGTGGGAAACAACCGCGAATTCTCCAGACGTGATGAATTGGCAAAACTCTGTAGATACTGTTGACATGACCAACAAAGATGGTAAGTGACAATAATTATATTTTTTTCTTAATTTTTATGTATAGCATCTTGGTGTGGCGAGTATTGTTGCAGATTTTATGAAAATAAACTTTAAGTAAACTTTGAACTTGTGAATTTATCAAAGGAATTGAATTCATTATTTATTCGAGAAAATACAATAAACTTATTACAACAAGACTTTCAAAACTTTTTTCAAATTTCGATAAATATTTAAAATACGGTTGAGGTTATCTTCACTCGATCCAGATTCACACATTTTCCTAATTATCCGAATTAATCTAGAAATTTTTGATAAAATATCCAATTTTAATAAGGGAAATAAACGGGATCATGTAATTAAAATACAATGAAAATGTATTGTTATAAATTGATGCACCAAAAAATATTGAATTAAGTGAGAGTTATTTGAAAAATATTATAACATGTATTAGTGGGCTACCACTGATATTAGGAAATCCTAGAGTCTGTTTGAATCTGTTCAAATATTGAATCTATATTTAGAAGTATTCCATTAGACCAAATCGTCTTTTTTTGAAAATACGTAATGATATTAAAATACCAGTAATAATAATTTATGGAAAGTTAATAAGAACCAGCACCATCTTATCGAATGATGTTTATTAAATTGTCACAGGTTCTTTTGAATTAATTTGACCTTTGAGTTGAAGATCGATTAACCTTTCATAGAAATGGCTTTGACCCATGATTGAGTACTTTTTTTAACTGATGCTCAATTGTGATTTTCCAACTGTGAGCTTGTTACAGTTCTACTAACTATACTAATGCATAATGCTTTTGCTTTATCTGTGGTAAACTTTTTGTATTGGAAATGGTTTTATGTTGTGGATGTCCTATATGTAAATGTGCTGTAAGTGTGCTTGGATTGGTTGATGTTTGTTTGATCGTGTGTGTGTGCTAAGGTTGGTAGGATAATACAGGTTGGCCAATGTCAATATAAGTTTTAAATAAATTAGAAGTATTGTATTACAGGAAAAGGTTGTCACACTAGACTTTCACGTTTCTAATGTTTTTTTGTGAGGGTGATGCCCACATGGGCTCTTGGGCCTGTGCGTGGGTAATGTTTGATCATTATCTAGTTTTGATAGCCCATGTTTTCCTATTGTGCCCTATCAATTGGCTGGCCAACCTGTTTTCTCCGCATACCTTGCATTTGTTTTTCAATGTGGTTGCGTTTGTATGTGATGTGTGGTATGCTATACCTATGGATGCTAGGCGGGGGCGGTGGTGGTGCCAGCAGCGGTGACTCGGACAGCGAGGAGTGCAGCCGTAAGCGAGCCGACAGCTGCAGCCAGAGCAGCTCTCGGCACCAGCCGAGCAGTTCGACGTCGGCGAGGCATCGGCACAAAGCTATGACGGTTGGGGGTAGCTCGAGCGGGTCGGACGTTGCCGTGCATGAGGGCGCTGACCTGTCTGACACCGGTCAGTCTGCCAACTAACAACTTACCCTCACACTGCTGTCAACTAACCTTTCATTTATGCTTCTCACCGCCTGTAACGCTTATACACTTATTGTACAGAGCAAGGTTCTGTCGACTAACCATTATGTTATTATAGCCTGGTCGAGCGAAGAAGACATTCTGGCAAGGTGGGATAAAAACTCCAGCTCGGTCAATATTTGTTCAAAAATTATAAATTTGGTTTCCAATTGTAGAGCAGAATGTTTTCCAACCAATTATTGAAGCAATATTGGTCAAGCTGGAGTTAGGAATATGAGGACAGAGACACTTGGAGGCGACTGACCAGAAACAGCAAAGCCGTATGGAAACGGGAATAAGCTGAGGAAGAAGAAGAAGATTGGTGGAGCTGGATTCATTTTCCCATCTTGCCAGAATGTCTTCTTTGCTCGACAATACTAAATGTTTCTATTCTTGAATCTATGAAGAGGAGTGGAAGGAAAATGCTGCGTAATTTCCAAAAGGGCGTATAGTTTATGTATTTGGGTATAGTTGAATCGTTGAATGGCAAAATGTTAGTGAATTTTTGTTTCAATATTATAAAATTTAGTTTTTTTCTGTAAATTTAACATGGGCTGTCTTGTTATAGTCATGAATATGTGCTCATAATAATAATGTGTAACTTGATCTTAGCAAGGATCAATACAAAGAAAGCAATTGAATTACTATCGAGGAAATCATTATTACCGATATCATTGTGAGAGAGATCTCTGGAGACTTCTACCAACAAGGAGGTGTAGCCATCGCTAAAATCTTTCTCCAGCGCTCCAAACACCAGAGTAGATAAAGCCCTTCTCTTCCATCTCTTCATAGTTTCATGATTCTATTACTTCTCACTGCTGCCAACCTTTCTTCTCTTGTCATCCACTGCTGCCAACCTCCCTTGCCACTCTCACTGCTGCCAACGCTTTTCACTAATTCATTTGTTGCACTCTGCCAACTAACCTCTTTTCTGTTTCCACTCACTGCAACCAACCTCCCTTCTTCTGCTTCTCACTGTTGCCAACTCTGCATGTAAAGGAAGGCATATTTCACCCAATGTGTTGATTAATCTACAAACTTGTTAGTTGAAAAATTTTATTGAAAAATTTTTCGACTTTGTATCTAAGTGAGAATAAGACACTGATATATATATAGAATGTACAATACACCCACCATATTAATTCACAACATCTTGAAGCTGTATTTGTGAAAGTTCTTCATTAGTATAAAACAAATCTTCTGAAAATGCGCGCTGCAAATCTCCACTGATTAACTCGAGTTCCATTACCTTGTTTCCTGTGAACACTATTCCTATTTAAACCCTGAAGAAATGAATCGCATGAGTTGGTATTCAGGTTTGGACGAATTTTTTCACCTTCATAGCATTCTAAAATCTGTTGAACGTTACAGAAACCGGTCAAACAGTGTTTCATGTTGTAGGAAATTCAGCTGGTGTGATTCCCATGATAAACTAAACTAAACCACAGTGCCTGGCAGTTGAAAACTAGTATACTTCTTGTAAGAATTAAATAAAATCAAATGACATATCGCCCGCTACTAATCTAACGCTACTAAGGCTCTGTTAATCGAATAATAACGCTAAATTTGAATTCTTAATAGAATAAATGAGCAGTCAAACATCTGATGTTGTGAAAAGTATCCAAAAACCAATCATGTTGGGTAATTAACAACTGTAGAAACAGAATGGCGGATGTTCATCTACCTTGTCTTTATAGATCCCTACGCGCCACCCTGTACTTCATTTATTGCATGTGTATTGTGTGTGTTGAACTTTATTCCATTCCCAGTTGTTCCTTTCCCTTTCTTGTGAGATTGCAATTTCTCACTGTGCTCTGCAACTGATTTTTCTTTTCAAAATACATTGGTTGTTCATTTTTCACTCAACAGTGCTCTGAAACTATAGAGACTGTTTGATCAAAGTATGGTAATTAGTGTGAATATTTTTGTTAGAACTTAATATCGGGGCACCGAGCTCTGTTCCCAAACTCGGCCACACTGTTGGATTTTTGCATGATGGTTAAAATGGTGGATTATCATGATACATGTTTTTGAAGCTTCATTTCTATTACTGTGAATATGAATGTTGTATGTTCCATAAATATGCCATCCACCCACTATGTAATTTATTATCAAGCAATATTTGTATTAATTTATAGATTTTATTTCCAATTAGGCTTATAGTGTTCTAAAAATTGAAAGAAATCAATCTCTTTCAAATCATATTGAAAGAAATCAAATTCATTTGAAAATCCAGTGAATAAATTTTTTAAACATTTTTAGAATTTTCAAAGTGATGTGCATTGAATTTGTAAAAGAATATAAAGTTGAATTGAGACTCATGAATATCTCAGCTAAATCAAATTCCATTCTAATAATCAATATTGAAAACATACTATTAAAGGTACACTGGCTCGCTGGCACTGGCTTTGGTGGCTCGTTGGAGGAGTGATAAAGCGCCGGTCTGATTACCAGGTGGACCCTGGTTCAAGTCCCAAGCGGGGAACAGTTTTTTGATCACAGCACAATCACATAAATACGGCCACCCCGTCTTTCGGAGGAGACGATAAGCCGTCGGTCCCGACTACCTCAAAGTAGTCGTCATCTATCATCCATATCATTACCCACGCACAAGCATTTGAGCTCATGTGGGCTTCACCCTCATAACAATAACAACTGAATTTTCTATTTCACGGGCTTCTTAACAGCATCAACTACTTTCCCGACTGTAAAAACTCTTATCTGGTAACAATGAGTAAATTGGAATTTAACCAGAATGGGTTAGTTTTCTGCTTCTTAGTCATTCATTCAATTGTCTTCTTAGTCAATCATTCTAATTGTCAAGTTATACCTTCTGCGTTAAAACAAGAAGTTTTAATTTTGCCTAAAAAATTTAATTTGGAAATTTCCACTTACATAGATTGTCAACTCATGATTGAATCTGTTTTCAGGATCTGATCTGGTTCAGGAGTCTGCAATGCATGTTGGTAGTGATCTTGAAATCCACAGGTAACCATTCAAAAAATACTTTATTATGAGATGTTGTATCCCATGTAACAATTCATTCTCAGACTCAATTTTAATTTATCTTATAAATAACAGTGAATTATTTCTAGTGAAGTCAAAAATGATTTGGACTATCTTGTAACTTGATCATCTTAAGAATTGAAATTTTACATGAATCGAATAATTTTTTACTTATGAGAAATTCCATCATAAAGAGGAGTAGAACCGAAACGAAAAAATTTGAACGAATCATAAAAATAAACAAATAATAAATCATTCTTACTCTATGAGTCAAGATACATTGATACAAGGAATAAATTGTCATTTCAAGAACAGCTTCACTAAACCTATGTACGGTACTCTATAATTTGAATTAATTGGCATGAAAATTCAGTTCAATTTACTCACCGTAGGATCACGTCTGATTCGTTCAAGGCGATTAAATCAAACTGCTACGTTTAACTAGAAATACAAAGTTTCAACTCAAATTCACCATTACATACTTCGAAACATTATTATAAATAATATACTGAGTTACTTGATTAAATTTTCATGACAATGTATTAATGTTTTTTCAGGTACGTTACTTCTCCTTGATAACGATGAAGAGAAGAAGACAATCAATTCGATTCACAATCCCTCTAAACTCCAATAGAATAATTAAAAATTAAAATATGATAATATTGAATGAGAACATACAGAATACTCTATAGACCATGGAAATTATATTGTTATGCTGAAGAAATTCTTATCTATATAATTATGACAGTTATATAATTGAAGAATCTTCTAAAATATCGTTGATCAAATAGCAGTATTTATAAATATTAAGCATATTTTTTCTTGTAAGCTTTACTTTGTGCGCTGAATAGTTCTAAAAAACTATCTAATTTGCCAAGCAATCTTTCTACGCGTTTTTGAAGTACAGTATTTTTATCTCTAATAATAAATGCACAATTCTTAAACCATTTAGGAAAAAAATTTCCATTTATATTTTAGCTTAAGAAGCGAGCACGTAGACATACCTTGTCAGTAGTGTATATTATGCGTTTGAACAGGAACATGGAAAATACAAGCGAAGTGAAAATTATGCAGTAAAAAATATCTGTAGATTCTCTCAGGTAGCTCTAATTTTATGCGAATCAAATGTGGATGGATCAAAAGGTTTAGTGTGCTGATCATGATTGTATGTTTGTTTGTATTTCATCCTTTTGGTCCATAACTTCAATCATTTTTGGCTATGAATATTTCATCCCTTAACCGAAAATAAATCTACTAGAGTACTGACTAGTAAAAATTAAATCAGCTTTTCTAAAAAAGAAAAAGTATTTTATTTATTTGTATTTTATTTTATACTTTTATTTATGGAATTGTTTTTGTAATGTATGATAAATGATTCCTATTAATTTATTTATTTGTCTATGAAATAGATTTCATATACTGTATGCGAAGTATTTTGAAAAATAATCAAAACTTCCACCTTGTCAAATTTTGCTGCTTATCATTGTTTTAGTGTGATGACATGATATTTTCAAAATTGTTGACCTGAATAAAGCACTAATATATTTATGTAACATGTTATTGTTTATAGCAGAAATAAGAGATTTATTTAAGGAAAGAGTTTATCTGTGATTTTGATACTCTAAAATGCATTCTTTTATTTTTAATAAAACTTTGTGTAGTGACAGTAGGAAATAAAGCTTATTGTTGATATTCACAACTGCAATTATTTATTTAATCCTTGTCAAGTTGAGATTTTAAATATTGACATTTTGAATGAGCTCTAACAATTTCAACTCTTTCAACTCTCACTTCCTTCAATTTTTCCAAAAATATCAATTATTCGTACTTTGCTAAATTTATTTTTATCTTTCTTGTCTGAGGAATCTTTTGAGACTTGTTTCGAGATGCAAACCAAAAAGAATAATGATGTACTGTAGGCCGCCTATTCATGGTTTTCATTGACAACCAACTGCAAGTTTCTGTATATTATGCAGCAGAACAGGCATTTTTCCAATACTTCTTTAAACTTTTGTATCTCCTGAACGAGCGCGAATAAAAAAAGTTACATATTCTTGTTCCTCATTTCACAAAAAAACATGATGTACTGTAGCCTATGCAGCCTATTTATTCATGATTTTCATCGAAATAGTTCAAATAATAGATTTTGCTAACATAACATTTGGCATACTTGTAGTACTAAAAGAGACTACTATTGTAGGTATTAGAGTACCTACTATTGCAGGTACTAAAAGCGAGGAATAAGAATATGCATAGATTTTTGAAAGATCGCTTATGTTCAGAAGTTATGAGCGATTAAAGATTGCAATTTACAGTATCTGCAGCAGAACAGGCATCTTTTAAATACTGGCATTTAAAAAAATTGTGAATCTCTTGAACGGGTACAAATTTCGGGAAACTAATTGCTTTATTGATGCGCCTCTTCCTAAGGGCTGTGATCCAGCAGAGCATTCTTCATTTCTCTGACCAAAAAGAACATTGTGAACATTCTAGCTTTTATTTAAACAGCATTTGGCATGCTTGAAGAGTGGAACAATAATAATGTAGTTAGATTTTGAACAGTTGCTGTAGTTGTTCAGGAGATAATAATAAAGACATTGAAGACTTCAATTTGCAACTACAGAGTTACATTACTCTCGATTGAAAATCTCAGCCGAATAACCATAAGGCTGTTTACACAGCAAATGATAAATGCACAGCAAAATTTAGAGGATTTGTAAGGAAATAAAAGAAAACATGGAAACAATTTTTTATTAAATATTCAACCTTTATTATTTAGTTTTACGATTTTCATCTCAGCAGAAATAACATTAAAATTAACAGTATGTCATACAGTGAATAGGTACTCATTTATTACAATGGTACGGTAAGCAGAGTGTATTATTAATTTTCCATTACTATATCTGATTCTATAAATTTCTTGTTTAGTTGTTGATTGACTAGTGTACTTGTGAGAATTACATAGTAGCCTATAGGATCATAATAATGTCCAGTACACGACTCTTGTTGTACGAGTTCTTTCTTGCTTGTGATGCGAGTCCCCTACACATACTATCTAATTTTCTAATTTAATACAAACAGCTGACATATAAAAATTTTGGTATGAATACTTCCATTCCTCTTGTTAAGCACGTTTCCATCATATAAAGCTTTTTTTGACATCACTTTTTCAATTATTTATTATTGATAAAACTAATCATCTCAAATAATATACAAAGGATAAATTACATTTGTGATAATACTGTAAATCAAATTTCAACTCTACGTAAAAGTAAAACAATATACTTACTAGAATGGCAAGTTAAAATATTCAATTCAGAATAATTTGTTACATTATATTTGTTGCTATTAGCTTTAAAATTCTCAAACTGAAATTTGAAAATGGATGATTGCCACTTTTCATAAAAATTGGACTTCCAATATAAGAAAATTAGTTTTAATGAGATACGCCATCAGAAGCAAGGTAAAAATATTAATAATTTTTCAATATGGATTTCTATCTCATGTCACAAAATACTAGAAATAAATAATATCATTTTGATAAATATATCATTATGATTTCTCAAGTCATTAATTTTTATATCTCGAAACAGTTTTTATTAAAGTCAAGAGGAACTTATCATTCAATTCGAAGTCTATAGATGTCAAAACAACAAGGTCAATTGAGAGTTAGCAAGACATGAATAATAATCATCGGTCCTAAATTTTCAACAGATAAACTAAAGTCTAATTACACATTGAGGGACCCTGAAAATAGCTTTGGTTGTATTCTGTATCAGTTTTAAATGAATAAGGTTTAATAATACTGCAGCTACAGGAATTGGTGACCCTCAACAAAATACTGCTACATTACAATATTTATCAACATGAAAAATTAAGTCTGGCTAAAATACATACAATCATAATTTACAAAATATCTTTGGTATGTGACAGAAGGCTGATTGGAAAAGAAACTGCTCTATATAAAAAGCAACTTGAGTTTCAATATGAAACTTTCAACTATTGAACGTGGAAAAAATCATCAAATCAGTATAGTTAGATTACAAAGCCCAGATACAAGAAGGAGACGAATATTTAACTGGGAACGACAAACAGATTCAATTATGAAGGAATGCTTTGAAAGTAAGGTCACCAATAAAAAGCAATCAATTCTAAGGCAATTAAGATGGAGGGAATTGTGAAATGACAATAACAATGGTATTTACAAAAGACATTTTCTTCTAAAAATTTAAATAATAGAATAATATTTATATAATATATATATTATCAATAATAAATTAGGAACCAAGTATTTTAACGTATTTACTATACAATTATAACGATTGGACTGGAAAAGAACGTTGTATCCTTTTATAAAGAACAAAAATAATTATAATAGAGTCTGCACAGTTTGTTCATTAATTTAATACATAAAGAAACATTTCAACTTGATTATACTAATTGAAGTTCAAGGAAAATGTTTCAACTGAAATTAGGTTTCTCAACTTGATATCTACAGATTATTTACAATAATTTGAACTTGATTCTTCCGATGATGACAGCTTTTTTGATGATTCGCTTACATTTTATCCATTTAACGGAGCAAAAGCAGAACCTTCAAAAAGCATCAAATTGTTGCCAATTCTGTCAGTCATCAAGGAAGGCTCAGCTGTTCTGCACTGATGCAATATACAAACCAACAATTAAACATTTTTGGAATGTCAAACCTCAATTTATAGAAACTAAATAATTTTGTTCAAAGAGAACTAAACATAACGCTATTATACATACATATAATACAAACACTCGATAATATTTTTGTTTTCTACATTAAGCGTTTACTTTCAGAAATGTTTGAAAAACAGTAATTTTTTAAATTTTCACTACTATTCTGGATACCGAAATGAATAAAATGTGACGAATAAAACAAATTTATCTACTGGAAATCTCTATTCTTAATTCACTTTGTTTACAAAAATTATTTAGCGACTATTTAATACAGTATGTCACATATGACACAGTTTAGAACTTTCTAGATTGAACGTGGGTCAGTTGAATTGAGTTTGTCAGTTGATTAGTTGTTAGTTGAGGTTGAGTGTGTCCAACACCATCAGTCGATCGGAGCAGTAGCCACGCGCTGTGCTGTGCTGCATGCCACACACGATTCAATTGCTCTCTCATTTGATAACAGTTTGTTTTGAACAGTCACTAAAGTGTTTTTTGGTTTCAGTCAGATGCGCGCATTCACAGGGGGGGGGGCGACGGTCTAGGGCGGTGGATTTAGGTGCGGAGGCGGCTGTCGTGGCACATCTGCTGTCGCCCCCGCTGCCGCCCCCGTTAACTGGTGCATGTACAGCGACGTTGTTGGACAGTCCGCCGATCCAACTCCGCGCCCCGAATCCTGCAAAATAACGCCAATTAAAATCAATAATAATCAACCAAGCATAAACATTTTATATTAATATGAATGACAAACTTTTCAATTTAATTTAAAAAAAATTAAACAAAAATAAACTTGTATAAAGAAAGCAATCGAATTAACATTATCACCTTCACCAATACTCAAAAGTGGGAGCATTTGGAGTTGAAATAAAAATAGTGATTACGTCCAATATGATTTATGTTTGTATAATTTATGAGGATCACTGTTATCAAATCTTCAATGCAGCATAATTATTCTGCCATCATACATCAACTTATCAGTATTATTAAATAATTTAATGTAGTTGAAAACAATAATATTCAGCTAAATGTTTGGAATTAATTCAATTTTTGGACGTTATGATTCTTTTGAATGTTACCCTGCTTGGCTTGCGTTTTTTTAGATTTTTAGGAAAAGACTGTACCCAAAAAGTGATCCTAAAGAGGTGGATAGGTAAAAAATTCAGTGGATACAGTATAATGGGTACTCCTCTCTTTCAATTATAGTTAATATACTGGTGTTTTGAAATCGATTTTTTTAAAGAACTATAACCCACATGTTTCTCAATGTTTTCATTTGTGAAAAATGAGGTTATAACATAGCGAAGTGGAACATTTGGGTCTCCCCACTATTGAAAGCAAACGCTAAATAAATAAATAGTTAATCTACTGCATTTATGAAAATATGGCATTTCATTTGCTCAACACTTTCATAACCCACTATTATGAGTTCAAAAATGATCACTTATATATGGAGTGAGTATAGAAAAAGAAAAGGTACTCAAATGAATGAACCGACCAAGTAAGATAATAGACTATTGAACAAGATAGTCTTACAACAAGCCAATTATTGACAAACTGATAACAGAGCCGATGAGAGGATGTAAGGCGTCGTAAATATGACCCAAAAACAGGTGAAAATTGTTCAGGTGCTACAAACTGAGACAGCAAAATCGTAGCTTATTACTCACAAAGCAACAACTACAATGTTATGAGTACTGAGTGACTAGAAACACTAAAATGTTCTGAGCTAAATTCTTAAGCTGAAAGAAAGACCAGAATTTTATATTTATTTTGTCCTTTTAAATTTTATGTTTTTAAATGTTAAATGAAATTAATTTGTATTAGAATTTGAATAATTCTAGTACTGTACTAGTAATGTGGTTACTAGTCGTCATTCATTCTGTAGAATCTTTCATATTGAAAGTTTTCATTGTAGGTTGTATTGTAGGATATTTCCCATATGTTCGATATTCCTATTTCCAACATTTTTAATAATGAATTATTTTATAGAAATTGAACTTACCGTAGTGACCCTACTTAAAGGTAGCGCCGTCGGCCTTGGCCTTGAGAACGGATCCCTCCTCTCAAGGTCACCTCCACCATCCACACAACTGAAATTAAAACAAGAATATAATTATAAAAATCATTCAAAATGGTAATTCAAAAAAATTATAAGATAATACAGTTTGCTCACAGGTTTGTTTCTCCAGCAGAATTGAAAAAATTGAAAAAATAATGATAGCGTAAATTTTATTCAGCATAGTGAATGAGTATAATTACAGAACTGTTAGATGAATTCAGATTTTAGATAAAAATAAATATATTATTTATAGATAAAAATGAATTCAGATACCATTTTAAACTTTAAAAATATTATTTTATTATATTAAAGTTTAAAAGGGTTTTTGATTTGATTTTTATTTTATCTATCAATTTTGAAATAGTCCTAAGTGTGAAGTTTAATTTAAAGAATTGTTCTTGTGTTATTTTTTTGCGAAAATTTTCCATAGGCCTAATGTTTTTTTCAATTATTCTATACTTTACTAAATTGAAAATTGTTTTCTTCAATTGTAAATTACTCTCATAGAGTATTCCCGAACCAGAAGTGTTAAGTTGGTGACAAATACATGATCTTTTGGACATCATTGCCCTTAAAATTGAAATAGTATAGACCATAGAGACTTTATAATCTGATTATACAGTCTCTATAGTACAGGCTAAGCCTAGTTTTTCTCTTTCAGATTATAATATCAATCGTTATAGATTATTGTAGCCTAATAGTTGTATTGATGAATAAATAAATGTTTGATAACATTTATTAAATACAAATCATAGATGAAAACGTTCAATCTGAGTTTAAAATTTTAAAAAAGCATCAACATGATTTACATCAACATTATAGCAATAAAGATAATTCCAAATTGACATTAAAACATTGATAAAAATGTTGAACCCCGATTTAAAAGTTTGATAACATACCTTGTAGCTCGACTGAGCTTTAACCGTCGTTGATATCGAATGTATAGTGAAGCACAGACAATGACTACTAGGAAGACAGCTATCGTCGCACCAGACGCTATACTCGCCACACGCTGTCGCGACGCTGCAAAACAACAAAAACACGCATTTTATAACAATTTTCAACATAAATTTTACACATTTCAAACAACTTTCAACATAATTTTCAAACATTTTAAACAAATTTCAACAGAAGCACACATTTTCAACAACTTTCAATAAAAGCAAACATTTTCAACAACTTTTAACAGAAGCACACATTTTCAACAACTTTCAACAGAATTTTTATAAATATTATAAAATACCAACTGAGAAAACCCCTGTCGCTAGAGAGAATTTAACCTCTTCAGCTTTATTGAAGTTTCATGTCTGATAACTTACTTCCAACAATAACGTACTGTACAATTCAACAACAATGAAAAATTAGAAGTAGAAACAGGAAGTGGAATAAGAATTCTAAAATTTAATCATTCATTTCAATAATGGCAAATAATAATTGTACATAGAGCATGTATTGTGGTACTTCAATTTAGATTTAAAGAGTGATGGTATATCTGACAAAATACATCTCCAGCAACCTTAGTTGACCATCTTTATTATCAGATAAGTGCTTCTCCAGTTCCATTCAATTTCAAGCTCAACTTGTTTGAGTTCTTGAATTTTATTATTTTGAGTTCTTGAATAAATATTATTCGTTAATATTAGTGCGTTAAAATAAATATATGAATGTATCACATACTGAATTATGACAAAGTGACATGGCAGAACTACAGCATAACCTACAGGTTGTAGCTATGAATTTAATTTCAATTCATTTTTATGAATTTATCATAAAAAACTCTTACTCAATCTAACAATAATGGCAAATAAGAATCCTACAAAATATGATAGTTTTCCAACAAGAATGTAATTGATATTAATTTTTTTAGAACTATCAGTGGCAATGAATGGTCTAATAAAAACTAAAATTGCCTAAAAATATGTACATTATAACAATTGGTCTATGACTAATAAGAAAAAAGTAATACTCACGTAGATAAGACCCTTCTAAGTCTTTGAACTCGCACCTCTGACCCATGTACCCATTCGCACATCTGAAAAATAAAACAAAGATTGAAGATATACGTACAAAAAAAGAAACACTTGAATAGCTCTAGCTAAAATATTCGACTTATTATAAGGTAGAATCAATTGATTATATTCTTCCATACAGTTTGCAGGGAAAAGTTTTGTATCCTAATCAATTTATGCTACTTCATTGGTTGATGGAAAATAACAGTTTCAGTAAAATTCATTCTTGTTTTAATTTCATTGTCTTTATATTAATTGATTATTCTTGTACCGATGAACCAAAACATATAAATCATTCTGATCCCGTCAGAATCATCAACACCTCACAACAGCTGTTCTTTCAAGGACACACCACTTGTTCCTTATTATTTGTTCGGGTGATAAAAGAGTGTGTATGTCTGTTTTTATTGATGGAAAATATTTGAGAACTGATAAGAGAGACGAGTAGTCGGTCTATGATACAAAGCTTAAAAAAGACCGAAAGTGCAGGAGGGAAAACTGACATGTAGCTATAATAGGTATTTATAATCAAGCCTATAGGTATAGTCTGTCCAAGCAAAGGAGACATTCTGGCAAGATGAGAAAATGACTCCAGCTCGATCGATATTGCTTCAAAAAATTATGAACTTGGTCTCAAATTGTAGATCAGAATGTTTCCTACAATTTGAGACTAAATTTATAATTTTTGAACCAATATCGATCGAGCTGGAGTCATTTTCTCATCTTGCCAGAATGTCTTCTTTGCTTGGACAGACTATATATAGGTAAATAAATCGCAGGTTTATTTCCAAGAATAAAGGGAGAGGCTTATGGCGAGATAAGATAAGGCGGCACACTTTCAACTTGAAAGAATCGTTTCAAACAAATGAACTTGGAGATAATAAGTTGGGGCTTTGCTTTGTGCAAATCCTTCACAGAAATAGTGAATCTGATAATTATAGGGCCTGCACTAATTTTGAACAATTATTGGGTATTTTAAACTATAAAATATGATAAAATTAATGAATCAAATTTGAAACAATTATTGTGTATTTCATATTATAAAATACGGAACAAACACTTTATCTTTCAATAGAAAGATAAACATGTTATCTTCAAAAGAACATTTTTTAACATTGAAATACACTAGCTTACAAGAATGTACTGTGCTAGTATAGTGAGTGCATACATTCAGTAAATGTCGATGTCAATAATTAATGTTCTATTCCAGTTCAATAGATGTAAATACATAATAACTATATTATATTGTAAATAAAAGTTAAAAAATCAGAGTACCTTACAGTATTTGTTTTAGTATTTGAAGGGTGATGTGTCTTTTAATTTTCATTTCCAAATTTATATCAAGTAAAAATAGAAATAGTTGGGCTATCAAGTAAAGTTAGTAGTTATTGCTAAATTCCGGGAACATAAGGGATGATTTTGAGGAAGAGAAATAACGACTGAATCCACCACCCTCAAAAGTACAGAGGGTGGCGTTTAAGGCACAAAGCAGACAAGGAAAAGCAATTTTGTAAGGACCAAATTCCTGAACGTGTCTTGGCAATTCAACGGGGGATTTCAGTCCATCGTTTTCGCCATCATTGTAGTTGTATGGTGAATTATAGGTGGGTGGACTTTACACGTTACAATTTTGCACATTCCAACATCACTACTCCTATAAGCACTCTTTTACAAACTCCTCTCACAAACAACGAACTTGTTGAAAAATGTTCTCAAAATTTTGTAGCCTGATTCATAGATTGAAGATGTCCCAATAGTGTCTAAAATTTGAATGATTAATGATATCAGATGAGGTGAAATTTGAAAAATCAAGATAAACGATACACTACTTCTTACTAAGCAACACAATTTGCACTTGATCATTTTAATTCAATTTATCTTTGAAATTTCATAATAAATCAGATTATTCATTATCTTTTTTTCTCATAACCTATGAAGACGTTATTCTACTTCGATTGATTTCTTAAATCAATATAGCTCCAAAACCCCATATTAGAAACTTAGGATTCATTTTTCCCAAGTTAATATTTATTGAGGATGAATGTTTAATGTTTATGTGTAACTAATTATTTTAGTCACTATGAATGTTTCATTTTATATATGATAATTTACAACTTTTTACTAATTAATCGATAATAATTTATAGTGAATAAATGATGTGAAACACTGTAATCCTTCTAAGCTGTGTTTCTCGCACCCTTTGCTACTTGCTATAGTGTAACATTAATTAGTACGGTAAAACCGTCTATTGTTGGTTAAAATTCCAAATGGATCCTGTTAGTCATCATTAGTTCATTATTATAACAAAAGAAAACTAACGTCACTCTCGCCTTAACCCTTATTTTGCATAGAATCCTATCTATAGTTTGTCCAAGCACAGCAGACATTCTGACAAGATGGGAAAATGACTACAGCTTGGTCAATATTGATTCAAAAATCATAAATTAGGTTTCAAATAGTAGAAAACATTCTGATCTACAATTTGAGACAAAATTTATAATTTTTGAACAAATATTGACTGAGCTAGAGTCATTTTCCCATCTTGCCAGAATGTCTTCTTTGCTTGGACAGACTATACTAACTGGCTCATAACACACTTGAAAAACCTCCCCCGTTATATTACGAATATAACGGGGAAACTGTACATTTTCTCAAGGTGGTCCCGTGAGAATGTGAGAGGTAGATCTGTCTCTTACTCTCAAAGGTAGAACAATCACTGTTAATGCTCTGTTATTCCATTCAGAATTATTATTGTTTAGATTACATCGTATAAAGTTGGTATTCTATTTTCGTGCAGACGACTGTGAATTTATTGACAACCTTTGTGTGTTGGTAGAAATTTTCTTAGCATGTTTGTGTGTGAGATGATGTGAACACCTTAGGAGGAATGGCCAGGCTATTATCTGTGGAATAGATCTTGAAACAATTCGAAGAACAGCTATTGACATGCCATTAATGACTGATAAGTATAGGCTATATATTATTTATATTATCCTATTTATTTTATTGTCATATTCATTGTCCTCGTGTTCTTTTTTTCTTAGTCTCATCACCTACTCTTCGTCTTGTTTTACTTTTTCATTTCATTTTTCATAATTTGAATACGTGAAGAAATAAGTGAAGCCTATTAATGTAACTTTTAATCATCTAAAAGTTTTTTTAAGTTTGAAGGAATATTTTTTAATCTTATTCTCCTTTATAAGACGATACGTGAATTATTTTCAACTATTATTGATAAATAAATATAATTATTATTTTGTTTTAAATTTAAACTGAATTATTAAAATTCCCATATTTCCTCAATGCTATTCTCTCTCCCAGTTTCTTATCCGAAATTATTTAAAATTTTATTGTCTTTTGATTTTCTTTGTCACAATCTCTTTCCGATTTTCATTGGTTTTCCTAATTCCTGGCTTGCATTAATTACACTATTTTTACCATTACACCATTTTCTATTTCCATTCTTACTTCCACTCTATCTACTAACGTCTTTCTATTTATCACAATTTTCTGTTTTTCTTGTTCTTTTTTCCTCGTTTCTCAACTACTCTAGTGTTTCTAAATCATACACTACTTCCTAGTAATAACAGTAAATGCTCCAAATAAATACATCACACTGAGTGCAGATAAAATCTCAATTGTTTCTCTCTTTTTCTCACCCACCTCAATCCTCTATTCTCACTCACATCCTCTCCTTCTCCTTCAGCTTGTCTCGATGTGACATTTATGAGTAAATCGCATTGTTTTCCACTGACTGCATCCATTGTCTAATCACCACTTTACCAGCCATCGATATTGTTCTATTTATAGACGAGGAATGTTCACTTGTCTGCGGTCAGCTGAAATTGGGAGTGTGAACAATTCCTCCGGTATGAATGCAATCAATCAATACTAAGAACGATGAACAGGAGTAAAACAGTCTAATACCGTAAGCATGTACATGACTCATTCATTAAATGAAGGAGTGCTACTTGTTCAGTAAACAAGTTCCTTCAATTCTCAAATTTATTGTGAAATAGTTCCAGCCTTTTAATATTAATTTATTTATAAAATTTCTAGGCTTCACTACTCGGTACCAAAAGTCCAAAATTTATTTTATAATAAATTTATTGTATTGTTATAAGTCATGATATTGAATTTCTTCTTTTGTCTTCATCCTACTTGAACTGTTGATAATCCATGTTCCCATTTGTGGAAAATGAGGTTATATGGCGAAGTGGAACAACCCTTGGGTCTCCTCACTATTAAAAGCCATTGCGCTAAATAAATACTAAATATCTGGTTGTAACCTCAATCTGGCCACAATCTAGCCAGTTTTAGTAGAAATTTATAGAATGCATTATTATTTTCAATGAGCGATTCTTGCAGCAGAATAGAACCAGAAATTCAGGAATATTTGAATCTCCTTAAAAATTTATAAAACTTTCGAATGTACAATTTTGAAGAATTTTGTGATGCAGCCAAGTGCAGCTGAGAATTCAGTGTTTAGTTGATGTTTTCGACCAGGAATCCCCATTCGGAGGTATGGTTGTGCCGCCCCTGGATTGTCCGTCACCTGAGATAATCCGGCCACCTACACCAGAAGCACGTACGACAAGCAAAGGTATGCCTACTCTGCACTCCATTGGCGCTTTGTGCCCACAAACTCTGTTTTCTCTACCACGTTCTCATTACCGGGTTCCCAGAACCGACGTGATTCTGGCATTTTTTCGCTTTTCGAGGAGTCCAAAGAGCAGTTTGAAGATGTGACAATTATTTTTGTCAAAAGGTGGTGCCCTTTGATAGCGGCCGAAAGAAAACACTGCAACATGTCAGTGTCACAAACAATGCCTTGCATCATGAATGCCGGTCTATAATTCAATTTCAAGCCGATCTTCGAAACGTTCTCCAACTACAGGCACTCATCAAAGAATGTTATTTCAAGAGGATTCTAGCAGGTTGTGAGGGCTTTCACTCTGAATAGGAAAGAAACTCACTAGATACTTCAAGAAAATGCATTATGCTTGATTCATTCGTTGCACTAGTCATCTTGCACGAGCCGATAAGCCGAATAACAGAGGTTTAAGGCGTCGTAAATATGAACCAGAAACAGGTGAAAATTATTCAAGTACTAGTGTTAAGTGCTATAGTCTGGTACAGTAAAAAAAGACATTCTGGCAAGATGGGGAAATTATTCCAGCTCGGTCAATATTACTTCAAAAATTATAAATTTGGTCTCAAATTGTAGAACAGATAAGAATGTTTTCTACAATTTGAGAGCAAATTTATAATTTGTGAACCAATATTGACCGAGCTGGAATCATTTTACTATCTTGCCAGAATGTCTTCTTCGCTTGAACGGTCTATACACTTGCTCTTCAACAGGCGTCTACCAATTTTCAGTGAACCAAGTGAATAAGTTTTAGATTTTTTTAGATTAACTTTTCTTCTAGATTTTCCCCCAGATCTACAGTTTTTATCATTGATAATAATGTAATTATCGATTGGAATGATGATGATACTGACTCGCAGTTGTAGAGCAGCGATTCGGCGATTTTGACGGTGAAGCAGGTGGCGCCGTTTAGGCAGTACCAGGTGGCGTATGCGGGCGGACACGCGTACGTGTGGAATGTGACGTTGGGGCGCGCGGTGGGCGCCGGCGGGCGCGGCTTTGGTGTCGACCTGCTCGAACATGCCTCTGCAACACACACAATAAACATATATTAGAAAACTTATATTATACATTAAAAAATAGAATTTGAATAAAACTTTTTCATAGTTTTGGAAAAACTGTAAGAGAATCATAAGCTGTAAACTTTTGATCAATTTTGCTTGTATAAGAGTGTTCCATGTATTTTATTTGAATGACAATAATTATTCCTATTATTTGACCACACATTGTCCTTTTTTAATGGATCCAAGCTTTTCTATATGAACCTTGGACTTGATCAAGTAGATACGTCGATTAAGAGGCTTCGAAAAGTAAAGTTCAGAAAATATACTTTTCAGTCGAGATGGGAACCAAAAATCTTACCTATACTCTTTTTTTTAGGGTGATGCCCACATGGGCTTTGGGCCTGTGCGTGGGTAATGAGAAGGAAAGTATGGGACTTGTAAGTTATATTGATACTGAATGTTGATACACATACAGTACCTATTATTAATTTTGTAGATCCGAATTATCCAATTTGCTCAACATTTCGTAGAATAGTGGGAAGAAAATCTTCATCTTTTTAGATTTTTATCTAAACTTCTGTATGTAATCTATGTACTGAAATCTATGCAACGTATGGGCTCTCCGTACAGACGTTATCCACTGCATGTACTAGTTGTTAATCTCTCGTGTGTTGAGTGTAATGTGTGTGTTGTTAGTAGGATCCCCACGTGTCTGTATGTAACTTGCACGTGCATTCGAGGTCGACACAGACATTCTGTGTAAACAGAACAACGTTTTTGGTTTTAAAAGTTGTTGCTCTTCTGAATGGGTTACAACAGGAGGCTTTCCTCTTCCCAATTATTCATTCTCATAGAACGCATCCAATCCATACCAAACACCGCTGAAAAATTACCATCCGATATGGAGTTTCAAATACAAATCAAATTTAAAAATTACTTCCCGATAGATAAATCCTCTATACAAATCGTTTGGAGTATACATAAACTTGAAAAGCTTTCTCGATTGTGATTAATGTTTTATAATCCTATTTTTTATGCTGATAATCGCGTATATTCAATGCTATCAAATGATTATTGAATGTTACAAGTTCTTGAAAGACTATTGAATTAAAAAGTTGTCCCGAGAACCTAAGTATAGTTAGTCCAAGCAAAGAAGGCCCTCTGGCGAGATGGGAGAATGACTCAAGCTCGGTCAATATTAGTTCAAAAATTATCAATTTGATCTTAAATTGTAGGAAACAATTTGATCTACTATTAAGACCACATTTGAAATTCTTGAACAAATATTGATCAAGCGTGAGTCATTTTCCCATCTTGATAGAGGGTCTTCTTTACTTGGACAGACTATAGCTACGATTTTTTTTCTGCTACTCTTATTTAGTATATTGTTTGTAGTCTGTAATTTTAGTTTTTTTCTGTAATTTTGTTCGCTTCTTGTTTTTCAATTAATTACGTATCCCATTTTTCTCAAAATCAATACTAGTGAAATGAAAATAAACGTTCAAAATCAATAGTTTACCTAGTCGAAAAAAATCAATAAACTTTTTGATGAGTTTGGCAGTTTAATTTTATTGCTCCCACTCAAAATGGAGTGTGTTTTAATGTACAACAAATATTGACCAGTGTAAAACTTCAAAACAGCGCCATGACTTCTCAAACAAGCACCCCTAAACGAACCAGCGCCCTTATCTCAGTTCCAGCCAACTTCCCCGTTTTACTTTGCTTTCAGTTCAGTTTTCCGCCACGCTCTCTCCCCCATATCAGTGAAAAAGAAGCGTGATCACGCATAATAATTTCGTATTTGGAAATAACAGCGTGAAAGCGCAACCAGCGAGAAAAGGCAACCTGTGCTCCTTTCCTTTCTTTGTATCTACCTATTTATTTCTCATTCTTTTCTTTCACCTTCGATTGTCAAATGACAAAGTGGAGCATAATGTGGAGTGACGGAGTATAGTGCTTGAAACGAGAGGGTGTCATGCTCTTTCACTTCACAAGAAACTGTAAATAATGTATCACGGATGAGGTGGATTTTATTGACTCGATGCGTTTTCTTCCTCACAATTCGGCAACCAGATTCCTCGCGAGTGAACAGAATACTGTATTCCATCCTCGACAATTTATCGTTCGATTCCCCCCAGAAGCTCAAGTTCAACCCGTATATGTCCTGTTCTGTCTTCCCCTGCACTTATAAATCAATCGTTCAAGAGGTAAAACTTATCATGGCGAGCTTCAAACGAGTCGTACAACCAAAAAAAATCGAACAATCGATTTTCTTCACTTGGGCCACAATATAACGCGGAGAAAAATCAAGATGCGAAATATACTGAAAGTAGTTAACTTAGTGAAGTATTAGTAGTAAACTAGAAATAAACTTATAAGTAGTTTACTATCGAAACTCGCCAAGTTTTTTCACTTACTTCCCAATTCCATTGTAATACTGGCGCTCAAAATGATTGGTTTGCCGAAGGCTGATTGTTTGCGTTTTTCGCCAACTATTTTTTTGTTGTAGTTCTTGAGATGAAAGCCACAATTTAATGGAAAAGAAAAGGCTGCTGCCGGCCAGACCATGACCATATGGTGCTTGTGGGTTTACCTACTACCATCATGCACCTAGATGCACTCAGCCCCAGCGCCTGTCTTGGCTGATCGCTGTTTAGTTGTATGGTTTCTATATTATACCCGCAAACCGTATGCCACTAGGGCCAAACACTGGCTTCGGGTTTTCGGTAGAAAAAAAAACACACACGAACCAAATTACAATCGAGCACTTGTGACCCGTAGAGAGAGGAGGAGAGATGCGGTGAGAAAGATAGATAGAGAGAGAGAGAGAGAGAAAAAGCAAGCGATAATTTCCATGTTTATGTTGGCGGTGAAGTCTGTGAAATTAAGGTTCACCTGCCTTTTTGGTTAGTGCTGGCTTTAAATTATTGACAATGACGCTAGATTGTTTAGTGTGTGGTTTGTCGATAAACAGATCGTTCAGTAACAGTGGGATACTTTTTGAGGGTGAGATTTATTGGTGAAACTTGTAGATGGTTTTCAATGCTACTATCAATTATTCATTTGGTGCTATAAATGAACCAAGAATAGAGAGAATAGAACTAAATTATGATAATAATTCTTATTCTACAATATATTCAATTGGTGCTAACAAATGAATCAATGATAAAGAGAGAATAGAACTAATTTGTGATACTAATTCTTATTATATAAATAAATAAAATAAATAAATTTATTTCCACATTCTCATTGCATATTGACAACAAATAAACTATCAAACTAAATTTTTGCTTACTTACAATCATTTGATATAATAATAATAGTAATAATAATCTAGTATACTATAAGGTAGTATTGTATTTAAAAATTCTGTACTCTTTTAGTATTCTGTACTCTTTGACGATAAGATCATTGTTTCAATATTATGGTATCAAAGAAACAATTTTTTCAATTATTCAATGATAATTCATCCGCTTAATGTTCTCTTAAATATTATCCAATTTAGATCACAAGCTAACTTAAATTTCATGCCGGGTTTTTCCAAGCACACTCAAAGTTGAGGGTCCCTCAAATTTTGATGAAGAGCTGACATTTTCTATGATAAGTATAGGAAATGTAGTGAAGTGTAGTAAACTTGAGGGTCCCTCAAAATTGAGTAGGCTTATGCTTGAAAAAACCGGGCATTAGTCTTTGTTTCCATGTTTCCTAGCATACACTATTCAATCTGTAAATCTCATAAAATAGCATTTTCCCTAGTCTTCAATGTTTTCTGTCAATCAATTCATTCTCTAGAGTCTAAAGACAAGCTTTTTGTAATCAAGAGGTTGAAATACTAGTTTATGAGTACCTCTTCATCTTAACAAAAACTAGATCTACCTTCGAAATTCAGTCGAGTCGAGACATTTCAAAGCTAGGACTACTGTGTGAAACGTGAAACAGTTATAGTTGTGGTAAAGTCATGCTTGATCTCCAAAGAAGGTGATCGCTCCGCCTCGTCACGCTTCCGGCTGTTATTAATAATGTTGAAAAAATGGAAAATAAATTGCTCGCACAACATACCTACCGCCTGGATATTGTAGTGTTTTATTCATTTAATAGAAAAATATTGCGGAAACTGAAAAGTTATGCAGCCTGTGAAAAATTAATTTCTTATTTTTGAAAAAAAAATAATTTGTGCAACCAAGCGATCATTGCCGGGTGTAGGTAACACCCTTAGGTGCGCTTTTACTTTTTCGTGTAAATTGTCAAAAGGTGTTGGGATAAAAAATGGATGTTTCGAAATAATTCAAAAGCCGATTCGATACACTGCTGTCAAATAACAAACTGAAGTTTCCGTGTGAGAGAGTGGACTAATTGAGAAAATTGGGTTTTCGTTATTACCTCATATGAGTAGTTCATGTATTAGTAATTCAAAGTAGTAATAATATTTGTGTAACCTGACTGGCTTAGGTCTGGTGTCACTCAGAGTTTCCAGGTCGCTCCTGATTCAAAGTAGTATTAAAATTAGTTTATTAGTGTAGAAATTAGTAAGATTGAATTTTATTTATCAACAAATTGTACGTCAAATGTAGGAGAAGTATGGGTTGTTTGATTATTTCCTGACACTACTAACACTTGTGAACTATTGCATCAAGCAATAACTTGGTAAATATTATATTCCGATAGCTATAGTTGAATACAAAAAACCCAATGGAAATCATTCAAATAGTTCCGATAAAACCTCAAGTTTTGATCCGCCACACCTAACTATGCTAATGGCGGACATCAATAAATAAATAATTATATAAACTGTCCAATGCAAACAAATCGGGAATGCCTGCCTTTAATAAATATAAATTCCGCCTAGACCAGGGGGGAAACCCGATTCGTTAGTTGGAATCGCTATATATTATTACAATGAGCAACAAATCACATTAACCAGGGGACCAAAGCACGCAAGTTGAGCATTACCTTGGAAAGAGCGAAATTCTCAAATCTACTATCTCTTTCCGACAATATCTCTCTATTTCTTTCTCTCTCTCGTACTCTTCTCAACAAATGACAGATAATGAACGTTGCACGTGATAAGTCCAAGACTTAAGTTTATAGTTTGGAATGATAAGCAATCAGTAGTGATGAAAATAATAATTCAAGTGATGCTATGCTTCTGAAGGTCATCAGCAACAGCTATACACCTGATCGAGTATTACGAGCCAACCGATAGCGATAAAAATCCAATGCCATCTATTTATGGACGATTATTAACACAACTACTGTATGCATTCCGGTCACATTGCAGAGAAAGTTCACTGTGTTATAATATTATATCTATATGTGTTACAATATAATAATGTATGTGTTATAAATAATGTCTATAATATACGATAGTACAATATGATGGATGTTGATATGATAGACGTGCTATGGTGGAACTAGGAATGACTAAAATTTACACAAGTTCATTCAAATTTCAACAAGACTGGAATATTTTAAAAAATTATATTCCATACATAATCTATGAGATGGAGATTGATAGAAATCAACACAGTTTTCAATTTTTTATCTGTTCAACACTCGACAGACCAATTTCAAGTGAACTTTCAATGTAGGCCCTACAACACTAGGCCAGTATTACACTATACTATTTCTATTATCAAAGATGAGAATATGTTTTCGCATCTCTTTGAAAAACACATGATTTTATACGTTAATATCAATATTATCGTCTATTGTGTAATACCGAAAGTTCCAAGCCATTTTTATCTATAACCTACCGATTACGATGAAGAGAGAAAATTCCATCCAAAAGGAATTCAATGACTTAAACTTCAAACAAAAATGAAGTGACAAGAAGGCTTTCAGGCGAATTTTGATAGCAAGTGCGCCGAATGTAAATCGATATCAGCTTGTTGTGCTATCAGTTCCATCGATCATCCCCATAATCGGCAGTAGTTGAAGATGCAAGCCCCTCCCCCTTGGCTACTTTAAAGTAAAGCAACTATATCTTTAACCAGGGAAGTGACCACTCGAAAACATTGATAGGAGGGGCAGGGGGGGCAAGGAGAGAGGAGCGTGCTATGATATTCGATCCTCGATATAAGATGTTCGATAGTGCTCGCTCAGCAGCCGGGTATCGATTTACACGGGAAGCGTAGTGTCTTGGGTGGCCATCGCTGGAAAATTAGTGAGAAAAAGGGGACCAATCGATAGCTAAACGATAGTCAACACATACTGTCAAAGGGCCAATGCACATACAATATTAGCAATAACAACATACACACATACAAAGCAGCAAAGAAATAATTATTTGGAGATTTAGAGAAGAGAATTCATGATCATTGGACAGATAGATGTGTGCTAACATTTAACAGTAGGCTAATATTTGAGATGAATAAAACTATAAAAGGTGAATTGAGTATATGTGAGATGAATTGATGAAAATAAGAGATAACAGTCAAGAGATAAATTGAATATATTATGGATACAAGAGAAATACAGTATTATGATTATCTAAATATTAATTTTCCCGATATATTTGAAGAAAGCAAAATAAAAGAGATGAATCACTGCTATAATGATAATCACTGTTACAACATATGATCAATTAAATATGATGTTGTTTGTTTGTCAATGAATCAACAGCCCAAGAAGGGCCTAGGCCTACCAGCTGCTTGCCAGTTTCATATTCACTCCACTAAACAGTCCGTCTAAGGAAAGAAGACACCCCAGCAACCAATATGATGTTTATTTAGAGAAAATGTATTGTATCGTTACGAATTCTTTTTTTTCAATATTTCACAAATATCTCATAGCAACGGAGACTAATCATATGAATCTAATCGTATCTATCTATTTGATCCAACCGCTTTAATCTATTACAACTGCCCAATATTCTGAAGACTCCAAAAGGAGTGTAAAAGAGCAATAAAATGTTATGGAGTGCTTATGTTGACGAACAACTTCCTCTCAAATCTCTTTCCATCCTCAAAAGCACAAAATACTGAACAAAATTATCGTTTCAGACAAGACATGAGTCAATCGAATGACTCTTAATCAGCAACGGAAGAAGTCTCTTGACGTGTCTCGAGTTTTATTTCCAGTTACTTTCGACGCGTATCAATAGACATCTCCCAGCGCAAAGGCATTTGGAAGTCATAAAGAACGCTACAAATCAAACCGTATTAGTGGGAAAATTAGTGTAGGCTACTATCGTAGAGGAAAAGGCTACGTACTATTAGCCCCAGGCTGCAAGACTGATTCACAGGCTCTCATGAATCTCAAGAAGGTGATGAATCAATTAATACATACAAATACATACATTAATACAATTTGTACATACAAATAGATAGGGGGGGGGGAGAAACATATTACACAATTGCCGAATTTTAATGACGGTTTCTCAGAAAACACCATAGAGATACATGATTTAAAAACCGGGACAATCCTGATATCGTATAAAAACTGATGTTCCATTTTCCAAGTACAGTGGTTAAGTAGTGGAGTGGACATTACTCTTCAAACTTCGTCACGTAATTAGAATAAAGAGGTGATTCTATTTTATTCAAACAGTGAATAGAAAAGTTTTAATGAAATCATGACAAATCAGGGATAAAAAATTTTATAAAATCTTATGATAGACGTAAGTATAAAATGTATGATAAGATAATGAAAACTTGATATCCAATGAATGGGGATAATAAAAAAAATTGTTCCAGAGGATAGACATAATTTACAGAGAGAAAGAATATGTATAGCATTTTGACAGGTGCCATTACATTTTTACAACTTAAAGATCTGTATAATCTGAAAACATTTTGGATAAAAGAATTCATGCTCAATGGAAAGATGTGAGTTTTGATTCCAATCTTTCATTTCCAACAACAGCAATAATGAGATCACTGATTCAACGATTAGTCACTGTTTTCCAATCAATTTGTTTTGCAACCGATTGACAAAAACGATAAACCTATGTTCAAAATACTAATTTGCCAAATCTTTGAAGCAAATGTTGGGTAATTTCGAGGTGAATCGAGTGTTTCTTTAATAAGAATTTGCTGTAATTAAACGGGGAAATTTTGAAAATTAGGAGAAACCGATTTTTCAATGAAATGTTAAAAAATTGGAATGAAGAAATTGTAGGGAAACTACAGCATCCCTTCAATGACTAATGAGGTTGAAGAGTGTTTCAATGCCTAGGGCGACAAGAAATACGAGTGATTCATCCAGACATCAGCTGACATCACCTGACAAGTGACTGACACTCTGTCGACATAAATGGATGAACAAAGGCTAACCGCTTGAGGCCATTCAAAATGCACCGAGTGGCTCCAGGTAGGTCTTCTACCTATGTTGCTCCAAACTGCCTAATTAATATTAACCAACCCTTTGTATGCGTCACTTTTCCAGACACACACAACCGAAATAATAATATAGTCGCTCTTCAAATACTAAACCGTCACATAAACCAAACTACTATTTCTGGCAATGTTTATAGCAGTGAACACTTGGTACAAATACTAAAAAAAATTGAAATAAGTTCTAGTTGTACAAAGCTTATTGTCTTCATTAATCCAATAATAACAATGTTATCTCTTATTCTCACTTTCTTACATACAATACATACAGTACTCTCATACATTTCGATTTCACACATCATACTATTTCAAATATTAATAGACTATGCCCTTCAATATTAATACCTTGCCATAGACATGGATAATTTGTCTGAATTAATCTTACCAATCTATCATAATATTCTCATTCCAACACTTTGTACGATAAGTTATTGATATTGAATCAAATAGCAACAATTATTTTGAATAGCTTGGTGGAACATTCAACAATTTATTGTACAGTACCATATTTGTAAAGATAATTTTTTTTATAAATGTTATTAAAACTTGTCTCAATAGACACACAATTAATTTTCAGTCAACAAACTGTATGCAACATCTAACAGCAATGCAACATTCATTAATAACCTAAAGACGGATTGACTCAAAATGCATTATCGTGTACTATATATACCATTAAACTACTGAGATGGATAGAAGGCTTATAAGACATTTATCTGGTTTCTAATGTTTTCTTTTAGCAGATACCTCGACAAAAACGTGTGAGAACATAACGAACATTGTAATGGGTATGATGATTGAAGCTCAACTGAACTCAAAAAATCCAAAAGAATTAAATTTATCATGTGAATTACTCTATTCATCACGACTAGTGTAGACCAGCCAGTAGTGGAAGCTAATCCATCTCTGTCATGACAAAATTAATAAAGTTGCCTTCAACGTTCAAGTTTTAATAAATCATGTCATCCGTAATGAACGGTCGGCGCCTTTTTAAAGCCTGCCACTACCAAAGACGCACATCTTCGGCTGGGAAATTTTTCAAATCGTAGAAAGCGATACTACTTATCTCATTCATAACTGCCCACCAAGCTATTGTAAATAATTGGTAGAATTTACTACTCTCACGCCATCTTCATAAAATGAATTATCTACAAAGGTAATAGAATTAATCATTTTTAACCAAACATTTTATACTTAGTATGCTTATAATTATGAAATACATGACGTGACGAGTTTCATCTCAAACACATTTTACTGATTCAAGCAATGTTCAGAATTGATTACTTGTATGCACAAATTATATTCATAACTTTTCATAAATACTTGTATAAGTGAATAAATAAGTACTAGAAATAGTACAGTACGTAAGTAATAGTATAGTACAGTAAGTAATAAATTAGTAAGTTATTAAAAAGTCTAGATAAATAAAATTCAATAAGCAACATGATTGGATGAATGAAAGTGGCAAGAGATGATGAAAAATTAAAATAGCACAATTTTTATCCATGAAGACAGGAGATATAAATATCAATTTTCTCGAGAGTGTGGTCACACAACCAGCGACCACATTATGCATTGTATTTTATAACATATTTGTATTATGTGGTCGCTAGAAGCAAGTTAGTTGAAATAATCAAACCGATGAATCAATTCTCAATTTTCTATAATAAAACTACTTCATCCTACTTGAAACGAACATCAAACAATGGACCAATCCACTTTACAAACGCTGTAAACAATAGATAAAATGAAAACTTCATCACCATCAGAGAACACCGGGAGGAGGGTGTAGAAAAGCGACATGTAATTTAACCCTGATCCATCCAAGTTACAAAGAAGCCGATCTACTTAGTAAGGGATCACCCACACCCATATTTGGGTTGTAGCCTGGGTGTTTAGAGGAAGCAGGCCGAAAGACAAAAGAGACCATCACCCTTGAGATGATTGGAGACCCACCGCAGATCTGCCGACCGCCAGTGATAACAACACCCACTAGAAAAAAGCAACCGTGAAGATAACACGGCAACGTGCCCTGTGATTGGCTGAATGGGACGCGTCATTTTCGCAATTGCAACTTTTCTTCCTGGGAGGGAGACCTTCCTCTCGGACCCTCCTCTGGGAGGTTCCGGCTGGAAAAACCAACAACCGCTCTGCACTACAGACAACCGATTAGCAGCTCACAGATTGTCCTACCGCTCTGTAATCATCTGCGGACAAACCAGCCGACAAACGACTCAGATGACCGACAAAACTCACAAACCACACCCAGCATCTGATTCATTTGTCAGACTAAATTAAAACACAACCAATACCTACCTGAAAGCCTAGCCAATTTATAACCGAATTCAACTTGTGGTAACAATATTGCTTTGGGCTAAATAAACTTCAATCCAATACCTTCCTGAAAGCCTCGTCAATCTACTAACGGAATCAACTTGTACGAATCACGTTAGGCTACATAAAACCGAATTCTCAATTATTCGTGTATAACTGAAAACTTAGGCAACCAATATCCAAGACTACCAAGAGCCGACATGATCTAACCATCAAATCGCTTCAAAAATCGCTTCCCGGTGGTTCGGAACCCACCTAAAGCAGTAGGTCCATTCATATCTCATCATCATCCTTCTCATTACCCACGCACAGGCCCAAGAGCCCATGTGGGCATCGCCATCAAAAAAAATCTAACGTATTGGTATTTGACTGTATTCGTTCACTTACATCACATTAAATCTTATATTCGTATATTTAGACTCGTTCAACAACATCACATCATTATAAGTCATCAGACTCGTATATTTAAGACTCGTACCATCGTTGGCTATAATGTAACAATATGTTACACTTGAAAATGACTCTACAGGTCAAAACATGTATTGCAACAAATACTATAAGGATGCTTCAATTTTTAATTTCTAGATTATGTTACAACATAAAACATCTTGTATTTTCTCAGATTTTTTTTAGTTTTCAGTGACTTCACGAATTTATTATATCTCATATTATTTGTATTCGTTCCTGTATTTTATTTTTTATAAGTTTTCTGTACTTGAACGCTCACATTAGTCTACATTATCGGAGTTCTAATCCTTATTTATATTTCAAGTTGAATAATAATAAACCTGAGAGTATTAACTGAGCATATCAAAACAAAGAGTCAATGTTAGATGAAGTTACGAGGAAATCCATCAGTAATCTATTAGGTTGAAATCTATTTACCAACCAATGAAACTAAACAAACCATTATGGTAGCCTACTTGAGAAAACCAAAACTAATGTGAAATCAAATTTAAAATTTTTAAATTAATAATCAATATTAAAAATTTAAAAAAGTAATAAAAAAATGAACACAAACCATCTCCATCAGCGCAGAGTCTAGGTGGTAACGGTAGCAGCTGATCACGGAACCAATTCTCAGCCTCTATGGTTCGAGTCATTATGGGTGACATGTCATTGCTATAAATGGGAGCCATAGCCACTTGCTGAGCGGTAGATAGCACTACCGCTACTGTGGCCAACAAAATGGTCGCCGTGGTGGATGATAATATCACACAAAACAATTCCCAAATATACGAAGATCGTACGAACGAGTCACACTATTATGTTACAATCACTATACCATGTAACAATAAATATACTATGTTACAAGCACAATACTATGTTATGTTTAGGATAAATCCGAGGTCAAGAAAGTGGTGGTAACTTGGAAATATACAACAAACGTTCAACGAAATAGTCACTTTCTTTCTGAGCTATCCACAAGTTGAATTGATGGTAAAAATACATAACAGTCACTTATCTAAACTGTTGTTATTTTTTACTGGGTAGTCTTTAAAAATACACTTTATCGACGTCAAAAATAAGTGGTCTATTATTAGAACGAGGAGTAAAAATAGAACAATTTTGTAAACTCAACAACACAGTAACAAATCATCAACAGTTCGTAAAGTAACAGCGAATTGATCAAATCAAATGTACAATACGAATTCTTTGAGAATGAATAGAATGTAGAATTATGATTTTCGGTAGAATTAAAAACAAATGTAACAATGATTATGGTAACTTCGCGAACACCGTGAAAAACTAGCAACAAACAAAACAAAACAAGACAATTTTTGTGGTTAGTCTAACCAAAATACAATTTGATAGAAATCAGCTGTCGAAGATGCACTGATTTTGAGAGGGTTTGCACTTGGAGTAACATTGATTTGACTGTCTTCGGGAATAATTACAACAATTCAAAACAGTTCTTCGCGGATTTGGGGACACATAACCTTGAACTTTGAGTTCAAATTCACGATATTTAGCGAGTAACAAAAAATTTTTGCATCGGATACAAAAATTTATTAAAAATACACCTCACAATTTTACAGATTTTTTTCAACCGCGTACACTTGCAACAATCTCTATAAGGCCGAATGGTAACCGATCATAACACGTGGGTGTCGTCTGCAGACTGTCGTCAGACGCATCCAGTGCAACATGCACATAACACCGGCTGGTTACACCCACACACGACAGACTGACACAACCTTACCGGCGTCCTCCGCGATTACGACTGACTAGAGACAGACCAGCAACAACAACCTTGTATTGTTCCACCTCAACTAGTTAGCTCACTCATATACATAAAACTGGCGAATACATGTATATAGTTGTGACGAGAACACTGTCCCATACTGACCAGATACACTCCGTTATTACTCAGACTACTGTAGTCTGTCCAACCAAAGAAGACATTCTGGCAAGATGGAGAAATGAATCCAGCTCGGTTAATATCGGTTAAAAAATTATAAAATTGGTTTCAAATTGTAGGAAACATTCTGGTCTACAATTTTAGACCAAGTTTATAATTTTTTAATAAATATTGACCGATCTGGAGTCATTTTCCCATCTTGTCAGAATGTCTTCTTTGCTTGGACAGACCATAGTCACTAGTACAGTCTCCAACCTATTAGCTTCGAACACTACTCCACCTACTACTACAAGTTGTTATTCATCATCCACTTTCCAATGCTAGTTATCTAAATTTATAACATTGTAATACATTAACAGACACTTGAGACTGCTATAACAGCGCCACACCTGGCCTTTATCTTGCACTTCAATTACAATCGGATTAAGTGTACTATTCAGTGGTAATCAATCGACTGTAGTGGTGAATTATTGTACTATTGAATATAGTGCCGTCAATATTATTGTGGGGTAGTCTATAACGTCGGTATTACACGGTAATAATTCTGTTATATCATTATGAGATCATGTGATAATAGAAGTATTAGCGGGTAATACCGGCCTAATTGAACTATTTAGTATAGGCTAATATACTCTATTAAGAGATTATAGGAGTAGCATAATATATAGTATAGGCCTAACAATTTCTATATCTATAGCATTCACTATCACTAAATGCGCCCTCAAGCCATTCAATAGAGACTGATAGGCAATTTACGTAATTTATCTATGAAGTCGTATTTTGGTATTCGGAAATATAAGAATTATCCATTGATAAGATTGAAATGTATGTGAAGTGATTGAATATAGCAATAGGAATTATCAATACTTTACAAGTGCACTCTGTAGATTGCTTTCCTTCTTACAACAAAATTTAGTGGGAAAAACTTTTGAACATTAGCTATTTCAATATTCTAATCTTTGATGCCCGGTTTTTCCAAGCACACTCAAAGTTGAGGGACCCTCAAATTTTGATGAACAGCTGACATTTTCTATGATAAGTATAGGAAATGTAGTGAAGTGTAGTAAATTTGAGTGTGCTTGGAAAAACCGGGCATGAATATTTTATATAATTTTAAAATGATCAATTATTGAGATCAATGCAGAGTAAAATCGCAATATACAGAGAATAATCATCCGATTGAATAGGACAGTAATTAGAAAAAATCCTATTTTCAACGAGAATAATATCAAACAATCTTCCGATATAAAAGAAATTGGAAGTGATAGAAAAGTTCAACAGAAGCTGAAATAAATAAAGAATAGAACAAAAACATCTTTTCCATACTCTCTGACCAAAATTGACGTATCACAAATACTATTGACCGACTTCTCTAGACTTTTAGTGGGCGGCCACAGAGAGAAAGAGAAAATGAAACAAAGTAAGAAGATGAAAAGAAAGAGAAGAGGGAAATGGAGAAGGAGAAAGAGGAAAATAAAAAAGGAGAAACAAAGAGATAATGAGTGGGATAAAATGAGAAAAACAGTGGGAGGTTAGAGAGGGAAGAAAAAGAGAGTAAGAGATGGAAGAAAGAGAACATGGAAAAAAAGACGATGAAAAAAGAGAGGAAGGTGTAGGATAAGAAGAAGAGTGTGGAAAAGAAAAAAAGAGAGAAAATGAGTGAGAGAGAATAAGAGATAGAGTGGGTAGGTAGAAAAGGTAAGACAGGAGAAGAGAATGAGGAGGAGAGTTAGAAGGCGAGAAGGGCGAGAGAAGAAGAAGAAGAAGAAGAAGGAGGAGGAGGAGGAGGAGGAGGAGGAGGAGGAGGAGGAGGAGGAGGAGGAGGAGGAGGAGGAGGAGGAGGAGGATGAGGAGACGAAGAAGAAGGAGAAGAAGAAGAAGAAGGAAAAAATAAGAATGAGAAGAGTAAGAAATAGGGGAAAGGGTGAAAGAAGAATAAGGAGTGCAACAGAGAGGAAAAGACGTTTAGGGAGGTGGCATGGAAGAAAACAACCAGGGATAAAAATCGTTGGAAGCCAATATCTCAATCTGACCACCGAGCTGTCTAGAGTGTTTTGACTGGGACCGCTGAGTAGACAGAGGAGCGGCGAACAAATTATAAATTATACTGAGAGGCGCTCTGTTAGCTGTGAGCGGTGGGTGGGGGGTGGTGGTGTAGGGTAGGGTGAAGAAAGAGATTTTATAGGGCAAAAAGACCTACAAACAGATAAGATGGACAGGATACCGCCCTATCATTATATCAACTTCGTCGTGAAGCAGATAATGATTATCATCGTCATTAAATGTGCGTGCGTGCGCGACAGTCATCGGATAAGTGTGTGTGTGTGTGTGTTTTCAAGGAGGCTATGGAGTGGATGAGAAAGGTGGGGAAGAATAAGAAGAAAGCAAAGAAGAAGAAGACGAAAGAAGATAGAGGGAAGAAGAAGAGAGAGGAGAGGAAGAAGATGAAGAAGAGAGAAGGAGAGGAAGAGAGAGGAGAAGAAGAAGAAGAAGAAGAAGAAGAAGAAGAAGAAGAAGAAGAAGAAGAAGAAGAAGAAGAAGAAGAAGAAGAAGAAGAAGAAGAAGAAGAAGAAGAAGACGACAGAAGATAAGAGAGAAGAAGAGAAGAAGAAGAAGAAGAAGAAGAAGAAGAGAGGAGGAGAAGAGGAATAAGAAGAAGAGAGAGGAGGAGAAGAAGAATACGAAGAAGAAGAAAAAAGAGGAGGAGGAGAAAAAGAATACGAAGAAGAAGAGAGGAGGAGAAGAGGAATAAGAAGAAGAGAGAGGAGGAGAAGAGCAATAAGAAGAAGAGAGAGGAGGAGAAGAAGAAGAAGAAGAAGAGAGGAGGAGAAGAGGAATAAGAAGAAGAGAGAGGAGGAAGAAAGAAGAAGAAGAAGAAGAAGAAGAAAAGAGAGGAGGAGGAGAAGAAAGAAGAAGAAGAAGAAGAAGAAGAAGAAGAAGAAGAAGAGAGAAGGAGAAGAAGAAGAGAGAGAAGGAGAAGAGGAAAGAAGAAGAGAGAGGAAGAAGAAGAAGAGAGGAAGAGAAGAAGAAGAAGAAAAGAGGGAAAGAAGAAGAAGAAAAAATAATAATGAGAAGATGTAGAGGAGTGAAAAGCCGCGGGTGGCCTGTGTGATTCCCACACTGTCATGATTATTTGTCGCCTTGTCTTGTCAGTTATCCACGCATTTTGTCCACAGACCACAGCACGGTGTCGGTGTGGACTAGATCACGCACCTCACAAGGCTCAGTGGCGGGCCGCATTCTATCCAAAACAAAACTACTCACAACACTATAATTAACCAAGTTTGTCGACAAGGAAAAGGCACTCTTCAATTGAAGACTACTGTTCAACATAGGACAACATAACTTGGGCAAGTAAATTTAGGTAGCTTACAACATAGTGAACATGTTAGGTACAACATGTACGTACAAGTACAAGTATATTGTAAACGACAGTGGAATTTTAAAAGCAAGAAAAAACGAACTATTTGATATTGACATTGCGTAGGTTATGAAAAGAAGAAGAAGAATAGAAATCAGCAACAAGCTATCAGACAAGGAGATTACTATTTTAGAGATGGCAAAGGTTTGATTACAGGAAAAGTTGAAAATAATGGAATTTGTCGATAAACAAATAAAAATTTTGTACTGAAACTTGCTACTGATTGAAAATTATATTACCAATGTACAAAACATGAGACAAGTAAAGCTTGGGTGCACAACAAATAAGTATAAAATTTATCAATGATTTGGTCTTAATATTAATTGAATTACTTCAACTTGTTAAACAGTTCAATATTACAAAGCATTATTTCAACAGTTTACAATAATAATATTTGACCTCTATCTAGATTTCAATATTTTTTCTGGATTTTACAATTTTTAAAGCACAATAGTGACCAACATAATATAGGTTTGAACAATTCAAAACCCCAACTCCTCAATACCAATGAAGTATTGTGAATACTTCACAATGAGAATAGAATCACAACTCACAAACGCCATCTACCGGGGAAGAAAGTAAACAAGTGAGCTGATACTGCGTTTAGTGCTTGATTCCCATTGGATACCTTTCCAGGTTTTCGAAATAGGAGTGGGAGGCTCGCCCAATCAGAGAGCTTCAGTTGTCGACCAATCAGAGTACGTTGTCCTGCAACAAGTGAGTCTCGCAACGAAAATAGCATCAGAATTCTCGAACGCCATCTATTGGGGGAGAAAGCAAACAAGTGAGCTGGTACTGCTTTTAGTGCTCGATTCCCATTGGCCACCTCTTCAGTTGTTAGAAATAGGAGTGGGAGGTCTCGCCCAATCACAGAGCTTCAGTAGTTGACCAATAAAATAACGTTTTCATGTAACAAGTGAGTCCGCCATTTCGCTTTCAAAGTCAGCCATTTTCTCAGTCATCTAACAAGCAGATCAACGAGTAAATAATATTGTTGAGAGAACATTTCTCCTGAGTAAATGAGAGTTGCATAGCGAATAACTAGCAAAACAAAAACTGTATTCATTTTTAAAAAGAAATAAAGTTTGTAATTTATTCAAGAAAACTGCTAGACACTGAATCTTGTTCTGCTTTGAAATTCTTCCAGTATAATTAATGAGACTATAATGTATCAATATATGAGTTCATAGAACTATATAATCTACACTCTATTTAAAATTATATTATGGGAAAGAATGAGCTTGGGATAAATTTTGCAAGACAATGACCATTTACTCGTTCTGTCAATATTACGAGCATTACGAGTATTTTATCCAAACAAGATTTCTCAAATGTACCAAGCAAAATTACAAAAAAAGAAATAGAACAAGAGCAAAACGTAAATTAGACAACTTGAGGTAACACCGTGACGTCTTTTACAATAACCTGCCTTCACTTTTCGTAATTATTGCAGCAAAACTCAAAACTCAAGACACCGAAAAATACCACTGGTCAAACAGGAGTTGAACTACGAAAATAGGAGTCAAATCGTTTCTTTGTTGAATTGTACGACCTTGACAAAGACCTGGTTAGATGGAGAGAGAAGCTGAGAGCAGAGCGAGATAGACGACAATACAAGTGAGAAAAGGACGACATTAATTGAGAGACACCGGTCACTACCGATTTGTATTAGTTTGGTTGAGAGCAGCAGGGGGTCGTGGGTGGTGGGGAGGGGGATGCTGGAGTCCAAACAGAATAGTAAACGATAGAGATATTAGAGAAAGAAAGAGAGAGTGATTGTGAGAGATGGCCCGCCCAAGCGGCCAAGGACCGCGGATACTGACGAAAATCACCAAAGAAATAGATTGAGAGGGCCGTTTAAGGGGGGGTTGGTAGGGGGAGTGAGACAGAAACCACAAAAAGAGCGGAAAATTCATTTGGCTGGAACCTATACCGATGTAGCATGGCCATTACAGAGATGCCAGCCAGAACAGAACAGACCAGAGCGCAGAAAACGTCGAGCCGGCCTTTTGTTGACGTGACAGCTAAATCGCACACCGCCACTACAATCGTCTTATTTTTCTTTCTTCAATCATTACAATTTCACTGGCAAAAGCTGATCGGGGAGCCGTGCCGCCAAAAGGCTCGTAAGTCACCTCGCCCCCCTCCCCCAACCCATCTTCCTAATGGGTTTCTCTTCACTATTCTATCATCCACTTCTCCTCCTCCTCCTCCTCCTCCGGTTCACGTCTTACCGGTATATACCACCCGGTGCACCGGTAAGCGATTAATAACTCGGGCCAATTGGGCCTCCCAGTTGCGACAGCCTCTGTTACACGCCTGTTTAGCACAATCGATTCACTGATCGTGATTCTTCTACCTGCTCAGGACATCTCACCAATGTCATCTCGACGACAACTGTTCTTGAAAATGAAAATATTCATTATAAGGCCGGTATTACACGGTAATATTTCTATTATTCCATCCAAATCATGAATGATAATACAAATATTTAATAATATTACCGTGTAATACCGGCCTTAAGAACACTGGCGGCTAGTGCCCATGAAACAGGTGAAGTGGTGTACAGTAAAAGATACGGGCACTTCACCTGTTTAGAGGGTACGAGCCGCCAGTGCTTAAGAAATGTTCGAAGCCTGAGAAACGTTTCTTGGAGACAATCAGGAGCTTGAAGATTGACTAAATTAAGAATCAATTGAGAATAGAATTAGGGTAAACATAAACCTACAGAGAAAAGAATAGTTTAGAATCCATGCAATAATTTTTTAATGAATAAATGTTGCCAAATAATTACGGAGTTTGAAATTGATTGAAGGGATGTGAAAATTCGAGCTTAATAGGATTAGGAGGATGGTTAGCTATGCTATCGATAAAAAGCTCTATAGTCCAGTACTACAATGCCGACACTACAAAAAGGATTAAACTATTACACACTAGGTGCGCCACTACATCATAAGAAGCGTTTTGTTTGAATAGAATTAAACCGTGAAACCGAAAAGAGCCGTGGTCTGGTCTGTCACGTCCGACCAACCACGGGCCTCGATTAGCCTTGACAACTACTGACAGAATTCCCCCCCCCCTCACGGTACCCCCTCTATCACCCCACTGGTCGCCCCCACCCCAGGAAACATTCAAAAGCCGACAAAGGATTCCGTGTCATTTGGGAGTTGGACATGTTGAGGACAGCCGACATAGAAAATTACCAAATAACAGAAAAAATATGACGCTACATTATTCGGTTCAATGGACGTGACAGGTTCATAACAATTCAGTTCTTCTCAGACCTGACGAAATTGAATAGGTGAGCTGTAGAGTAAACATTTGTGAAGGACATTTTGAACATTATTGCTCTCATTAATCAATAAAGTTTCATTAATTATGAGACTTGGATTTTCAAAAAACTTAAGGTTTTGTGGAAATTAATTATTTATTAAAGTCTGGTCGAGCAAAGAAGACATTCTGGCAAGATGGGAGAATAACTCAACCCAGACAATATTGGTTCAAATAACTGGTTCCAAATTGTTTTCCACAATTCAAACAAATTTATCATTTTGACCCAATATTGACCAATCTGGAGTAATTTTCCCATCTTGCCAGAATGTCTGCTTTGATCGACTAGACTATACTAAACCTGTATTTGAACTGTTAGTGTGTATTGCAGGGAGAGCATTTTTGGCATGTTCTTTGTTGTACACTTCTTCGTCAATGATTGAATATTTGCATGAATTGTAATAACAATATTATTAATCTAATACCGATCTGAGACATCATACTAATTGTTTGCAATATTTTTTTGTAGCCCACGTACATCAATGGAGGGACAAAGAGTTTGCAATCCTTATCCATTAGGCCATAATTGCTTATCTTCCACAACAATGTACTTCTTGTACAACCAGTACAACAATGTATTGATAAATTAACTCATGACAGTAGCAAATAGCTAGTCGTTCTCTACAACAAAAAATCACTATTACTGTAATACTCGAGGGTAATATTCCAAAGAAAACTAATTCCAAGACTTTGAAGTAGAAGTCCTTCTTCATAACCGCTTCCTCCGTCTGAAAATGAATTAATATTTCCAATGGTTTCTTTTCAATGAATTCAATTTTCTTGCAAGGCAAGCACGAATGTGAACCGGGAGACAATGGAGGCATTTCTACGTCTCTCTCCCTTGGAAAATGTAAAAAAATACAGAAGAATGTTCTGAGCATTCCTATGCAAATGGTCGCAGCATAATCTTTTTGACGAGCACCACATAAGTATGCAGATTAATTTAGGCTGGCAGTTGGTGTGATAACGGCTCGTGCTTTAGTGTCGGCGAATTTCCCTAGAGAAATTTGAGCCAACATTAAATAAGACAAAGAGAAAGAGAGAGAGAAAGAGAGAGGAAAACGAAAGACGAAGGAATTTTCAGAGCAACATGAAAAATTCGCTTGAAGTTTCTCTTACTTATCAAAGGTTCGTTGGCACTGCGTATATGCAGCTAGCATAGCGTGCGTAAAAATTCTTCATTAATGTGAATTATAATTTATTCAGTTAATCATACTTTGAGAGCTACTACAATAAGTGGATAAATCACTAAAAAAGTTGACATGGGCTACATTTTCCCCGTTGTTTGCTAATGTGGAAGAAATAATATACTACTTAGTAAAAAGCTACTCTTTTGAACTTTCAATCCTTCATTTTTACTATACATTTCTCACTCCAACTACCAACACTGCAACAAATACGTTAGTTTTTATTCATTCATTTTATTATAAATCTAAAAAATTAAATACAATATCAAATTACCAGGTGAATAAAAATAATAATAGTCCTATTCAAATATAGATTCTTTACTGGAACTTAGAATGGTGATTTTCTGTTTTATACTAGTGCTTGATATACTAGTACGTAATTTTATACTAGTGCTGTACTTTATCTATACAGCTGTTATTTATCTACATCTATAGATGTATTTATCTACAACTATAGATGTTCAAAGAATGGATCGCTTATCATCATCATAATTATTACAAGATTTTCAGGTTTTTTTAGTAATTTACATTGTCTTTACAGGAATCAAACACTTCCACTTACATTTGACATCATACACACTACAGTTCACTACACCTTCTACAAATTCAATTAGTAGGATAAACCCGGATCTTAATCGAGAGACAGTATCTGCCGTACATTGCCCCACATAATTATTTCTATCTCGCTCTCAGACGTCTGACTCTGAAACACTTTTTCTCTGCCCTATAAATAGTGTTAAACCCCCTCCTCCCCCACCCTCTTCGTCTAGGAATTTCATCTCGGCGCTCCATTCATCTGTTCTCCCCACCTTCCCCCCCCTATCACACTTTACTATCCATTTCCAGCCCCTTATTCTCTCTATCTTTATATTATGCATTCATTTTTTTCGAGGGATCTGTTTTTAGCCGCCAATTGAAAATAACTCTGTTGCAGTGTAGACGTCCGGGAAGGTCAGGGCAAGACACGCTGCAACTGCAACACTCCACGCCAATCACCTCTCTCTCTATCTCTCTCGCTCTCTCTCTCTCTCTTTCTCTTTAACACTATCTTTACTCAATACCTCCCTCTACACTACCTACCTCCGCTCTTCGCGACCTATCTATGTCATTTTTAATAAAAAATCTCATTATCGTGATAGATCCAGATTCACAATTATTTATTTATTCATTCAAATTCAGAAATTAATTCACTTATTGGTAAAAACACAGACTAATGTCCAAACGTCTTTCACCAAATTTTGATGGATTATATTGATTGTTGAATATGTGTAACCTTCAGCTGAAAGAAAGAAGTAATGTTTATAATACTACTGTATTACGATATTGTAATTGAATAGCATCCAATATTCAATAGTTGTACACGATAACAATGGAGTCATACGATGCCCAACCGAATAAGAACGGGATAGAATAGAATAGAGGGTCGCTCTATTTTCCACAATAATTATTTCAAACTCCTTCTATAGAATGGAGCGTCAGTCAATGACCCTCCAACCAAGGCCTTCAAATGACCCTCTGAAAGATGTCTGCGGATCGTACATAAACACTGAAAAACTGATTACCGTACCGATAATACAGATTGCAAAGCCTGAACTATTCCTCTCCCAAAATTTTCCCAATAAACTGTTGAATTCAAAGTTTTCTAAAACCTTCTCCATCAACAATACTTCAACAGTTATACCAGAAGGTGGCTTCACTTGTAGAAGGAAACACAAGGATAACAAGATGTTTACACTGGAGTAGATAAAAAGAGGGACTACTCCACCTACTCTATACCTGCATTAAATAGCGGGGTGAAATAAGAGTGTTAACAAGACACAAGCAATAAATCTACGGGAATAAAGAGAAGAGATGAATGATATGACAATAATGGAGAGTGCATAGCGGTAGCATAGCGGCGGCGTCCACGGATCAACCAGGCGCAGAACCGGAAGTCAGGATAGGACGCACAAGCCGGAAGGCGGCGGAGGAAGTGTAAGCAGCTGATCACACACCAGCACACGCACACACACACGCACTCGCCCAACCACGTTCATTCATCTCAAATGCATGTCTCTATGTACACTACACCACTAAACAACGTATGGGTCATTCACTGTACTGAGTCTATGGTAGTAGGCTAGACTGGTGATGTTTATAATGTACAGGTCAGGTGTGATGTGTATCCAATGAACAAAGTGGGCTATCACCTTAGTATTTACTGTAGTACATAGTATAGTCTGCCCAAGCAAAGAAGACCCTCTGGCAAGATGAGAAAATGACTCCAGCTCGGTCAATATTGGTTCAAAAATTATTGATTTGTTCTGAATCGTAGGAAATATTCTGATCTACAATTTGAGACCAAATCAATATTTTTTGAACCAATATTGACCGAGCTGGAGTCTTTTTCTCATCTTACCAGAGGCTCTTCTCTGCTTGAACAGACTATACAATACACACAGTATCTACTATACTGGCCCAACAATAATCAGGTGTTATTGTGATTTATGAGTACATCAGGTGTACACTGGTAACAGTATACATTAATGATATAAAATTCAGGTGATGAAATCAATGTAAGGGAAGGAGATGAATGTCTGTATCACGGATTCAGTCAAACACTGATATAGTTCGCACAAGCTAAGAAGACCCGCAGACCCATGTAAAGTGTAATGAAACGGCGTGTCTTTCTAGCTTGCATGAACCAAATACACTGGCAGCTCGTACTCACGAAACAGGTGAAGTTCTCGTATATTTTACTGTACAGCACTTCACCTGTTTCGTGGGCACGAGCCGCCAGAAACCAAATACCAGGTTCAGGGTAGACTACTGTTTCATAGCTAGACACTGATTCAAACTCTAATAGAATACTATTATTTCTATATATCTCACTTGGCTTAAGAATAGGTTTGACTGGTACTGTCACAGTTTTACTCAGGTTGAAGTCTAAATTTATTATTTTGTCACTTTTGGGATTCTGTCACTTTAATACATAAAAAATGATCACTTACAGTTCCCTCTGTAGAGAATGGAATGTACTGAGATGAAGAGAGTATACCAGTTATTCCAATTACCTGAAAAAAAACAAAAATTTTATTAAATAGTGTTTTAAAAGAGTCAAAGTTACACAAAGGCATAATAATGAATTATTATGTATTGTATGATCAGTCATAGCGCTTAAAAAATGGAAGAATATGGAGAATAGGTTGAATATATAACATACATTTTCATCATTATATGGTGAATAAGTATTATGGAATATAGGAAGGATTTGAATAGAACAGAAACAATTTCTACAATCAAATTTATTCAATAGAACACTGTAACTCTAATCCCGTCATATTACATGCGAGTTCATTCCGAAGGTATAGTCTGTCCAAGCAAAGAAGACCCTCTGGCAAGATGAGAGAATGACTCAAGCTCGGTCAATATTGGTTCAAAAATTATCAATTTGATATTGTAGGAAAAAATTTGATCTAGATGTAATGATGTCATTTACTTTTGATCTCATTTATAATTCTTGAACGAATATTGACCAAGCTGGAGTCATTTCCCATCTTGCAAGAGGGTCTTCTTTGCTTGGATAGACTATAATCCTAATAGTATTCCAAAGAAATCAAACTTATAAATTTCAATCTCATATTTCAACTGCCTCCCTAGTTCCCACTCAATTTTCCAATTTCATTCGAAATTTCCAAAAGTACCTCATATTTTTGTTACTTGCAACATCGCACCGCTGAACCAAGTTACAGGATCCAACCAATCGACAAAAAGTTCCGTGCAGTGTGGGTAAAACATGGGCGTTGATCAAATAATTTTATGATGACTCACAGTCCAGAAGAAGGAGAACAATGGAATACAGGATGGTCGAATCGGAAGGAAAAGAAGAAGAAGAAGAAGAAGAAGCGGCTATACAAGAGTAACAAAGATGATAAACGGGAGAAGTGTAGGAGACAAAGATACAACCACGTGTTTGGAAAAGATGACATCCAAGACGCCATTGTGTAGCGGTGATTCCCACTCAGGTGAAGTACAATACGAGATTGATGATGAGATTAAATCAGCCCTCGAAAACTACTCTCTCAAACAAATTACTGTAATGCAACAACCACTGGCGGCTCGTACCCACGAAACAGAAACAGGTGAAGTGCCCGTATGTTTTACTGTACAGCATTTCAACTGTTTTGTGGGCACGAGCTGCCAGTGGCAACAACCAAAAAATCTGATTATACAGTAACTAAAAAAAGTAATTAGACGAGTAATAGATCACAGTCATAGACTACAGAGACTGACTTCATAAAGTTGATAAAGTTGGCGATTTCATACGTATTTCAGTGATCACATCTCGCCTGTAAAGTCAACATTTTTCACAAAATACCAACATAACACCAAAAACACGACTTTCCATTCTATTCGCGTGGCACCACTAACCCACCAATCTTTCCAGATTTATGTTGCAGTCCAAATTCACCTGTTATGTGCAACACAGACGACATAACACTTTTTCTACAGTCTGTCCAAGCGAAGCAGACATTCTGGAAAGATCTGAGAATTCGGTCAATTTGGTTAAAAAATTATACGAAATTTAATCTTAAATTGTAGATCAGAATGTTTCCTACAATTTAACATCAAATTTATTATTTTTGAACCAATATCGACCGAGCCAGAGTCATTTTCCCATCTTGCCAGAATGCCTTCTTTGGTTGGACGAACTATATCAGATTTTCTCCCAAGGCAAATGACAGTATGGGAGATTGCGTTCCTATGTCAGATAGTCATCTCTTCTGGCAGAGTTGGCCAATAAATTATTATCGAGGGATGTGGGTGGTTGGGTGGTGGTGGGTACCCCCCTGAAAAAAGGGTGTCTCCCCCACCCACCGATGCGTCTAGGCGCCGCGACTAACGGCTCGGCTGCTGCCTGCTGCCTGTTTTATTGCCTATTAATTGGAACGGCGTGGTATTAATTCAGACAGCTCTCTTTCAAAAGCTGTTACGGACAGCTTCAGCCAATTAATCTCCTCACTTCTTTTTCTACTCTACAACGATTTCGCTTCACGGTGTTGAATTTCAAAAGCATCGACTCTTGTTAGTGTTGTTACACGGTAGAGCTTAAAACACAGAGCATAACTTGGAACTAAGAACATAGGAAAGTTGTGCTCAAATTGTGCCCATGATGAGCTCACATTGTGCCTACATTGTGCTCAAATTGTGCCTTAAATGTGCTCAAATTGTGCCTACGATGTGCTCAAATTGTGCCTATAATGTGCCTGTGGAGAAGCTAAAATATTTAATAACACAAAATGATGGGTCCACGGTTATACTGTATTAAAAGTTTCCTTAGGTTATCAATCATCGTATTCAATTTTGTACAAGCTACTATAAAATATATACGACTAATTCAACCCTTGAATCCGAAGTAGTGTGCAATTTATTTTCAAGATTACTGAAGGTGGAATGACATGATTTTTTAATTTGATCTTCTTTGATGTATTTTTGAAGATGATAGAAGCACATCATCATACGAATACGAGTACATGTACCAAAAAATGAAAAGTCTTGTACAGTATCACTTATAACTTATCATGAGTATAACTTATCATCTATAAGTTTCATTTTCAACTATATACAAAGTTTTGTTGCATTATTAATACAAGCCCATTAGATAATGATACAACATCTTTCAATCGGATTGTTTTATTTGATACATGTATCATATTGAGTATCGTCTTGAGTGTAAGTAAACAAAAATTGAAATCACATTACCCTTTTTTTAGTATTTTGTTTTTAAAGGGTACAGTGATTTCAATCTTAACTCAATAACATACATAGTAGGAAACATCGTCTTGAATGTATCATCTTGAACGTTAATGATCACCGATACCGACAATGCAAACTCCATCACCATGATTAAATTTCTAGTACCGATCAACTCTTATCAGCCCTACTACATACAGAAGCTGAGTCACGTTTGAAAAATTCTACAATGAAACCGACTGACTGACATTGCATCAGATGTTGAGATAACATGGAGTCACATGTCCCCCCCCCCCCAGCCTAGACGTAATTGAATGAGCGAAACCAATGTCACCAGACAGTGGGGGGGGGGGGTGACCCAGTGAGGGGGGAGGGTGAGGGGGCGCCGTCCTTGTCTCCCGAAATAGGCGTCTCGATGCCAGGAAACGCCAGGCGTCTCTCGGTCAGCGCAGAGCAGAGCAGACGTCTATCACCAGCCTCCAGACTAGGTCGTTGCACGCAGACACGACGTATAGGCTATACCCGACAACGCAATATGCATTCTATCGATGTGATATGAGCGATATGATCAATAAAGATTTGATCATGATCAATATGTTTATGAGCTATATAGTTATAATCAATATAATATTATTGCTTCATTTTTTATAATATTGATAACAGCATACTATCATAATAGTTATAGCGGATTGACTTCTAATATCGGGATTGGTAACTGCATACAGTCATAATACTAGATCCACTTTTAACATCAGAGTAGTAAAATTATCAAATATAAAACAGATAAAATACAGAATTAATTAATCTTGAATAATTACCGTCGTTATAATTGTTACACTTTTCATATTAGGTTTCAAAATCATAAATTTTTTTACATGAGTTGAGTATTGAATGTAACACAGATATAGTCTGTCCAAGACAAGAAGACCCTCTTGCAAGATGAGAAAATGACTCTAGCTCGGTCAATATTGGTTCAAAAATTATTGATTTGCTCTCAATCGTGGGAAACATTCTGATCTACAATTTGAGACCACATCAATCTTTTTTGAACCAATATTGACCGAGCTGGAGGTATTTTCTCATCTCGCCAGAGGGTCTTCTTTGCTTGGACAGACTTTACTTGAAGATACTCAAGCTTCCTTGAGTAGCCGGGTACTCATTACAGGTTTGGAGCCGACTACTTTAATGCAAACCAGGGAATATTTCAGGACAACAATTCACCCAACACGACGTGTTACACATTGCTGATACCGATCAAATAGCACGGCCACGGCACGTATCGAATAGCAAGACAAATAAATCAGACGCCACATAATTAGAGGTTCACATCCATGTAACTAGGCTCCTCTTTTAACGGCAAGCCTATCAGTGGCACTCTCTCTCTTGCTCCTGGATTATTTGCAGGTAATTTTCATCACCTCGTAAATTTAGATTTTAAATTGCTACAAAATCAACCTGCTTTATGTGTCCTGTCCGATCCGCTCTGTACATCTCTATATACTGTAGGCCGCACCGCTATAATATGCAAACATGGCTTGCTTTCTCATGCATGAGCAAGATTAGGCCTACGCATGGCAAGCCGTGAATTATAAGCTCAACTTAATACCATCCACTTATTTATTATTGTGATGTTTTCTCTCACAGTAACTTATATTCTGCAACAATATACACTACTTATACAGAACCTCTTATACAGTAATATGCGTGAAATCAAACTTTTTCCACATTTTTCCATAACTCTGAATAATTACACAATTCCATAACCGGATTTCATCATTGATAAAAGTAATGGCTCATTTAGAAACCTAGACCAGTGACATAGTCTGTCCAAGCAAAGAAGAGCCTCTGGCAAGATAGGAAAATGACTCCAGCTTGGTCAATATTTGTTCAAGAATTATAAATGTGGTCTTAATAGTAGATCAAACTGTTTCCTACAATTCGAGAATAAATTGATTTTTGAACAAATATCGACCGAGCTTGAGTAATTCTACCATCTTGCCAGAGGCTCTTCTTTCCTTGGACCAGACGTTCAAACATTTTACCAGATCATTCACACAAGACGAAAATTCCATGAACTCTAGAAAGTGATAGAACTACCCATAACTCACATAAAATAAACATTTACATTAAGACGTGTGATAAAAAGTATTCGAAAATTGCAATCTGAACAAATTCATTCTTGTATTATCTGTGATGAAAAATGTACCAGAAATGAATTACTCTCAGAAACAGGAATATTGGACATAATTCAATTATTTATACCAAATTTGAGATTTTTAAGCAAAATTTCTTCAAATTCAGCGTGATTTACATGAAATCACAAGAGGAAAATTCCATTATCATCTTACCTTACTCGTAAGTTTAGGTCTTATATGGGTATCACACTCGATAGAAAAAAGCTCACAAAACATATTAAAAAGCCTCGTTTTAATGTTGTAATGGATAAAATAATAATTACAAGTATGCTTATTACTATTTAAAAAAATCATATTCACTATTACAAATTTCTTGAATGATTTCAACGTCCTTGACCGTCAGACAAGCACTTCCCCCGGACGTCCTCTCATCAGTCACACACCGAATACTAATAGTCGAGTTCAAAATTGAATTATGCACCCAAAGAACACTAAACGCACATTAAAAATAAATCCAGCTTCCTTCTTTTGTAGGTGCAGTGCAGTGACTTCCATTCTATTTTTCATTCTGTTTTTCAGTCTCTTAGTCATCCAATGTCCCGTTCCGACGGAAACTACCTCCTCACACCCTTCACTACCACTCCTCCTCCTCCTCCTCCTCCTCCTCTTCATTATATACTCTCCTCTCATGGTCACAGATCTCCTCCTCACCCTCCTCCTCCTCTAACTCTTCATCAAAATTACACAATAGTCATACGGCGACACTTCACAATCTTGTCACACTCTTCCCAGTCTTATCATAACACAAAAATATTACGAACGTTCATGGCTAATATTTTCTAGATGTCATTTCGAGACACCTGCATCAGGCACGTGTCCACAAAAAACAGTAACAAGGTGTACACTGACGAATTTTTCCAGAATCTCTGAACATAATAGTTATTTTCTGATTTAATTAGTAAAGACTAGAAACCTTTTTATTGTTGACTTCTTCAAACCATTGAAGAGCTTAAACTATTGAATTCACAAGCTAGAAGCTTACACTGGATACGTAGTTACACTAGGAAAATTTTTTATAATTTTCTAAAAATTGCATGAATTCTTTGATCTCAAATTTCTTATCGGAAACTCTACTATGGTAGAGCAAAGGAGACATTCTGGCAAGACAGGAAAATTAATTATCTCGTTCAATATTGACTCAAAAATTATAAATTTTGTGTCAAATTGTAATAAACATTCTTCTCTACAATTTGAGACCGAATCATAATTTTTCAACCAATATTGACCGAGTTGGTGTCATTCTACCATCTTGCCAGAATGTCTTACTTGCTCGACCAGACTATACACTACAGCTTTCTAGTTATTGGATTATAATTTTTGATCAATATTGACCAAGCTTGAGTCATCGTCCCATCTTCCCAGTTGCCAGACAGAATGTCTTCTTTGCTCGACCAGCCTGTACACTACAGTTTTCTAGCTATGGGATCGTGGGTTCTCTACTGTCTACTCTCATACCGATGTACGTTATTTGCATTGAGCATTGCCAACCCTCGGCGAAGGCATCTCGATATCCTGACTTCGATTCCTATTGAAAAAGGGTGTCCCGTCCCAATGATAGTGTCGAATTGCTTTCTCTTGCGGTTAGCGGCCAGCCACTTGTGTGGTTTCTACCATGGGGTGCCGCTACTATACAAAACTCATCTACACACCAGAAGAACACTCATTTCAAATCCTGATTAAAACCAATTCAAAAATAAATTATATAAATAGCTCCAATCCAACTACTTACTAGTCCATGAAAGACCCATTGCATACAAGTGTGATCAAAACAATGAAAATTTTTAGAGTTCTATCAAGATTTTTGCTTCTATTCCAATCACCTCAATCTACACCAATAATAAGATTATATAACACATCAGGTTTATTGATTTCTGCCTTCAATTCTAACGGATTATCCTCTCGTTTTATGTAACTATCATGTCTAGTTCTCACTGAACATTTCACTAACAAATTCAGTACCATACTGCACTCATTTTCTCGTTATCATTTTCCATGATTAACTTACAGAGGATCATTATCTTACAAACTTCACTATCTACAAACTTCCAAGTGAATGATTATAACTTTGTTAATACTATATGAGATATTCACCCAAAATGTAATGTATTTCACTTGCCGTACAAAAATTGTTAATTGAAGTTTACAAATGATGAAAAATCAATAAATACAATAAAAGTTATCTGAAAAGTGTAAAACTTTTAGGAAAGACTTCTAAAATAAGACTATGAAATTTTGAAAAATTCATAGAGAGGAAGACTGTGATAAGGAAAATATTTTGATAGAACCAATCAAATCTAGAAAATTAAAGTATTCCAATTTCCAAAAAAATAAATTAATAAAAAGAATGAGTAGAAATGGTTTGTTTGTAAATATTTGAATCTAGTATCTTACACAAACTTTTACTCAGTTCTCAAAATCATGCACAATTTGTTCACACAAATTCATTTTTGCAGTACGATTCAATATCGGATCGTACCTTGTGAATGAATCAACTGCTCCCCCCACGGACGATCTTTGTCGGATCTATTCGGCACAATGGAATACCATTATCTAGTTAGAATGCACAGCATGATTTCAGAGCGTAAAGTGCGGTGAATGAGGTGGGTGACTAGTGAAGGTCGCCCCCTTTCCTCTACCAGCCCCCCACTTCCCCCGTAGGGGGGGCCATGGGTAGGGGGTTCTCGGACAGGTGTATGCAGATGAATTGAGTCGAGGCGGATGTCCGAAACGACCAACACACGCCTAGGAATTTCTAGCCAGCAGCCGACCAAAAAACCCCCCTTGTCCCCCCTTCCCTACTATTTTTCACCCCCTCTCCTACAATAATCAACACTCACGGCCACCATGATCAAGTTCACTGCTGGACACAACTATATAGCACAAACTATTCACGAAATATCTAAACTATATATTTATATATACCATCGGAAACATCTGGCCACCCCCACTATCGATAATAGTGTGAAAGGAGTGTGTCAGTTTATTGGAAAGGTGAGATTTCAACAGAAAGGATTCCTAGGGTCAAGCGAAAACACTATTTCTAAATCCACAATGTATCAAACATTCCTAACCTGCACTTTTAAACCTCGAATAAACAACGATTGTTGTAGAAATTGAAAATCTGTTTCGGAAAAGCAGCAGGACAGCAGATAAGCGTGCCAAGCCTCCTGATGGAATTGAAACTGTAGTTAAAAATAACATCATTTTTACAGACGAAAATCCAACAGTTTAAAAAACACACATTTTAATATTTAATATAATTTTTTATTGTCGTTATTACTACATTCAATCCTTATTGATGAGAATTTGAGAAAACAGAGAATAATTTCTTTTGACCTTGATTTATGTCTTTTCGAATATATTTCGATGGAGTGGTTTTAAATTTTATGTACCGTAAATAGATTTTTTCAGAATTATTCACGTTATTTATGAGGAACACCATTATTCCACGCTCTCAGCTTATAAATGAGTAAATCAGCTATGAATGAGGAATCGACTTTAGTATTTTTCTTGACTATGTATTTTATTTATTCATGAAATCGCTTTTATTCTGAGAGCATACAGTTTGATTAGAAATTCAATGGTAGGCCAAATTGAATCAGTCAACGCACAACCTATTTCTCATTCAACTTGTACTAACTACTTCCTTCAATCACTGAATCCATTGATGATTTTATCGGCTCACTCGACACAATGCATATCTACATTTACAAAAATTTAGACACATTTTACACACATACACACCTTACATACAGACCTTTTTACAGTTCACATTTACTAAACATCCATTTACAACGGTTCCGGTTTTTACAAATTCGACACCATCAACAACAAACGTGTGTACGCACATACGCGTATGTGCGCTCCGTTCATCTCCACGCCACAGCTTCCATTCATGATCGTTCCTATTTTACGAGGCCAGCGCGCAAACATGTCTCAGCATGCTCAAGGATCAAGGATATTTCTTTGCTCCTTCTTCCTCCTTCACAAAAAATCTCAAACCACTCTCACTTTATTTGGGCTGTAGGGTTCACTTCATTGATCATTCTCGAATAAAATTGGTTTCTGGTTCTATGATGGGCTGATGGAAGATGATTGAATGAATAATTATTGAATTGTACTATATTCTACTATAGCAGTGCACAATGAAGTATCAAAAATACACTACAAACCGATCCTATATCCTACTTTAGGCATGTTCTGTACTTTGGGGTTGATTAGTTGATTTAATTTGAAGCTAGTTGAAAATGTAATAAAATTATTAATTTTATATTGTTTGAGGATTATTGATTGAAATTATTAATTTTATACTATTGAGGATACAGTATTCTACTGGCAATTTTATCAGAGTTGGAGAATATTTGAACAGTAGCACATAAAATCAAGTTCTGTTGAATCGAACAATATATTGTCACTGCAACAAAGTGACTATTATTATTCTATTATACATCTATTTATTTGAAATTATTAAATTAATGTATTCGTGATTCATAATTGTAAAAATGTAGTGAAATAAACTATTTTTTTAAATGTTATTTTATGACGATTAGATTTAAAATTATATTTTCGTGTAACTGGCCAACTTAGACTAGTATTTTGATGACAATAATCATTCAACATAAATTTCAGAAACGGAATAAATGAAAATACAAATAATTGATTTGTATCAAACACAATTCCCTATGTATCGAAATCGAGCCAAGTAGAAGATATTTTTCAACTTGTAGACAATCTTACTGGCACTCGAGAAATTTTTTCAAAAGTCTTCTGTAACTTTTCGGTACTAAATCTGGTAGTATAGACAGGAGTACAGAATAGAATTGGAGATAAAATAAAAGGGATTGTGTGTCAATGAGTGGCCGGTGGGGTCTCAAACTCAAGTCTGCAAACTCCGAACAAAGCCGCGATGCTCCGGTCTGGCCGGACGCCAGCTCAGGCGTCGGGACGCCCCCCCTCTCCCCTCCAGACGTTTCGCTATTCACCCCCCGCGAGTTATTTGACCCTTCCCCCCTACACCCTTGTCGTCTGAAGTTTTCTCTTTCACGCGAATGTTCGTTCAAGGGTGGTAGAATGAAGGAACCCAACAGGTCACCAAAGTGTTTAGCAAGTAAAGCACATTCTAAGTCACAAATTATAGAGACTATTGATGGATTAAATAAAGTAACACTATCCAATTAATCAAATTATATTGATTTCTATCAAAGAGAAATTTTATGATATCTTGGAATTTTCAATTGATTACTTGTAATTAATTGATTTTAATGTGCATTTGTTTCATTTTAGTGAATATAATTACACAGATATTCATTCTGTTCAGATATTCAGATCTCATTCACAAAACAGAGCAATCCTAGAATTGGTCGGAAAATACATTTCTAAGAAAAACATGAGATCTCTAAGCTTCATGGAATTGTACACAACAGTAATTTTTACCGTTGAAAGTGATTTTTGACAATGAAAGTTCTATTCTCAGTATTATTCAAGGTTGATCTGAGTAGCAATTGACTGTGGAATTCTCAGAATATCCATTAAGAGCCACTGAGCTGAAATTGTGAATATCTATCTATTCCAGAATCGATCTAGATTTCTTAAAATAGCAAACGTCATGCAATGCTTTCCTGCATCACAGACTAGGTATACAGTATTTATATTTCTCAAGTCTGTGTCTCTCTAAGCTGAAGAGTCTAGACTGATTCTATCCAGATAATGAAAGAAAAGTTAATAAATACGGCCTACTCACGTTTAAACTGAGTTGAACATATCGATTGCATTAAATTAAAAGCCACATTTTGGACAAAGTTTTGTTGATTTTGTTCAAAGCAAGATGGTGGATACTTATCTAAGAAAATTTCAAGAGAATCATAATTACAATAATAAAGAAAGCTTCAATGAATCAAAGTACCCAATCTCAAAACACCCCAAAATAATATTCACATCCACAGTCTAGTCTACAATTTATTCCAAAACATTGGTCTAATAACCTGTAACCTGTATGGCCTGTAGCCGTGTTAGGCAAAAAGGTAGTACTGTACTTACCTGCAAATTTTCACACATCAAATTATATAGAAAGCATATCTAATAATACTGTACTGTTTTCTCAGTCGAGAGATCCAATGAATCAGATATAAAAGCCGTATCTGCAACCATTTTCGATCAAGTTCAGGCCAAATGAGACCTCTAAGTATATTGTTTCCAAACTTCGAGTCCAGTTCTTGGACTTCAAACTTGTTTTTTGCAGATACTGCTCTTCTGCTCAACACAGCAGAATAGTCTTGTCTAATATTTAAACGAATATACTGCACTAAATAAATAGATAATATACTATTAAATAAATAAAATAAGATTGAATGAATTTATTTACCTGTAATTGTTAGAAGCGAAGATAAGACTAGGAAGGTTGCGGGCAGCAGTTGGAGAGCAGCTGGCATTCTGCAGGGCTGCCACCTCCTTACGCCCCCCAAACGTCTCCGCCCTGTACAAAAACAACACCAAAATATAGAAATTAGGTTGGCAATACACACATTTCAAACTTGGACACAAAGACATAAAATCTAATGAGGAAGTTCAACTTTAATTAAAGGATCAAGGAACCTTTCGGACAACACTTCCATACTTCAATTGACAACTCTGACCTTAAGTATGAACTTATTTCATAGAAATAATATAGTACTACATTATATAGTGCAGTCATATACATGTATATTTTCTATCCCTAAACCTACTTATCGGGAGGGGGCACTGCCTTCTGTTATAGAACAATGCGCTGGAGGTATTTCCTCCATCGAGCCTGACATGAGCATTCTATATTTCAGAATTAAGAATGAACTACCCTCCCTAATTCATCCTGTTAATTACTGTGGGAAAATATAATCCATGTAGGGAACACTATAAATGCGCATGTGCATTGCTTTATTCATCAAGAATTGCCTGATCAAAAGTTGGACTTCTTTACAAACAGTCCACCTTTAAATCAAAATAACTTGAATCATTATAACAAAATAACAGTGTCAACAATTTGAATATGTTAACTTATTTTTTGGAACATGTAATAGTTAATTTGGAATGTTGAATAATGAGAATTCATAATTTTGTATCTATCGACGTGCAAAATAAGTCATTCAACTATTTTAATATAATTATCTGAATATCGGAGAGATGAAGACGTCGGAGGAATAAAAAAGATTAGCCTACATTTTTTCTAAATTACAGTAGGCCTATGTGTGTAGTTGTCCTTAGTCTAGAAAACTAAGGACTAGTTTTGACTCTCCATTGATTTTAGTCTACGGGTTAAAAATGTATACGAATACTTCGATTCGATTCCAGACTATAGTATATCTATAGTAATCTGGTTTGTGGACATTGGTTTTGAAATCATCAAAAACTTTTAAAGTACTTGTAGATTTGTCCTTCGCTGGATTCAAAAACCATTTCGTGATAATTTCTGAGAACCCAAGAAATAATAAAAGACTTGAAGGAAGGGAAAATAGCATTGAGTGGCTGCAAATAATTAAAACATTCAAGATTCTGCCAAACTCTGGACCAATTCAGTGTCTGGATTGCGTCACCGCATCCCTTTTTTATTTTTTGAATGACTATAGTGGACAAATCGTGGGAGAATTTATCGATGCCGAGCTCATTTATACGAGTAATTCAAAGTAATAGTCTGCCAAACTTCAAACTCAGATCGGTTTACTCTGATCGAGCGAAGAAGACATTCTAGCAAGATGGGAAAATGACTACACCTCAGTCATTATTGGTTCAAAATTCATTTCTTTGGTCTCAAATTTTAGAAAACATTCTGCTCTACAATTTGAGATCAAATTTGTATTTTTTGAACCAATATTGACCGAGGTGGAGTCATTTTCCCCATCTTACCAGAATGTCTTCTTCGTTCGACAAGACTATATACAACGTTGCACAAGTGGTGATATCGACTCAATACTGCTAAAATCGGCCTGGTTTTCAGCAAGCCTATTTGATAGGCGATAATTCGATTCAAGAGCTGTCTGCACAGATCAACTGATAAACAAGTGAGCCACATGTATGGTCTAATACAGCGATAAGCAAAACTGAACGTATTTATGATAGTTTTTTATACGAGCGTGATGCCCACAGGAAAAGATATCCTTGGGATTTAAAGCATGGGCGACTGGGGAATTTTTGAATGTCTATTCGAAATTGAGTTCATAATCTGATGACAGTAACATCTAACGACAGAAGAATCAAATTAAAGTAAAATTGTGAGATATGATGAGAAAAATAGCATATTGACGAAGAATACGAGAAAAATGAGAAGGGAAAATGGGATAAGGAGAGGGAAATGATATGTAAGAAAATTGTAACTGTAAGGCTGAGGCCGCACTGCCGGTGGGTAGGGCCTGGAGGGTAGTTGGTAAATCTATAGAACATTCACACCATCCACAGTAATACATCGTAATGGTATGTGTTCAGCCGCCATCTTGAAATATTCTTAAATATGAACAACATAACCTCAAAAAACAGAATGACGTCATACCATTCATACGATGTATTACTGTGGATGGTGTGTATGTTCTATAGATTTACTAACTACCCTCCACCCTCCAGGCTCTACCCACCGGCAGTGCGGTCTCAGCCTAAGAGGAGTGAAGCGGTAAGAGTAACTCATAGAGGAAATTCAGGAGAAAGAATCAGAATAATAATTGGAAAAAAGGAAATGGAAAAACCATATGTAATGCAGAAGCAGAAGGAGAATCAGAAAAATAGCGGATAACGAGAGAATTCTAATGAATATTGAACAATAAAATAGCAGATGGAAAATCAGCAGACGAAATTACAAATGACGAATGACGAATATCAGGTTATGAAGGAGAAGAACAGATATAAAAAAAATCAAAGCAAAGAGCATGATTAATTTTGAAACAAATATCTAAAATTGTACAGAGAATAAATGAAATTCCGAATTAAAAGTAATAATAAAATAGCGAGAACAACTAACAAGCAACATTCAAGAGCGAGATGAATTAAAAACAGTAGAGTACAGATTGAGGAGTACAGACTGCAAAGAGTTGTAGCTGCGGCAGGGGCCATGACCCTATAGGCCTTCAATCAGTGCACCGTACCGTACCGTTGCTCCAGGGGGGCGCTGAGAGGGGGGGGCCGATTAGACTCACTCCTCGGATCCAAATAGTAGAAGAAGTAGAAGAGTATCAAACTGCCAAAGCGACGTCTCAAATCGCGCCACGGCGCCCTACCGAAACAATGTGTCTCCTCTTCTATTTCTTTTCTTTTTTCTTATTCGTGCACTCACTCCATCAATCTTCATCACTGGTCGCAACAATCACTGGTATAGCAGATCGCAGTCTCTTTCTATCTTTTGCCGCCTACCAACTGCATTCTACGTAGCACTCGTTGATAAATTAATGGACACCAATCTTACTAGATACAGATCCTTGCATCACTGAGACAGCAAAGTAAATCCCGAAAGATACAGAACGCCAATATAAAGAATTATTCTTTATTCTTTCTTTACAATTGCGACTTGGTTTCCAAGTATATTAACCAAAGGATGAATGAGTGATGATGAATGAGTGATGATGAAGGTTTAAGATGTAGGTTATATGTCTATCCACAATGTCCACTTTCACTTAATATTATAAGATTAAAATTAGATAGTTTTCCCCACACATTATTCATAGTTATTTCAATTTTATTTTCATTTCATTGAAGTTTCAACCAAGTTTATATCAAACGTGAAATAAGATGAGTAAAGTTTAGCCTACTATTGAATTGTCAATATTTAATTTGATATTGAACTGAATTTCAATTGTATTTGAATGAATCACAACAAAATGACACTGACACGATATTTCAAAAAGTCTCAAATATAGAGCTAATGTTGATATCAGTGTTACACCTTATGTAAACAGAGTGAATAGAGGTAACAAGGGGCATCGTTTGCAGGGTCATAGGTCAAATGAACTGGACATTTCTGATAAAGATTCTGTTGAACGATGTAATAAAATAAATCAGACTATGTGAATGAATACCATGAATAAATACACCATGAATTCGGTCATGTTGGTTTCATGTTATCCAATTATCCATGTTTATTTGTGTAATCCAACTTAAAGCAAAATATGATGTATAATAACATAAGAAAAAATCCACATTAGTTACATTTAAAAAGACTGAATATTAATATGCGACACGGTAGTTGTTCAAAAAGATTACTGGTTTAGAATAGAAAAAATAAACTTACACTATAGAATATAATTTCATTGGATGTCATTGTACCAAACCCTTTCACAGCACAAAACACAAACGTAAATCCCGTTTAACACTTAGTAAAAAGGATATGACTAAATACAGACATTATATAGCCGCCCGCACATGAATGAAGAAAAGCTATATCCTCAATATACTGATTGTGATGATGGTTACAACCGCTGGCGATGATGATGATGACTGCATTGAAGGTTACAAACACTATTGATGATGATGTTGATGATTACAGTGACTGGCAATACCGTAGCACGTACGTACAGTGATATTAAATTTACTATGCCATGAAAAACTATCATAGTTTCGTAGTACGGCAGTACAGAGGCCGCTGATAAAACCAGGAGTTTTATTCACATGGGCCTCGATGGTACAAGAAGGAAGCTCTAACTGGAAGATACGTAAGGATTATTCTGTTACAAATTATTGTGTTTAGCTACAAAACTTTCAATTTTATCTTTCTTGTTGATTATGAAGATTACAACATTAAAATTTTGTGAATATTATTTTAAATATTTGATTATGGATGTAATCGATTCATGGCTATGAAATAAAATTGAATGAAAATATTCCTTATTAGGTGGAGTTGGGACTAGGTATTATCATCAGTATAATTATGAAATTCTATGCTATCATCGTATGAAAAATTTTATGTTCGAGAAGCATAATACATGTATGAAATTTTTATGAATATTCGTCCAACTGAATTATTTTATGATAAAATTATCATTATAAGTATTTTTTGTTGTTATTTCTATAAGAATTAGTCCTATATAAACATTTCCTATCTTCGGGTTAATACTGGATAGGGAAAAGAACCAGAACGACGCCTGAGGCTTGTGCTCAAATCATCTGTCTTCCATGTCGAGCTTGTCAGTGTAGGTCACTGTCCTTTCTACTCTACTCTCTTCTTCCAACTTACTCTACTTACTCTTGCAATGTCTCTCATTACTATAAGTTTTTCTCTTGCAATCTGGAACTACCGCTGTAGAGGCAGAAACAGAAAAACCCAACTAAAGTCTGTTCAAGACATTCTGGTTAGATGGGGAAATGACTCTAGCTCGCTCAATATTGGTTCAATGATTATAAATTTGGTTTCAAATTGTAGATCGAAATATTTCCTACAATTTGAAACCAAATTTATAGTTTTGAGACAATATTGACCGAGCTGGAGTAATTTTCCCATCTTACCAGAATGTATTCTTTACTTGGACCAACTATATCTGTGTTTTATACAAAAATTATATTGTATTCTTCCAAATAAATGAACTTCACAGGATCAAAGTTGAGCTTGACTTTGATGATTTTGCTATCTCAATCAATGATTATGATGTTGTGTAGACATGATAACGATGGTTGATAAGGGACCAAAGGTTGACAAGAGTACTGTAATTATGTTTTTACCTATCAACTATTCATCTATCAGAGCTATCAAGAAGGAGCAGACACAATATCAATCTTCACACATAAATTTCAACACCTTTGAAGTCCTCTAAATGAACTAAATAAGTAATTAAAATATGAAAATTTGTATTGCTGATGAGAATTTAGTTACGATTATAAAAAATGAAAAAGATTTTGAGATTTAAATTGAAATGACTATACTAAATTCTAGGTTCAACACCTTTGCAGAGAACTTCTTTCAATTGAATTGAATTCATTACCATCAGAGTGAATATTCCAATATACTGATTATTACTAAGTATCTATTTGGTGGCTTCTAACCACTTTCATTACATTATCATTAACTCTCAAATTGTTTACCAATTTCTGCTTGATCCCACCAAAAATGAGCTAGTCCTGGTTTACAATCGAGAAACCACTGAATAATAATAATTCATGACAGTTGACACAAGAGACGTTTCAAATTTCAAGTGATAAAAAACCACTCTGACAGCCGAGTTCATTATTCATGAAATATCGCACAGAAGTGACACATCTAGGGGGGAAAACAAATGGTACACCATTATTACAGAGCATATAGACTGTCCAAGCAAAGAAGTCATTCTGCTAAGATGGAAATATGACTCCAGCTCGGTCAATATTGGTTTGAAAATTATTGAGTTCGTCTCAAATTATAGATCACAATGTTTCCTACAATTTGAGACCAAATTAGAAATTTTTAACCAATATTGACCGAGTTGGAGTCATTTTACCATCTTGCCAGAATGTCTTCTTTGGTTGGACACGTGGAAGAACCTATTGCAACATTTGTTGTGAGGGGAACCGAAAAAGACGAATAGGAAAGAAGGCGTACTGGAGAATGAGAATGAAAATAGGGTGATCAATTATTGAAGTACCCTTCAAGAAACTCAATTGAACGGCCATACAAAGTCAACTTAAGTACTGTACTTACATTGCTAGTAAGTGAATATAAAAAATGGAAACACCTTCGATCTGTTTCAAGCGGTTTTCTAATGGAAACAAAACATGTTAGAGAAGACTGCTGTAGTTGTTTTAATTGTTGAGTAGTTGCTTTAGATTTAGATATAGGATAACCTACACAGATAAACTTTGTGAATTCTTATGATGAATGAACAATATCACATTGAACTCATTATCAACCCAACACGCCGTCAAGCTGAAATAATGTTATTTTTTTTGCCATTCAATGTTCATTATCTATTATGATATTAAGAATATTTTATTTTCATTTTATTAATATTATATATCATTACCGGTACTTCATGTTATTTTTATTTTACCATTACTTATTGTGAATTTTCATTACTAGTGTTTACCTTCTGTCTGACAACTTATGCAACTCCTCCCTGCACACGGACTAATCATCCACGCAGGGAGAATATTCATGTAATCTGAAACACCTGTATTTTTTTGTAAATATGTTAAATTGATTAATAAACGAATTTGAATTTGAAAAAAATAAAAATAAATAAAAAATACTCATAATCAAATTTTACCAGGAATAATATATTAATGATTCACTTATTGTAATGTAATGGCAAATTTTAATAGCATATGAATGAAATTTTTAATAAAATGAATCTTCAAAACGATTTTTTCTTTCAATTAATCCCTACAAGTTTCAATTTCGCACAAAGAAAAATTTAAAGATTCCAGCGTTACAAGATCAAAAATACTACTGTTGTTTATAACCGTGAGTTCAATGCCTGAATGTATAAATGAATGAACGCATACAGTCAATGTCAATGTCCTTCATATTAATTAATTCTGAACAAATTCCAAACAATTGCTCAGACGAACTCATCAGAATATGAAAATTAATTCTATTTTCTTAATTCACAGGCTAGTCTCGCTCTCAGCTAATTCACACCTTATTTTTCTTCTTCTTCTTCTTCTTCTTCTTCTTTACTTCTTTTTTAATACCTCCCTCCTTCTCATCATCAAAGTTACGAATTGCACAGTCCAATTCAAGCCTTATGAGGTAAACAAAGCAGTAAACTATTTTATCTCCATCTCATTCTCTCCAATTGTCTCCGACATTCTCACCCACACTTTTCCCTCATTCTCCCATTCCTTTCTCCATCCTACCGATCTTGTCAGAATGTGAGAGTTGGGAATATATAGTACAAAGTGACTGCCCGAAAAGAAGGATAGGACACGGTATAGTCTGTGCAAGAAAGAAGACATTCTGGCAAGATGGGAAAATTACTCCAGCTCGGTCAGTATTGTTTCAACAATTATTTATTTGGTCTCAAATTTTAGGAAACATTCCGATGTATAATTTGAGATAAAATTTATAATTTTTCAACCAATATTGACCGAGCTAGAGTCGTTTTCACATCTTGTCAGAATGTTTTCTTTGCTTGGACAGACTATACGGGTACCTATAATCCTCTTTCCAAAATTCCAGCATTCCTCCACACAAGTATGTTCTCAGGACGATTGAATGGTCATTTAATGGGACGAATTTCAACAAGACATGTATAGCCTCGTTTAGCTTTTGACTGCACGAACAATAAGATTGACAGGAGAGGACCACACATTACATTAATACACTGAGAGAACATAGCACGTAGGACCATACATAGCCATTAATGAACGTGTAAACAAAGACCTATTCATGAGCAAATTAAAAATTTCCGCATGCTAACTCAATTTCATAACGATAATCATATTATGTGTTTGCGGGTAATACGGTCATGGTTCAGTAATTCATCACAATACCTCTGGCGCTACCAGTAGCAGAATTGAAAGCAAAACAAGATATTGTCAAATATTCTACTTAATAAGAGGGTAAATGTGAAAGGACCAAGACCAGAAACAATAGAGTTGAAACTCTATTTACTATCAATTGAAGTTTGTCAATATCCCGGTTGGCTGTCAGTTACAGAACGGTACTGTGCCACCTACAAAATCAACGATTCCAGGAATTAACAGTGACTTTGAGTTGAATAATATTTTCTAAGAAAGTTCAAATTCTATCCATGGAATCAGTAAATATTTGAGGAATTATACTGTGGGTGGTATCGTTTGACAGGTGTCAAGAAACCGGGATATTGACCATAATTACCAAATTTATAATATACATTACTTTCAGTATTTAATGAAGTTTCAAATCTCCATATATAGATATAATAATCTTATAAAATACAAAATACCATGTACTAGTCTGGTCAAGATGGAGAATTAACTCAAGGTCGGTCAATATTATCGTTAATAATATTAAAAATACCAAGACGTCTTCGTTGCTCGACATTGCATTGCTATGAATGATTAGACTATCTAATCTGAGGTGATTATCTAATCTAAACTATAAGGGACTATATATTTTTTACAGTAAAATCTCAAATGATTTCACTAACGAATCACAAAACTCATCAAAAAACTGACTGTAACTTTTTTCGAGAAATTAGTGAAAACTTGTATGGAAGTGATTTGTTGAGGTAACCTTATCGCAGTCTATTCGGAACCTAACTACCTATAGGACTAACTATAGGATGGCTTCCAAACAACATGAAAACAGTGTAATTAGAGAACATTTCGGACTTTATCGCAATTACGAGATCTTTCCCTAATTCTTATTATGTTGTTAGCATGCTATCCCACCTAGCTCACTCAGGACTACTTCGCTCTCTATTGCACATAACAAATGTTCCTTATAAGTGTGGAAATGTCTCTCCACTCTCTTTTTTCATTTACTATTTCACTCGTCATAATACTTTATTCCACATTTCAATTATTGTGCTCTTTGTATACTTAAAATGTAACATCAATATATCAGCCATTATTTGAAAATTGAACTTTAAACTTATTAAAAATGGGCTTAAGCTTGAAACATGTCTGTGTAAAAATAATACTATTAAAGTTTTAAAAGGGGTATTTGATTTATTTCATTTTATCCATCAACCATCAATATATCACTTAGAACTATTGAAACATAACGTACACCAAACTAATAAGCTAAATCATGTATACTTTTCATTATCTGCAGACAATTAATTGATTCACAAATTTAAACTTACTTGAAACTGTTGAAGCAAAATCGATTACTAGACTAATTAGCTAACTCGTGTAAATACTTCATCGACTATAGACTATTAATTCACAAATTCAAACTTTGTGAAATGGGAAAGAAAAAAGCATAATTGAGACAAAAATCTACAAAAATTCCAACATTAAATTTTCTCAAACAGGGTAAACCCGCAGCCCGCAACACCCAATCTATCACATCCAAGGTTGTTACCATCAATATCAAGAATGGCATAGAAAATTCAACTCTTTCTTCTGAGTGAGTGAGAGAGAGTGAGAGAGAGAGTTTCATCAACTCAAGATGAAAAAAACGTCAGATGGAGAATTTTAACGGCACAGGTAATGGCCCGTTTACCCGCTGAACAGCCGGCAATGACTGCAGATAGTGCAATAGTTCCTGCACTTGAAAACTATAATTATTCTAATTATTCAACGAAAACGACTGCAATCGCCAATAAACGACGCAACGAGGGAAAACTAATCCCCAAGATCCACGCTGGGTCGATTTTCTGTGCAATGCACGCATGCTTCCAATGCTTTACCATATGCAGCTTGCTTGAGTCGCACAGAGAATCGACCTGAAGTTGAGATCGGCTGCTGCAGTGCAAAACGCCCGGCAGCTGCACCCAACGCCCGCACGCGCGCGTGCACTGGTATAAATAATAAAAATGAAATGGCAATAAAATTAAAATTATTCCGCCATTTTGCTCCACGCCATGACCGTCTCTACGTCCGCAACGCAAGGAGTGCTTTATGTCTCAATTCGCGTTGCACGCCCAATAATTTTCCAACACAGTCAGTGCTAAAAATATCCAATTACACACACAATTACTCACGTGTTCACGTTTCTAACGAGGAAACCTGAGGGGGAAAATTCAAATTTGCCCAGGACATGCGGCAAGGGTGAAAAAGATGTCTGTTGCTTCTGTTGTTTCACCTCGTTGAATACTTTGTGATTAAAATGATATAAAACGCAAACGATAACAGGTCAGTTCAAGTGAAACATTTTGATGATTTGAAGACGTGCTTTCAGTTTAATTAAATTTGCGATAAAGAATTTTTCATATTTAAACCAGTCCTTACACTCTTAAATAATTGTAATTTATGACTAATGAGACCAATGAAGGGAGTATAAGTTTCCACAGCTTGAATTTACCACTCGTAATTTTTTTAATTTCTAAAGCATTACCATGTACTTAATTGTTGAGTTGAGATAAACTAAAGAAAATGTAAATCTGGAAACTCAGTTGGAAGAAGTTCTTCCATCTTCCAACCTAAGTTTTGAATTTCATAAAGAAATCACTCAAATTTCACGTTTTTCATACACTAGAATCTATACAAGAAATCCTCCACATAGAATCAACCAAAGAACAAGAATTGAAAAGAATCACCTCAGATTAGATTTGCTTTGTTTAAATTGTTACTTTTCCTTAGTTCAAGGGTTTATATCTTCCAATTGTTTGATTTCTCTAAATAGTTTTTCAACTATTCGATGCCTAGTGAGATTCGACTGCAATTGAAATTTCTCTAAAAGTTACTAGTTTCTTTAATATGTGAAAAGATATCAGTTTCTTAATATGTGAGAGTTGAGATAAAATGAAAAAATGTAAATCTGGAAACTCAGTTGCGTGCTAACGTTTTTCACGTCATTCCGCAGAACTAATTCTTTAAAAAAAAAGATATGATTTACGATGATAAGTGAACGTCGTTTTCTAATGAAAGCTCACCTTTAAATCGGATAACAGCCACTTCAACAATGAATACTACAATATATTATGTAAGTTCCAACTTGAAATACATTGTATTCCGTATCTTATACATGGAGAGTTGGAAGTTATATAGAATTCAGTACAAATTAACTTGCTGTTCACAACATATTATGATGTAATTTCCCATTTGGAGTTCATTGTATTCTTTATCTTTTACGTGGAGAGTTGGAAGTTACATAGAATACAGCATAAAGTAGCCTAGAAGAGAAATTCCAGACGCCTTTCAGATTCAATTCCAAGTGCAACAGACGGTAACAGTACAGCGTACTTTTCAAGAGAGAAGGCAGACTATCGTACAGCACCACTAGGAGGTTCGCTATAGAAATTCACCGCTAATTATTGCATTTTTCCACAATAATTAATTAGCGCAATACCGCGTTCAATGCATGCACTGGCTAGTTGTTTTCTTTTTTTCTCTTTTCGGCTCTGTTCCTGGCTGCGGAGAATGGTTATAGTCTGACCTAGCAAAGAAGACATTCTGGCAAGATGGGGAAATGATTCCAGCTCGGTCAATATTAGTTCCAAAAATAAAAATTTATTCTCAAATTGTGGAAAACATTCTTATTTACAATTTTAGACCAAATTTACAATTTTTGAACCAATACTGACCGAGCTGGAGTCATTTTCCCATCTTGCCAAATGTCTTCTCTGCTTGGACAGGCTATAGTCAACCAGGTAAGGAGTCAGCCAAACAAGGCTGCTGGCATACAGCTTAGTGAAAGTGATACAATGTTTAATTGTTCATTACGTTAAAATAGTTCCATAGTTCATTACGATAAAATAATTCAATTGTTCAGTGCGATAAAATAGCAAGTGTCGAATACAAGTCGGTTCCCGAATTTGGATAAAATTTATATTGCTATAATGTATTAATTTTGACAAACTTAATGTTTTAGTAAAAGTAATTTGATAATATTGTTCGTAAAAACTGGTTTCAAACAATTTTAGACACCATGTTCATCAAGTGTTATATTGTATGGACAATTTAATTGGGACCCTCTGAAATGCTGATTACCATGGCATTCTATAATACTTGTTGAGTAGTTGTGAAGGCGATATTTATTTATTCATTGAAAACATACAATTGAAGGAACAAAAAAACAGAAAGAAAGAAAACTATTGTAGTAGTTATCAATATCAAATGAAAAGACGAGATTTCTTCAAAATCGATAAAAGCAAAAATTTCTTTAAAATCGAGCTACTACCAGTAGGCCTATCTCGATTTTTAAAAATCTGTGGTTACATAATATCTTACATTTTTATTCAATTTAATTTGATACAAAAATATCCTCATCTAAATATCTCTTGTACAATGCTAGTGCTACTGATAGAAGATTATTAAAAAAATCATAACAGTCATTTAATCGAATAATAATATCATTAATTTCTTAAATGCTTGTTATATCTTGGATAAAGAAATTGATTCATAGTACATTTCAGCCCTCTAACCAATTTATCGATTTGTTAATGTTGTCGAAGTTAACAAACTTAATGATTTATTGATAAACTCGCTTCCTTTTATCGAGAATGGGGTTTGACTATATAACTTATAGTTGTATTGTTTATAGTTGGATTTGGAGCAGTTACGAAGAAACTAAATCGAGTATATTGATCCTGAGCAGTAGAAGGGGAACACCTGAAAGATAGATAGTCTGTCCAAGCAAAGAAGACATTCTAGCAAGATATTGACTCCAGCTCGGTCAATATTGGTTCAAAAACTAAAAATTTTATATCATTTACATCAAATATATTTCCTACAATTTGAGACCAATGTTAAAATCTTTGAACCAATATTGACCGAGCTGGAGTCAATTCCCCATCTTGCCAGAATGTCTTCTATGCTTGGACAAACTAGTCTACCGACGAACTATCAATGGAGATAAAGCAGAGCACGAAAATTTTCAATTTATAGGCCCGACACAGAACGGTAGCGTCACAAAAGAGGAACAGAAATATTGTGAGAGAAATACAGTGAATGAGGGAAAGAGAGACAAAAAGAGTAACAAAGAGAGAGGAAAAGAGAATAAGGGAGAAAATCCAGCTCAAGGACCACATTCTCTCGCTCTAGGTCTAGGAGAACAAACGAATGACAAGCCCTCACGCGAACATAGGGAATGTACTATTTAAATACCTCCAAAGAAACTGAGGGTGAGGGGAAAGATACCCAACTTGATCGAATTCAAAAGACACTATATATTCATGCTTTATAACCTACCAAAAGCGACCTAGTTTCATAATAATAGCTACAAGATGCCGAACCAAACAAATATGCTATGCCGAATTCCCAAGCTTAGAAAACAAACTTTGCTGAACTAATAATGAGACAGTGCGATATGGCATGATATCACTTTGGATATGAACATGGAATATTCAGGTAACAGGTTTAATATTATACATAATTGTTTTTTATTTTCAACATCTCCAAGAATTTGAACTTAAAAAGTGAAGAGTCTGATCATGTATTGTTAATAAAAAGATGAACTGAATGTGAAGTTATGATGGTTTCTAAAACAATATGGACAGTTGACAATTAGCGGTTGCATTGGTGCAGCCGGAACATAGGTACCAGTAGAATGTAAGTCGACTTTACCACTTGAGCAGTGTAGAACCAAATCATGAAATTAACTAGTGCGAATTCATAAAATATCAAAAAATATAAAACGATTCAGGAGGTATGATGAAGTACGGAAGGGGTACTTCATTACACCAATGATGATGTTACTATATTACTATACAGACTGTAAAGGTACAGCCATTCTCTGTACTCGTATGTATTTTCATGGCTTTTTAAATTATTGAAATAGATTAATTCTAGAATGCAAACTCACATGAATCCGGTCGGCAAGACAACAAATTATTGGCATTCCTACCTGAAAAGAAGAGAAATTTCATTAATAATCTCATTCGACCTCCATTAGAGAAATGTAACTCATAAAGTTAATATGGATGAGAATTAATATAACTCATGAATGTAATGAAATCGATTATTGAAGCTTACCCTGATATTCCTTTCTTCCTTGGCTCCAAACACAACAGGCCATGAACACTTTGTTTCTTATACATTTTACAATAACAGAATAATCGAGAAAGATCAAAACACCATAGCATAACGATCGGTTTACATATTGATCAATAGATCTTGCCACCATAACAGCAAACACTTTACTATTTAACACTAAGAAAGAATTTGACACAAAATTTTAAAAATTCTATCTCAAGACACCAACACTTTCCAAAAACATTCAAATTGAATAAATAATTAGAACCAAGTTGATCACTTAATAAATAAAGTAAAGTTGATGAATCAATAAAAATGAAATAAATTTTTCAATCCCCGACAGTAGGTTGTTGCTGTAAGCCGGTTCGGAGACAACAATCAACTGATAACACTGAACACTAATCTGGCGAAACAGAATCCAATCGCGGAACCACATCACATCACATCACACCCTCCCCAACCCAGCCCACATTCGCAGCTGTAACTCCATTTACGTTCAGAAGGACGTTTGTCATCAGACTACTCTAAATTAATGTAACTCCCAACTCAACTCAACACGTATAAGATAGACTACAACATGTATACCAAGTTGAAAGTTACATCACATAGTGGTCCACACAATCACGCCACAAGGCGCAATATTTTGACAACTATACTCTGGTCTAGCAAAGAAAACATTCAAGCAAGATGAGAGAATGACTCCAGCTCGGTCAATATTAATTAAAAAATTAGAGATTTGGTCTCAGATTGTAAAAAAAATGTTGCTCTACAATTTGACACCAAATATATAATTTTTTAACCAATATTGACCGAGCTGGAGTTATTATCCCCATCTTGCCAGAATGTCTTCTTTGCGCTCGACTAGACTATAGTTAGCTACAAAGAAACATACCTCCAACTTTTGCAGAGGAGGGGTCTGAGATATTGGCACAATTTGCGGAACAAGTTCAATAGCCGTTCCCCTCCCCCCTTCCAAACAACACCTGAAGGTTGAAATACGTCGAAGAGTTGTGTAATATTGATGATAGCAGCGGTGAGCAGTGCTGAGGAAGAGTGTTGTACTGAATGTGGAATGTAGTGTTAGCGAATGGTGTGCAACGATATGAAAGTTCTGAGACAGACACGCGTATGCTCATCACAGCGTGCAGAACACTGGCGGCTCGTGCCCACGAAACAGGTGAAGTGCTGTACAGTAAAAGATACGGGCACTTCACCTGTTTCGTGGGTACGAGCCGCCAGTGATGCAGACGTCAGACCAGCACGTCATCAGACCACGGCCCACTTATCTACTATAAAAAAAGAAATCACCTTTTCCAACCGCGCTCACCTATTTGGCTATTCAGTGCGGAAATATCGGAAATACTATCCGCGCAATTTCCAGATTACACGTTATTTCCAGATGTTTAGTATAAGACTTTTAAGTTCTATTTTCCCTAGTTATTTCTGTCTTGTAGTGATTCATTATGTTGAGTTTACTTGAATAGTGTAGGATGTAATGACTTCATCCTATCAGATCATGAAAACATGATAGTTACCATATAAAGTTCACTCTACCAACATAAACCCATAATTAAGGTTAAGTGTAAGAGAGGACCTATGAGTCCTAACTTGAGGCATGCTTGTTCGAGTCAGCGATAATATAATATGAGAATATTAGTATATTATATATATAAGTATAGTTATAAGTATTATAGTATTATAATATTATAAGTATATATAGTATAATATTAGTATATTATATAGAATATTTCTATATTCTATTCTCTCTGGTTCGAGTATACCATTTAGGAATACGATAGAACTGGTTTTTCAGAAGTAATAATAACTATTTGATTGATTTACAAATTGGAAAAGTGAGATGACATGTACAGTAATGTGATATTAAGATAAAGCACGGTATTCATAGCATTAATTAACTAATCAAATGCTACAAAATCATTCAACACAAATTCCTTTGAAACAAAAAATTCGAAGAGCAAGCACCGACTTTTGAATAAAGAATTCAAAAAAGTAGCCGGAAAGTTTGAATAATACAACGATGATGTTGCCAGCAAAGATAGAAGTTATTGTGGGCTAGCTAGACGTGAATAAGAGCACATTCTTCTATATGAGGCCCATGCCACACTATACAGGTACCCACGCAATAGACCCGCAGTGGAGGCGTCTGCCTAGGTATCAAGTAATGCCAGTATGCAAATAAAGTACGCCCAGCTTTCTTCTCTCTTACTCTCCTTCTCATTCAAACTTCTCTTTTACTCTTTCTATTACTCTCTTTCTCACTGTTTTTCTCTATTTATCATTCATCATTATCATATCATTCTCTCTTTCTCATCATTTATCTCTTTTCATCACTCTTTCTAATTCTAACTGTTTCTTTCTATCTTTCATTCTCTATTTATACCTCTCTCTCATTTTTACTATTTTTCTCCATTTATCACCTACTCTTTCTTTTTTATCTCATTTTTATTCCTCTTCAATTCCTTTTTCATTTCTGTAATTTTCATTTTTTATTTTCCATCATTTTTCAAACTTTTTTCCTTTTCATCAATCTCTCATTCTCACTCTTTTTCTCCATTTATTTTTCTTTTTCTTTTTTTATCACTTTCTTTTTGCTCACTCTTTTTCTCTACTCATCACTCTTTCTTTCTCACCCTTTTCATCACTATCTTCCTCTTACTCACACACACTCTTTCTCTCTCTCTCTCGTTTATCTTCTTTCTCTAACTACATCTCATCTCACCGTTCAGATAGCTGCGAGATGCTTTGAGCGAGAGAGATAGAGAATTGAAGAATTGAATAATGACCTTTATTAGGGCGGAGTTAGGACTCTATGTCCTCTCTACCACACAATCATTGAGAGAGAGAGAGAGAGAGAGAGATGGATTGATTGAATGTTTTATTTTTCTCCTGCCAAGGTTGAAACCAAATGGTTCCCTCTTCCACCTAACCAGGCCAACATAACTACACAAAACAAATCAGTAGTCTACTTCTAATACATAAAAAATGATAAAAAATAATAAAGAATATTGTAATGTCAAAGTATTTAAAATAATGATAAATTGTTCATATAGTATGTTCCCATTAATAAAAATGTTCCACATAAAATAATATTAGTTCACTCAAAAGACGTAGAAATTACACATTGAGTTCACATTGAGAGAGAGAGAGAGAGAGTGAGAGAGAGAGTGAGAGAGAAGTACTTGGTACTTTCACAATGTTGCTTCACTGTGTGCTTGAGAGCGCAAAGCCTCTCTACTTTCCCTCAAGGCTATCTTCACTTCTGCATCTGCCCGTCAGCTTCTTTGGCTGCTGCGGGGACTGGAAGCTGTTCAGCCACTCCTCACAACTATACTCTAATACTCTATACTTTAATTGATGTAACTCCCGACTTGGTGGAACGCAAATTAAATAGGATTTACAGTAAATTCTCGGTCGGAAGTTACATCAAATTTAGTATAAGCAGCAGTGGGTCTACCTGCTTACTGGGTTAACTACTACTTCTGGCCGATGCTGCTATGGTCTGGTCCGGCAGAAGACACTCTGGCAAGATGGGAAAACGACTCTAGCTCGGTCAATATTGGCTGAATAATTATGAATTTGGTTTTTAATTTTAGAGCAGGATATTTTCTACATTTTGAGGCTAAATTTATAATATTTGAACCAATATTGACCGAGCTGGAGTCGTTTTTCCATCTTGCCAGTCTGTCTTCTTTGTTCTACCAGACCTCGGCATTCCACAACACCCGGTGTTCCCCGACGCGCTAATTTACTTTTCAAACAGAGAAAACGATGTCATTTTTCCCAAACTAAATTTTGGAAATTCTTGTTTTCAAAACATTGAAAATTCCATGGACTGCTTGCACAATAGCGGATTAAAATTAAAATTAAATTGACATTTTCAATACTTAATGGATTAAAGTCAACATAAAAGTTATTCATATTAAATGAAAATACAAGACGTTGTCAAACCTCTGATTTATTAAAAAATCGAGATACCGGTTTCGGTTTGTTACACCATTATCAATCTCTGGTAAACTGAAACCGGTATCTCGGTTTTTTAATAAATCATTGGTTTGACAACTTTTCATTTAATACGGATAACTACCACAATATCACCTTCACAACTACTCAAAAAGTGAAAGTTATCCCAATTACTTATTGAAATTAACATCTCTAATTAAAAATTGAGCTTCACAGATCTTTGATAAATAACGGTTCGACAACAAACAAACAAAAATATTTTGAGGAATAACAGATCAATATTCAGGAACCAATATCAACCATCTGTCCACATTAATCCAGCCTTACATTAAAGAGTATCAAACCTTTAGGTAATCTGAATATTGATCGAATTAAAAACAAGGGCATAACTTGGTGGCCACTACATGACCATTAAGAAGGTTTTATAATATAGAAGGGAGAAGAGAAGGGAAATGAGGATTATCCGATTATGATTATGATTATGAAGTAGAAAGTGAGAGAATAGGATTGTAAGAAGGAGGAGAATGGGGAAAGGAAGAGAGGAGGATGGGAAGAGGAAGAGAGGAGGAGAGTGTGAGGAGGAGAAAAAAAGGAAGAGGATGAGGATTATGATCAAGAAGTATGCGAGAATATCAAGAAGTAGAAAGAGAGGGGAGAGGATTATAAGAAGTAGCAGAATGGGAAAAGGAGAAGAGAAGGAGATTGTGAGAAGGAGAAGAGGGTGAGGAGAAGAAATGAAAGAAGAGGAGGAGGATGAGGAAGAGGACAACAGATGGGTGCAGAGTAGCCATCGGCGGAAGTACACAAGAACGAATACTTTGGCCAGCACATGGCAATATAAGGTCGCGTGGCAACTATAGGGTTATTCTGACCAGTATCAGATGACAAACACACACTGACACACTAAAGTAATCCAACACTAATGTGGATGAAGTTCATGGTTTAGAGGTGGACAATGTGTTACATGGACTTTCAATACTAGATCCTGCGTTTATTATAGTCAGCAGGTCGAGCAAAGAAGACATTCTGGCGAAGATGAGAAAATGTCTCCAATTCGGTCAATATTGGTTCAAAAATTGTAAATTTGTTCTCACATTGTACACTCTTCTCTACAATTAAAGTTGAATATCATTTTTGAACCAATGTTTACCGAGCATGAGTCATTTTCCCATCTTGCAAGAATGTCTTCTTTCGAACAGACTATATAGGCTTCTATGAGACTATTGCCGGGTTTTTCCAAGCTCACTCAAAGTTGAGGGACCTCAAATTCTGATGAACAGCTGACATTTTCTATGATAAGTATAGGAAATGTAGTAAACTTGAGGGTCCCTCAAATTTGAGTGTGATTTGTAAAACCGGTTATATGAGAGCTTTTTATTTCTGTATCCAGTAGCCCACTATAGAACACAATAATAGAGTTTCCTTTTGGAGTATTAAATCCAAATTCCATTTCCAAAAACTAAGATAATGGGAGACGGATGAATACAAAATATTCAATTTTCAACATTGAAATGGGTACGACTAAGTGAGCAAAATTGAATATTTGCGCATAAAGAATTTAATAAAATGAAGTAATTCTCTTCTCTACCATATCACATTCTCAGTGTTACAAAAAGGATAAGACTATTTCAAAAGGAGAATCGGAGAAGGAGGATAATATGGAGAATTGATTTTGAACGAATGTGGTGGCAGAAGAGACAGAACAAAAAAACAAGTAAAAAAAACTATGAATGTTTTTCACATTGATATTTTGATATGATAAAAATTATACAATAAAAGGGACAAAAATACAGGCATTCGCCCAAAACATCTTCTAATCAAATTTAGATTTAAATGTCCAAATTCAGGTTATGTTTCTTTGAAATTTTCACTCACACAATATTCACAGTATTCATTCAAGAGAGAGCCAGGTTCAATAATAGTGCTGAGATAAAACCTTTAGAAAGGGTTTAAAAGAAGAGAGAGAGGGAGAGTAAGTTAATATAGGAGAGGAACATAATCACCACGTGCTAAATAAAGATGGAGAGAACGCACGCTATCGGAGTGTTGTACAGTACTTGGTTGCAGTTACCATATAAATAGCCGTAGATGGCCTCAGGTCTAACTTGCAGCATAACCTACCCCAACTTCGTGTCCGATGGACTTAGCAAGTGCTGAATAATATTGCAAGGCCTACGACCCACAATCTTTAACAGGCTCCAACAAAATTGGCGGTTAGCGAATATGTTGAATTACTGCCCAGCTCAGTGAGGATAGTCTGGAAGCGCTCGGCAAGAGCGAAACGATTTTACTGAGGTAGCTTAGAAATCTATATGCTTTTGTAGACTGCTCGCCGACTGTCCTGAGAGAGCTGAGCATTAATAACAGTCTTTCGTCAACTGCCAGTCTCGTTAGGGTCTGTTATAGCCAGGTTGACACGCAGACCTGAAAAGTCAATCCTTGCAAAGTGGCTTATACTATAAAGCGATCAAGAGTGTTGGAAAATCCACTAAGAAAACTGTACTTTTATTCATGACTCGAGTATATTGGGTCAATGTAGACTTACTGCACACGATACCACTACAGTACAGTACTACTGCCGAATATTGGGAGATTTATTTGCTGTATATTGGGGAATATTGGCAAATATGGGGGGGGGGGGAATTATTGAATATTGCGAATATTCAGCTTCAAATGATTTTATGTACAATATTATTCGAATAGTAAGATATTTTACAAAAAACTAGTACTACAAGAAGGAGGGGAAGAAGAATAAAATGGAGGTGATGAAGAACATGCAGAAGAGAAGAAGAAGGAGAAGAAGCAGAAGTGAGAGAAGGAGGATGAAAAGAAGCAGAAGTAGAATTAGGATGAGGAGGAGAAATAGGAACATAAGAGATATGAGAACAAGAACAAGAAGAATAATGAGAGATTGAATAATAAGGAAGAAGAATAAGAATAAGAAGAAGATGATGAAGAAAAAGAAGAAGAAGAAGAAGAAGAAAAAGAAGATGATGAAGAAAAAGAAGAAGAAGAAGAAGAAGAAGAAGAAGAAGAAGAAGGAGAAGAAAAGAAGAAGAAGAAGAAAAAGAAGAAGAAAGAAAAAGAAGAAGAAAAAAAGAAGAAGGAAAAAAGAAAAAGGAGAAGAAACAGACGAGATTCAGGACATTCAGCTCCACTTTTTTCTCCAAAATTACAATACTAGATTCGTATTCTTGTAAAATATCCTCTCACTGAAATACAGTACTGTATTATCATTCATTTATTCATGGTTATGATTTTTCAACATCATTCACTGAACTATCAATGTATGTCGTGCTGAGATTAGTACAATAAATGGTAATGTGATCTTGATTTTTTATTTTCATCAATTTTTTTCCATAATATTTATTTATTTTCATAATGTCTATTATGAAAAATTACAAATTCATATCTGCGAAAACCCTTACATGGAGAAAAATAGAAATAACTATTCAAAACACAAATTTCAAGACAAAAAACGTAAAAATATTTTCACAAGCCATCTGCCTGCCATTGCAGAAACTTTGTGTCACGCTTGGTGGTTTACATGCTTGTACTGTCTGTCATCTCCTATGTACAGAGTAACCCGTTCCCTCCTTACCCCCCTCTATTGTGCCCCCCACAAGACCACACCTCACTTCTTCATAGTTTTGTGGTGATTATTGTGGATGCTTTGCCATGCATATCATGACACCACCTGCTAGTGTTGCTACCAACAGTCATACTCTCTATTCTTTCTGTTTAGAACGAGAGGACCTTGACCCACCCGTTCAAGTACCGTTGGCTTGGTGACAATCATTTCGAAAAATCATTGCCTCCTTAATAAAATACTATATAATAGAGATTTAATATAATAATGATAATATTTCAGTCAATATACGATATACTGTACTTGAATGCAAACATGTTCGTGAGATAGTTTTCTAATTTGAATTCTTCAACTTTACTATCCACATAATATTATCATTATTCAATTGTTTGCTTTTTTCAGATTTCTACTACCGTATGATTGCAGGTTTGACGTCTAGAGGGATCGAACTACAACGGCTACAGCTAAGCCTAAAGAACGATTTCACTTGGAACAAAAGAAATAATGAAAATTTATTTTTAAAGATTTTCAGTGAATGGCATTATTAATTTGTATCAATTGATTGATTTTCATTTTCTTTTGTGAAATTTGGAATGTGTTAATAAAGTTCTATTCTATTATTCAATTTATTAAGTTTTTTTTGGTGAATGCCTGTTGATTCATTCAAAATAATTGTTATGTATATTAGCGACCACATAATACAAATACAATTGAAGACACGATTTCCATTATAACAACCACATCCAAATGTGTGAGCATAACCTTTTATTTTGAATATCAATCTTGGAAAGAGGAGACGTTTTGGACTCTGTCCATGTTCCAATCCTATTTTATTTTATTCTAGTTATTTGATAAATAAATTATGTGGTCACTGATGTATGCTGTACTGTCAATCATAATTTTTGATAATAAAATATACAGTATATCTCATCTCATCATCAACTATTGAGAGTTACATGCTACAGAGATGAACTGAAGGTATAACAGGGTTCGCTGAGCAACCCCAGCGGAACCCCAGTGACCTCCAAAACAGCTGTTAGTCTGTGACGTACCGCGTCTGGCAGTAAAAAAGTTGTCTGGCCAAAAATTTAAACCTCCTACACTTTTAGATACTTTGAGACAGAGAGACACAGTACAAGACTATTGTGTGTTGGTGGTTTGTGTTGCGGTGGGGAAGGGGGGGAGAAGAAGTTTGGGGGTTGGCAAGGTCGTTTAGGGCGCCACTAGGGGGGTAAGGGGGGGATCGGTGTCACTGCTCTGTGCACTTCCCACACCGATTGCGCGCAAATAATCTAAATTGAAAAAAAAGAAAAAAATTCAATCGCGCGAGTGGGGACAATGTGCGGGACCTCAAAAACCAGACATTGCATTATATTGTTATTTTGCCACACACCATTCATTCTCACACGAGTCGCCTACCTCGTATCGTGTTGAAATTTCATTAATATGCGCCCATTCATCATTAATTTATTACATTTTTAAGAACATGTTAGGTATAGTCTCTCTATCTCTCTCCTCTCACTCTCTCTTTCTACATTTCCCTTCCTTTTCCCCCCGGGCGAAGCCGCATCAACTTGTTCCTTGTCTGTGGGAAATTCTAGTTGTTTCTGGTGGTGAATGTATGAGCGAGATGACCTATTGTTCTTGCATTGAGGTTCGATGCCCGCGTTATGGCTTTCACCGTGTCTTGCCTTTTTTAAATGGAAACTTTACTTTTTCGCCAAGTAAATATCTCTTGATTCATTAGATTTGTGAAATAATTCAATAATAATAATCCAGATATTGGGAGTAATTGTGGAATGTTAAATCATAAACAGTTCTAAGTTGCATTTGATATCAATTATATTGAGCCCAATATATCACGCAATATATTATGCAATACGTTGCATTTGAGCCCAATATCTTAATAATTAAGGGTGATTCGAGTTTCAATATAAAATTAATTTAAATTTAGATTAATACCTTTCTGAAGAAATTAAATTTCAACCAGGAAAACAATAAAAATATAAATCTGTTTCCATAGATGATATCATTTGACATATTTCCTTATGAATGACATCACTCGAAGTTTGAGAAAACATTTTATAATAGGCTAATCATGTTTCTCTTGAGAGAAGCTACTTCATTACTTTATTGAAAAATACATAAATCATAGAATGGGAATGATTTTGCACATTCAAAGAAGATTGGAATGTAAAATTTGATGTTTCTATGATTACAATTCCTCTCTGATACAATGTAGAAAATGTATACAGTACTCCCTGCTAACATCCAGCACAGGTAGACAAGTAAAATAAAGAATTCGCTTATGAACAAAATCCATGAATTCTAGGTTTCAATGTTGAATTATTTTAGAGATCTAATTCAAATTCGGTAGAATGATTTGTGCATATTGTAAAAATGAATAAAACTCTCAACATTCTTCTGCATTAAAGTGTAATTTTTGAAAAATATAAATTATTTTATTGCAATATTTCTCATAAATAAATTATTTTTTGTGTTTTATTCCAACCGAAAATCTATTATTGAATAACTCTCTATAAAATTATCAACTACAAGACTAAAAAATACTAATTTATTCTTTAACAAATTATCAGGATTTAGTAAATTCCACACCAACAATATTTCACAAAACCGTCTGTCACTGGCGGCTCGTGCCCACGAAATAGGTGAAGTGCTGTACAGAAAAAGATACGGACACTTCACCTGTTTCGTGGGTACGAGCCGCCAGTGCCGTCTGTCTAGCTCCAGTAGTCCAGCATGAATACATTGAGCACCGCTACAAAATGAGCTTCACAGCCAGAACAAGATAAGAAGAAAGCTCCTCATCCGTGGCAAGAGAACGGTCGCTCCATTCTATTTTAATCCAATTAACCAATAATTAATATTAATCACTATCTGCGATCGACCGGTAATCGTCCAACTACATTTTTCTACTCCATGGAGGGAGTAGAAGTACTCATTGTACTTATTCGGAGCCTCAAAAGTAGTGCAATATTATTCAAGAATTCCTATCCCTCGCAATGTTCCCATTTTATTCAGATTCCCCTCCTACTCATGTCCCCCCCCCACCAACAATAACACTTGAAACCCCCACCACAACATTCTGCCATTCTACAATATTAATTAGCTAATTTCATTCGTTCTAGTTCGCATTGCGGTCATCGCAAGGCTTACCTCATTGAGAAAATTAGCACGTTTTACCAAAAAGTGGAAAACAATTAAACAGGAAAGTAGCCTGCCAAAAGCTTTTAGATGCTTATTTTTATTATTTAAAATATTATAATGATTGAATGTTAATAAAGTAAATTTAATTGCACTGGCGGCTGGTACCCACAAAACAGGTGAAGTGCCCGTATCTTCTACTGTTCAGCACTTCACTTATTTCGTGGCACGAGCCGCCAGTGTTTCATTGTTAAATGAAGATTATGCGTACAACTTTTAGAAACCAAATTCATAACTACAAAATAAAATTTAAGTCCAACGTTTGGGCTCATCAAAAACGCCTTTTCATAAAATTCACAAGCTTTGTAATGTTGAAGACTTCCCTATGATACAAACTGTATCATTACTATGTGGAAACGTTCGACAATGCACTAGTAACGTTCAAAATGCTAAAGACCAGGCTTAGCCCGAATGAATGTTGAGAGCAGACAAAGTGAAATGAGATGATCAGTGGCAAAAGACATGGGCATGACAAGGACGGAAGAAGAACTGCACTAACGACGGGGCATCAAATTACCTTGCATTTCTTTTAAATTATAATTGAACGTTGCAAGTCCATAATTTTCCGTCCGATTCTGTATTTCCTTCTCCGGCATAATGCACTGAGCTCATTGCGGAGTAGCCTTTACCACGCTTGGAAATCAACGAGGAAACTTTTAAAATAACTAGTAAACTTGAAATATGAATAAGAATGAAATATCTATCCCCAACTGAATCTGCAGGGAAGATCTCCTCCCTAATTTATCTTAAACTGCACTATAAAATAATGTATTTTGGCGTATTTGATTGCATTATTATTGTATTTATTGCACTATTTTAAACACGATTGTTTTATTCATGCAGTTCCATTTATCCAACATGCGTCAACATGTTACTGAGATTCAGATATTTTCGCAAGATGACTTCATGGATGACGCAACAAGTACATGTAATTCTCGACAAAAGTTTTCCTTATTTTCATTTCATCAAGGAAAATTTGATTATTACATCCCTATTTATTCAGAAAACTTAGATTTTAAACACTAATTCATCAAATAAATTCTTTGGGAAATTCTGAAGGTTCAGAATTATCAATTATTTGAGAGATCCTACCTCATACATTAGAATTTGAGTTACTGAAATGATTGTTAGAATCAAAAAGGAAGGTAAACCACTATATGGGTTACATGGGCAATTGCTACAAGTTTATATAATATTCATTATATAATGTAACCTAGCCTAAAATTAGTTTCTTTAGTACACTCTATAGTCTACACTGATGATGATGTAAAATAACATTGAAACAATATTGTATATAGTCAATAAATTTATTTTGCGATACTGACAAATTTGTGCTCCTTAATTAATAATGTAGAGTATTGAGAAGAAATACACCAAAACAATAAAAAAGTGATAAAATTGAATAAGGGCTGAGCTCATAAAAACGTTGATTCCATACAAAACCATAAAACTAGTAGTCTACTATATGATTTCAAATACAAACAATAAAAAATTCGGGCATGGCATGATTATTACTGTTAACTGAAGAATACAAGCCACAATGAAGAACCTATGGAAAAGCTATCATAAAAACTATCCAACATACAATCAAAAAAAGATTATCCTTTTCTCGTTATTCAGAACAAATTTACCGTAACTTACTCACAATGGTACCAGTAAAACAATTCGTGACCATAACTGCAAACCCAAATATGGCAGAGCAGTCGTAAAAACTATTTTTTCTGATGACTTCGCCGAAAAAATACTACTGTATTTGAGTAATAGATTGTGCCCGGTATTTTCAATCAAGATAAATTGCTCCTAAACCATATTTCTATACACCATACATTATTTGAAACCTTCATACATGGGAAGGCACGAGGATATCATACAAAAAACCACGAGGATATTATTTGGAAATATCATTTGGCCTAATCATACACGGAAGTTAAGATATTCATCTTTATTGATTGTCAAAGACTTTAGTGGTGCCCAAAGAGGATAGAATAAGAGTATTAATATATATCAATACTATCTAATAAATAATATGCTACTATTCTAATATATCTATACTAATCTATCCAACACTAATTAACTAATAAATAATGCATATTCCTCTGGTGATGCCACATAAATATATTCCATGTGCGAATATTAATAATTCCTTGTACATATGAGTTGATAATTCCCAATACATACCAGCTAAACACTCAACCAGTGCAAAATAAATCTGTATTTCTACGAGATTATAAACGCTCTTTATCTGATCCCAACATAGAACTTTTGGATCGCTTATAAGATCTTGAAATAGTAATACTATAATAGAAGATTATTAAAAGATTAATATAATCACAATAGAAGATTGAGGAAGGGTAGGTCTAGGTATAGCTTTGAGTAGATACTAGTTCACGGGAGATTTTCAAGTGTGATGATCTTGTTTCCTGATCCCTTACGCTTCAACACCCTCCTCATTACATACTTCTCATCCTTCTTCTCTTCTTCTTCTTCTTCTTCCCCTCCAGGTCCTCTTCCTCGTCCTACTCCTCCCCATAACAACTTAACCTACACTGGAACACCGTGATCTTCTTCAGACGGCGCTCTCTTCTCCTTCCCCTCCTCCTCCTCATCCTCCGCCACAATTCTCTCCTCTCCCACTTCCCATTCACTCCTCATTCTCCCCGAAATTCCTCTTCCTCCCACACCGGATGGCGCCTGCTTCCCGTGTACACACACACAAAAACAACAAATGAAACCGGGAAATAACACATACACACATTCAAGAAACTAGTGAGAGGAGGGTCTGATTCAGAAAGAGTTTTTCGACCTTCAATACATGTAAAGTCTGTCTAAGCAAAGAAGACATTCTGGCAAGATAGGAAAATTACTACAGCTTCGCCAATATTGGCTCAAAAATTATAACCTTTGTTCCCAAATTATGGAGAATTTACAATTAGAGACAAAATTTTCAATTTTTAAACCAATATTGACCTTGCTGGAGTCATTTTCCCATCTTGCCGGAGTTTCTTCTGTGCTTGGACAGACTATACTAACGGTGAGACTCTGAAATAGATGGTCTATAATAATGAAATAGTCGAAATACTATTCAAATGACTATATATTTTTCTTCAGTGAAGGGTAGGTGAATACGAATGATAAGATAGTTTTAATTTAGAAAATATTTCATTTGAGTTGGGTGCATGAAATGAATGTATCAAAAATATATGTTTCATACTGTATCAGATCAGTATCAAATTGATGATTAGCTAATTAGCTACTATTCTTACTATATTCAATACAGAACTTTCTATGTTTTGCAATCTCTGTATTCTTTAAGGCAGCCATTCTATTCTATTCTTTATTCTCTGGTTTTGAACTAAAAATCTAGCCTCATAGACTAGAAGGAGGAAAACTAGAGGAAATTATTGAGGAGGAGTTTTCAAGTTCGAGAAAGTTTCTATACGCCAACTGAACTCTATTTGGTGTAACTTCCAACTTAAGTAACAAATATAAGGTGGAAGTTAAAATGTATTCCAACTCGGTAGTCACACTAAATAGAGTAGTATGAAATAAATATTCGTATGTCTCCTACTGGTGGGTAGTCTACCTCGCTAATACTAAATTACGGTTTCATAGTTTTTTTTACCTTCAGAAGTTGAAATTTGTGTATAATTTAAGTTTTAAGTGTGGACATAACCTCTATTTCTAATATTTTAACCAAAATTGGGAAGAAGAGACGTTTTGGACTTTGTCTGTGTTTCAATCCTACTGTATTTCAATCTTGTTAATAAATAAATAATGTGTACTTGGCCAAATACTGGTCACCCATCCAAGCACGTACAGTGTTCGTAGCTTCACTCTACGATCACTAAGCAGACCCCCCCCCCCCAAGTAAAAAAATATAAATAAGTTATGAATAGTATTATGCCAATAATATTCTTGCAGAAGCTAAACAAATTCTAATAGGATATCAAATACAGAAGCCCTACTTTCACATGTGGAATCAGAGATTCATATCTATATACTATACTCCTTCAGATCTTGTAGTAAAATAACACTATGTTAATAAGGATTGTAGGCCTACACAGTGTGATGTTATTTTCCTAGTGGCGACAACGGTTTCGACGACGAATGTCAAGATGCGTTTCGGTGTGATATCTAGGCGGCAATTAGTTCCATCACGATACAAAGTGAGAGAGAAAACGAAAATATGAAAAAGGAAAAGAGAGAGAATTATTGATAAAGAGGGGGGAGGGGAGCGGGCAATGAAGAAAAGAAGAAACCATCAAAGTTTGTGTCACGCATTTATAATGGGAAATAATATTAGGATAAAAGGAAACAGAGCAGTGAGGACTCGGCAGCAGTATAGTCTGTCCAAGCAAAGAAGACATTCTGGCAAGATGGAAAAAATACTCCAGCTCAGTCAGTATTGGTTCAAAAATGATAAATTTGGTCTTAAATTGTAGATCAGAATGTTTTATACAATTTGAGACCAAATTTATAATCTTTGAATCAATATTGACCAAACTGAAGTCAATTTCTCATCTTGCCAGAAGACCTTCTTTGCTTGGACAGACTATAGCTTTGTTGTTTTGTCGGGAAGCAGAGCTAGGAAGTTCGGTGTCCTTGATAGAAGTTAGGCACGGCGGTGAGGGGTGGTTAGCACAAGCTGAGTTTCTTCTTCTTTTAGCCATCTTTCTACTTCATTCTTCTTCCTCTTTTTACAACATCTCCATCATAATTTTCATCATCCATCCTTCTTCCTCTTCTTCTTCTTCATCACCTTCTCCTCCTTCTTCTTCCTCTTCTTATTTCTTCCTCCTCCTTACTTCTCCTTCTTCTTCTTCTTCTTCTTCCTCCTTATTATTCAATTTCTTCTTTCACTTCTCCTCCTCATCATCACATATCTTCTTCTTCTTCTTCTTCTTCTTTCTTCTCTCTTCTTTCTTCTTCTTCTTCTTCTTCTTCTTCTATTTCTCCATTCTTCTTCTTCTTCTTCTCCTTATTATCCTATGTCTTATATTCCAATTTCTCCTCCTCATCCTAATACTACTTCTGCTTCTTTTCATCCTCCTTCTCTTCTCTTCCTTTACTTCCTTCTTCTTCTCCTCCTTTTTCTTCTTTTGAATGTTCTTCACCACCTCTTTTTCATTCTTCTTCCCCTCCATCTTGACGTTCCCTTCCTCCTCCGACCTCATAGCCATCATTCTTTTTCCTTGAGATTGTCGCTACGATTCATCTCTACTCTGTTGACACAAGGTTTTCTGCCGGTCAAAAAAGTGTGTAGTACGCTACAAACAAAAAGAAACCCGACAAGCAGCAACTAGGACCAATTGCATCAGTTGCAGTAGGAAAATAAGCGCTGAGATGAATCAGCATTTAGCAGTCAAAATGAGTTAGAAAGAAAATTTAACAGAGTTAAAAGAGTTAGCAGTCTTGAAAGAGTTCAGTTTCCATTACCCAGCATTTCCCAATATTCGAAAGAAATTGCTTGAAAAATATTTTTTAAACTGAGTTTGGCCTAATAAACAAGGAATGATGAACGTGATGAGATGGTTATTATGTGTGAATTATGTCAATGTAATTCATGACTGATACGGAAATAATTTCAATAGTTTTGATACCAATACTTCATTAAAAACCAGTAATTTACACTGAGATGAATCGAGATTTAATGCCAATACTTGATAGAAATGTGTACACAATGGAATATGTAAAATGAGTATGTAAATAAATGTGTAAAATGAGTAATGTGAATGGAATTGTGTAAATGACTGAAGATATGAAAAATAGATTTGTCAGCAATATAGTTGATTGATATTTTTCCGCATTCATAGACTGTTTGAACAGATCTAAATCAATTTCTATTTCTTGAAACAAAAATAATATTATGTAATCTCACTAAAACAAATAAGTTTCCGTTTACATCCAGTGAGTGATTCATCTCATCAATTGAACAACAATATAAGTAAAACAGTTACGGAATGCATTATCTATCTCAATACTTCCCAATAATAATAGATCAGAGAAGAAATTTTTAAAAATACGGGGATCAAGTTGTACGAAAGTTAGTTAATAAGATCTCAAACTCCAATAAGTTCTTATGAGTAATCAAAGATTAACTTATTACCTACTCTCATTCTTTTGAATAGCCACAACAAGAAAATATCAGCACAATCTAAATATTATATTCGTGGGGACCAGAATGTTTGAGATAATATCATGGCATGGGAAGATTCTTATCACCTTTTTGGAAATTCGGCAATAGGACTCCGAATTTGTTTCTATTTTCAGCTATGATAAAGTCTGTCCAAGCAAAGAAGACCCTCTGGCAAGATGGGAAAATGACTCAAGGTCGGTCAATATTGGTTCAAAATTATCAATTTGATCTCAAATGGTAGGAAACAACTTGATCTACTATTAAGGCCACATTTATAATTCTTGAACAAATATTGACCAAGCTAGAGTCATTTTCCTATCTGGCCAGAGGGTCTTCTTTGCTTGGACAGACTATATTCGTCCTATGGAGGAATGGTAGTCTACAACTAAATTATACAGATCGAAAGGACTATCATTATGGGTAATTTTGTTGACATTGGCCTCGAATTATGAGGTTAGGAAATTTGCAATTGCATGTGTTTTTTCATGACGTGAATGACTCAATAAAGTTCAAAAGTTGGTTAATACAATGCTACATGCTTACAATAAAGAATACTACAGTATATAGTCCAAATTTTATTGAATTACTACTATTTACAAGGATTGATCCTACACACCTACACCAAATGAGCAAAATTTGGTTGAATACTGTCGAGCGCCAACGAAAAATTCCAGGTCAATACTGTATACGGTATCTATGAGTTATCGCATTATACTCACTGGCGGCTCGTGCCCACGAAATAGGTGAAGTGCTGTACAGTAAAAGATACGGGCACTTCTGTTTAGTGGGTAAACTGGTGAGCCGCCAGTGATTATACTACGAGTTTATGCAGTACTACAGCAAATCATTTTTTGACAATTATTTCCAGAAGGTTGAGAATGACACAGACTGATCGCATTCTAATAAGGTCCTGCATTTTAATAATAGAACAAAACTACAATTTTCTCCTACAATTTGTTGCAATGAGGAAACAAATTTTTCTCAGTTAAATTACACGTAAATTTATCATGAAAATTTATTCAGAGGTGTCACTCGAAACGAATATTCATTCTATGAAATAAATGTCAAGAGTTTTCCTATAATGTCGCATGATCAGCAGAATGCAGTAGATTGCTAGTCGAGAAAATTTGAATATTGCTTCACTTGCAGGTGTATAAATATTCTGCATCTGACAAAATGTCAGTCATACAAATCCGACAAGGAATGAATCGGTTCGGAAATGAATTATGAATGAATGCAAAAGTACAAACGAGACCAGAGGATATAATCAAAGAATCAACTATATGTACAATGAAGATTATGATAAATTCATAACTATTATTATATAGTCTAAAGCACCACTCTACATAGCAGATTTATTCAGAAATAAGTTCTATATACTATATGGAGTTCTATATACTGGTATAGGTTTCTATGGTGTATGGGTAACTAGCATTATTCATTAGAAGCGTTGTATGATAATCTCCCATGTGAATGTACATAGAGAATAGAAACAAAACTAGTAACTGACTAACGGACATGCAAAACATAAGCAATCCATTTATTTCTACCTCACTCCCACTTGAATATTTTTCCTATTCTCTCATCCCACCTTTCTCTTATTCCATTACACTTCCCTTCATAACGAATGATTTGATTTATTCACATGAATGTCCTGCATCAATCACACTAGGATTGGGTATAAATTATTTCGTTTTAGAAATTTTGTGTCGTGCCAAGGGTGTCAATCAGAGCTGTCAACCGTTTTCATGTTTCACAAGTGTTTAAAACACTGATCGATCATTTTTCACCTGCAATAATTATTCATTTTGAAACAGCTTGCCTCTCAAATATCATTCAAAGTTTAGCCAGAAAGTGACTGATGAAATTCTGCAGTAGAAGCCATGATACTTGAGAGAGTAAATGAATAAAATACAAGAATATTAAAAAGCTTGACTTCCATATATTAGCCAGTTACAAACACTACAATTTCCACGGCATGTGATACAATAAAATAAACATAACACTCAATATTGTACTTTTTATGCGCCCATCAGTGAAGTCCCCAATATACTGCAGAGAAGGAAATTACTCTTATAACAAGTCAGATAGATGGATATCTTTTAAAAGTAGATTTATCATATCTTTCTTTATCTGTCTAATAACCAGATAACTAGAAACTTGAGATATTGTATTATTTAGTAGTTTAATATGTAGTAGTATATTTGTAGTACTGTATTATTTAGTAGTGTATTTGTGTACTGTATTATTATCTTCTGTTTATCCATAACCATTTACCACTGATAGATAATCATGATTATATAATTATTCTTCCATATAATTATGATAAACAGGGTCTCAAAACTATATTTTCTGTGTAGAAAACTACACAACCGGTCATGTTATTCCAATGCTTCTATTATGATTAATCTATATAATTTGTTTAGATAAATCATCTATTTGCATTAGAATGCAGCCTACTTGGTGTCGTTTCTTACAACTTTTGCGATGAATTTGAACGGATTCATTGTCTAAATATTCATGGAAGAGTATTAGACTGTCTCAAATAATTATTATTAGAGTGTATTAGTCTAGTCATCAGAGTTTACATTCCTCTAGATTCTAGAAGTATACAATTACAATGAATTTCTAAATTATTCTAGATTGAATAAATCGTTGTCTAGATATTCTATTTACATATTAGAATTCAGCCTTCTTATTTTTAAGAATTGCAGAAATTTATCAAAATAATGGGGTTTTTTCAGTTGATAATTGCAGAAATTGCTTCATCTTGAGCTTGACACATTATTGGTTTTATTGGGCAAAACTTGATGCAAGCTGACTCCTCCTAGTGGACAAATAGAGTCGAGTGATGGATAAAGTCGATAAAAAAATGAGAAATACGAAAAGAGGAACGGAAACCGATGAGTGACGTCGAGGGTTGGCCGACTTTTGTCCGCAGACGACGGACGAGACGCCTTTGTGGGGGGGTCCATTGGTGGGGGGTGTTAGGGGTGGTGGTATGCCAGCTGTTGATGCTTTTGCATCTAGGAATAAGAAAGGATCAAGGAAGTTGCCGAAAAAGCTGCTGCTGCTGCTACTACCTACCGATACTGCTTCTCTCATTATGTTTGTGTGTGATTATTATGATTATTTCTATCGCGATCCGATTCCAGCCTCTTTTGAGGGTCCTTCCTTTTTATTCCTTTGGCGTGCCGCAGACGGTGCAGGAGAGAGAAAAAAAAGAGAGAGAGCTAAGAAGATATAAAAATAAGTGTGAGAGAGAGGGAGAGAAAGAGTGAGTGAGGGGGGAGGCCCCGGGCGAATAATAATAAGAAATAAAAAATTAATCCGGGACGTCTTTAACATGAAGTGAAACCGGGTCAGCCGTCTACCAACGAAACTCGTGCTCTTGTATTCTTTGCCTAGTGCTAATTTTTGAGGGGCTCTTAATTTCTTTAATACTCTGTACAATGGATTAGGAAAATATGGTTCGTGGTTTTGTAATCTCAGTTTGTTGTTGTCTAGGGTTCGACTTTATACAATTCAATTTGTAGTTTGGTATATGGGACGTAAAATAATGTAGGGAGGGAAAAATGAAAATACAGAGATGAATCCTGTTTTCATAATGAGAATAAAATTAAGTCAAAATGATCTATTCTTCAAAAAACATTTTTCACAATACAGCACAACACATTGGAGCTTGAACATAATTAGTCTATGTAAGTTACAGAAAGTAAAATTTAGAAACCACGAGAAGAAAAATCCCAGCAGAGGATAAATTGGAAAAATAAAGATAGAGGAAATTAGGTTTAGGATTATTTTTTATAATGGGTTAAGATAATTACAAAGTGGAATTGAAAATTCAATAGGAGAAACCATTGAGTATAATTCAATAGGATAATTCATTGGAAGAATTGTTTGATCATGGCTAGAAAGTATTGTTAATTTGATTGAAATTGATTGATCATGGCTAGAAAATATTGATAATCATGAGGGGTGAAAAACTCTACTCTATTGACAAATTTCACTTATTAAAATCCTATTTAATGTTGGATCATTCTAATAGAATAAAAAATAAATTCATTCCATCACAATGGAAAGTTCAGAAAAATAGCCACTTGTTTCCTTTCTTCCAGACTGGCAATCAATGGCCTACGAGTGGCAAATCAAATTAAGCGGCCGACCCCACACAATCATCATGCAAAGTAATGCTGCTTGGAAATCAAGAGGGTGATTTCGATACCAGCCATCAATCAGGCTGAACAGTTCGGCTCCAATTTTCAAGGGCTGATGTGAAGGGTTGTTTTGAGCCGTTTCTCTTGTTCCCTTCTTCTTCTCCTTCTCCTCCACCACCACTTCTTCTTCTTCTTCTTCTTATTTTTCATTCCTCTCCCCGTTTCTCTTCCTTTCATCCCCGAAATAAATGGGCTGCGGCCACCACCGAGAGGGTGCCCGAATAAATCACTGCTTGCAATCCGCCTGATGCTGAGAAAAATTGCTCAGGCTGTGATCGCTACTGCCAAACAATATAGTAATGCCCCCTCCTTACCATCCTCCCCCCCCAACCCAAAAGGCTTACACAAGTCCAGACGACTTTCTGTCAGACCCTGCCTAGACAGCCAGAACGGGCGGCTATAGTCTGTCCATGCAAAGAAGAAATTCTGACAAGATGGGAAAATGATTCCTGCTCGGTCAATAATGATTCAAAAATTACAAAATTAAGTCTCAAATTGTAGAAAACTTTCGGCTCTACAATTTAAGATGAAATTTAAAATTTTCGAACCGATATTGACGGAGCTGGAATCATTTTCCCATCTTGCCAGAATGTCTTCTTTGCTTGACAGACTATACCATAGCTTCGACAAACAAAAACATCGACACTGATGCTCTCTAAGAACGATATGATACTCCGATTCTCAGTACAATAGTTGACAAGTTTTTACGAAGATAAAACAAAATTGTGATTTTGGAATTTATGGATAACAAAACTCTATAGTATATATGCTGAAAAATATAGGTGATATAGGTTACGCAATCTTGAAATGAAACCAATTTGACAATGAAATTTAATTAAGCCACGTTTACACCAGAATGTTGATAACATTTGTTAATAACTTTTGTATGATAAGTTATATAATACATAAGTCTATATAATAATACGTAATTCAAAAAAGGTTATTAACGAATGTTATTAACATTCCGGTGTAAACGTGGCATTACAATCTATACTCCATTCACGATCACTTGAGACGGAATAAACAAACTTTTTGAGTGTGTGTGCGTGTAATGGAAGGTCTTCTATGCGAATCTTTCGGCCACAGACCAACAGCTGTAGCCAATCACAGCTCAAGACAACAGTCTTGAGACAAGACAAGTCGGACTGTAACCAATCACAGCTCCAAACAAGAGTCAGCTGTTCAACTGAATCATACTTTTTCGCATAGAAGAAGACCTTCCATTACACGCACACACACTCAAAAGGTTTGTTTATTTCGTCTCAAGCCATCGTGAATGGACTATAGTACTTTGGTGCACCAATTTCACGCCAAAATACAACTAACTTCGAATTAGATAAAAAAATTGGGGTAGACCTAATATGTTAATGGGATAAGGACTTTATAACAGCATATATTGTGAAGAGCGGGGAGAGATAGAGATCGGCCTATATATTATAATAATAATAGCACACAACACTCTACTATACGTTCCTGGACAACTAGCGTAAAGTAAAACGCTCACTCACTGGATCTTGTAGTTTCTTGCTCTGATTATCAGCCAAGTGCAACACTACTCGCATGCACCAGCACACGCGCAATAGGCAACATACTCCGAGAGATAGAGAAAGAGAGAGAGAGAGAGAGAGGCGTCTGCGAACTTGTTACCAGATTACGGTCAGCGAGTGAAACACAAGGTAACTGTTAAAAAAGAGGCCCGCTGAAAATATTATACTGGTCTATATTTTACTATTCAGAGAAAAATTACGATGGCTTTCTATTTTCCAGTAGTAGGTAGAAACTTGGATCAGTATAGTATTCAATACTACATATCGTAGATGATTAAGGAAATTAATTTCCAACTAAACTCAAAGTAAGTTGGAAAATATAACTTTTTACATCCCAAAAAAATTATATGATTTTCCCCTCCAAAACTTTTAATCAAATATAAGAGGATAATTTTATATTTTCCATTACATTTTACTGAATGAACTTGTTCATGCACAAATGAATATTTTTTTTTCTTAATACTTCATAGAGTACAATACTCTAATTCTAATATAAAGACCATCTAAATGCAAGCACTTGATGCGCTAGAGTGCTCTCTGAGAAGCGAATAAGAGAGACCCTCTACATGAACTTCAACTACTTACAACTTCTTGTAAATGTCAAGCACACTCGTTAGTAGAGAACGCAGATTGCTCTACAACAGGTCTCTCCATACCTCATTTAGCAAAAGACTTGGAAATAATTTCAGGCATAAAATTAATTTCAAACATCAAATAGTCTATTCAACCTGCTACTACAATGTACTGTTAACTTCTTCATTCTTGAGTAACCAGCATAGTTTCGGCATAAATGTATGTATTATAACAGTCTAAATTCAGAAATTTAATACAGTACTATTACTGGACCGTAAATTTTTTGCTTGAGAAGTGATATAATATTATGAGTCCCTACCACAATAACGTTGTGGTCCCTACCATAATATGTGGAACCTACCACAATAACGTTTACCAAAATTCGGGAAATAAATAGTAAATTTCATCTCCCAACTAATTTCAATCAATTTCAATTTGATTATGTGGAAGTGTTTTCGAATATGAAATAAAAATAAATTAAGTTACAGAGGAGCCAAATTGAGGAACAGAGCAACCTAAACACCGAAAAAGAGTGAAGTTTCTCCTCAGTTCTGGCTCACTTTACTCCTCCCTCAATAACAGGGTTCACAACTCCACCTGGGTACCTATATCATGCTTCCCTCGATTGTATACTGAGTGAGAGGGGTGTAGGACACGCAATGCTGCTGTATAGTCTGCTGGGGCCAGACCGTATTGTGAGGGCTGGGCATTATTTTTCGCACCGCCTAACATCAGAGGGCGCGACTGAATTGCCACGTGTATTATTTGCCTACTACAGTCGAGGTCAAGTTCACTTTAATTCGTCTCAGTAGAGAGATTTCATCGATTTTCGGGTGAGAATGGCGACAAAAATACCGCCAATTGACAGAGAAACAGACTTATATGTCTCAGTCTTCGATTTATAGTGAGAATAATGACAAAAATAACAATGAATTAACGTGAGGGTTGAGTGTAAGAGAGGGCCGGCTGCGTCCTAACTTCGCCCTCCCAGGCTTAAAATAATGGCAGCCATTCAATATCATTTTAACAGATGAACGTATTTGATTTATAATGTAAATTAAGACCTGAATGGTATATAGAGAATACTTCTTGATAACAATCAATAAATAATTATTTTTCAAGTTTTGATAAGTTTCCTTCGGTACATTGGTTTATTTAATCTCAACACTCCAAATTCAAAATTTTTAATATGATTTCTGGACATGCATTTTGTAATTTTTGGACCGAATTGAATACGATTCTAGAAGATAATCTAATGAATCAAGTTTTTTGTGGAATTAGGATGCGATATTATTATTATTAGAATTCGGGTGATCAATAGAGAGGGCAAGGCCTGTTTTTATCTCCCGAATCAACTTAATTTGATGTATATGTTTAATAAATGAATGGAATGAAATATTTGCAAGAATGAAGGCAACTGCAACTGCAATGAAGGTGGGTAACCGTGTAATAATAGGTACACCAACAAATTGACATTAGAAGGCCAATGACCAACAACGAAAAAGTCAAGTATTGTGAGTGACATCTTCGAACAAAAATTAGGACAGTCATTGAATCATTCATTCCATCAGTAATGAAGTCATGAACAGTGCCCTAAATAGCGAAACACTTGCAAATATTATATTGGAATTTTTAAAATAAAAAAGTTGTTTCAATGATTGTCATAATATAACATAAAAAGTAGAACAGCGAATTTTTTTAAGTAGACTAAAAACAATATCAATGCCATCATCACTGGAAAAGGAAATCATTACTTCCATGATACAATTTTACTATTAGAAGGGTGTTGAGAAAAAATATTATAACTTAAATCAACACATTTATTTTTCAAAATTCATGGATTTTGTTTACAGGGTCAATAGAGAATCAAATTTATCAAAACAAGTGATGTTTGCATGAGTAAAGACAATTTTCAAAGAAAAACGTTTTTGAACAAAATTGCTCATCTGGTTCCAAATGGTTTAGTACAAAAAAATGAGAAATTATATTCTTCAACAGAGTAAAGTATTTTCCAAGATTTTCCGAATAACTGACTGAAGTTAGAAAATATTTCAAGAAAGTGGAGACCAACTTCAATAACAAACTACTGTATTTCCAAAACACTTGCTCTTCTGGTTATAAATTTTTGGAAACAAAGAATTGATATACTTTATTTCCATCAGAGTAGCCTACTTAGAATTTTCCGAACAAATAAACTACATTTTGTTTTTAATGAATAGATTTTTAAGCGCCTTCAATATAGACAAACTAGCCTATTCGAGGTTGAGTATTTACATGGAAAACAGACATTTCATGAACATTAACGACTCTGGTTATCACTAGGCCACTTCGCTTAGATAACGTAATGCTACAATAATAATAAAACAGCTACTGTAAAAATGGAAAACTGCATGGTTAAAAAACGTGTATTCTACAATGGATTTAAAAACAGGCGAAAGATTGTAAGAGTTCAATTTTCTCCTAATAATTCAATTTCCAGACTGTGCAAAAATTGTATTTGATGAATGTTTCAATATGAATTTAACGCGAAATTACAAGGGCCCAAGAATAACTCGGAAAATTGTAATAAATAAAGTATTGAGAACAAAACGAATGGGGTATTGGAGAACAAAAGCATCGATATTATGGAGAAAAAACAAAATTTCAACGGGAAGTTTTATAAATTGCAACTTCAAACAAAAATACAGACTTATAACAAAAGTAATGAAAAGTGCAACAGACATACAGGAATGTGATACTTTGTTGAGAAATATGTATGGAAAAAATGTTGCATTTAAACGTAAAATTTCATTTGTCTATGACAATCAGTTCTAATTACAGCATTTTTCAAGAGACAGCATTCGATTCACTAAAAATATGCAGACTACGAGACTACTATCAGAAGACGAAAAATATCCACAATAGTAAACAATGCATCAATTATCAATAGAATTTACATACCAGACTGTTGTCTACATATCTACAATAGGAGTGATTGCAAAGCAAATTACAAGAGCTGTCTAATAATTTCAAAAACAGACACCTTTTGTTATGTGGAAAAAATGAAAAACGTGATGTGATGAAGGAAAATTAATCTATAGTTTTAATGATGATATTTTTAAAAATTCATAATTTAAGAGCTTGAAGAGGGATTTAATGTGGAATAATACCTGTATTATGCATAATATGAGTTACAATATCATTTGAATGATTTTTTATAGAAATAGGGTCACACAGAAACAGTAGAGCTAGATTATAATAATCAGGCCTACTTAGTTTTATTACAATTTCCATATAACTTACATATTAAATATTTTCAACTACGTAAAACATTATAGCAGACTTACTGTATTTGGTTTCAACTGATATTATATTACAAAGAATAATGGAATTGAACTGAAAATAGAACATAAAATTTTAAACTTGAATTTAAAAAGAAGGTAAGTAAACTACTTGGCCTAGTTGTTGGTTAATTTGATAGTTTTATTTCAAGACAACAAAAAGGAACAGTATAATTTTTAAGGTCTAATATTTCACAAAAAAACTATTCTGAACTAGTTAGTACCTAGACATACATAGACAATTTGTCCTAAAAAAGAGCTCAACTGGGATATCAACGCTTTTTTTAGGAAAAACATTTCTATTTACGTTCTAATACGTTTAACAGAGGCTATTCCATTGTAATTTATCTTGGGGTTCGGTTCGAGGTGTACTTCAATATCTGCTATTATGATTTTCCACCATTGAGGACATTAGAAAAAACTCCTAGCACAAGACGACAAGACAAATAAAAAAATTAGCTAAAACAATAAAAATACAATGTAGAATCTCTTTAGAACTGCACGGAAAACTGAGCTGAATTATTTACGTACTATTTGAATTATTATAAGTACTGTAATTAATTTAAAAAGAATTCTGATCATATCAACATAAATATAGAATTGCAAATTTATGAAAATTTGAAAATTCATAACAAAACTGGAGTACCTTGAATGATAATTTCTAACCTCAACTTAACATGGACCTACTTACATTGTTTGAACGATGGCAATTTCAATTATTTTGTAATTTACTATGGGTTTATGAATAAAATAGCGTAGTCGATGCAAAAATCAAGCATTCCTAAGGTTAACTAGGAGGACAAACATCAAATCAATGAGACAAACAACAAACTATTGAAAATCGAACACACAGTTTTCTTCCTGAACAATCCTGAATTCTTCAATCTAAATTATGTACGATGGCATGTTTTTCAATGGTGTTCATTTGAGTTTAATTTTTTTCTACAAGGACATTGATAATCACTTCTATTTCGAATATAATATTAGCGAAAAGTAGGGGATAATCGGCAAAATCGTGATAACAGACACGTTGACTCAATTCAACGTGCAGAATTGCAGATACATGTTACGATAATTATAAATACTAACGACCTACAATGCCTGGAATTATCTTCAGTTCATTATTACGTTGGGTAGCAGATAAAAAAACAATCTAATGAAGGAAGAATGCTTTATTATGAAGAGTAGGCTAGACCCGGGATTGTTCAGACAAAATTGAAATTTCAACTGCAATCATGAAACAATCATAACCTCAAAGTTAGGTTAACTGAACTGGAAGAGAGCCGACGTTACGCATATCTATTAACTAATAAAATTAATATTTTATGACTGAAATTGTAATTTAATTTGTCAAAATAGATTACATACCTGAAAACCTTGCAAGGAACCTATAAAACCCAGAGAAGGTGGACGAAGATAGTCCACAAATTGAGTGCAACCACATAGTCCTGGCTGAGTCAGTCATTTGCGCACACACACCTAGCGTCTCACGTTTTTTTATTTAAAATTCTTTTTTTATAAAAACAACAACCTGATGCACGTCGTCTGATCACTGAACAAATAAACAACACAAACTCGTCGCACTTTCCGCAGAGGATGAACTGGACGGACCGAGGACGGCGATCATGGCCGCAGACGTGGTCGCGACGTCTTCGGCATGAGTCACGACGCCGGTTCTTTGACGGCGACCCATCACACGCACGGGTTTCGCGGATGACTGCGCGGTCGCAACCGTACGTGGTCAAAGGCGGCCATGGACGCCAGTCTGACAGAAACAACGGCTCAGACCACTAAAGTTCACAAGTCCTTTTCAAATTGTAACTGCAGTTTTCACGTCGAAGCGATTCGTTTGTTTCCGTAACTAGCAAACACGTATATTGTTGATTGTGTCAAAAACTAATAACTACACCGCTGATCTGTAGTCTCAGTAATGATGAATGAAACAAACCGACACGTAAACTACAAAAACTGAAAATGTACGTTGTTATCGCTTGACGGTCGGCGAAGCTCTGTGGTCTGTCTGTCGAACTACAGGCTGGACGTATGAAGGGTCGTGGTAACGACCGAAGGTACCCGAACACAACCGAAGATTGCCGAGCGGACTACCGCTCTCTCGTTCTTTCGTCTCGTCACGTCCCACTCCTCTCCACCTAGTTCACCTACAACTGCAATCTGCCTCCATCTATAAACTGTACAAGCTAAGAGGACATTCTTGCAAGAGAGGGAAATGACTCCAGCTCGGTCAATATTTCTTCAAAAATTATAAATTTGGTCTTAAATTGTAGAAAACATTCTGATCTTCAGTTTGAGATTAAATTTATGATCTTTTAATCAATATTGACTGATCTGGAGTCATTTCCCCATCGTGCCAGAATGTCTTCTTTACTTGGACAGACTATAACCACCACTACTTCTACAACAATACTACCACCACGTTTCTCAAACGTCGACACGGGTGTTCCCACAGAGCAACCGATCACCGCTACGAAAAAACAACTTGATACCATCATCAGTATATAGAACGATAATAAAGATGCAAGATACGATATTAATATTAATATTAAACTACCGTATGAAAGGTGCCCTATATTTATGTAAGTGTCTTCGATCTATAATTATAACAATGATAAATTTTATCCAATGAGAAATCAGTAGGCCCAATATTGATGATGGATGCCCGCGAAAATGCAAAAATTTACTGCCATCTACTTTGACTCATCATAAGAGGTGTGTGTGTAGGCTAATTAAAAAAACAGATTTGGTCAAATTTTTACAAATTTCCAAACACAATGACATGAATTACGAGTAGGCTACAATGGGAGAGGGAGAATACAAAAAGATAAAAAAACATGTTTTGGAAAATATTTGATGATATTGGTACAATGGTGCAAGCTCCCTATTTTTCTTGATTCTTGATTATTTGATACCCGTCTGCTCCTCATCTTCTGAATTGATTGAACTCTTTTTTCAACAAATATTTTTAAACATCATTGGAAATATATTGAAATGAATATTTGAACCTAATATGATAACCTAGCTTAGTAGTAACTATCCTACTGTGCAGCTGAAGAAAATTACTTATCCCTTCATTAGTAATTGATCGATTTCAGTTCCAAAAACTCTCCTCCCCTCAATTGAAAGGACTCTATTGCCAACATCGAGATGAAGCCGTAAAAGGCGGGCTGGTCACTATGACAACAAACAACTGCCGGATGATATAGTCTAGCCAAGCATAGAAGACATTCTGACATAATGGGAAAATGACTCAAGCTCGGTCAATATTGGTTCAAAAATTATAAATTTGGTCTCAAATCGTAGAGCAGAATTTTTTCTACAATTAAAGAGGAAATTTAGAATTTTTGAACCAATACTGACCGAGCTGGAGTAATTTTACCAACTTGACAGAGTGACTTCTCTGCTTGGACAAACTATAGTGATGCCGCCTAAAGGCTATAAAAAGAGACATCATAAATTTAATGGAAATTGGCCTACGTGGTTGTCAAATGCTCGCATTCCTCGGTAACAAAAAATCCCCAACAGAGAAAGGATCAGAGAAGTAGTAGTATAAATGTCAGGTCGAAATGTCATTATTCAAACCACAAAAGAAATTAGATTTCAGCTGATGAATGAATCGCCGCCGCCGGGGAGATCTGTGTGAACACAAGCTGTCGGGTCTCTTCTTATCTTATAGAATACGCGAAAACAGGATCACTCATCACTGACACCTTCATTTGACAATCGGCAACTCCCGACGTCCCGCCAAGTTCAAAAGTTCCCGCGGAAGGAACACCTACAGTGAACATGCAACATCCTACCGCACTCTACTTTCAATACTTTTCCTAGATTTTTATAAAGCATTTCCTGAGGGAGGAGAACAGTTTCAATACTGTACCACACACGCTTCAAGTTATTTCGGCCTTTTATAAGGCGGTAGCTGTGTGACCACGGTTCAAATTCAGGCGGTTCAATTGACGATTAATTTAATAGATTGATGCTATAGTCTGTCCGCAAGCAAGAAGATATTCTGGCAAGTTGGGAAAATGACTTCAGCTGCGTCAGTATTGATTCAAAAATTATATATTTGGTGTCTAATTGTAGATCAGAATGTTTCCTACAATTTGAGACTAAATTCACAATTTTTGAACCATTATTGACCGAGCTGAAGTCATTTTCTTATCTTGCCAGAATGTCTTCCTTGCTTGGACTGTCTACTGTCTACTATTCCATAGATTTTTCCACAAGACTATTGCGTTAATTTTTTTGGATTTCTGAATACGGTACTTGAAGAAGAAACACAAGATGGTTCATGAAACAAATGAAACAGTATAGAAAACAAATATATATTTCTTAAATATTAAAAACCTTTCAATTTGAATCCTTCAATTGATACATGCATCATTTTTGTGAACTGATAAATCTATGCATCAAGACTTCTTGAAAGAAAATTGGACCGTTGACAAACATCTTTCAAAAATGGATTCAACTATATACATGTAGATTGTAGAATATTAACTCTCCATCCTCCATGTAAATTAATATAACTTTCTGTTTGTCATTTCTACAATTGACTATTCTGCAACTTTTCTTGGATTTATTTATACTGTACTTGACTTTCCAATCAAGAGCTATGAACTATACCATGAATCTCTATATATAAAAGCGAAATGGCACTGACTGATTCATTCATTCATTCATCACCAGAACTAAAACTCCACTGAACCGAATGCGTTCAAATTTGGCAGGCATGTTCAGTTGGACGTTTAGACGCGCGCTAAGAACGGATTTTAAAAACTTTTGAAGGATACGCCAAATATTTTAGTTTTTCTATAGTTTTTCAACGTTTTCTTCATTTTTTCGAGAACCAATCGGTAGAAAATGTTGATATTTGGTGGGCAGGTTCAGATAAGGTCTAGAAATGTTGTGTTAAAATATTTTTGCAATCCGTTCCAGATTACGCCAGTTTTCAAAATTGTAGATGTGTTGCGGGTTGCATATCTTCCGCCTTGATACGACCAATCCTAACTGTAAATTCAATGGTTCAGCGAAATTTTAGATGAACTAATTTGGAAGAACAAGTTTGAATCATTGAATCAAGTTTCAAACTATGTAAACTTCCGATATACTTCCCAAGGTTACGCTTAATATTAGCGTTTTACTATTTTTTGGAATTTTCGGAGTTTTTCTTAGATTTTTCTAGAACAAATTGGCAGAAAATGTTGGAATTAGGTGAACAGGTCCAGATCAGGTGTAGAAATGCTGAAATAAATTTCGAATCCCTTCTGAACGGAATTTGCAGGCGAGCGAAGCGAGCCTGTTTGTCTCAGCTGTCACTGACAGAGGTTTTGCAGGCGAGCGAAGCGAGCCTGTTTGACGCACTTACACTGCCTATACTGTCGGGGGTCCAGGGGGCGGAGCCCCCTGGCTAGGCAGAGAAGGCGAGCGAAGCGAGCCTGCCGGCCAGTATAAAATATGTTCCGATTTTTAGTGTTTATGTAGTCCCGATCATTCTTCACTATGGTCTTTGATATCTAATGGTAACAATTTTTAGTCGCTGGATCACAAAATACAGTATTGATGATTTTTCTGAGGAATATTAGTTAAATTATTTTATACCCGAGGTACTAATTATCAGTTATCGAGGTCAATAACTATTATACAGAGCATTATACCCCTCTCCACTCTCTTTTATCTTGTTAACACAGTCTTAAATGTTGAGCGAATGCAATCATGGGAGTGTTAAGGATGTTTTTAAGGAGTATTAAACAGGTGTTTCATCATCAACGAAGGATATTCACTGTTTTATTGTTCAAGATTCTCAAGAAGCAATACTTTGAACCGGCTGCAAAGTTGAAACTGCAGGCAACTGCAGGAATGCAGCAGGCCACAGTCTGTCGAAGCAAAGAAGACATTCTGGCAAGATTGGAAAATGACTCAAGGTCGGTCAATATTGGTTAAAAAATTATAAATTTCGTCTTAAATTTTAGATCAGAAAGTTTTCTACATTTTAAGAGGAAATTAAGAATTTTTGAACCAATATTGACCAAGCTGAAGTCATTTTCCCATATTGCCAGAATGTCTTATTTGCTCGACCAGTCTATACCAGCTAAGCTGACCACAGTCAGTGTAGGCTACAAGCAACTTGATTATATGTTACAGCATGGGTTAAGCTGGTAGCCTATACAGTATACACAGCTATGTAGTCGCAGTCATACCGGACTTGAAAACCGGTTACACAGTAATTCTACTTCCATTCATGACTGCATGTGGCTGCTTGTCATTCATACTCACAAGGAGAAAGTTGCCACTTGACAGGGAGAACTCAATTTTGACAAGAATTCGTAAGAAATAATTAGGGGTGCGCATTCAATGAGTCATAATGGAATTTGAAGGCAACATCAAGTCATCAAGATGAATAGATTTTGAGGTGGTTACAGGTATAAACTGATCAATTTTATAAAAAAGAAATTATTTGAATAGTTTGGAGTTTCTGCTGTAACTAGAGTAACAGAAAATTATGACTTCAAGTAAATGTTGAGAACTATTTCGGTCATTAATTTATTGTAACCAACTGCTGTGTATCAACTATTTATTTAGCGTATGCTTTTAATAGTGGGGAGACCCAAAGGGTTCCACTTCGCCATATTATAACCTCATTTTTCACAAATGAAAACATGGAGAACCATATGGGTTATAGTTATTTTAAAACAATCAATCAACTATCAATATTTGTCTGAAGTTAGATTTCAAATTCATTCTACCCATTACAATTCACTGCCAGTTTAACTATGTTGGATTGTATTTTTTTGAAATTGAAAAAATCATAATAATTGAAAACTTTACTCACAGTTCACAAAGTTGGAGCTCATCATGGCACAAAAACACAAATAGACGAAGCTTGACTGAATACTTACAGGTAAACGTGACAAATAATAAAGCTTTATCGCATACCTTGTAAGGCCTGATATGATGGTATGTCAAACGTAATGACACTTTATGTACAAACAGTAATGTTGACATCATTATTTTCAAGGGGAAGTACCGTAATGTTGATTCATAAAGTATCTAACAATATTTTACAGATAATAATTGTAAAATGTAACAATTTCTTCAATGGTGTAATTGTTATTCAATAATATTTACCGGCATGAGTAATTCATATTAAATCACTATTACGTATCAATGAGAGTAATTAGATTGTAGCAGTTAATTAAGGAGAGAATCATCACACTCTAGTTTTTTCTCAATAATAATTATTAACATGATTTGTCGTAACACGTGGTCATCACATTCAGAAAAAAGCTACTATGATTTAATTACAAACGTATCGTACCCTATATAGGTCAATGCGTGCGTTCTCTTTCTATAGTTTTTCAATTCATCTAATTTCTCTTCATCCACTCATTATGTATTTCTCAAATTATTGTTTCGTTTCATTTTCACTTATGTATGACGTTTATTTCATGAACTGTACAACGTTATGAAAGAGCACAATATGTACAAATGTACAAGTAACACAACATCTCACCTGACACTGTGTCTTCAACTGTACAACGTATTTCTCTTATATATATTTCTAATTCAATATTGAGTTGATTTGATAGGAATCAAATGTAGTACGATATCGTACCACATTATACTCCCTTGTACGATATCGACTGAGTCGTTATCGGTGTTGTTGAACCGTTCCACAATTTAATAAAACACACTGATGAAAACTGGTGTTGTACCAAAAATAAATGGTAGAATTGACAACATCAGTATGTTTTATTTCAATATTGATAGGAATAATTTGAATAGGGCCAATTGAATTGGCCAGAATTGATTGGAAAAAATTTATTATAGTCGTTACAAGGGTGTAGGCTATCCGCTTTTCTTGTATTCTACAAGACTTCTCAAAGCACATAAAACAAACTTCAAGTCTTATCTCATGAAATTTATATGGGACCGAAATAATCTATATCTTGATTTTAATCTACCGATTTTCTATCAGCCAATCTGATAAGAATTTGAAGTGTTTTTTGGAACTAGGTCCTAGTTTTATAGAGTAAGCTAATGATAAATAATAAACTACACTGGCGGCTCGTGCCCACTAAATAGGTGAAGTGCCCGTATCTTTTACTGTACAGCACTTCACCTGTTTCGTGGGCACGAGCCGCCAGTGATAAACTACCGTTCAGATAAGAATAAAGCAATGGCTTTCTGAATATGAAACACACACACACTTGAGCTGGAGTTTTCCTTTGAAGGAATCAGTACAGCGCTGAAGTGTCGACAAAAGCTATTTATGCGGCCTGAGTCAATTGATTGTTTATAATAGCCGGGCTATATACGAGTTACTGCAGCAGCCATAGCCACGATTCGCCTCCTTTGAAGGTAATTGATTGAGTCGACCATTTTTAAAAGCCCGGATCGTGCTTTTATAGGACATAACGGTCACGAATGACATTGGCAAGGCTGGCTGCTATGTGCTATGTCCATACTCTCCATATTTCTTTTTTTTGTGGCATATCACACGTGAAATATCCATTATCGGTGCCAGTCGACGGAATGATTGACTTGGAATACCACTCATTCCGAGCGTACTCATGCATTTGGGCTACTTTGAATAATAACCACACTATCTTGCTCTTTTAACTCTTTCTCTCGTGCTATTTTATTCTTTCCCTTACTTTGTTAATCTACTGCCTAGGTCTCACTGATTGATTTATGATTCATTTGTTCTACTTGTTGTGTAGCACTTAATAATAGTGAAATAATGATTATCAGTCTATAAACGTTGTTCCACATTGTAGTATAAAGTATAGCATGCTGCGAGGGTGTACCACTCAAAGTCCGCTAATACTATAGAGTAAACAATTCAGAGTGTTTTATTTTGAAAACCCAAAATTGAAAAATCATACAAATTTCAACGACCATACGAACACCAAATCAAACTATTCTACCTATGGTCTATATTTATTTTCAAGATAAAATAAGGCAGAATAATACTAAATTGTGCTTCAGGTGTTATACAAGAACAAAAAATTTCTCATGCTTCTTGAGCTGGAAAAGTATAATGAGTGTGCAGATATCACGTTCAATAGATTATTATTAGTGATCTATTATTTACCGTCATAGATATGAAAAAATTTCTTGTGGAAAGAAGGCCTAAAGAATGGAAATGGAATGAATCTAGTCATTGCCTGAATTAAAATTGAAGAAAATGGATGAAATGTGATTTAGAATTAAGTATAGATATCTTTGAAACTTTAATCAATGACACGATTAAAAGAGATTTTCAGAAATTAAAATTAAATTAATATTAAGAGTAGATTTAAAATACTTATCCCTTGATATTCATTAGGCTATCCATAAAAATATCTGCAGAGTAGGAATTTTAATGTCTTTATAAAATGAATGTTGTCTATCAATATCTTCAATTCTTTAAAAAGCCCGCAGATTATGAATTTAAATGTAGAGAAGTCTTCACAAAATTAATAGTATCTATAAAAGGAAGAATAGGTAGCTGGTACTTCCTTCAATGCTCGACTCTCATTGGTCAGTTTGGGCTCTCAAGAGGAGTGGGAGTGGGAAGTGTGAGTGATAGGTCTCGGCCAATCACAGTGCTTCATCGTAGTAACTGCCATTTTGTTTCAAAATGAAGCCATTTTCTTTATTTTCAAAAACGTATCACAATCCCAAAAGCTGAGGCCGCATTGCTGGTGAGTGGAGAGTAGATAATATGAAGGGTGGATGGTTTACCTATAAAAAATGCAACCACTGGCGGCTCGTGCCCACGAAACAGAGGTGAAGTGCTGCACAGTAAAACATACGGGCACTTCACATGTTTCGTGGGTACAAGCTGCCATTGCATGCAACATCTACAGTATGAAATGGAATGAAAATATTCTTTATTAGGTGGAGTTAGGACTAGGAAGTCCTTTCTACCACTCAACCTCAACATATGAATGTTATGGCGATATGGTAGTTTGTTTTTGTGAGGGTGAAGCCCACATTAGATCATAGGCTTGTGCGTGATGAGATGCATGATAGATGACGACTAATTTTAGTTGAATTCTAGAATAGACGAATGGTAGGTTAATGAGGTTTGCGTCTGCAGTTCGAGAATGGGCCCCACTCCATTCGAGACTGAACACTGACTGCAAAGCGATGTGAATCGATTCGTTCGCCATGAATCGATAAGTGGAATGAAGTCGATTAAATATTTACCAAGGTTTCCGTCCACGTTTGTGTGAGCAGCCGCTGCCGACAGTCTATAATTTACAAAAATGACACAACTACACATTCACAGGCCTCATACATACAACTATAGTCGGTCCGAGCAAAGAAGATATTCTGACAAGATGGGAAAATGACTCCAGCTTGATCAATATTCGTTCAAAAATTTCTAAAATTTCTCCTAAATTGTAGGAAACATTCCGATCTACAATTTGAGACCAAATTTATAATTTTTGAACCGATATTGACCGAGCTGGAGTCATTTTCCCATCTTGCCAGAATGGTGTCTTCTTTGCTTGGACAGACTTATAGTCTCTCCCTCATACACACACACACAACTACAAACACACCAATAAAGCGATACGGATTTTACGTGATTCAAGCCGAAACGAAAGACCAATAAAAGAGTTGAGGCCGATTTACATAATCAAACCTAATGAATATCAATGTTCGTACCAGCCATGCAATCATATCAGCACCACCGAAAGTTTACTTTATAGTTCTGAGTCGTTGGAGTATGGGAACGGCAATTGGTTAATATTATGGTTATAGATTGATAGTAGGCCTAATCCGTCAAGTACGGGAAAGTTAAATAAATAAATAATGTATGGTAAAGTTAAGTAAGGAATGGGACAGTAAAGTAATTCATCTTAGTATGAGAACAGCAATTGGTGAATCTTATGGTAATACAGTAATTGATTAATGGAATAAAATGAATACGAAAAATAAAAGTGGTATAGTTGATCAGTATTTACAAAAGAAGGTTTAATCGAAGAAAGAGTTAATCCGCCAGTTCTGACCGCCAAAAAGTGGAATTTATCTCTCTTCATCAACTTCTTCATCAACTAGTTACAACTGTTCTCAAGTTGGAATAATTTACAGTATTACTAAATTAATTATTTCTACAATCGTCACCTCTCACTCTTATTGGAGTAGTCAGACACCTACTGAAAAATCCAATTGAACTTCATCGCATTCTTTATTACTGTAAGACTCTACAAGGTTATAAAGTGTTAGAATTGATGGTGATGTGAAATCTCTCCATAATAAGAAAACTATATATGTTGTCAAATTTCACAAAATATTTATTTCGCCATACTCGTATGTAATACACAACTTTCCAAGCTAGATTTGCGTTTGGTAAAATGCCGTTTACAGGAGAATCAAAGATCAGCTGTTCTGAATGCGGGAATAATCATTTTGATTATTATTACAGCAGTAGTCATCGTCACGATGATAATTACAGCACTGAAAATCCATCCCAGCATTTTTTCGAACTCTGACGTATGAATAAACTAGGGCTCTATAAAAGGGGTAGACGCACGGTCCGCCATTCTGTGGTCAACTTTTAGCGTCAGGTTTGAATTCATTCAATTCGACAGTCAAACATATGATTAATGATAAAAATCATGGTAGAAAAAAATAATACTTCTTCACAGAGCATTGAATTTCCAGTCTGGCAATTTTCAAGTCAAAATTTTAACCTTGATTCATTTTCCTGAATCTGGTAAATTTGTATTTTTTTAATTTCAGTTTTATGATAAAAATGGTTATATTTTTTGCAATTTGATGCTAAGCAATATGAACCATTTTATATGACAAATTAACCTCCAAGAATTCAAAACAATAACTTAATTCATTTGCTCAACTTGATAAACAGCTGTTGATCGTCTCTATCATCAAAAATATTCATATGAATTCAAACCTGGCGCTAAAAGTTGACCACAGAATGGCGGACCGTGCGTCTACCCCCTTTTTATTCGCTATGAGCATCTACCGTGCTGCGGCTCTGGTGGATTATCGTATGTACTTTTATACGCGTTTTAGCATACAAAGCATAGCGCTAAATGGGAAAAACGCATTTATAATCAGAATGGAATTATTTGCTGCTTCATGCATTTCTCAGTAATTAGAACATGATATTTAGGATAGGAATGTTAGTTATTGATAGTATTATAGCTCATTATATTGGAAAAATCCTAGTTTTCAAGTATTCGAGAGCAGACAACCACAAACAGATGTGTTTGAGAGTCGACAAAAACTTTGAGATAACAGCTGATAAGTTATCTTACATGAAAATGAAAAATTGGCGCAAGCTCACATTTATTTGAAAAATTGAATGATATGAATATTCCTTATTAAAACATAATTAATAGAGTTTTTGCGTTGATAATAACAGCTTATTAGATTAACTAACATAAAAACTATTCATGTACATTACCTGATGTACAGGTTAGAATGGAGCACTCCATGGTCCTACTTGATCGACAAATTCTTTTGCACGTAAACAAAACAATAAGGTTAGCTTCACCTATCAATATTTATTCAATGCAGTGAACCATTCTTTTTATTGATGAAACTTATGTATGGCAACTGGAAAAGTGTAGAACTTGAAATTTCCATTGCGTGTTTTATTTTTACAATCCGGAACACAACAAATTCTCCAGGACATTATTTTAGGTTTAGCCCTATCTCCTCCAATGTTAATTCTCTCAATTTTTTGCCGAAATGATCCGCCAATAGCGCCTCGGTCGCCAAAAATATCCTTTCCATCCACTTGCACACAGCGAATAGAGCCCTAGAATAAACGAGTCAAACGAGCTGCCATGACAGTTCACTGCGTGCGTTTGTTCACTAGTGTTGTGTTGAGGTTATGTTGGCTTCAGTTGATGTTTTCAGTTGTTTGAGGTTTTAATAAATCCTTCTCAGTCTAGTATGACGAAAAAATGTACATAATTCGTGTGGAAAAGTTTACAAACTCATAATTATTTTCCAAACTCGCGTACCGCTCGTTTGGAGAACATAATTATTCGTTTGTAAAAACGCCTTTTCCAAACTCATTATGTAATATACTATTATGAAAGCTTACAGTACCTGGTTTCACATTTTACCAATGCATCTTCTATTCAGCTGTAGCATAGCTTCCTTTAATAGAAGGCCCTGCCCTAATAATATGGCAACGTCGCACCGTAGACACAGACTTCTCATATGAAAGCATTAAGTACAGGTACAAATCATGCATGTTGACTTGGTTTTTCTCTCTTTGAGCATAATTTCCATGAAAAACGTTCATGAAACTCTTAGTATAGAATTCCTTTTGTATTTTTTGTAATAGGTTGTGATAGAGATTATCAAGAAAGATTGAGAATAGACAGTTATTTATTAAAATAGCTAATGATTAGTATCAAGTCAAATGTGAGTACGCACACAAGAAACGCATCTATTAGAACAGCTGATTGGAAAATGATTTCAATGCTTTTAAATGGACCCAATTTCCTACTCTACATAGTTGTCATTTTTTAGGCCATGGCCTTCTATTAAAGGAAGCTGTGGCTGTAGCCTAGTGGGGAATGATTCATGTAGCCTCATTCCCCAGTAGGCTACAGCTGAAGATGCATTGGTAAAATGTGAAACCTGGTACTGTAAGCTTTCATAATAAATATTTTGTGGAATTTGACAACATATAAGTTTTCTTATTATAAAGAGTTGTTTATAGAGCCCTAGTTCACTGAGTTGAGTGACATCATTGAACCTACTGTTAATGGGTTCCCGTTGCATCGGTTGCTGGGATGAATAAAGTGTCCAATATATCCGCCATATTGTGATATTGATTCACAACATTTTTGTGCATTTTCCTTGCTGTCGTTTTTTCCACGTACACTGTCGCGCGAGGCACTCAAAAGCTGTAGACCGAATTGAATATTATTCAATAAAATTTGTTGATTGAATATTCATGTAGTGGAATTATTCCATAATAAAAAAAGTGGTTTTGAGACAACATCTTAGTTCTTTCATTATGAATAATATTTATTTGTAGGATGAAATTAAATTTAATTGCGCCACCTTGATTTTTCTTGGTTTCGAATCAACCCTAGTTTTAATTTTGTTGAATTCGGCTTCACGAGCTTGAACGAGCTTCACGGGCTAACGTAAACTAGGGAAAGCAGGGAGTTTACTAGTTGGGGCTGCAAACCGTAACATTTTAGTGGACTTAAGTGCAGTGAAGTAGCCGCCTTGCCGAGCTAAGTATTGATTAAGGTGAGCGGCCGGCAATGACCTTACTTCTTGACCGATTCTCTTACCTTTACCCGCTTTGAATCAATTTTCTTTCGCCTCCTATTGGCCACAACCGACTTCCTGTCCCTTCAGCTCGCTGAAGCTAAGAAGACACGCCATTACAATACAATTTAAACTGTAACGGCGTGTCTTCTCAGTTTGCGCAAACTATACAGAATGCTTCAGTTTGCGCAAGCTGAGAAGACACGTCGTTAAAATACACTTTACATTGTAATGGAGTGTCTTCTCAGCTTGCGCGAACTAAATCTGGTGAACTTCTCTATCTCAAACGCAATACAACTTGGATTGATAGGACAGTAATTTTGCCGGCACGAAACTACTCAAAATAGTAACTTTTACAAACTACGTCAACTTCTACAACTGTATTATTCTCTTTTCACCAAAAATAGATGTTTTACTATCAATAATTTGCTACTTTACTATAAACACTTCTAACTGTTTAACCTTAGCTTAGTCCGATAATTTAAATTCGTTTACTCTAGTCCATTTACACTTTTTTACTCTACACGAACTTATAACTTATGCCTTCATTGAACTTCACATTAGTCCTTTTAGTTTAATTTAGTACTTTTTCCCCCTTGGAATTCACGCCTATTAAATAACTTGTACTTGTAAGTCTGTGGGTTAACAAAAGAACTGTGTTAAATTTTTGAATTCGAGATACCAAAAGTAGATTAGATGCCAATAGTAGATAATAGATACCTCGTACCTCGTAGTTACCAATTTGACACATTTTCTAACACTGGCGGCTCGTGCCCACGAAACAGGTGAAGTGCTGTATAATAGAAGATACGGACACTTCACCTGTTTCATGGGCACCAGTTAGAAAATTTCTAATAAGTTATGCTATTAATCTATGCAACACTGAAGATTACATGCCCATAATATAGTCAAAATGGTTTACAAGCAGCACAAGAAGTCAACTCAATAGTGGCACAATTTTTCAGTTAAGTTAGAATGCATACACCTCAACACCTGTTTCCTGTAATTCAAGATTTCTAAATCTTCATAATTATCGAGCTCAATTGGTAAGAAAGGTCCTCACCATGATCTAGTACATTCATACAGTAAACAAATCATAAGTAAATTAGGTTACGTTCAAAATGCATACCAACAACTATCACAATCACACCTCACTCAGCCACGATGAAACTTCTTAATTTTCTTCTTCAACATCTTCTAACTCTTATTTATTCTTCTTGTTGTCTTCCTTGGTCTTGATTTTGTTTGTATTTATTTTTATTGTATTATAATATTCTTGTTTTTGTTCATATTGTTCTGCTCGTTCTCCACTCATTTCTGGTCTTTTTCCCTTTCTTGCCTCTTATCTCTCTTCCTCGTTGCCTTCTTCATCCAATCCTCCAACTCAGTTTTCTCCTCCTCCTACTCTTCTTCTACTCTCCTTCATACGTCTTCTCATTCCTGTTCTTCTCTTCATTCTTTTCTCCTACTTTTACGTTCTACGTTCTTGTTTCTCTACTTCTCGATTCTTCTCAAGTATCTCCTTATTCCTCCACAATTATCATGTACTTAATTCCGAATTTCTCTACAATTCCTTCGTTGACAGAAATAATTGGGCCGGAAAACTACCAGAAGTTGCCCGATGCCTGGACCAGTGCTCCGAGCGCAGTCTAGCGGATCCGAGTGTAGTTCATTAGTGATTGTGTTCAGGTTTCTATTTTACTTTATTATGCACTTTATATCTTTATACACTGTCCTGTCTCGATGTATGAATGAGAGAGAGAGAAAGACAGGGAATGAGAGAGTGTGCGAGAGAAAGAGGAAGAGATGAAAGAGAGGCAGTAAAAGACCAGAGAGAAAGTGAGAGGTAAGGTAAGAGAGAGGAGCCTTGACAGTATTGGCTTTTCCACACTGGAACTTACATCACCACTCAGCGAGGAAATCCTGGCTACAGTCCAGTCCCGCTGGAGCCTACTCATGCTTCAATGCTAGTGAAAATTTCTACTTCAGTCATTATTATTAATAGCTTCGCTATAAAGAAACCTACAGAGCTTTATTGGAATATCAATAAGATGATCGATTCTTTTAAAATAACAAATAAAACTGAAATTCAATGTTAAGTTAATCGCTAGGTAGTAATAACTTCTATCCTTTTTTAAATAGGATATAATCTTTTATTAGAATATCCTCTTCTAATTATTATTCTTTAAAACAATGATTCTTGACCCAATGTTTTGATAGAAAATTTGTGAATAATTTCCACCTCTCACCCAATATTATTTTTCTGCAAAAGTGATATTTCCTTCAACAAGAGGGAAATTGTCACTATAGAAATCTTCAGAAGAGTTGTAGGCCTAATCGAAATTCAATAAAATTGTTAATTAAATAGTAATAAACTATGTACATAGCGTTTGAGTTTCTATCCTGTATTAACTATTGTAATATCTTGAATAAATAAATATACATTGCGAATAGAAATAACTTGTAGGGTAATTGACTGTATAATGTACTAAGAGCTGGCTTACAGCAAGTGCCCAAGGCAAAAACGTGCATCCAATGGTGAATAGTAAACACAGCTGAGAGTCAAGAAAGAGTCCTAGTGACAATCACAACAGGAATCACAAGATGATGAGGAAACGAAATTCTTAACCGGAAATTAATGACAAACCGAGCATGACTCATCTGAAACTTGCCAAGAACATTCTCTAGAAGGATGCACTTCTCTGTACTTTCCAATTCGATCAGAAATTATCCGAAAAGTATCCGGGTAATAACGAACTCATATTCATGTAATGGATAATTCAGTAATGGGATTCTCATATTCAGAATCATAGGCAAATGAGTAACTTATCTGGTCCTCATGAAATAATTCTTTTTCCTCATTATAATAAAATTATACTATCATTCTGATTCTAATATCTTACTACTTACTATGATTCTTATAGCCTAGGCTAGTTTATCAAGCTTATTTGGTAAGTCGGTGGGTGTTTATAATAATCTTACTCAACTAAAGTAGTAAGGTAGTGTTAACTTAATCTTTAGTTAATAGACTACCTCTAATGCTCTAAAATATTGGGATCATTGGTATGGAATTATGATTATTGGATCCTTGGTAGGTATAGTCTGTCAAAGCAAAGAAGGCATTCTTCCAAGATGGGAGAATGACTCCAGCTCGGTCAATATATTCAAATAAAATTAATCTATAATTTCAGATTGAATTTATAATTTTTGAACCAATATTGACTGAGCTGGAGTCATTGATTGATATTTAGGAACTAGAATTTAGCAACCTGAAGTTAAATCAATTTAATTACCCCAGTTTTTCAAGTAGATAAACAAAGATTCAATGATATTCGAGTTTGAATACAGTACAGAATACAGCATTAAGGCTGAGGTCGCACTGCCGGTGGGTAGAGCCTGGTGGGTGGAGGGTAGTTGGTAAATCTATAGATCATACACACTTTCCACAGTAATACATCGTATGAATGGTATGACGTCATTCTGTTTTTTGAGGTTATGTTGTCCATATTTAAGAATTTCAAGATGGCGGCTGAACACATACCATTCATACGATGTATTACTGTGGAACAAGTGTATGTTCTATAGATTTACCAACTACCCTACACCCTCCAGGCTCTACCCACCGTATGTTCATATCTATAGAACATACACACTATACACAGTAATACATCGTATGAATGGCATGTGTTCAGCCGCCATCTTGAAATTCTTAAATATGGACAACATAACCTCAAAAAACAGAATGACGTCATACCATTTATACAATGTATTACTGTTGATGGTGTGTATGTTCTATAGATTTACCAACTACCCTCCACCCTCCAGGCTCTACCCACCGGCAGTGCGGCCTCAGCCTAAGAGCAGCATAATTAGAGCAGTATTGTTAAAAAAGTCTTGCAGCGAACTTAGTTTAGTGGCGTGCCTTCAGCTCTTCAATCTTCCGGCCAGTCTTTTCAAGACCTTTAAATTCGTCGTGCTCTATTTTTCCAGGCCCTTTCCACCGTAGACTGCATCAACTGAAATTGGAATAGTCCAATATTTTCTATTTTGGGCTATCGTCGTTAGGGACACTCTTTAAGGAAGGTTGAATAAGTGGAACGGAAACATCAAACGATATTAACAGAGCTATAGGATGATAGTATTGTTTTGGAGCCAGAAAATTGAAAATTTCTCATAGGTTTAGTAGATTATTTTATGAAATAATTAACACAAATGCAGATAATTCATTTCAATAGTGAGTATTCATGAAATAGTTTCTTTAATGAGAAAATAATCATAATGTGCAATAGTGATGATTATATACTATTTATACTATATAATCAATATCTGGTAATGTGCAACATGTTGACCAAACAATAAGAAATGTAACAAGCAGTAGAATACGTATCGCTTGCTATTGGCCAAACCACTCCCACTCATTCTCCCCAGAAAATTCACCGCCTACTAGGGGAGTGGCTTGTCTTGTCCAATAGCAATCATTGTTAGGTTACACAGCGGCCAACTATATTGTTTACTCCACAATATCTTTATTTTGTTTTTCAATATTTTTTTCAGTGTACAGAAATAGTATGGAACACACATTCCTTGCGTGTTTTTTGTATGTTTTAAAGCGAGAGCTCTTGCATTGCTTGCTGCATTATTGCTTACTAATAAAATAGATAAATAGAAATAATCACAGAAATTGAATAGCTATATATGTTTCTATATTCAGGAATAGTTTAAAAAACATTAATGGAGTGAATGCCATTAATGCATGTGAAGATCTCATCACTCTCATAAGCATTTGAAGATCATATGCATATGAGAAGAGTTGTCCAAAAACCTATGTTTCCGATTAATAAACTACATAAAAAGTTCTTCACAAGATAACTTGCTGAGAGCTACTCAACTAATATCCTTTCTGCAAGCACTTTCCTCATGATAAATTGAGAACGGCATGATTCGCCATTAGAGGCTGAAAACTGCGTTCAAGTGAGCGATCATCTCATCTCGGCATTCACCGACTGGAAGCCGCGCATGCCGAAAACCGTCGTCGCTGCCGCTCGCTCTGACGTGAGTCACGCCATTGTACGTGATCGGCATGCCGAATAACGCCGAAATGGAGATGAAGAAAGGGAAAGAACGCCGAAATAGTGATGAAGAAGAAGGGAAACGGCTGGAAAAAGACGCAGTCAAGATGCAGGAAGATGGCAATCTAGTGATGATGCGTCATCGCGAGGCAACTTGCACAATCGCCTCAATCAACTAATCAACACACACCAGTGACTGTCATACAGCTTGATTCGGTCAACATGACTTCCTCGTTGTCAGAGGATGATGGAGTTGTTGACAGACAGTATCAGTGACTAATTGATTGAGTAGTATATGCTGAAGGTTGGTTTACATTTGGGTATTACGTGTAAGATACTTGTGTGAAGTGCATAATTGAGAAACCTATTAATAACTCTAACCTATTCATATAACTCGAACCAATCAACGATGTGATGTGTAAGAAATGATTGAAGCATGTGTACGAGAACGTAATGTAAACGTTTGAATTTGGACGGTTTTGGGCTCTCAAGCCTGTTGTATACTTGTACTCTTTGGTGTAAAATGACTAAATAAAGATAAAGGTTAATATAATTGTGAGATAGATGATCTACCCGATGCACCATGATCAAGTCAAATTTTGAATTGAAGTTTTGTTGGAGGAATAATATTTATTGTTGAAGCATTAGTACGTGCACATATCTAATTACCTTTACATATCTAATTACTTGGATAAAATCAAATTGATAAGATGAAATTAGTGTACCTTAACAATGGTTGATCGTTAGACAGACTACAACTAAATATGCACTATGCAGCCGTAAATCTATCTACATACAGAGAATATTACTATGGTTATATCTATTTTTCGCATGCAGCATGAGTTTGGTCGACTGTCGATACAGAAATGGAACAGATTTAGTGGGCGGCCCTCAGTTATTGTCCAGCTGAATGAAAGGGCTCTCTCCATTCAGTGGAAAAAGACTGCTAGATTATAGACCAGGAGGCAACGTGGTCAGGGCGTATTAGCCCGATTTGGGGTGTCAGGGGTGCATACCGAGGTCCCAGACAACATTATTTAGCGGATTAGCCGATTAAGCGTTTCGTTGAAGCGTGCAGATTTCTTTGAGCACCAATTCCATTTTCCCAAATTTACTGACGCCCGTTTCAACCTCACTAGACTTTTGCTGACCTCCACTCGTTCTCCCTCTGTGTCTTTCTTCACCCTCTAATTTGTCTGTCCAAATTCAATCTGTCGTCCACCCTTATTTCTCCTACTGGATCTGTAGACTTCTTCATAGTCTGAATCTAAAATAGCGTATTCAAGTATACACGTGATGTTTTTCTACAGATTCAATGTGATGTTTATCTTCTTCAGAGTTCAAATATATATTTGAAATATATTAGATATATCAAGCTATTATATCACCTCCAAAATTCTCAAGTTGATTTTAAAACTTTTAAATATCTTTTATTTGTTTTCTTTGTTGAATACGGTTGTATATTATTTTATTATTCATTCTTACATTCATTATTCACTATTCATTATTCATATACGGTACCATTAAATGGTTCAACATAGTAAAATATTTAATTTCCCATCTTCTCGTTGTATTTGGAAGTACTTGTACTCACAGAGAATATTTGGGAGTATAGAGACCACAGAACAGTACAGATTTTAGAGACTATATATTTGTAGTATATATTTGTATTAATTTGTATCTGTAGTACAAATATAAGTTAAATATACTCACTTATGTTGTGTGATTCAATTTTTGAATCCATTCCCAATCAATAATAATTATATCTCATAACTCATATGCTTAGATATTTTTACCTCATATATGGCTCATTATACTCATATCTTGTACCTAAATTTTCCAATATCTGCGCACTCAAACTTCTTCGGTACCGGTATTCGTTTCTCTTTGATATAGAGCCTATAGTGAAATAAGAAAAAATATGTACACACAAATAAATTGAAGTACCTAATATACGCTGCTTTGAATCCATTTCAGGTAGACGTCATGTATGTGATTTTAATGCATTTTTCTAAAAAATCTACATAATTATTTAATTAATCTCTCTTTGAAACCTCATTCTCAATCTATATCTTTGAATCTATCTCACTGTAGTAGACTTATTTTTTTCAGTAGACATCAGATTTCCCGTATTTTCAAGATTTACAACAAATTCAAATTCAAATTTATTTATTTCCTCATAATTCATAATACAAAACACATTGAACAACCTTCCCGATCCAAGAGTTGAATCAATCGTAAAAGCGAAACTGTTGAATCCTGCTCCGCACAGAAGGGTTGTTTATTATCGCCAGGTGATGGACTGCGGAAGACGGTAGGAATTTGATGGGTTGGTTGATTGTTAGTGAAAGGATCGAGAAAATAGTACTGCGTAGGCAGGGTGTAGAGGGTAGTAAGGTATAGTCAGTCTGTCCAAGCAAAGAAGACCCTCTTGCATGATGGAAGAATGACTCCAACTCGATCCATATTGATTAAAGAATTATGAATTTGAACAGAAATTGTAGAGAAGAATGTTATCTATAATTTGATACCAAATATTGATTTGAATCAATACGGTATTGACCGAGCTGGATTCATTTCGCTATTATTTCAGAATGTCTTCTTAGCTCGACCAAACTATATAGAAGATTGTAAGGTACCGGCATATTAATAAATATATACAATCAAGATATAGAATTTATATGTATATTATAGTATGCTCGGGCAAAGAAGACATTCCGGCAGGATGGGGAAATGACTTCAGCTCGGTCAATATCGAATCAAACATAAAACATTTGGTTTCAAATTATAGAGCACAGAATTACTTAATTACAGAATGTTTTCTACAATTTGAGTCCAAATTTATAAGTTTTGAACTAATATTGACTAATCTGGAGTTATTTTACTATCTTTCCAGACTATCTTCTTCGTCTGGAGATACTATAACAGTATATTAGTAATAAATACATTCAAGTTATAAAGTTTATATTAATCTATTTTCATGTGTTCAGGTATATCTATAGAGTTTATATCGTTCTATGGGTACTGGTATACTAATATAGGTTAAGGTGTAGGTATAGGTATACTAATGTTGGTTAAGTGTAAGATAGGACTTGGTCCTAATTTCACCGTTCCATGGCTAGTAACAGAGTAGTCTCATTTTAGTATTCATATTTAAAAAATTTGCTATACATAAATAAAGTTATTCTATTCTATTCTAATATATACATTTATAGTATTTGTATAGTTATAGCGTTTCTATTTAGCGGTTTATTTATAGCGTTAATATAGTTCTATGGGTGTCAATATATACATTTATAGTGTTTGTATAGTTTGAGGGGTACCGGTGTAGGGACCGGGTGCGTCTGTCTTATTTACAGTAAAGTAACCGGAGAGATCTTGGGCCGCACACCAGGTGGGATGCGGGGCGAAGCCCCCGAAAAGATGCGACCCCCTCCACCATCTTACCAAATAGCGGCACTGACCCTGGGCACCTGCGGCGAACCTTCCCCCCCACCACAAATTTCCAAAAAACCATCTTCACTTTCGACGGCACACTTTTGCACGTCGACCTTCTGTTGTGTTCAGTCTATGGTCTGTCCAAGCACAGATGATACCACTTGGCAAGATGGTAATCTAGAGTCGATCAATATTGGTTTGAACATGTTGAATTTCGTCTCAAATTGTATACCAAAATTTTTCCTACAATTTGAGTCCAAATTCATGATTTTCGAACCAATATTAACCGAGCTAGAGTGATTTTCCCATCTTGTCAGAATGTCTTCTTTGCTTGGACAGACTATACTACCCCTTTCCACCATACTGTTCCTTCTCATCTATCGTTTCACTTTTATTTAATATTTCTCTGGTCCCCAATTCATGTCGGCTGCTGTAGAAAACACACTTAAACCACAGACCTGCGTGACGATGCATAATGGACGCGATTTGTCAAAACATCCAGTAGACATCTGCAGCGGCAGGCAGCAACCTGCATCCTACCTGAGCGACAGGGTTTGATACGTTGTGCTTAAACCCTATTCAAAAAAATCAGTACCGAACTTACAAGTTACAATTGGTTGAATCAATTGTAATCACACGAAAGAGACAGTAGAATCTCTTGTAAAACATAGTGGGCTAGGGCGTCACAACCTTCAGTCCGCTAGCACTGTCAGGACTGGGTTCAAATCCCAGTGGCATGGCTGCTTATGTGGGCATCATTTGTAATAAAAAAAAATCAATAATGAATCACAGTACCCTTTAAAAAACGTTTATTTAAAAAGTAAAATAAAACTTATTTTAAAAATTACTGTGATTCATGATCGATTTATTATACATTATTAGTAGCCCTAATAAGAAAGTGGACAGAAGAATCTATCTAAAACGATAATTTCTCCAAAACGATGGATTTTTTTGGTTTCCATAAGTTACAAGACTCTTCTTATAATGTTCTTCTTTATAGTAATAAATTTGTCTTCTTCTTATGCACTCTCTTTATAAAGAGAGTCTATTGAATATTATATTTTCTCTTACTCTACGGTGGAATTTAGAAAGCTTGAGTGTCAGCAAACCGAAATCCTAGAGACGCTTTTAATCATCGCTTCAAACATTGTATGATTCAATGTGAGTAAATCGCAATGAAATTCATCGCAAACGATTGGGAAATCAAGGAAAATCAAACAACGATATCCAATCTGATCAAAATCTAAGAACAGAAATACCGATTATGATGAGATTCTTGTAAGATTTGAATGCCAATTTTATTAGAACATTTAAGTTCTAGGAGATACTTCCAGTGCATTTGGTATAGCACGTTAAAAAGTATTGTGAGGGTGTAGATAAGTGTTATAGCACTTGTAAATTGTGTTTGTGGCTTTTTTGTTTCTTGCTCCTTAAAAGGATGACTGGATGACAACTGCATAAGAAATAATTCACTAGAAGGAATAAATTTTTTTTAATTCATCAGATGAAAAATGTTTTTTCGCCACACTGGTATGAAATGATCTGTTTTACATGCATCATACAGAGGCCGAAAACGCTCGTTTTCAGGCGAGGTCGCCAGCAACTCGCCGGGAAAATGCCTTTTTCGGCCCTAGGGCGGTAAAATAACCTTGAATGTAAGCTGACTGAAGGTCGTTGTCGATTTAAGGGTTGGTCGATCAATAGGTAGCATCCCGGTTTGATTGCATCAAATGTCAGCTGTTTTGCTGTTATTGGTATTTCGATGTAAAGGTAGTCTCTCATCTGTTATTTTGATTAGTGAGATCCCTTGTCAAGAGAAGTGAACGTTGAAAGTTTTCACATCAATCAGTAGTTGAACAATAAAGGAAAACTGCTTCAATAACTGATACTTCAACTTTGATAAGATTAAAAATGTTTGTATTGATTAACTATTGAATAATGATGAACGTGAAATCCATGTTTGAACAATAGTACATTACGCCACAAGCCTGAAGGAAAAAGCTTACAGTATGAGGATAGTTTCCTCGGCGAGGCTTTGCCGAGCCTGGGAATAATTCCGAATACTGTAAAAACTCTGGGCGAGTGAGTGCATAATTTTTCGGTACACTTCAAATAAATTTTATTAATCTAATCTCATAAATGAACAAAACAAATAGGATTAATGAGATCTAAGAACAGCTAGACCGGATAACTTACTATACTAGCTCCGGCTGAGCTGAATCTGTAGTAGGCTGAACTGCAAGCAAGTATTGAAAGTTTGCATCACAAGTTTATTGATTTAATCAATTGATATTACTTAAAAACTATCAGAATACTCGATTTTCTTAGTCCAGAAACATTTAAGCTCAGGATAGTTTTTGTACGATCATCGTAAATTGTAGCAATAGCCATACAAAGTTTCTTGTTTTTTGACCAATTTATATGCCAGCGTCACAGAAAGAGACGGCCATTGTAGTTACATTTTCACTCGCTAGATGGCGCTAGCTGTCCACGCTTGAAATAAAATGCTCCTCGCATGGTAAGAGGCTCTTACCGCTCGAGGACAACAGCTGATTGATTACGCATGTAAACGACGACTTTCTAGTCTACATAGGGACCGGTAAGGAGCTTCTTCCGTGAAGTGTAGCGAAAAATTATTGTTGTCAGACTTTATGCTACTTCGTCTAGCAGGTTAGCCAGCGCCATCTAGCGGGTGATAATGCAACTAGACTAGGATTTTCTGTTAGCCAATATCAGTCGAAAATTAACAACTTTGAATTGATATTGTACAATTTAGGATGATTGTACAAAAATTATCTTGGGCTTAAACGTTTGTGGACTAAGAAAATCGAATACACTGATAGTTATAAAGTAATATTCAGTCAGTAAATCAATAAACTATTGACGCGAAGTTTCAATAGCAAGCAGATGGTACCTACTCCAAATTCAGTATAGGCGAAGATAGCATAATAAGGTTACTGGTCTAGCTGTTCTTGGAACTGATTAACTAATTTTTTATTTTGTTTTCTTCGCATTAATGTTGTGTGCCGAAAAATAAAGTTCGACACCACGGGTCGAAAATGTAATATTCCGTCTCTCAATCTTTTCTAGTCCTCGGCCTACGGCCTCGGACTTGAAAACCGATTTCGAGCCGGTAAACGCACATTTTCGGCCCTAGGTACGAAATATACTATTGTAAGTCTCTTACCGTGATACACAGAGTGAAGAGCCGAAATTCATCCAGACCTGTAACACCAAATTTAATTAATTGTATAAAATTTATGAAATAAAAAATTGTAGGAAAGATTTTTGGCTATGTCAAGACAATTTGTAGCTATGACTTTAGTATTAGCTATTGGTATTAGCTATGACTACATTATTATTGCATATGGTATCAATAAAAAATGTCAATATCATAAATTTTATTGATGACATAAATATTGCTTTTGAATCGTAATTCAAAGATTAGATACTAGAAGTGAACCGCAAATCTGTGTTCTAATTGCTCCTGATCAATAAATTACAAAATAAGTAACAAACATATTCGCAGATACAGATAAATTAGATCATTGAGTTGAGAGATACGTGAAAATGGACAAATAACTTTGGAAAAAGGTCCTTACCACGGCAGGTATATCTTCAAAATTATAGCATACATGAAATCATGAACAAACAAATAGGACATCAGAGAAACGAATTGAAAAACTCAGGTTCAAGCGATCATTTCATTGATAAACCCCCTCTTTATCGTAGAGCAGAAGCTATATAAAATTAAACAAACTTGTATTCAATCCGCAGAACGACAAGGAAAGTAATGCAATACTTAATCCGACTCTTTCCCTTCTGAGTGCATAACAATAACATGGATATTAGAGACCTACTCAATATCAGTGGCTATGAATATCAGGTGGAGTGCAGTACGGACTCGAGACATATTGAGTGAGTTTTCCGAATGAAAAGCCAGCGCTAAGAAAATATAGACCGAGAAATCGACTTTGTAAGAAGGGGAAGGCTCCTAGTCTGATTCGATAAATTCAGACAGGCACTTTACTACATGTGAGTGAGTAGCTTACTTCTAATCCTGTACCCCTCCACACCCCCTTCCTGTCTCATCCACTCTACAACTTCCACTATACAATAATCCGCCAGGGCCATATAGTCTGTCCAAGCAAAGAAGACATTCGGGTAGGATGGGAAAATAACTCCAGCTCGGTCTATATTGGTTTTTAAATTGAGAATTTGGTCTCAAAATGTAGAGCTGAATGAGTTCCGCAATTTGAGACAAAATTTATAATTTCAAAACCAATATTGACCGAGCTGTAGTCATTTCCTCATCTTGCCAGAATGTCTTCTTTGCTTGGACAGACTACCAATGGACAAGTGAATGACGGTACTAGGCCGTACAGAGCGCGAGCCTCTGATTGATTTGCCTTGCTTCAGTCGGGCTTCTATCTTATCCCGTTTCTTAGTTTTCTTCTCCCTTCTTTCTCCTTACTATTTCTTTCTATCTTCCTTTGAGTCATATTATTTTTCCTTCAGGTCTTAATCATCTTCATCCTCTTGTTACCTGTAATCGTATTCTCTCTTTTTCCTATTCTTTCATTCTGTGAAATTATTGTCAAACATGGATAACTTTTGGGTGTCGTTGTTTTCTCATTTTTCAGTAATCAGTTTTGAATAAACTTCTCCTATTTGTTGATTTCGCTTCATCTTCTTATTCAATTTTGATTATACGTTCCTAGTCCATCCTCCCCAGTTTTCCAAAACTTTTGTAATCCAATTTTGCTCTCCTCCATTTCATACTACCTTCCGTATTTGATTAATATTCTATTATTATTCATCTGAATATTGTCATTTTCTATCTTATCTCTTCACATCCTTGTTACCCTACCCTCTCTTGCTTTTAGTTGTTATTTTTCTCCAATCTCACATTAGATTTCTCCCTCATTTGTTTCTTTTTCAATATTCTTGCTTTTTCACTGATTTTGTCAGTTAGAATTTCCACATTCTTATTGTCATCTTCTTTTTTACCTTGTCTTCATTCTCCTCTCCTTCTTCTCCTCCCAAGTTCTAACCATCCTCCTCTTCACACTCATTATCTCTACCTTTTTCTATTTCACTATCTCTATCTGTCACCATTTCTCTCTCATCATCAACTATTTCTTTTTTCTCACTCGCTCTCTCTCACTCTCTCTCTTTCTTTTCTCACTCACTCTTTATCTTTATTCTCTCACTCGTTCTATCTTTCTTCTCCTTCTTCTCTTTATAAAATATCAACTCTCTCTCTTTCTAAAATATCAACTCTCTCTCTTTCTAAAATATCAACTCTCTCTTTCTACAAATATCAACTCTCTCTCTTTCTAAAATATCAACTCTCTCTCTCTCTTTCTCAAACATCAATTTTCTCTCTCAGACATCATATCTCTGTCTCTCGCAAACTTTCCTCTCTATCTAATTCCCTTTCCCCAAAAATATCTACAAAGAAAACTCCATCACACGAGACGTCCATTTCTTTCCTATTCTACTGCTGATAATTCAGGCAATAAATACTACGTACTACAATAAACCACCATCAACCAACCAACCAGCGTACTAGAAATAGTATTTGGGCCAGTTAGTGGTACAAAGAACGACCCTGGCAAGGTAACAATCGAGTATCGAATTCAAGAACTTCGAGTATTGTTAATCTCGAACTCAAGCACTTCGATATAAAGTAGGTCTCTAGAAGGGAATAATGAAGACAGTAGGCTACTACATCCATCAACTGTCTCACTAAGCAGCGAGTACTCTATAATCGCGTGACACACTTTGCTCTTCCCAAAATATATTTTCACTCAATAGTCAAGGAAAATACATTCCTTCACTGCTATATGTTTGTCCTTCGGTACAACCTTCAATAAGTTGATACAAATTTTAAAACCCAAGGTTAATTTGAGAACCAATAACGTGATTTTTTTAGCTGCTGGCTGATGTAAGTGATCTTGAAAAAGTTACGCGATTGATAAGTAAACCATTCAATAAAACACTGAATATGAATCCTTGCGATGATAAAAAATACCTACTTATTGCTTACCACATAATAATCATAGAATACACGTATTTTTCCAATTCACTTGCTATTGAACATGATTCTTGAGAGGAGATGAATTATTTGAGTGGACTAATAAGCGGAATAGAAATCGCAATCAACCATTTAACACACATTAGTTTGATAGTTTAGCTTAGCTATAACAAATAATGATTAACTCACTGAAAATTTAATACAATTAAATGTTATTAAGTGAACTATAACAAATTTCTATAAAAATAATGTAAATAAGTCAATAATTACGTAAAGCGACATATTTTTTCTTATGAAAGAAAAATATTCATACCTTTATTAATCCTGAGTTATAACTCGAGGTTATTGTTTTCCAGATATTTGTTGAGGGATAGGGTGAGAATATGAAACTTATACAATATGATAACCATCTGAAATAGAAGACAAAAGAATAACATAGCCGGTACTTAAGTAAGTCCCATATGAGTATCTAGCTAAATAATACTAACGTATATCATAATCATATTGATACGACCACATCAGACTAACTCCCCTCAGCAACTTCTGCAGAAATAACCATCTTTTAATAAACTTAACTGCTGATAACATATTGGGTTTCGCTTTATTCGCCAATTAAATACAGTATACTCTAATCTCCAATCTACTGCCTCTCCTATCAAGTGAGCACTCTATTGAGCGGCAAAGATTCAATCAAACAATCAGCTACCTACTACCACAGAATAGGAATTAATATAGGCATAAGATACAGTCTGGTCGAGCAAAGAAGACATTCTGGCAGGATGAGAAAATGACTCCAGCTCGGTCAATATCGATTCAAAAATTATAAATTCGGTCTCAAATTGTAGAACAAAATGTTTTCTACAATTTGAAACCAAATGTATAACTTTTCAACAAAAAATCACCGAGCTAGAGTCATTTTCCCATCTTGCCAGAATGTATTCTTTGCTCGACCAGACTATAATAGGACTTTACGCATAGAAATATTGAACCATAGGATATAGACATATAGGAATACAAGACTATATTATATAGGCATAGAACTATGTGATATACGCTTAGGAGTATAGGAATAGAAATCTATGGTTTCTCCATGCTACTATAAGATACGCGCGTGATGTTATATTCGAAAACTAACAGCTTGTGCTTGAGCACGCTTCTGGAATCGTTCGATTGGAAGACGCAGATACCGCAGGAGTCCGGATGAAAGACGATATCGGCTGTCGATTACTAGGGGATGAAGAAGGAGGAAGAGGAGGAGGAGGAGAAGGAGGAGGAGGAGGAGGAGGAGGTGGAGGAGAGGTGGAGGTGGTAGATGGTTCGTCAGTCCATCAAACAGACCGTGAGCGTTGACAGGTGTTCTCGTGAGCAGCAGGCCGCGGAAAACGCCCAGGTGCTTGCCTGAGGGGCCGTGGCCCCAGGGGCCATGCTCAGCTCACCCCCTCTCGGCCTCAGGTCCAGACGAGAAGTTTCAGCATCGTGAGCCGCCATGTGGTACACCGTCGCATCTCAAGAATGCAGCCGTCGTCTCCTCCCACTTCAAATTTCTAAAACGGTGTATACATGACTCAATTTACTGATGATAATTTGAAGGAAATTCATAAGATGACACATTTATCAAACTGAAATTGAAGTAAAATAATCTTTTTCATAATAATTGAAACAATGTGTGCACGGTTCAATTCATTCATTTGACAGAAATTGATACATTTATTGTTTAAAAACACAGACGTCTAAACACAAAATTGAACGTCTTTTACCAAATTTTGATGAAAATAAACGAAGCTATGTACTTTTGCAGCGCTTCACACAAGAATTTTTGGTCGAGAAAAATATTTTAAAATGTTTAGTTTTGAGTGATAGTTATTTACCTTGAAGACTATATATTCCAGAATATCCTAATATACGAGATGATACATTGATTTTTCATTTTAAATAATATCACAGTACCCTTTTTCAGTTATTTTTACTAAAGCATTACATGAAACACTAAGATAAAGGAAACACTGAGATGATACATGTATCAAGCTGAAGAACTGAATTAATAAGTCATACACCATCATTGAAACGGTGTGTGCAAGTTCTGATTAACTTACAAGATGATGAATTAGAAAAAGCAGGAAGTAACATGTATAGAATTGAACAAATGTATGCTAATAATCCGAAGGAAGAATCTCAATTTAAGGATACTGAAACTAGCAAAGCTGCACCAATTGAAACAGGAAAGCAGCCAATTGTAATGGAATCGATACAAATAATAAGAAGATAAAATATGACATATCCTTGAAATATAAAGATGGTGAGACACCTATAAATAATGGTCTTGTATTATCATTGATACTTGGACTACAAAGAAGGTAAATCTATTTTTACGGTTTTATTTTTAGATTTACCTACTGTGTACTCAGAAGTTAGAATGATTCAAAGACCTTTCAAGAAGACCCTTCAGTTCATACTGAAAAAAATGATTTGAGCATTGAAATTCAGCTCAGATTTTTCAGCTTTGAAATTCAATCTTCTAAACACAGCTTTGAGAATGTTATAAGTCTTAAAGCTTATCATGTAGTGGATGAAAGTTATTGAAGTACTTAATTATTCTAGAACAAAAAAGTATTCCAAAAAGCATGATCATCACATTTCTTCAAAAGATACCGAGATATTAGAAGATCACACTGTGGTATGAATCACCTTCTTATTTCTAAAATCCTCAACGTATCCTAATATCTTGTAAGCGACTCAATAATGGAAGTTTTTTATCTACTAACGGGGTTTTTTCAGCAGCCGGGTGGGATGTTGATTGAACAAAACAGCAAGTTGAGACTGCGGGCTGTGAAGACGATACTACCGAATTTCATCATTGAATTCTTCAATGACTTCCGCTCGATTCGCTCTCTTCAGGGTATTTGCGGATGTGAGTTTTTACCTAAGCGTTTTTCAATGACGGCAAACTAACCAGAGGGGAATGTTGCCACGGGCCTGTCAATAAAAATATTTCAGATTTCGATCAACCTCCTACAAATCCATCAGTGAACTACATCACATTAAATTAGATCTAGTTTAAGTTTAAATCAAGTCAAATTTTGCTATATTTCACAAATTATTTAATTTATCTTTATATCAGATCACATTGAATTAGATCTAGTTAAATTTTAAATCAAGTAGTATTTTAATAGGCTTTTTATCACATATCATTTTTTTAAATTTTCACTAGATCTCTCATAATAAAAGAAAATCATGAAATCAAATTTTCGAATTGTATACATTGTTATAAGTTGAAATTAGGAATAATACTTCCATTTTGTTTGAAATCAAATGATAATATCCTTCATAGGAGGAGCTGGGACTTTAAATTTTTTTACCAATAAACCTCGAAATTTATGCTCAGATTCTACCCTTGATCAGACAAAATTATATATTCTGTGGTATTATTATAAAGAAGAGGGTTCCAAAACACAGAAATGATAATTGCTTGAGAATATTCTAAGTCCCGTTTCAAACACCAATGTTATTGGAAGTCCGCAGTTTTTTGTTTTCTTCATAAATTTTGCTAGATTGAATGAATTTACAGTATTTAGAATACCGAATTTACATGTACAGTATTCAGTGTGCCTATTCATTTCATCAGTAATAATATTATCAACTATTATGTTAGTTTAAATTCAATGAATCAATGAAAATCAACCGCTTATAAATTGTTTGTACCCTTATCGAGAAGAGCCGATTTCCAAAAAATTCATCTTCCAAAGTGTTCTGTTCGGAATATTTATTCAATCGAACACAAAACTTTCAAAAGTGGATCGTTCGGTCAGACTGCTACTTGAAAGAAAACAAGTGGTCGTATCGGCTTTGGCTGAGTATATCATTGTGAAAACTACTTAGGAAAAGTGGTTAAAGCAGGGAGAAGTCTTCCTCCTCTCCCTCCTTATTTTTTACTTTGTCTATTCCACTCTTATCTACGTCTCCTGTCCTTCTTCTTTCCGTTTCGAAGCTTCTTCTTATTCCAGAATCGTATCTTTCTATTTCCGACTTCTCTCTAATTTATTGGACCAGGAAGTCGGTGCAGCCACAAAGACCATTCGTACAGTTTTCCCTTCTTTTTCTTGAAATCACGTTTCTTCCCCTATTCGCCTCCCTCTCTTTCTCTCTCTCTCTCTCATACCAACTCCATCCCTCTACTTCTAGAAAACTTCGTAATAGGAGTCCCGTGCCAAGCTCTGTACTACTGTTTCAATTCACCACCCTTTTTATAAAGCACGGATAAAACTTTTGTACGAGAAAAAACTTTCAACACTAAACAGACTAGTTGGAGCTGGGGGTTGCTATTCTGCTATTCATCTTCTAGGTAAGCAGCACCAACCCCTTTACAAACAGATTGTACTTTAAAAAGCTCTCATTTAAATGCCCTCCGCAATCTAAATGAAAGAGAATTCTACGCTCATAATAGAGTAATTTTAAATCATGGAGTAACTGTACGAGTAAAATATTGTTTGCCTATTTGTTGGTCTTTCATTAATAATTTGACTTCTTGAAGTAGCTAGATAGATAAGTTCCAACAAAATATATTCTCAGATCATAAATAGGAAATCCATACTCAGGTTGAATACTTTATCATAAAGTTTCATAAATATAGATTAGATGAAGAGCTTGGAAAATGGAATTATAACAACAATTGAGAATCGGTCTTGTAGAGATTAAAAAATTAAAATAATTTTCAAAATTTACAATTAAGCCGATCAATTAATCAGTTTCAAATAACAAACAGATAATTAAATAAAAATATTGAGAAAAGGTACTGAGTAATTATTATTTTTATAATAAAAAAACAGTGTTAAAAGTAGCCCTGAGATAAAGGAAACATACAGATACAGTACATGATTTCCACTCTGATTACAGATTTGAATAAAATCAATAATGGTTGAATTTCAACATTAATTTTACATAGAGTGAATCATATAAGTTAGTACAGGTTACATACTTCCTAATACTTTAAGGATTGGGTCATTGACGAAATCTAATCAAACCAAAATTAATCACAATCAAATAAGCGAATAATTAAGTGAGACAGCTCATTTTTCATCATTTATTAGCTGAAAAGAGCTACCAATTAACGTCAATATTCAATGATTAAAAAAGTTGACTAGCTGATGAGTTCATTATTAGAAAGGTTCGCTAGCCGGCAAATCGATTCTATAGTCTGGTCGAGCAAAGAAGACATTCTGGCAAGATGGTAAAATGACTACAGCTCGGCCAATATTGGTTTAACAAAAATATAAAATGATATAAAGTTGTAAAAAATATTCTGCTCTACAGTTTGAGACCAAATTTATAATTTTTGAGTCAATATTGAGCAAGCTGGAGTCATTTTTCCATCTTGCCAGAATGTCTTCTTTACTCGAGCAGACTTTAATATCCATGTTACGCTTGTTTTAATACACCTTCCTGCTTATTGTTCTGCCTTTCATTTGAGCAACAGCGTTTTCCCAGTTAGCCGGTTTAAAACAAAAGCACTTCCCCCCCTTCCCCACCTTTCGCAGTGTTTACCTCCATAAACGTTCAATGGCAGGCAAGGGTGGCAGTTTTACGGTCTCTTTAATAAGATGAGAAAGAAAGGGTTGTTATAAAAGCACCCCGCGGCCCCACCTAATGCCCCCCTGCAGGGAGTTTCTACTTTACTGCAAGGTGCTTACTCATTCATACCCCACTAACCCCTGTGGGGGCTCCTCATACCCCTAAAAGCACTTCGACACGGATTAAAATCAAATCTCAATACACGTATTATCATGAAATACTATATTGGCTCCCTAATTTAGTACCAAAACCAAATCATATAGACTACTAAGTTACTTTAGAGATTAAATATCGACATAAATTTTTATTTACCATGCTCAAGCTATTTTAGTTGAAATAATGTGATCATATGATATGGTGGATATCATGTCAATGTAATGTAATAGTATAATGTGATACAATTGTTATCAGATAAAATGCACAAAATCGAAAAGAGCTCACATGTAATCCACTCATTTGATTATGCTTCGAATGATTCAACTCGAGCTACAGTATTAAGAAAAATTCGTACAATTTTATGTTTCAGTAAAAGATTTGAACCTCATTTCAGGTTACAGAGATTTGCTTTCAAACTAAAAAAAAAACAATTACTTACTTCTTAATCAAAAATTCAAAGAGTCATTATTGCCACTGATTTTTCCCAATAAATCATGAAACTTATTTGTGAGCATTAGAACACGAATTTCAACCTACAATGTGGCTCGTTGGACTACCTAGAAAGTAGTCTTCATCTCTAATCATCTCCCTCATTAACCAACCCACAAGCCTGAGAGCTCATGTAGGCATCACCCTCAGAAAACAAAACAAGTATATAAGCAATGTTGGAAATAGTAGATACAACTTTTCAAGATATGTTGTATGATTCTGATATCATAAAAAGATTTCTACATCAAATTTAATATTACGACAGAGCGTTCAGAAACCGATATAGCACATATTGGGGTGCGCTTACTATTAAAAGACGAAGAGCCAGAAAATAGAAGAAGAAGAAGAAGGCATCGTAGACGTCATGCCATGTTGGGACATAATAAAAAGGGGCGTAAGCATACGATAATCGTATGAGCTCTGTATAAATAATGAACAGAGGAACAAAAAAAACTGGTTTATCGGTCTAACAAATCTCATCTTGCGATGACGAGGTTCATTCTGATCCTATCAAGCAGTGAGTGCCCTTGAGACGCTACCCTTACTATGTATATCTATATCTATAAATGAAGATAAACATGTGTTGGCTTTTACTTAGGATTTTGTCGCACCCTAGTTCCGTTCATCCCGTTCCGATTTCCTCCCCGAAAAAGAAGGAGGAGGAGAAGAAGGTGAAGACGTAATAAGAAGTGAAACAAAGACAGAAAGAGACATGGTGAAATAGCAAGAAAGAAGACAGTCAAGGCACACCCCCGTTCCAACCAGTGTTTTGGGTTTATAAATAGAACATTGCCCCCGATAAAGTAGGCAACGGGCTCACTCTTGTCTAATATGTATAACGTAGAGCAGCCTGCTGCGAGTAACCACCCCTTGGCTCACAGCTGAACTCAAATTTGGACGACCGGGTCGCGAAAGCTACCGAAAAAACCCCAACCCTCCCCGCAACTAAGCCCATACGCATACAAACAAACTCAAGGTTTTCGCCAAGAAGCTATAAAAATAAAATAATATTTGTCCACGCGGCTCGACTCCTGCGTTGTCTGAGTCATAAATGTCAAAAAACGAGAAGGGTTTGTGACAAAGTGAGTTCTAATTATTGTTTCATTAAAATATAGTAAAACTCCCATTTAGCACGGTAATAGAAGTGGAGAGAGTCGTTATGATTGAAGCTGACACTAGGCTAATTACTGGGAAGATTAGGTGAAAGGTTGAGGATAGTTTAATGAAAATTAATTTTTAAGAAGATATAAGCTAGAGTTATAAATTAATATATAATCAATCAATCAACATCTATTCAAAATAACATTGGGATGAGTGCAACAAGGTCATGCCCTCAATTGCTTCTTTTGCCGTCCAGGTTGGTAGAGTGGGCTGGGGCGTCACAACCTTCAGTCCGCTAGCACTGCCTGGTCTGGGTTTGAGTCCCAGTAGGCATGGCTGTTTTTCACCTCGTCAATCACCTTCGCACTCAATATCCATTACCCACGCACAAAATAAAATGCTTATGTGAGCATCATCCGAAATATTAAAAAAATACTACAGTCCAAAACCAGAGTTCAGCCAGGATCTCCATTAAAAAAACATTTCTACTATTCATCCATTACTTAAATAGAAAATAAGCTACTTGAAGACTTGAGATGAAATTCAGCTGTTCATTTTTGGGTACTGGCGGCTCGTGCCCATGAAACAGCTGAAGTGCCCGTATCTTTTACTGTACAGCACTTCACCTGTATCGTGGGCACGAGCCGCCAGTGTTTTTGGGGTCTATTGATTGTTACTACTTTGCAATGTATTTTTCACTCTATAAATAGAAAGATAAGAACAACAAGTGACAAATTATAAGATAACTCCTCATCTACCTTTGACTTAGTTCTGACATGATGGAAGCTGCATGTAATCAGAACTTTTGAGAAATCAGCTATGAGAAACTGAGAAGTCTATGTTATAGGCAGTCTACAAAATGTACTTTCCAAAGTTTTTCATCCGAAATAGGCTTTTCCTAGTTGTGACAAATTTTCCTTGAGATTTGATTCAACAGTCTCATAGTCAAATTTCCCTTGAGGTATGACGATTCCAGTGATTATAGAGATAAGGTGATTCCCTTGATTATGGTGGCTCTTCTAATTGAAGAACTGTATAAAATGAGTAAATCAGAGATTAACCCTCTCAAAAGCAAACGTTACAAGGCAGCAAGCTGCAGTAAAAAGGTGTCACAATTGAATGCAGCGCGTGCGTTTCCGTCCTGGAGGGATGGTTACTCACTCCTCTCACTCCCTCACATCTATTTCCCGCTTTCCTTATCTTTATTCCATAGACTTACATGTGACATCAACAACCAGTCTTTGAAATTGAATTCTTACTCCTCTCACTCTCTACCCACAAATTTCCCTCTCACTCTCTCTCTCTCTCTCTCAATCACATAGCTTATATATGTTACTTTGAAATTGGATTCTCACTCTCTCTTCTGCAATTTCTCCCCATCTCTCTCTCTCACGCTCTCTTCTTCTCTCTCATTCACACAGTGACATCAAAAACCAGTCTCTAAAATTGAAATCTGCCCCCTTTCGAAGTTACATGTGACATCAAAAACGAGTCTTTAACATTGAAGTCTTCAGCTACCCTTTTAGAGGTGATTCAAGACGAGGGGTAACAGGCTGTTCAAGCAACGAAGACATTCTGGCAAGATGGAAAAATGACTCCAGCTTGGTCAATATTGGTTCAAAAGTTATGAATTTGGTCTCAAATTGTAGAGCAGAATGTTTTCTACAATTTGAGACCAAATTTATGATTTTTGAATCGATATTGACCGAGCTGGAGTCATTTTTCCATCTTGCCAGAATGTCTTCTTTGATTGCACAGACTATAGTAAGACGACGACAAGAAGGAACATCTTGTCTGACAAATAAATGCGATAATAGGCAAGCGTGCAAGTAGGGGTGGGTAATACATCCGCCCCGCAACATTATTATGGTCGGGGTGCCCCATGAATTAGGATGTAACACGAATGAATGAATGAATGACAATGCAAAGGGGTAGATATAGTCTTTTAAAAAAAGAAGATATTCTGGCAAGATGGGAAAATTACTCCAGCTCAGTCAATATTGGATAAAAAATTGAAAATTTGGTCTCAAATTGTAGAAAAGAATCTGATCTACAATTTGAGACCAAGTTTATAATTTTGAACCAATATTGACCGAGCTGGAGTAATTTTCATATCTTGCCAGGATGTCTCCTTTGCTTGGACAGACTATAGACCCCTGGACTACACTTTTCTCACTCTCTCACCATCAGTTCCTATTTTCCTTCTCTCTCAATCATTCATCAACAACCAATCTTGAGTACGTTGCGGTGAGTTGAGGACGTGCGTTGAGGACGAGGAGCACCTCTTCAGAAATAAAGAAGCCGTTTTGTTATGTGGTAGCGAAGACAGTCTACCCTAAAAGTAGATATAATAGACTCTCAAGGGTAGTAGTAGGTAGTCTTTGGTGGTATGTATCAGAGCTGGAGCAGACGGTACGATTTCAAGAGGATTGCTTGCATCTGACTGACTGCACGCGCTTCCTAATTGTTTGCATGCAATATCTAACAGAGAAAAAGGTAGAGAAGGATTAGATTAGATTACTTTATTCAAATAGATAACAAAATTTGGCTTAGATTCTACATTGTAATATGAATGAGTAAATCTAAATTATCTTATAAATTTCACAAAATAGAAACTTCTAGTAAAAATACAAAACGGTGACGTAATGAATGAAAAATTTATACAAAATTTAGTTCGAAGATCTTCAAAGTGAATAAGGAGTGTAGGTAGAGGGAGATAGATAGATAAGGAGAGAGATAGATAGATAGAGAATGAGACTTAGATTTAGATTTCCTTATTCATGTAGATAATTAAAAAAACATTCCAGCTTAGTTTCTAGATTGCAATCAAATAATATAGAAAGTAGGCTATAACTCTATACAGGAATAAAATAATATACAGTAACTAGTACAACTCAGTAATTAATCAACGAGAAAGGACAAGTGAACGCTAAAATCATGGAAATTTTATAGCATGAAAACGTTGTAAAAATATATAATAGGCAATCTTTTTATTTTGATCAAATTATTTAGATGAAAAGGCGAAGTTTGGACATAAAGATGTATCCATTCTTGGGAAACGATATCGAAGAAATGTTTTTATGTTTAAAACTTGAAGCCTACCCAAACTGTAGGCTTCCTTGTAGCCTACCCAAGCACCAATCTAGCTGAGGATGGGGCAGGTATAGCCCTGAAACCAATGGTTTTATTGTAAATATTTTAATAAATTAGTGGTATTGACAATATCTATGTCTTATTATTTCTCGAGTTGACATATAAATATTGAAGCTTTTCATTGATCTCTAAAAGTTGGGGAAACCAATATTTATGCATATACAATTATTATTTGTGCAATCTTATGAATTGTTAGTTAATGATTTGGGCCTTGATATGATAATTTTCATTGATATATAAGGTATTGCCACGGTTTGATCTACTCAACACATTCTGTAGGTAACAGAAATTTTTTCAGTAAATTTCATTTATTCATTGTAACATTCACATAATCAAATAGAAATGATTAACAAACTAGAATGAGAAATGTTAAACAAATGATCAACAATTCGTTGAAAGGATTAAGGCATGGTTTGGAACTTGCACTATGAATGACCTAACTCATTGTTATGATAAAGATTAGAAGATTAAACTATTTTTTAAAACAAATTGAAGAAAAGTTTTCACAAATAAACGTTGAATTGTTTGTTATACATAACAAGATTATACAACTCTTGCATTATAAAAAACTTAGCAAGATTAAACGTTAGAAAAAATATCTAAATTGAAGAGTAATGGAAACACACTTACTCATAGAATTTTTTTATGTAAGTGTATGAGTTCAATCTCAAATAAAACTGATTCTTTGTGTCTTAGTTCGAAAAAAATAAAAATAAATGAATGACTAGTGAGGAAGGTAGAACGATAATTTGGAATCCATCTCGTTCACTACGACGGCTGCATTGAGAGTGTTAATATGCACTCGCGTGCAAGCATATCCACTCTATTATGGAAATCTTACTAAGCAGAGAAGCAACCGACACCACTCCACCTCAACAAGCAGATAGTAAAACGCTCCTTTTCACTGTTGTCGAACGAGAAAAAACGAATATTATTGTTATTAAAATCGCGGAACTTCCTTTTTGACGAGGGGAGAGTGAGCTTCTGAGAAAGGTGGGTGGTAAAAAGAGGAAGTAGTGATGCTCAGAAGAGAATAAGATAAGAAAGCGGCTTCGAAAAACAGATCAGGTTGCAGTGCAGCAACTGGCACGCGCCCGACCCGCCAGTTGGGCTCCAGAAAGAGCAAAGGATGGAGAGAATGAGAGAAAAGGAAAGGAAAAATAAGAGAAAAGGAAAGAGTAAGCAGCTACCCTCGGCTCAGCTTCAGCTGCTGCCAGCACATGTCAAGAATTCTGTTCACCAATCACGACAAGCCTCTATCAGCACCTTCACTTTCCATTGACAGTGTGTGTCTGTCGAAATTCTGCATTTGAGAAAATTCTAGATGATCCTCTATGTTCCTTCATGTTGGGGGTTAAGTGGAAGAAGGGCTCGTGTACCTCAACTTCACCGACATCACTTATGTAATGTACTAAGTGGAAAATAAATAAATTTATCCATCTATCTATCTTAGAATTGTCCAGGTTTTCAATTATACATTTCATTGATATAATGATTGATTACAAACTATTGGGATACAAACAATTGCACAAAAATCTAATTGTTTTCAGAATCGCAAAAACGAGAACCATTGAAAGAGTACGACGTTGTTCCAATATCCAATAATATCATTCAGAGACGGTTAAAATTTATTGGATTTTCTTGCAATCTTGCTGTACTTTATTAGACCTTTGACTCCGCTTCACAAACCAGTCAATGTAGTGAGATCCAGGATTACTGGGGATTAGGGAAACATCCACTTTTGAAATACACGTAATATGGCACAAGGCACAAGCATTTATCTACAAAATTCTAGTAACTAAAATTATTACAGATAAAGTATCTTGTCACTATGACACAGTCCCATGAGAATCCTCCCGATAACTAAACAGAAATGGAGCAGCTACGTGTTTTCCAAGCTGTTTTGGTCTCCCAAAATGAAATCAGCCAGATAGGCTCATAAAGGATTATCACCATGAATTATTGGGATGTCTCCGGATGGCTTTCTGGTTCTTTTATTCATACTCAAAAGGTGTGCTTTCAGCTCAAACCAGCCTATAAACTATTTAGTGCGATACTTTTCGTGAAGAGGCCTCCAGTTTTTTTTGGCGTGTTTGTGAGTTGTCTATTATTTGTACAGCCGCGAGATTTGTTTGAAGAGGTATCGAAAGTGGTCTGGTGCTGGCGACTGTCGTGCTCTGTTTCGAGTTTTGTGATTTTTTGAAAGAATGAAACTAGTTTGAAGGACAATGCCGGGTGGAATCTGCTATATGAACGCCATATGCGATTTAGTTCTGCTTTGTAAACCCAATCGAAAACCGAAACAGTATTTCTTTGGCCGTGTCTAAAATCCATAACAACAACAGTATCAACACACACTATAGTTCGCACAACCTGGGAAGACACGCCGTTGCAGTACACTTTACATTGTAGCAACGTATCTTCTCGACTTGCGCAAACTATACCTGAGTGAGAACCCACACGCCGCCGGCTAAAGGGAATTTTGGGCTTTTTGGGGCTGAAAAGCGCTACCTTCAAACAATCTAAATTTCTAATTGGAAAATTGCCCTACGCCTTGCTGTAACGTAGCAGCTCACCAATCAACACAGCACTGTAGGAAGCATAGTAATAGAACCCAACCTCAATGTAGTAAGTTTAGTGATAGGGTAATATAATTGACTATCTACTCTATTACTCTAATTGCCTACTTGACTATTACCAGTGAATATAAAGTATACATATATCTGTACATATTCTTTGCTACTACTCTAGTACTCTAATTGTCTTTGGTAATATGGTAGTGAGGCGATACACTTATAAAATACTTTTCAGGTTTTTTACAATACAAGAAATCGACTATTAACCAAGAATGCACCAAAAGATAGTCTTCTTAAGTTCATTAGGATCACTTTAAGATCAGCTCTCTTACCTACTATGGACTAATCTCATTTGAAAAGAGCTTGAATACAAATGCACAGAGGTTCTAGCATGTTGATCACTTTTCAAATATCTATTTGAATTCCAAGGTTCATAGGCTTCGAAAATGTATAACACAGAACTACAATACTAATAATACTTTTATTGGTATTATTTGTTGTGTGTTACTCACTATTTGTTATTACCTCAATATGTGAATATAGCCTAATTGATCTTTATGTATTAGCTCATTGATTTTTGGTTCCTTAAATAATCCTTCGATTCCAATTAAGGAAAAATTGATTGGAGATGTTAGATTAATTGAAATAATCATCAGAGTGATTAGTTAGAGATGATTAATAGCATTTCTTATATTTGGTTGATAACAATTCTGATATTTTAGTTTTCCTTCACATTTTTATTCCTCTCAAACCCAAATAGTAATACTATCTAGTATACTAAAAGAGTATAGTATTCCTCTCAATACCTGGACCAGTATTTGGAGTAATTTACTAAGCGAGATTAAAAGGTCCTTAAAAATAAAAAATTGGCGAAAAACAACATGCTAAACGACAATTTCCTCCGCCGCATAAATTATATTAATTATAGAAATCCGTGGTTCACGAATTAGTTCTCACTAGCGGCACGAAAATCAAGAATTGATGCCTAAGTAAGGCCCAAGGTTGTTGACCTTTTCCTTCAAAGACTTCACTACTTGAAAACGAAAGCAGGCAATTAAAGATCAGAACAGTACATGCGAGCGAATAAATATGATTTACAAATACCTGGAGAAATAAATTTGAACTACGTGTACAATTCCATTCAGAGAAAGATTGATCTGACAGAAGATTGATATCGCACGCCTCATGTGCTAGTAATGTTCTCGACAAACGCTACAAAACAATAAACGCGCCTCACTATAATATAGTCTGGCCAAGCAAAGAAGACATTCTGGCAAGATGGGAGAATTACTCCACCTCAGTAAATATTTGTTCAAACATTGTAAATTTGGTCTCAAATTGTAGAAAACATTCTAATCTACAATTTGAGACCAAATTCATAATTATTGATCCAATATTGACCGAGCTGGATTAATTTTTTTCTTGCCAGAATGTCTTCTTGGCTTGGACAGACTATACTAGAGGCAGCAAAGGCCTTCTTACCAACTACTGTGTTGAGTAGTCAAACTGTATACAACAGTTGTGGAAACTATAATTTCACTGCGATGTGTACATTTGTCATAAGAGACATTCAACATCAGTTCAACACATCAGGGTTTACGACTGAAAACCCTGGTATGGGTTAAGCTTGGTATGTAATTTGTAAATGGAGTCAGTTTATCATATTTATCATGAGAAGGCTTGGAAATAAGTGTTTCAAGTTAGTTCATCATGATTATTATGCCATTAAAATCTAAATTTCTTTATGATTCTCTTTGAGACCGAAAATATCTGTGTTCAAGTGAAGAGAGCTTAACCTATTGTTCTGAACTGTCAATACTCAAATTTGAGAAGGAATAATGAGCGACTATTAAACAAGTTCAAGGGGGCTTTTCAAGTGAGATTTTCCATGATATCGGTGGGAGGGGCGGGTTAAAAGTCTATTTTTCATGCTAATGTGAAAGCATTTATGATTCTTGAGGGGAGCAAAGGGTATGATCTCTAAAACCCTCCCCTGCATCCTCCATTGAATCCGAATACTTAAAATTTACTCCTTATAACCTAAAATTTTTGACTATATTTAAAAGTAAATAGTGTTGGAAATACCAAGGGCTTTGCCTGTTCTTTCTTACCAATGTGTTTTTGCCAATAGATTAATAAATAAATAAATACTATCAACATTCTACATTCATTACAATCAGCAATATAAATCAGTTATATCATGGCATGTTTATAATAAAAATATTCGTAATACTTTTAATAGTGGGGAAACTTTTACGGGTAGGTTCCATCTCGACAATGTTTAGGCTACTTTGCCAATTACTGGTAACCCATCCAAGAGTTGTCTACACTGTTCGTCACTCAATTTCACACCATCACTAAGCTTTTATTAATATAATAAAATATATATTTATAGGAAATATTATGCCCCCACTGATATTCATGGCAGACGAAAGAATTAATATTGTTCTCGCATGCATCAGTTAATTTACTACCTAACTAATCCTAGTTTGCATTGAGAATTATTGGATTATAGTTTATGTTCTGTTAGCGATTACCATTAGACGCAACCTACATTGGTTTTAAGAGTCTTGTGTGATGTTTTACGACTTTGGTGCCATCTATAGTCCAAACTCCTAAACGGTTTACGAAGGAAGCCGAGTAACTTTATTTACGACAAACCATAATTCATGTTCTGTGACCTACAAACGTGTTGTTCCAACTTTTATTAGGCTATACATTAGTATATACACGATGAAATGGGAAAATCGAACGACTACGTGGAAAATATTATTAAATTTTCCCTTGCTTTCTCAGGAAAATACTTCATGAATCGGGATTGTCATGAGAAATCAACCGATTTTGGTGTCAAACGCAAAAAAAAGAAAAATAGGTACAAAAGATTTCAAGATTAAGATGAAAGGAAATTTGGAGATTTAAACACAAATTGACTGTTATATTCATATTAGTATTGGATTATTCAGGTGGGATGGTTACATATTTTGTGAAATTTCATATTTTTATCACTGTTTGATTGGGTTATTTAAATAGAGCCAGTTTTATTTATTCTATTAAGTAATTTCCAAGTTAATGACTACAATGGTTATTGGTTGAGATGAGGGCATATTCCACACTATAGGAGAACTATAAATCATGTGCACTATATGATTCAAGTGATCAATAGAAAAATATGTACTAAGAAATGAATACGAGCTATCAATTTCACATAATATCAGGTTTAGCGTTAAATCAATTCAAAGATAAATAAATGAGATCATCAGATTTGTATTCAAAACTGATTTATAAAGAAAACGTTGTGAAAAAGAAATGAAATCACATAATTTCAATCCAATTCACATAATATTTTTTGTTTCGCATAGCAAAATAATAAATTAGTACAAACGACTGATTATAAAGTCTCTATAGTGCTTACTAACCATTGTAACCATCTAATAATCTCAATAAGATTGTACCAAGTTAAGGAATGAAAAAATGGAAACATGACTGGTAAAGTTCATACCAATAATCACTAAGAGGAGATGTTTCCTGAAATCGATCGATTGGTTGTAAGGGTAGCATTATGTGGTAGTAGTGGTAAGTAGCATAAAACCTAGAAAAAATGTTTCTCCAAAACGCCGTCAACCCTAAATCCTGAATTCTAACAACGCTCACCCCGTTCCGAAGCATGTTTCAGCAGACCTAATTGCACAGAACCTATAACTATACAATAATTCCAGCCATCGACCTGCCTTATAATCAAGGCATCCCACCTCATTCCTTTCATTCCAACCTACGGCTCTTTTCTCTGTCCAAGCAAAGAAGACATTCTGGCATGATAGGAAAACGACTCCAGCTCAGTCAATATTGGTTCAGAAACTATAAATTCAACCTCAAATTGAAGATCAATTGTTTCTACAATTAGAGACCAAATTTACAATATTTGAACCAGTTTTGACCGAGCTGGAGTCTATCTACCATCTTGCCAGAATGTCTTCTTTGCTTGGACAGACTATACCTACATAACTTCACCTTTGGATCATGAGGAGATTTTTAGACGCTTTCAGTCAATTTATAAAATGATTATTGATTTCCATTAAGGAATATACTGCATTGAGTGGAAGTAATAACATCAGTCTTTTATTTGTTGTATGTTGATTTCTTTCAATGTTTTGAAAAAAATTGACACTTTAAAAGTCTGTCAACAACTTTTAACAAGATAGATGAATTGATAGATAAACATTGTGATTGATATTTATTAATGTTCATAAATAATAATGTTTTGAAATACCAAGGGCTATGCCTGTTCTTTCAACCGATGTGTGTTTTTCTAATAGATTAAATAAATAAATATCACACACAGAAGTGATAACAAGTGTAGGAAAATGAATCGAAATGCACGTATGTTAGCAAGAATAGCATGTTAGCATGCTATAGAAGATTGGATGAATTCTCATAGACTTTGGATGTTGGATCATTTCAAACGCAATGAAACAAGAAAATCTTTAGAAGATTGTTTGAATTTTCATAGACTTTAAAAAATAATTTCAAATGTGAAATAAAAACAAAAACAAAATACTGCAGACTTCAATTTTGTTGTCTTTATTGAGATGTGTGTTTCGCTTTCAACAAAATAAAATTTAATGATCATCAAATGAGAAAAAAAGTTACAGTATGAATTATAAAAAAATCAATTACAGTATCATAAAATAATAAAGCAAAAGGTTGTCGCAATTCCACTTGAATATTGGAATGAATTGCGACAACGCTTCAAATTTCTTTCATAATTGAAAGGGTCCACAACACCAATATTTACTCTACAGATTTCAACATGATTAAATACATTACATTTGAATTCGATTAATTAATTTGACTCATTTACTTCAGCGAAATGTAGCTGTAATAAGAAGGAAGATGTAGTAATTTGTGATGACAAATTAAATTCTCATTCCAGATGCCCTAGCTGGATGAACATCTCAACAATGTTTGTAAACACATGCGTGGGGTGTGTCTACAGTGGCAGACTTTGGCAAGGTGTACCCTGAGCTGTCTATCTAACAGGAAGCCACCGTACAGTAGTGACTAGTGACCGCTGCTAGTAATGATTCATTTGTCGTCTGTTTGGGTTAGGAGAGGTGCGTGAAGCAACGGCATCCCTTCTTGACTTTTGACCTTGACTACTGTTGACCCTCTCGGCTGGAGAAGAACGAATATGGGAGATGGAAGAAGATGGAGAAGAAAGATAACATAAGATTTCTTTATTCATCTAGATAGCAACCAAATATTTATGCTTAGTTTCTAGATTACAAGAGTTGTTATTAAATCTATCATCTTTACAAGTTACGCACTAATTTCGATATTTTACACTACAATTTTTACAGGTTTATTCTATAATCTATTCAATGAGAGAGGTTACATATGAATGCAAAAATCCTAGAACAATTATCCAAACAATATGCTATTTGCTTGTAATCTTACTTGTTGTGCATTAAAATATCTAAATGAAAAGGCGAAGTTTGGACATAAAAATGTCCATTCTTGGGAAAGGATGAGTATATCCTCTCCATTAACACTTGGCCGATGGTGAAGAGAGGAGAGAAAAGGAATTTGGAAGATGTTAAGGGGATGAAAGGAGCTGGAAAGATGGGAGAAGATGGAATATGGTGGAAAAAGGATAAAGCATTAATAAAAGATGATGAGGAGATGAAAAAAAGGAAGAAATAAGATGGAGAGAGAGGAGATAGGAGAATGGTGGGGGGATGAGAAAGAAGATGGGAGAGGAAGAAGAGAGGAGATAGAAGAGTTTGAGAGGGTGGAAAGAAGAGGAAATGGGAGAAGATACAAGATATTGAGGAGAAGAGAAAGTAAAAGATGGAGATGATGAGGAGAGGGGAAAGAAGAAGATGAGAAATGGTAAAGAGGGGAGAAAAAAACATGAAAGATGTTGAGCAAAGGAAGAAAATTAAGAAGAAAAAGAAGGATGCTGAGAAGAGGAGAAAGAAGAAGATGGTGGATGGTAAGAATATGGATAGGAGAGAAGATGGGAGAAGGTAGAAGATGTTGAGGAGATGCAAGAAGATGAAGAGGAGAAGATACAGAAAAAGACGTAGGATCACAACTCGAAGACAGGAAGTCAGTGCACGTGGTCCCAGGAATAGAGAGAGTGCAACAGCTGCATCTGTGAGATGGGAGCACGCGACATCCCGGGTCCAGGAGTGTGTCCTCCTCCCTCGGGATACAGCTGCTCCTGCCATCCCAGACCTCAGCCACTCCTCGGTCGCGGTCATTGCCACTTCATTCATAACCCCACACATGCCTCCTCATACACTAATTTTGAAGTTACGCATTCCTTCACCAGGATGTGACCTAATTATCTTGATTTATTATCAACCACTGCTGTCTACGAATAACTTTGGATTTTGTTTCAGCGATTTATTCCACTTTCTGTTGAGATTTTACTTTCTATGATTGTTTATTTTCATCTAGCTTGAAGATTTTACTTTCTGTGATTAGTTTATTCTATCCTTCAGTCTAGATTGAAGATTCTACTTTGCGTGATAAGTTTATTTTCCTCTAGCTTAAAGATTTTACTTTCTATGTTTATTTTCCAGTAACTTTGGGATTTTGCTTTCTGTGAATAGTTTATTTTCTTCTAGCTTTCAGATTCCACTTTTTGTGATTTGCTTATTCTATCCTCTAGATTGAAGATTATACTTTGTGTGATCATTTTATTCTCCACTATCTTAGATATTTTAGAAACTGTGATTGGTTTACTCTCCTCTAGCTTGAATATTTTGTTTGAACAAAACAAACAAACATATTTGACTTTCTATGATTAGTTTACTCCTCTAGCTTGAATATTTTACTTTTTGTGTTTAGTCTATTTACCTCTGCCTTGAAGAATTTACTTTCTTTGAATACTTTTTTCTCTCTAGCTTGAAGATTCTACTTTCTGTGATAAGTTTATCTTCCTCTAGTTTGTAGATTTCATTTTAGGCTGAGGGTGATATGAAAGCGATTTTGAGCTAGTTGGCGTCAATCTTAAATGTAACAGTTGAACAATATTATCAAATAGAATAAATCTATAGAGTTGATACTCTATTAATTGCATAATGTACGTCAACAAGATCATTGAATATTCCTCCTAAAACTCAAGAAGAGAACTTGGATCTTGAAAATAGTTCACCGAATACAATAAAAATCGACTGAAAATACCTATAATGTGATACCAAGCTAGACAGGTCCTCTATCAAGATTCTACTCTCCAGGGTACCAAAGTACAATATTATTAAAACCTTGAAAAATAGTTCATGAATACAATAAAAATCTATTGAAAAATCCTATTATGGATACCGAGCTAGACAGGTTCCCTACTCTCTACCAAGTGTTCCCAAAGTACAATATTATTAATAATTTGAGTGAATTGCCGGAATAAAGTGGGGAAATAGAGGTAAGGGGCGATATGGTGTGAAGCACATAGACTACTGTCTAGTTTAGTTCTGTTGATCTACGCTTGAATGCGCTCTCAACAAAGCACCGGCACGACTCAGATCATAATAGAGAGAGAGAGAGCGCAGCGCAACACCTGTTTTCCAATTTCCTATAGTTGGAGCAAGCTGAGAAGACACGCCGTTATAATGTAAAGTGTATTGTAACGCGGGTCTTATCTACTTGCGCGAACTATACCGTCAAACAAACTCAAGTCCCCTTGTCGTTACCCCCCTCCCTCTCCTTAACATCCCCCACCACAAACACAATAGTAACGGATCTGTCACAATAATTCTCAACTAATTTAAACAACTTATGCAACAGTTAACAGCTCTTGACTGTTTCAACATACTTTGCCTTGGGAGTGATTACTTACATTATTTTTTCAATACTTCTATTGAATTAGAACTGATGTATTGAAGTCTCCAGTAATAAAACACAATAAGAAACAAATTGAATAGGTGCAATATTGAAAATTGAATAAAAATTCAGATTAGGTATTAATAATATATAGGAAATTAATAATAATGGAATGTTACATAAATAAATACTCTAAATTATAGTTTTTTAAAGGGCTCTGGCGGATTTCTGATATACAGTAGTGATAAAAATGTCCAAAATTGATTGACACAAAATATTGGCAACGTGTTTCGAAATGAGGCGAGCTATATTGACAATGTAGAAAATCGGGGATATCAACGAGCTTTCTTCGTGTATCAATTTTGTTATTAAAGTTGGTTCATTTTTGAAAACAACAACTAACTAGGAATCTCTAATTACTGTATTAAAATCCAATTCAATGACACCATTCTACCGACTACCGTAATCCTTACATGAAACTGATTTCTGGTAGCCTTCAACCAGCTCATTTCATAGTTTAATTTGGAAACACAAAGAATCTTTGTCCAGTAACAAATCTCAATAATTCCCAGTTCATCATCGTCTATATTTGTAAAGCACTTAACAAATGCATAAACAATCATAGGATTCTACCCTTGAAGGTAGCGGAAAAACTACTTGGGGTGACTGGCTCGGTTACGGAAGAGGCCGAGAAGAATATTGGAAGGATGGGGGGTGTCCTGAGGGGGGAGGTTAAGGCAGATGGTCGCACAGCCTGCTTCCTGCTTTTCCTTGCACCACGTCTACCTCTGCCAGCCATAGTGCACCCCAATCTTTTCACTCTTGCTATATAGCCATCATCGTCATCATCAACATAGAAAAGACATCATCATCTAAGTCATCAACAAAAAATAATCGTCATCGGATTATTGGTGAAGTATCATCAAATCATCATCAAGTAAGATTAATCATCATTAAACAAGGTCTGTTTTTTATTTGACAAATCATTTCAATTCATTTAAATTTGATTATGTGAATGCATCTTTGAATGAATGAGTTAAAATCATAATCTAGATGATGTCACTAAGGAGCATTAAGCTAGCATAGTCGATAGTAACAAAATATTTATTTAGCGTATGCTTTCATTAGTGGGGAGACCCAAAGGGTTGTTCCACTTCGCAATATTATAACCTCATTTTTCACAAATGAAAACATGGTAAACCATGTGGGTTATAGTTCTTTAAAAATAGTCATTTTAAAACAAAATTTTTTGATTTCAAAACATTAACAAAATAAGCATTATCGACGTAGGAAACAACAACAAATGAAATAATTTAGTCTCAGGAACTGTGGTCCGATCAGGGAGCAAGCCCCGTGTGATCACCGTTACAATGAAAATAAGTACAGTTCTGTAGTAAGCGCATGTCTCTTTTATATAATTCTATTCTGTGCAATTGGATATAAGGTGCGACCACGAAGCCATCCATCGTAATCATCGTCACCATCATCATTCATCAATGATGTTTTTCAATACTATAGTTTCTCTATCACCTGAATAACCTGACTGCGATAGATTTCAAGAAAAATGAACTGGACAGCAAGATTTCAATCTCGATTTTTGATTTGAACTACCCATATTCAGATACTTCTAAAGGGTGAAGAAATGTTTTAGGAGTTAAAAGACACAATATGACTAATAAATTAGAGACTGGTAGTTAAAATTGAATACCAACGTTCTTAAATTCGTGGCTCATCATGGATAGACGTATCCACAATTCCATACATATGATAAACGATAAATTCATGACAAACCTACTTGAAAAATAATTGATAAATCTTTGAGACAAATAATGCATATGGAAAGATAGTGACTGAGAGTGTATCACTTGGGTGAGGGTGTTTCACGATACAAGAGATTTCTGTAGCATTGTACATTGATGGTCCACTGATAACGAGATGGCAAACAACGATAACAGAAGATACCCGAAACGAACTGAAAAAAGTACGAGAAGAATAAAAAGAACTGAAAGATTGAAATTTGAAAGCAATATGATAAGAAAACCTGACAAATTGGTCGGTGTGAGATTTTGGAGCACGATGAATGGGTCGGATAATAGACTGGCATCCACCCCTATCAACCGACCGGGTAAATCAGAGCTCTCTAGTGTCTAGTGGGTCTAGGTAGGCAGGCAACTCCACTCCAATCCACTTCCAACTCACCAAACCCTTTCTCTAATCACAATCCTATTACTATTAGGGAAGATAATACACTCTTCGAAAAGGAACGAAAAGCTAAACGCTGTTGAAAACCTCCATGGTCGAGCTAAGGAGACATTCTGGCAAGTTGGGAAAATGACTCCAGCTCGGTCAATATTGGTTCAAAAATTATCAATTTGGACTCAAACTGTAGAAAACATTCTGATATACAATTTGAGACAAAATTTATAACTTTTGAATCACTATTGACCGAGCTGGAGTCATTTTCCCATCTTGCCAGAATGTCTTCTTTGCTCTACCAGACGTTAGTTTGAAGCTAACATATAAAGGCGAAATTAGCCATTTATGCTTTAGGGTAGTTTACATAAGTTATCAACAATAGTTTGGTGGAAATAAAAATTCGGAAAAGAAATAGTTAAGGATCATACTATTTAATTATCATACTAGAACCGATCATACTATTTAATTATGATGTCAGATTGAACAATGGATGAATGAATAAATATATAAAAATAAGTAAATCTATTCAGTATGAATGTCTACATGAACATGATTCAATGATAATATCGTTATTACTGTTCCGGGAACATGAAAAGATGCCATTCGCTAAAGAAATGGAATCTAAAGATTTATTTTACATCCAAGAATTTCTTGTGTAAGTATTGTTTGAAATTGGATATTTCAATCTAGAAGAGTCGCTAAATTAGTCACGGCTATTATTTGAAAATTAAACTTTAAACTTAGGGCTATTTAAAATAATTGTTTAATAAATATTATTTTATTCACATTGATAATGGGCTGAGTCCCGAAACAATCATGTCTGTAAAATAATACTTCTAAAGTATTTTAAAAGGGTATTTGATTTCCATTTTATTTATCAATTAGTCACGGCTAGTCAATTATATATTTAGATGTTATGTGAGGCTCTGTGTGCTTTCACAGCCATGAAGTTAAAGTTGAAGATTGCACGGAGATGTCTCAACCAAAATGGACAACAATGAAAAAACTAAAATTAAACATGAAGAAAACACCGATTCAAAAACGCTCGAATAATCGGAAGGATGAGAACGTTCAGAAACATCGGAGAAGAAAAAAGAAGTTGAAAGATAATAACCGTTCATGAATAGTAAACTCAAAATAGAGTTCTTTGCTCATGTCGCTCAGTGGTCAATGGCTGTTGCATGCTGCTCGCAACTTGGTTCATCAAATTGATGCGGTACGTGTTTTGCTACATTTACCACCGAATCACGAAAAGAGAACAAAAGGAGAGCAAGACGGAGAAGGGACAAGAAGAAAGAGTGACAAAGAAAAAGAGTGTCTTGAAGTCTTGCCACCCACCATAGATTTTCAGACCGCTATCCACTGGACTTTGCCTATGATGAATAAGAGAGTCTCTCCAAGCGAAGAATACATTCTGGCAAGATGGGAAAAATACTCTAGCTCGGTCAGTATTCGTCCAAATATTATACATTTGGTCTTAAATTGTAGAAAACAATCTGATCTACAATTTTAGACCATATAAATAATTTTTGAACTAATATCCACCGAGGTGGAGTCATTTTCCCATCTTGCCAGAATGTCTTCTTTGCTTGGACAGGCAATAGTTTAGGGGCCGTTTTCAGAGGTTGAAGGGGGCGACCGGTGTAACCTGCCATAATAATAATAATTTTCGGATCATAAATGACGAACAAGGAGACGATCACGTGACCTTGGCACGGGGCAAACGATCGCTTTATCGGCTTTATCCAAATCAAACGACCCGCTGACGCCCAAACAAGACATCAGTGTTGTGCCCTATGATATACTGTACTTATATTATATTTTCTAGATAATTCCAAGTGTGAAATCAACTGTTGCATAGATTGGTTCGAATCGTTTATTTTTCAAGTTATTCATTTATCCATAGATTTATACAAAATACTGACATTTGGAGGAAAAGCATAGCCTGTACTGTTCCTCTACCAATTTTTTTTTGAAAAATGTCAATGATTTCCAAGTTTAAGTCGTGATAATGTAGCTCTGCTTAAACACATCATTTTCAATCCAGGAATAGCACTTTAAAATTTTGAATTTGGAAGATCGTTGAAAAGAATCAAATAGATTATGCACAAAAGAAAAAAAATATTTCACACATTTGAAGAATTTCAAGCCATAAAATAACTAAAATTTCTCACTATGTTACATTGTTACTAAACAACAGATTTCAAATTAAGTCTGTACGATTAAAAACATTAAAATATGAATTTGGAAAAACATCTTGATATAGTCTATCCAAGCAAAGAAGACATTCTGGCAAGATGGAAAAATGTCTCCAGTTCGGTCAATATTGGTTAAAAAGTTATTGATTTGGTTTCAAATTGTAGAGAATATTTCGCTCTACCATTTGGGACTAAATTAAAAATTTATGAACTTATATTGACCGAGCTGGGGTCATTTTCACATCTTGCTAGAATGTCTTTTTTGCTCGACCAGACTATATACGTGCATTGTTGTGGATGAACAAGGAAGTTGACAAGGATAATATAGCCTGAAGTGTTGCAAAAGTGAAGCTGATAATATGAGTTGAATGAGAAGCAAAGTCAAGTCGCTGATTGGGAGTGGGCCGCACCTTTTAAGAAGGAAACGACTCTTCCACTGCGACGCTAATTGATAAATTGATCACTACCATCAACAGAGCCGAGCAGAAACAGACGCTCTCGAACAAAAAATGTGTATTTTTGCGCGTAATATTTCAGAATATGAGACTAGCATAATCTCAATAAATGGAATAATTTACGAGCAGCCAGCCTGATGGAATTTCCGATTGTTCAGTAATAAATTCAATTATCGAAAAAAGGAAAATAAATTTGAGAATATGAGTTTTAAACTGATTAGAAATTCTTACGTTAGTGGGAAAGCTTCTTGAGTTCAGTAAACTGTGTTAAGGGAAGAGGGAAACACATGCGTTGGAAACTAACCTGAATTTTTCTTGAAATAATTTCAAATTATCAGTAAGGAAGAAATTGAATAACTTTTCTAAAATTTGGGATTGTGTGTTATTTTCTAAACCAAAAATAATATTCAGCTATCACATTTTCTCTTGAACTGTACTTATGTGGTGCTAAACACTTATCTTGAGATAGACTTCCAATTTGAAAGTACTGTATATTTGTTTTGAAATTTAATATGCACAGTACAACTAAAATTTGATGATATGGGATTAAACGGATGAAGAGAAAAGTTCTGATAAATTTGAAAGTCCAACTACAGTATCTAGAACGAAGTCTAATTCCGTAATAAATTATTCAACGGGATTCGAAAGAAAAATGATAATAAACTGATTTGCTATCAAAGAATAACTTTATTAAAGGATTAATTAGGATGAAAAATCTTCCATTATGATGGAGCAACTAAGAATATAAGGAATTGAACATTTCTAGGAAAGGAAGAACTAGGCCCTTCTATTTACCCACTTTTCTACAGTTTGAATTTTAGCTACAACTCCGAATTCAGCCATGAGATGGCGGTAGCTGTTGGGTAACGTTGCCACACACCAATAGGCTCCGCCTCCACGTTCTCTGATTGGTCGATAGTTTGAAAAGCAGCTAACTCCGATTTCAGCCACCAGATGGCAGCAGCTGTTGGGTCATGTACCTGTTTGAAATCCAAGCACTACAAGGTCCGCCTTCTCGTTTCTAATTGGTTGATAGCTCGGGAAATTCAATCTGAATTCGGCCAACAGATGGCAGTAGCTGCTGGGTTAAGTTTAGAATATGGTTTACTTTTTTAAAACCAGAATGTTTTGACAAAAGTAGCCATGAAATGACTCACAGAGTACACGTGAATTGTTTTTAGCGTGTCAGTGACAAGAGGTACAGATTCATAGTTTTAAGTAATGGGGAATCAAATTTATTCACTGCCAAATAAACAAAACATACAGAAGTTACATGAGTATAATTTGATAGCTCAAATAGTAGATGATAATATAACTAGAATGAATTACATTGATTCGATTTTTGGTAAGATAATGATGATGAGAGAAAAGTTAAACATGAATAACTTTTTTGGCAGAGAGAAAATATCAGAATGATGAGACAAAAGTTTAACATCAATCACTTTATTTACAACCTGGACCAACCAGGACTAATTTGACTAATCAACGGACAATAATCCAGCAGCAACAACACTTATGGATAATATTAGTTCTATGGATTTTTTTTAGTCCTATTCATTCAAGAACAATAAACTTATAACATAACACTGGCGGCTCGTGCCCACGAAACAGGTGAAGTGGTGTACAGTAAAAGATACGAGCACTTCACCTATTCCATGGGCACGAGCCGCCAGTGTAACATAATAAACAAAACTAGTCCAAAACGAGTCATTTCACCAATTTTGATAAATTTGATAAAATTACGAATAGTTATGAATCACTATTAATTCCCTGATGCTATAATTTTCATAAAAGAGTAGGCCTACATTAAATTTTGATTCATCGAACTTCAGGAGATAAGTAGTGAGGGCTTGTTTTTCATCTCCCAAATCATTTCAATCAATTTTGATTGGATTATGTGTTTCAATAAATAAGAAGAAAGTGCGAGGAGAGTTTTAAAATATTGGGATGATTTCCAGGGCTAGTATAATGTGACAGCCGAAGAGTGAAGATGCAGTTTAGTTACGTGTGAATGGGATTAGATGCAGAGGCGCCGGAAGTGTGACGTAAACTTAAAGTATGATTGTCCGTTAGTGAATGCACGCCCACTCCACTCCTAATTTCAACTTTGTTTCGCATTCATCATGGACGTTTTCTGCCCTGGAAGATTTACCAACTCAAAACAAACATATTGTATCAACAGTATCGTATAGTTGAGCAAAGAAAATATTCTTTCAAGATGGAAAAATTACTCCAGCTCGGTCATTATTGGTTTAAAAATTGTTTTTCCTTTGTCATATTTATCTTTAAAATATGTGACCTAGTTTGTTGTTCTATTTTCAATTCAATGATATTCCATTAAAATGCTGAGGCACAAATGCTAAATTGCTAAGGCACTCAGACCAGACTGATATAAATTACTTCATCTCTATCCTTACAATGTTGAAAATGTACTGTGTATTGAAATTCCTACGAGGAAAGCTACGAGTATGATGAACTTATTTTAGTGGATGAATACACACAATACGATACGAGTAACTACAAAAATGTACCTATGATTCTCTCTCAGTTCAAAAAATGAGGAAATAATAATTCTCACCATAGCTTCCTTTAATAGAGTTATGTCAAAGGAGGCTATGTTCTCACTCACCAATACAGCCTTCTCTTTAAATTATTCGAGTCAATCCTGATAAGAGTAGCTGGAGATGTTCACGCTCACAAGCCCCATCAAACGACAGCACTACCAATGTAAAGTTCTCAATAGACCTGCATTAAAAAGAATGATTCTACATTGGAATGATTGAATAAAATGTTTAGCACTCTACGTTTTCCAAGTTCTAAGTTCGTTAAGTTCTACGTTCTAGGAGACTTGGATTGTCTTATTGTTAGTAGCCTTAAGAATAATCGTAAATAAAATCAGATTTATAAGAATCTACTATTGTCACAGACAACAGAGATCTCCCTGCTGAACAACTTTCGCATGAAAAGTAATGGAGAGAAATCTGATTTTAGTGTTTATTGATTTATTACTAATGCAATCATTATGGTTTTCAATTTTCAAACCTATAATCTTAATATAGTGTTGATATTTCAAGAACGTTTAGAATGATTAGGGTCTAAAATAATGCTACAGTTTTTGTTTTCAATTTGGAAAGGTAATAGATATGCTTTACCAATACTCTTTAAGGTAATGATTTGAAGCTTTGGAGAGGTTATAGGAGTAACCTCTCTTAATATTGCTTGATACTCAAAAAGTCACACCCTGTTCACTAGTTCGTTTTTTAAAACGTTTGAAATAAATAGACTAAAATCGTTTCCTTTTACGGTACTTTTTAAATGAGTATACTATTGCCTTGTATCGAAGTAAGTTACTCTATTGCGTACTTCCCCAACACTAATAACATTGGAGAGGTAGTCTTGCTTAAATTGTAGGTGGAGACTTGAATTGTAACACCATGTTTACTACATCATTTTTCTAAATGTTTGAAATATCTAGTGCCAAAACCTTTTACTCTTACTTTTAAAACGTATACACTCTTCCAACATCATTGAAATCTATTAAATCATACATAAAGGTACAGTTTTAACATTTGCAATCGTAAAAATAGATGATGCGTCATTCCAGCCAACTCATTAGGCATCATAAGCAAGGCAAAGCAGCACAAGATAAGCGTTTGAAGTGTTCTGTGCGCCCTAAATGATCAGTTTGTAAACGTTTCGACTGATAAGAGAGCACTTGTACCGCACTTATTGTGCCGCTTGTGTGAACCTGTCAATAGTCAATACTGACGCCGGCGCCCCGTTTATGCTGTGCGCCTGTGAGCGTGCATGCGGAGGTGTGAGTGAGCCAATGTGTGTCAGGAACCAACAATGACCCAGCTCAGACTCACCCATTTCTATTCAGACGAACGGATATTAGATCAGAATACGAAATTGAGAAAATTTGAATATCACGCAACGAATGCATCACCAAGGAAAGGTTTATAGTAGTGTCTACTCAATTTCTTCAAATTATATCATATAGGATACCAGAGGCTGTTCATCAGGTAAGTATCATAGGATAACGTAGATGTTCATCATGTCATGTTTATCAGGTGAAAGTGAATTATAATCCTGTTTCTATATTCAATCTTGAATTATCAAGTCAAATCAATTTTTTAAATTATTTTTCTATTTTAATGAAAGTTTGGAACTATACTGGGTTTTTCGGATCAACCCTTAAAAATTCAAGATTTTTCAATTATTATGCCTTTCCGATCATTTCTTTGAGTGAGACTGAGAAACCTTCGGCTAAAATATAAATTTGGACTTTTAACCTAAAATTTTGGACTATATTTAGGCTAAATGAAAATGTTATTGTTTCTGCCTGTTCTTTCTTAGCAATGTGTTTTGCCAATAGATTAATAAATAAATAAAGTTCACTATTGCCAGCTTCCCCAAATTTATTATAATCCTTTGAATCATGCGATCTAGTACAATTAGTTTGAGGGAAACTGAAATATTTCCTAGTTCTAGCTAGAATTTTGTAGATTCCATCATGTACTAGATTCTTAATGGAGAATAGTGATTTTTTTTTTAGATTCAGAATAGAACTCATTGTTCGTGGCGTTCATAAGTTAGCTGAAGCCAAAAAATTTGGCGGTTTTGTATGTTTCTTGTAGGCTACGTGATGTAACCTACTAATAACAGATGTGGAACAAAACATTCTTATTGTCAGCTGTTGCAGCGCACAAGGAGCAGACGAAACCGCCTAACTTTTTGGAGTCAGCTATACATCAAATCTTTATTTTGTAGTGGAGTATTTGAAAGTCCTATTCTTGGAAAAATATGATTTTGGCGCGCACCATGTCTATTAGACAATGCAGCTAGCAAATAATAGCAAATGCTGGAGGTGAATGTGAGGGAATCTGTGCAAATAGCTTCCTCAGCAGGTGAGAGGAGTTGAGTTACGAGGAGTGGGCGTGAGGGTAGCCGAAAGTACTCGCAACTACATTATTGGGCAACAAAGCAGACAGCTGTTACTCACTAACTCATCCTCTGCTGTGGGGGCGCCAACATACATCTGATTTCATTCTACTAGACACACACTTTTTCCCGCCTCGGTAAACTGATCACAGTCACAGATAGAGAGTGGTGAAAAGAGGAGGAGGAGGAGGAGGAGGAGGAAAAGAGAGGGAAATTGAGGGGGAGAAACTATGTAACAGATAAACTTTCTATCAATTCATTGAATATTTTACAACTGGAAGCATGTTTCATAGTGAATTGATTGAAAATTACCGTATAAACCGTGAAATAGATCAATAAAAATACTGGATTTGGTAATATTTTATTATCATAAGAATAATAAAAGAAATGTACATGCTCTTAAAATCATTACATCTCATTTGTTTTTTGTTTGATGCTGAGTGTCCATGATTTTCATTTCAAGAAAATTTCCATTTCAATCCAAGAAGACTCAAATCAACTTCAATCCAATAATTCTTATTTAAATAGATTATATTAGTAAAATAACCGCCCATGATTGAGTGTTAATGGGAAGGATGTTTTTCAACATCCCTCTCCAAGAATGGATATTTATGTGTCTAAACTTCGCCTTTTTATGTATATACAGGATGTTTCAGGAGGAATGTGCAATACTTCTCAGGCTGATTCCTTACACCAAGTAGACAAAAATGTTCCATGGGACCAACCCCCAAAAACGCTTTGTTACTGAGATAACAATGGCGGAAAATTGAGATTTTTCAAAATATTTTAATTTTTCTAATTTTTTAGAGGCTCTAGTGAGGTTCTAAAATAAGCAATTCCTATGTAAAATTAGCCTCTAAAAAATTAGAAAAATTAATATATTTTGAAAAATCTCAATTTTCCGCCATTGTTATCTCAGTAACAAAGCGTTTTTGGGGGTTGGTCCCATGGAACTTTTTTGTCTACTTGGTGTAAGGAATCAGCCTGAGAAGTATTGCACATTTCTCCTGAAACACTCTGTATAGTACAAATTTATATTATCCTTACCTTATTAAATTCGAGTCATTCTACAATTTTTATAGTCAATACTTAGTTTACTCATGTGAACTATGTTATTAATTTAATTTTTATCTTATCAAAGCATAGGATTTAAACAAATACACTGTATTATTTATATGTAGGTGATCTACATGAATGACACCCTGCTGAAGCATGAATGACAGACACATGTACAATTGATTGAATCCACTGGCGGCTCGTACCCACGAAACAGGTGAAGTACCCGTATCTTTTACTGTACAGCACTTCACCTGTTTCGTGGGTACGAGTCGCCAGAGATTAAATCTGAATCTGAATCCGACAATATAATAAGATGAAACAGATGATACAATTCGTATCATGTATCAAATCTCACAGATTTTTGTATCGTCTTGGTAAAAAATTTCACTGGTACATACTTAGTGGATACAAAATTCCACAACGAGTCGAATTCTAAATTCTGGCGAATTCAAATGAACAGAGGGACGTCCAGTCGTAGTTGAATAGTATTTACAATATTTGACAACAATGATACGAGTGAACACTACAAGTTATAAAAGGATTACGAACAATAGCGGCCTACCCTAGACAGACATAACAAGAGTTTTATGGCATGTTTTGCGTGCTTTTGTGCTGTAATAGGATGATCCTTTTGCACAGTTCAAGGGTTGAATGCGGCTGGCTGGTCGAGCAAAGAAGATATTCTGGTAAGATGGGGAGATGACTCAAGCTCGGTCAATATTGGTTCAAAAATTATAAATTTGGTCTCAAATTGTGGAAAACATCCTGTTCTGCAATTTGAGACCAAATTCATAGTTTTTGAAAAAATATTGAGCGAGCTGGAGTTATTTTTCTATCATGCCAGAATGTCTTCTTGGTCGACTAGACTACAGGCAGCTGTTAATATGTTTACGTGAACATCTCCTCAAAAACTACCACAAAAATAAGTTTCTCTAATACTGACATATCGCTCGTTAAACACGAAAGAAAATGGCTGAATTGATGTGGCGCGAGGCATCTGGCTAATAGAGAAGAAAAAGGATTCTTTTTTGAAAAGCGGCACATAAACTGTTCAACAGACAATGATGTGGTCCTAATGCCAAGTCAAAACATGCCACTTTAGGGCAGCGGCTGCAACCTCAATCCTTAGCTTCCGATCTCGGTACTAAAGTGTGCATAACATACAAAATGAGTTTTGTAGATTTATCAATGAAAAGGTGTTACACGAAGCTCACTCTTTCTATAAAAACTGTTTTTAAATTAAGGAAACACAGTCCGAAACACATTTTTCATTATTGGAGGAGAAGACTAGATATTGTTGTACCACAAATCGAGATACCGGTTTCGGTTGTTACACCATTGTAAATCTTCAGATGATAAATGCTAAATATTAAATAAAGAACTATTAAAGAAAGATTGTCATTGTTCATTATTATTTCCATTACTCTTTGGGCATTACTTGAATAGTGAATTTCGTTCAATATTTTTATTAGTAAATGGTGATAATATTATTTTTATTGAAGAATAGTTCACCAAATCCACCCATCTTAATAAGGATTAGGATGGGGATTGAAAGTTTCTCTACATCCTTCTTCGGATAGTAAGTTATAAACTTGATAAAATTTGTAGTGAGAATGGGAACAAATTGAATAACCAGAGAAAAAGATGAGGATAACATTAGAAGATGTCAGCACTTTGTTGAGGATAAATATTTGAAGTTACGATGTATTGTCAATCTCTCATTCATTCATCACCAGAACTAAAAATCCACTGAACCGAATGCGTTCAAATTTGGCAGGCATGTTCAGTTGGACGTTTAGACGCGCGCTAAGAACGGATTTTAAAAACTTTTCAAGGATACGCCAAATATTTTAGTTTTTCTAGAGTTTTTTTGGCGTTTTCCACATTTTTTCGAGAACCAATCGGTGGAAAATGTTGATATTTGGTGAGCAGGTTCAGATGAGGTCTAGAAATGTTGTGTCAAAATATTTTTTCAATCCGTTCAAGATTACGCCAGTAATCAGGTTTTCAAAATTGTAGATATGTTGCGGGTTGCATATCTCCGCCTTGATACGAACAATAATACAATCCTAACTGTAAATTCAATGGTTCAGCGTGATTATAGATGAACTAATTTAGAAGATATTGAATCAAGTTTCAAACTATGCCCGACATACTTCCTAAGGTTACGCTTAATATTAGCGTTTTACTATTTTTTGGAATTTTCGGAGTTTTTCTCAGATTTTTCTAGAACAAATTGGCAGAAAATGTTGAAATTAGGTAAACAGATCCAGATTAGGTGTAGAAATGATGGGCTCAATAAATTTCTAATCCCTTCTGAACGGAATTTGCAGGCGAGCGAAGCGAGCCTGTTTGTCTCAGCTGACACTGACAGAGGTTTTGCAGGCGAGCGAAGCGAGCCTGTCCGACTCACTTACACTGCCTATACTGTCGGGGGTCCAGGAGAAAGCGGAGAAGGCGAGCAAAGCGAGCCTGCCGGCTAGTAGTACAATAATGATAAAAAATATAGCCTAACAAATAAAATAATGATATTGATATATATGCTTTTTCTCCTTCTAAAATAGGACTTGCCCTTCCTAGTTCTGATTCTCGAATCTTCTTGGATCTCAATTATATTCCACCACTCTATAAAATACTTGTTCCCATTCCAAAATTTCTTGAATAACTCAAGACTATAACTATAATATTTCTAATAACTTCTCCAACAACTTGAAAATAGTTTTTCAAAATCTGGCTGACAATGGGGAAGATTAACGACATAAATTGCCTCAATACAACCAGAGCAAATAGAAATACTTATTCTATACTCTCTAGATAATGCAGCCTATTGTACAGTTTATTACTTGATATGCTGGCACATTCAAAGACTGAAAATTTCACAGCAATTAATCAAAAAATGACATACAAGACATTTGAAACGACAATATGTATGCTGAATCACATTTTCAAAAAAAGCAGTAAATTCAAAGATGAATTTGGCTGTAAGTAACACAGGCTGTAAATTCATACATGAATTTGTCCATAGAGAAACTACAAAACGGGAGCTGAATCACAGTTTTTTGAAAAGACAGTAAATTCAGAGATAAATGACAGCAACTATTGTCTGTTCAAGCAAAGAAGATATTCTGGCAAGATGGAAAAATGACTCTAGCTCGGTCAATATTCGTTCAAAAATTATAAATTTGGTATCAAATTGAAGGAAACATCCTGATCTACAGTTTGAGATCAAATGTATAATTTTTGAATCAATATTGACTGAGCTGGAGTCATTTTTCCATCTTGCCAGAATGTCTTCTTTGCTTGGACAGACTATACTGAAAAGCGTAACGTTCTTGTGTGCCAAGTGTTAAGTCTACGGAATATAACGGAAGAAGCCTTACTTGTAAGCTATAGGCAACTAGGCAAACTTCCAGAACGACTCCAGGCTGAATGCTGCAAGCCTATTGGCTGGTCAGATCCAGCTCTGAAGAGAGGAGAAAAGCACTTGCTTTTATAGCATCGATAAAAGGCGACTGGCCATGCCAGATATGTATTGTAAGTGCTATCGCTATTGCATTGTCAAAAGTTTCTGTCTAACAAACAGAGCTAGAAATTGTTCAATGTATGCTGTTTTCTTGTCTGATGGAAAATTTTCAACAGGGTCGAGCTTGAGAGCTAAAATTCGAAAACCTTGGTTAGAGTTTATTAGGTTAGAGAGAAAATGCTTTGAAAAATTGTCAACCGACTAACTGAAATAAAACTCAATCTACTTTAAATAGAATAAATATATCAATGATAATGTTTTAATACATCAATCAATCATGATTAAGAAAATTTCAATTATATTATTCAAATTATCTATTCTTGTCAATTTAGAAGTCCAATGTGCATCTTCATTGTAATAATTGATCAGCAAAGTTAATTTGTTAGCCAATAAATCTCAATATGCCAAATCTTCTAAGTGTCTACTTAGGAAATATCCTATGTGCCTCTACTTTGGAAATATATTACGGTGAAAATATTTTGTAATTGATTGAAAAAAAATTGAATCCATTTCAATTCTCGGTGTTTATTTATTTCCACAAAAATGTCTCTGTTATTGGTGGAAGTTTAACGAGTGCTAAAGAAAAAAAAAATAAATTTATTCGACCAATAAACAAACACTGTACAAAAAATGAATGCCTATCGTCTAAATAGGAGACCCCAAAAATAATCCTGTGTGGGGATCCATCAGTATAAATGAATACAAATTTTTAATTAAATAAAGACAAAATTTAAATCAATGTTCTAGCTCACTCTCATAGTTCAAAAAAACTAAATCATACAATAGCTTTAAAACCTAGTTACTTGAAATCACGAGAACTCGATAACAACTAAACAATAATCTCTGAAACATTTTAAATATAAAATAACTATACAAAAGCAAGCATTAGAAAATCAATACAGTCCAGAAGACGGACGATACAGAAAGCATAAACAACCACTCCTTATTTATAGGTAAATTTATATACTATCTTTCCAACTATGAATGTGCAATTTAATTTTATGCAGCAAAAATTCTGGATGTAGCAATTATACAATAGCAGTCGTACACAGAAAATTTCAAACTCTATGATTTTATGAAACTGGAAAACTAAGTATAAGACCAGAGTAACCTAGTAGACCCAGGTATAATTCATTCAGCTGAGATAATTCCTAAAAAAACAAATTTACATTATCAAGCGCAAAAATATGTTCTTTCAAAGAAAGCTCACAATATTGTTAAGAGAGTTTTATTGAATCAGTTTATATTTTTATTAAAGTAATGTTAATATAATTTTCGTTTTCGACGACATTACCCTATTTTCCCCAATTCAATTCGTTATTACTCATATGGTCGATTTTCCATTAAGCGAGTTCTATCGCACACGAATATGGAAAATCACACTTCCACTTAACCTTATGGCTTTTATTGTTACCCAAGGGTTTTACTACGTTTTTATTCTCTTCCTTAATGTAATTCTATTAAGACATTATTCCTGTTTCACCCATAAAAGTTCTCCGGCTTCTCATTATTTAATGCATAACGGTGCTAAAAACAAGGATATATGATTCCTAAATAATAAATTGTTTATGATACTGTACTTAATAAATGATAATAAATCTGTATTCTTCTAACTCAATTTCCAGAATTTGATTTAAATAAATATTCTATAACATTACCTCACACAACTATTATAATATAGTATATTTTATTTAGCGTATGCTTTCAACAGTGGGGAGACCAAAAGGGTTGGTCCACTTCAAAATATTATAACCTCAATTTTCACAAATGAAAACATGGTTCACCATGTTGGTTATAGTTCTTTTAAAATAAGTCATTTTAAAACAAAATTTTAAGATTATCAGTATATTTTACTGGCAGTATATTATTATTGTAAAACTCTTATAATTGAAATTTAGTCAAAATACACCAGTAATACGACTTTTATATAGTATATTATAATAATAGACTGATAACAATACTCAATGAAGAAGGGGTAATTCATGAAGGGGAAAAACAGACGAAACATAATGTGAAAACAACAGGTCAACAGATCAGTTCAATCTTTCAAAATTGATCAGTTAATCTGAATCATTCTATCAATGTTACCAATAATATATTTCATGATCTATCAACTCATATTTCATGAATTCCAAGATTATATACAGCGAAGTTATAGTATAAAATTTAAAACATTGTATTGAAGGTAAAATATAAGAGATGATCTTTCAAGTAATATCACATTACATGATTTCCAAGATTATATTCAGCGGAGCTATGGTATAATATCAAATACATTCAATTAAATTGTACTGTATTGAAGGCACAATATAAAAGATTTCATGTCTCGCGTTCCATAATAATCTAGAACTATGTATGTGGAGATTTCTCCGTCCTATAATCCACTCATAAATTATCATGAGTTTCATATTGGATGAAGTTAGATTAGGGTTGAGAGTAGTGTAGCTGGTGCCAAATAATAAGGCGAATGGGGAATGACTTTCAAAAATGCTCAGCTCTTTCAGGACAGTCTGAAGCTGTCTTCGAAAACGAAATTAGTATAGCTGGGGTCGCTCTCGTTTCGATTTACTCTATCAGACAGCGTTCCGACTGTCCAAACAGAGCTGAGAATTTATCACAGTCATTCGCCATCCGCCTGACTTTTTGGAATCAGCTATAATTTGAGAGGCGATAGGGTGTAATGCACTCCAGGGAAGAGTATCGCGTGTAAAATGCCCGCTCATCAAGCCTTTCCCCCTCCTACCGGAGATGATAACCCTTCTTCCACCCCTGTCACTAGCTTGAAAAACATACAAAAGTTTTCAGCCTTTTTCCTACTCTCAACTTCAGATCTTTGCAACGTAATTTGTCAAGAGATAACACAAAGGTCAAGTTTGATTAGGTTGTTTCATCTTGAACCAAGAAGAAAGATGGGGAGAGAGTGAAAAAGAAAAAAGAAAGAGAAAGAAAAACAAACATTAAAATGGTAAATGTATCCTATCATCAATATTATTCCCAGTTGAAGAATTCAGCAGTTGATAATCAAAGAGGAGAAAAAAATTTGTTGCGTTTGTGGAGGATAAAAATTCGATAGAATATTTGCCAGGGAAATTAAGGATTCATATAGAAAAAGAAAAGAAATGCTTTTCAAATGAGAAAAGTAGTTAATTTCTTTGGAAGTGAAATGCTCATGAGATACATCGTAATTATCTAAACAGTATTTCTTTTTCTACTCTCAAAGAAACATTCGATATGAGGATAAGATAAAATGAGAGAATTGAAATGGTAAATGTGTTCTATCACCAATCCTTAGTTGAAGAATTTACCAGTTGATTAAAACCGAAAAGAATTTGTTTCGTTTGTGGAAAATATTAATTCAATTCAAAGAAACATTCAATGAGGAAAAAATTTTCTTGTAAGTGAAACGGGAGCTCACGAGCTACATCGTAATTACCCAAACAGATTTTCTTTCTTTCAAGAGAAGGATGAGTTGATACATGAGATAGAAAGAGAGATGAAGAGTGAGAAAAAGAGAAAGAGCGAGTGAGACAGAAAGATGGAGAGAGTAATAGAGTAAGAAACAGAGTGAGTGAGAGTAAATTAAAAAGGGATTGGTGATGAAGCTATGAGAACTTGAAAGGAATACTGAACGGCTGAAATAAGAGGGAAAACTATGCCGAAAATTTCCACCGAGATTCCCGCATTCATAACAGAGGGTCTAGTCATTAACCTCTTGCCCCGCCCACCACCAGCCCATTCCACCAATCAACACTCGAGTCTGCTGGAGTTTCAGTCTGGCTGAGTTTCATGGTCGACTGCCATAAATCATATATTTATTTCGCTGTTTGATATTTATGCACCCCCTTTGCAGCTAGTGCCATCGAGCCCCCTTAATCTGATCTGAGAAACGGAAATTTTTACGACTTCACAGAGCAGTTATTGCGCCCTGCTTTTTATTGATCGCAGCTCAATACTAAAGTTTTAATAGTGAGCTTCTCGTATCAAGTCGGATTTTAATGTCTGAATAAAAGAAGGGAATTAAACAAGTAGCCTACATCAAATTACGTATATTATCATGAAAAATGTTCAATGTTCAATATAATATTGGGTGGTTCGTTGAAGCACTGAGGATGTAAATCCTCATTTACATACTCTGTGATTGAAGTGAGTGATAACGCGCCGGTCTGATAACCAGCAATAGGACCCGAGTTCAACCCTGACCGGGGAAAAATTCTTTGACCACAGCACAATCACATAGGAGACAATCAAGATTCTCACACACAAGAATCTGTGGCTAATGCCCGGTTTTTCCAAGCACACTCAAATTTGAGGGACCCTCAAGTTTACTACACTTTACTACATTTCCTATATTTATCATAGAAAATGTCAGCTGTTCATCAAAATTTTAGGGTCCCTCAACTTTGAGTGTGCTTGGAAAAACCGGGCTTAAGAATCTTGGGAGATAATAAGCTCAATTAAGCTGTCGGTCCCGACAACCTAAAAAAAATTAGTCGTCATCTCTTATCATCATCCCTCTCATTACTCACGCATAAACCTAAGAGCTCATGAGGGCGTCACCCTCATAAAATATATTTTAAAGTATTCTTATGAAAATGAATAATATTGTACATGGATAGCATACAGTATAGTAGTTGATAACAAGGTAATTAGAATAGAATTACTAATTCTATTCTAATTACCTTGATAAAACTGTAGTTATATAGAGGGACTGATATAAGTAAACTACTAGTCTAGAATTGTAGTACTACTAGAATACTAGAAGCTCTAGTAGCACTAGCACATTCTAGAACTCAGTCATGTTTGATTCGGAAATTTGCAGGAAAATAATGATTAGTACAAAAATTTATAGATTTTAAAAAGACAATCATACCCGACAATTATTATTGGAATAACTCATTATAGCATGACTTGAAATATTATGGATTGATTGAAAATTAACATAGGCCTAATTGATTGTTTTGGTTTGATCTAAATCCCTGTTTTTTGTAATTCCTTTTGGGCATGATAACTTACTTAATAAGTTATTTTTGTTTTGAAATTGTTGTGAATTCGTGATCTAAATAGGTTGTAAAAAAGGGAAATAAATTGAATTTGAACTTCTTTCGATTCACATGATAGAGCCCCGGTTACCTGAATCTAAAATCTGGTGAGTAACTGACTATTTGCTAGGATCGCTCCACGAGAGCTCTTTTTCTAGCTAGAGTGAACATAGCGTGATCTGCAAGTCACATTACGTGGGTAATGCCAGCTGACATGGGCAATCCCAGATTTCTCGTGTCCAGTGTTTGACTGGATGCGATATCTGGATCAAAGCGTAGCCGAATCGAAAAGCAGGCGTTCGATTGGTGGTTACGCTCGATGACGTTAGGACGCGTTCAAGCGTACAGTTTGACGCATTATCCGTCATCATCCTGCAAGCGATGCATCTCTGCATCTGTCTCCAGTCGATTCACCTGTCCTGTCCTGGTCTGGCCTCCAATACAAATCAATCAACCGAAAACAAGCGTACTAAGTGTGAACTCTGTGGAGAGTTAAACAAATTTTTCAAACCTTACAGTATATTAAACAATTTCTCCTTAATTAGACTCAATTAGAGTCACAGGCGGCTCGTGCCCACGAAACTGGTGAAGTGCTGTACAGTAGAAGATACGGGCACTTCACCTGAGCAAGAGCCGCAAGTGATTAGAGTAAGAGTTGATGCAAAACTACCCATAGTTAGAGAATATATCAATGTCTTATACCAAATATTTTCCTTATTTCAATCAACCAAGTGAAATTTTACCAAAGAAGAATAGAACATTTCTCCAAAGCTCCTGTCTTCGATTTTAATGAATCAAGAAAAAATATTCGTATGGCTTTTAATGGTGTCGAGACCCTTACGGGAAGGTTTCGCCTCACCAAAGTGTACTTGGCCAAATACCGGTCACCCATCCAAGGACAGTACGCAATGTTCTTGACTTGACTTCACGACCACTAAAACCTCCCACACCGAGTGGCCAATACTTATACTATACTCCATGGCGCTACAGCAACATTAGGGCTTTGGCCTACTCTAGAATTCTCCATTCTTCTCTATCGGCAGCTTTACGTCTCCACCCCTAACACCTAGTTAGATCATCTTCCACATCCTCAAGCCAGCGCTTTCGTGGTCGTCCTTTCAGCCTTCACTCTCATCCGTGCAACTCCTGATGGTGTACGAGATTCTCCATTCTTACGGGTAAATACTGGACCATAGATTACTTGGCTCAGAATACCGGTCACCCATATATTCAACAAGTACGCAATGTTCGTTAGCTTCACGACCACTAAAGCACCCTCCCACACCGAGTGGCCAATACCCAGTATTAATCAATAAAAGTTGGTTGATTTTTTTTCAATAGAAATTAAGATTTATAATTAGAAGTAGAATTTCTCGAATTTCGAAGTTCAATTTCTTATTTCTAAAAAGTTATATCGTCAACCAAGAGTGTAATCGTAGTTCATGAAAGATCAAGTGCGTTTAAAAGATTATTACATTGCAAATCATCTTTAGTTTTCGCATGAGAGTCTAAACAGTGCGTTATTTAGCGGCGCTTATTCAGATGTGGGGTTGGACCATATAAATATAAATTCAAAGTAGTATGCTACATACATTGTATAGTCCGGCCAAGCAAAGAAGAGCCTCTGGCAAGATGGGAAAATGACTCCAGCTCGGTCAATATTGGTTCAAAAATTATTGATTTGGTCTCAATTGCAGGAAACATTCTGATCTACAATTTGAGACCAAATCAATAATTTTTGAACCAATATTGACCGAGCTGGAGTCATTTTCCCATCTAACCAGAGGCTCTTCTTTGCTTGGCCAGACTATATCATGGCTTGAAGCCGACAGCCGACTGTTTCTGCACTACAGTAACGTTATAATAGTGAATAATAACAATAAAACTCCATGGTCGTCTGAGAATCGCGTTGCCGTTTAATGTTCTAGATTTTGCGTTCGCACAGAAAGGAAATCTGGATGAAGAAGCGTAAAAAGGAGGAGGAGGAGGAGGAGGAGGAGGAGGAGGAGAAGTAAGAGGAGTAGATCCAGAAAATGTCGTTTCCTCTTTAAATGGGATTTAAGTCGTTGCGTTGAACTCCTTGGCAGTGCAGACATCCAGTCGTTATAGTCTGGCTCTTTTCAAATGCCTCTATAATAACATGATCACAACCAGCCCGCCGTTTTTGTTCTGAAATCGTGGTTGATTTTCGATTTCAAAGATTAATTTATCATTTCGTAACCTTCAAAGTGAAAATGATTGGGAAGTTGTGTATAGGCTAATACCATTGACTATAGATATTAGTATCAAGACATATAAGTAGTACTTATATCCATAGTCAATGCTAATACTAATATATCTGTAGTGTCTGGAGACTTGTTAATTTACAATATTAAATTTGAGTTATCAGATAAGATATTTCTTGTTCGATTACAGTGGCGGCTGGTGTCAATTTAATTAAGGGGTGGCAAGTACAGTCTGTCCAAGCAAAGAAGACATTCTGGCAAGATGGGAAATAAGAAAATTACTCCAGCTCGGTCAATATTGGTTCAAAAATTATAAATTTGGTCCAAATTGTAGGGCAGAATGTTTTCTACAATTTGAAACCGAATTTATTTTTTGAACAAATATTGACTTATTGATCGAGATGGAGTAATAATTCCATCTTGCCAGAATCTATTCTTTGCTTGGACTGTCTATATCTGTACAATTGGAAGAACCTTGAATCGGTGATTGATTGTAAAATTGCTAAGGTTCAAGTAATTCAAACTTGTGCCCGATTATGAGTTTAAACTATAAGCTACATGATTTAAATAGAAGCAAAACATTGATAGAATGAGAAATTATATAATCAACAATAAAAATCTTGAATCAAAGTAATGATTCGGCCTAACTTATTTGAAAAGAAAGAAATAAAGAATTCTTTAGATTAGTATAATTTAGATTATAAAGAAATCGATCCATGTTCAACGTCACAATGTAAGTAACGTCAGAGTCTTGAGCGCTTTTGGCTATACAGATAGAATTTTTAATTAATTTTGGCAACGGTATTACATGGCAATTGAATCCCAATGATTTTCTTCTCCAGAAGAATTTTATCCATATTTCAGAGTTCAGAATTAGGCTGATCTGATGTCCACTCAGGGTTTTTAAATATTATTATTAAATTATAGTTAATAACTTATTTTTTCATTTATTTAATGTTACATTGGAAATACATTTCTTTTTCATGTCGACGAAAATACTTCCAAGAATCCAAAGCATTGATAAATGAAACCATGAGAATAATATGAGAGAAAATAAATATTTTCAAGTCATCATCTTTCGTTCATTATTGGTAGCCATTTCGAAACAAGGCTAACTAGAATTCTAGAAAGATGGCGGTACTTGTCGGTTAATAATACTCATAAGCTACGCCCCACGACACACCCGCAAGCCCAGCCTTCTCTTTCCTGATTGGTCAATAGTCAGTTCTAGTAGTATAGTCTGTCCAAGCAAAGAAGACCCTCTGGCAAGATAGGAGAATGACTCAAGCTCGGTCAATATTGGTTTAATAATTATCAATTTGATCTGAAATTGTAGGAAACAATTTGATCTACTTTTAAGACTACATTTATAATTCTTGAACAAATATTGAACAAGCTGGAGACATTTTACCATCTTGCCAGAGGCTCTTCTTTGCTTGGTCAGACTATAGCTAACTCTGCATTCGTCCAACAGATGGCAGTAACTGTTGGGTTACGGAAAGCAAGCTCCACCTCCAGCTCGTGATTAAGTAGTATCTATCTGTGTATTTCGCCAGTAGATGGCAGCAGCTACTGGGTCAAGTATTAGAATGAATGAATGAATGATTTTTTGCCAAAAGAAACATATAAGATAAAACAATTTATTAGATAATTTGAAACAACATAGAAATAAACAGGAGGTAAAATGGTTATTTACTAAACAATAACTGTTCTTTCTTACCGATGTGTTTTTGCCAATAGATTAATAAATAAATAATTGAATAAATATTATATAAGTCATTAATGTAACCTATCAAAAAATTGATTATTAATTTAAATTTATTATTAATTCCTGATTATTCTTACCTTTGGCATAAACTGGAATATTGTCATAACTTGAAAATTTACGTCCGTCTGTTGCAGTGTGCGCCTCGATTATGGCCTATGGCTGTTATTCTTCCTTTACTTACTTTTGTCATTAAATAAATAAATAATAATAATAATTGAATCCAGTTCAATTATTTAATTTTTATTGAAATATTTGATTGTGATCCAAATTCCATTATCTAGATTTGAACTCAAATCCCGCATATTGATGTGGTAGTGATCATTGCAGTGAAAAAAATTGTGATTGAGCCTGTTATTGTGCTATGGTGGGAGGGGTAGGGGCAGAGGTTACGGCTGATGGTCACTGATGCGTTCCCCCGACAGTCGATGACCCACGCACACCTGCCACTAATCTCATCATGCTCAAACATTTTCTTATCCTCCTCCTTCTTATTCTATCTTTTCTTATCCTCATCTAAGCTTCTCTTACTTTCATCTTTATCTCAGCTTCTCTTTCTTTCATTCTTACCTTATCTTCTCTTCCTCTCCTCCGACCACTCCTTTTTCCTCCTTGTTCTGTTCCCTTCTTTTCTTCCTCCTTGTTCTGTTTCCTTCGTTTCTTTCTCCTTCTCCCACTTCATCTTTTTCATCCTTCCATCTTTTTCTTGTTCATTTTTTTCATCAACCTTTGTCTTCTTACTCCTCTTCTTCTTTAAAAGGTTTTTTTTTGTTGATTTTTCCTTGTTCTTCCCCTTTTTCGTATCCTTATCATGTCTTCACTTTCTACTCACTCTTCTTTTCCGTCTCCTTCTCCTCCTCTAACTTTCTTCTTCTTATTCATCATAATCTTCTACTTCTTCTACCTCCTGTCCAACTGTTTTTCAACACCGTACTTCTTATCATCCTTAATCTCGTTTTCTTGTATTTCTTATTCTACCTTCTTTCACCATTACTTCTTCTTCTACGAAGAAGAAGAAGAAGAAGAAGAAGAAGAAGAAGAAGAAGAAGAAGAAGAAGAAGAAGAAGAAGAAGAAGAAGAAGAAGAAGAAGAAGAAGAAGAAGAAGAAGAAGAAGAAGAAGAAGAAGAAGAAGAAGAAGAAGAAGAAGAAGAAGAAGAAGAAGATAAAAGAAAATATTTATTTTATTCTTTTTCCCAATCAATTTTTGTTTCCTACTTAGGCCTATCCTTTTCATTCTAATTCTGCTACTGTGCCTATTCCATTCTCCTCCTCGCTCCTTCAACACCATCCTTATAATCTTCCTATTCTCCTAAAATTCTCCTCCTTTTCATCTTCCTTCCCTTCCAATTCTCCTCTTCTCTTCCTCCTCCTCCTTCTCCTCCTCTTCCTTCCCTTCCAATTCTCCTCCTCCTCCTGTTCCATCATCTTTGTTTGCAGTAGATTCAGCAGTGGCAGCTGCTGCCTGAGGAACTGCACAACAGCACAACTGTCAGAATCCACTGCGGCTGCAGGCCACTCTCAGTAGGCAGCCACAAAGTAATGCTTTTCCAACAGGCGACGACAAATTTTCTATACCAGATAACTAGAAACTCTTTCTCTCATCATTAATGCTGTTTTACTAACGAGTCACCTTCGAAAAATTTGCAGTCACTGGGTACCGAATAGGAAATTCCTAGGAGTGGAATAGCCTATATAGGAATACTGAATACTACAGTCAGGTCGAGCAAAGAAGACATTCTGGCAAGATGGGAGAATAACTTCAGCTCTGTCAATATTGGTTCAATTATTATCAATTTGAGAAGAATGTTTCCTACAATTTGAGAGCAAATTTATAAATCAATATTGACTGAGCTAGTCATTTTACCATCTTACCAGAATGTCTTCTTTGCTCGACCAGACTACCGATTAGGAAATTCCTAGGAGCGATACTGTATAATCTGTATACTGTTTAAAGTATACTATATATAGTTATCAGGAGGCTCGCTTCGCTCGCCTTCTCCGCCTAGCCAGGGGCACCACCATCTGGACTCAGTATCAGCAGTGTCAGAGAGTCAAACAGAGGCTTGCTCGCCTGCATGACCTCTGTCGTGTAAGCTGGGACAAACAGCTCGCTTCGCTCGCCTGCAAATTCCGTTCAGAAGGGATTCAAAACTCGTTGAACAAAGCATTTCTAGACCTAATCTGGACCTTTTCACAAAATTTCGACATTTTCTACCAATTTATTCTTGAAAAATCCCAAAAACTGAAAATTCCGAAAATAGTAAAACGCTGATATTGAGCGCAACCTTGGGAACTATATCGGACATAGTTTGAAACTTGATTCAATGACTTCCAAATTAGTTTATTAATCTCGCTGAACCATTGAATTTACAGTAAGGATTGGTCGTATCAAGGCGGAAGATATGACCCTCAAAACATCTGCAATTTTAAAAACCTGATTATTGGCGTAATCTTGAACGGAATTCAAAAATATCTTAACACAACATTTCTAGACCTTATCTGAACCTACCTACCAAATATCAACATTTTCTACCGATTGGTTCTCAATAAAGTGAAAAACGCCAAAAAACTACAGAAAAACTTAAATATTTGGCGTATCCTTGAAAAGTTCCTAAAATCCGTTCTTAGCGCGCGTCTAATCGTCCAACTGAATATGCCTGCCAAATTTGAACGCATTCGGTTCAGTGGATCTTTAGTTCTGGTAATGAATCAGTCAGTCAGTCAGTCAGTCAGTGCCATTTCGCTTTTATAGATATAGAACTGTATATAGCCGTTCCTCACATCACTATTTTTGGACGTCCGAATTTTCGCTTTCTCTATAAATTCTATTAGACTGTACAAAACTTGGTTAATACATTATTTATGTATCTGCGCACATCATAGGGTTGCCAAGCTCAATTGAATCCATAAAAATTTGAAAAGAAAACAAAAAACGTCCAAAAATTGTGGTGTCTAACCATTATTATTAATAATACATTGTCTCTGCCAGGACCTACTAAATACCAGGTCCAACGCCGGTTTTCAAGCACACTCAAAGTTGAGGGACCTCAAATATTGATGAACAGCTGACATTTTCTATGATAAGTATAGGAAATGTAAACTGTTAAATGTAAACTTGAGGTCCCTCAAATTTGAGTGTGCTTGGAAAAACCGGGCATTATTAGATAGAGTACTATCATGGAGTACGGTATTCGTTTTCTGAGAAATGGAGGTGTTCCCCGGCCACTGGCGGCTCGTGCCCACGAAAAAGTTGAAGTGCTCGTATCTTTTACTGTACAGCACTTCACCTTTTTGGTGGGCACGAGCCGCCAGTGGTTCCCCCTTTCCATCGTACTGTCAAATCGAGGACTATTAGTCACAACTGCAGCTTTGCTCAAGGCCAAAAACATTGTTGCAATTGCAAGGTGCATTGTTGCAAGTTGGTGATCGATGAGCTCGAAAATGAAGTACAGTAACTGCATTGCATACGGATGCCCCTTGCCTCAACCCTAACGTCGTAATACATCCGGAAATAACCAAGCCAATAACGGTGCGATTAATTAGGTTACACCACTGTTCCACAATATGTATAGTCTGTCCAAGCAAAGAAGACATTCTGGCAAGATGGGAAAATGACTCCAGCTTGGTCAATATTGGTTAGAGAATTATAAATTTTTGTTGATCAGAATGTTTTCTCCAATCTAAGACCAAATTTATAATTCTTGAACCAAAATATTGACCAAGCTGCAGTCATTTTCCCATCTTGCCAGAATGTCTTCTTTGCTTGGACAGACTATATGTGTGTGAGGGTCACCGCCACCCTATTAAACACTATTTGATGTACCTTCCGACTTTCAATACATTGTATTCCCTATTTTAAACACGTTACACTAAGTAGGAAGTTACATCAAATTTAGTATAAAATGTATTACGATCTGCACACTGCATTGCGGTACGGCCTCATCTCACTTTGCACTAAATAATGTTTCCTGCAACGCCATGCAACCTCCCCCGGCAAACCATCAAAGGGGGGCATTATGTTTTCAAGGGTAGTAATGATCCCTTACCCCCTCCTCCTGCTGACCGATAGCGTGGCTATAATAAGTTGGGCGTTGCCATGTCCGATATTGCAACCAATAGTTGGACAGAGAAAGAGATACTCACGAGGGCCACTACAAGTTTTGGCGTTGTGTTGTGATCGAATTCTTATCGGAAAAGAACGATGTTGAATATTTAAATATTATAGGCTATAATATAAATATAGCTCAAGCAATAAGAATTATAATAGATTCGGAGATAAGAGCTCACTATATGATCTAGCCTATAGGAGCTAAAATCCACTCTTCATAAAAACTGGAGTAATTTATTTATATATGTAATGCCAATTACAGTTATAAGTTTGAACATATACATATTATTACTGAATGTAAAGTCCCAGGAGGCAAACCTAGTTATAGACCAGGGGCTGGAGGTAGTTGAGTATGCAAAATATGAGGACCGCACTTTCTCAACGGTTTCCTACTCAGAAAAGCATGCTGATGAAATGATAATGATAAAAAATGAACCAAAATGCGACTTTTTCCAATCAATGACTTCTTTGTAGTGCTCAGAGTGAGTTGAGATCATTTCCCGGTCTTCATTTACCTTCTAGGACCTAGAATTTAAATTTTCCGGAGCGATTATTATAGATAAAAGGGGTGAACAACAATGGGCTGTGGGGCTGTTGCACCAAAATAGCGCCTGGCAACATCCGGATTCATAATCAGCATGCTTTTCTGAGTAGGAAACCGTTGAGAAAGTGCGGTCCTCATATTTTGCATACTCAACTACCTCCAGCCCCTGGTCTATTAGTAACAAAAGCATCAACAAATACGAATTATGCCACGTTTACAACGGAATGTTAGTAACATTTGTTAATAACTTTTTTGGATAATATATTATTACATAGACTTATATATTATATAACTTATACAAATGTTATTAACATTCCGGTGTAAACGTGGCTCAAGAAGTTGTGAAAATGTTCTTATCCAACAATAATACAAGTACGACTATCAAAAATGTTGAGTCATTCAAATGTAGGCATAAGATTATTCAATAACCTTCCACTAGAAATAAGAAATTTTCCTTTTTTAACAATACGTAACATTACTAGTAAAAACCCCTTATTGCTTCTATTGTTTTGGTTCAACTTTCTTTCTCTTCATTAACTGCTCTTTTATTCTCAAATAATTAATTATGTCTAATTGATGCATGTTATAAAATTACCTGGTTCCATGAAAATTCTAATTTCACAATTATTCAGAATCAAAATACTAACAATTTTCATCCAACCTTACCGTGCTTATGATATCGAAGCGCCGCTAAATCATAATTAAAAATATGTCTTTGGTAGGGAAACACTTACGGGTAGGTTCCACCTCGCCAATATGTACTTACTTGGGCAAATAGCCTATACTAGCAAAGAATATGGAGAGATATACTTTATATTCACTGCTACTGGTCACCCATCCAAATGCAGTCGACAGTGTTCGTGACTCAACTTTACGATCCCTATAATAAGCTACCGAGTGACCTATACCTATACCTAGTACATAATAGCTATACAATTTGAGAAATATCAAGAATCGAGCACAGTCCTGTGATAATGATTTCTTTGGCGAGCCGAATCGAACATTAGTTGTGCTGACAGCCAGTGCCCACGAAAAAGGTGAAGTGCTGTACAGTAAGAGATACGGGCACTTCACCTGTTTCGTAGGGTACGAGCCACCAGTGCTGACAGCCGAAAATGGAGAAGAATCCGAATGGAATAATGAAAGCAGACAGAGCGACAGCCTACGCAAGCTGGCAGCAGTCGCCGAGACGCGCGACTCACTGGCGACAGAGCCGATTGCTGCTAATTACCTATTGTTCGACTGCCGCCCGCCACAATACAACATTGGCTCTATCATCTCCATGCTTTTGTATGTATACCTTACTATACACTGTGATCGAGCACAGAAAACATTCAGGCAAGATGGAAAAATGACTCCAGCTCGGTCAATGTTGGTTTAAAAATTATAAATTTGGTCTCTAATTGTAGTGCACTATGTTTTCTACAATTTGAGACCAAATTAATAATGTTTGAACAAATATTGACTGAGCTTGAGTAATTTTCCGATCTTGCCAGAATGTCTTCTTTGATAGACCGGACTATACGTTGCTACTTTCATGATGATGATGTCCACCGCATTGCGTTGCCATTGAATAAATATTTTTGAATGTTTGAAATTATGAAATAGATAACTCACCTTATTCTTTCATTTATTTCTAATATATCCCTTATTTCTTATATTCACTGTATGTTTCAAGAAGGCGTTTCAATTTATATTGAAATGCAATAAGGGACACAGTTGCTCAAAAGTGTGATGAAATTTTTTAATATTCAATGAAAAATATTGTTATTATCAAAAATTGATTAGAGAGAAAATAGGCTACTATAGTATTGTTATAAATATTGGTTGTAGTAAAGTTGGAAAATAAGGGCTTATTATTATTTTATGTAGGATGAAAATGAATAGTCAGCAATCATTATTAATTTTATCTACGTTATTTCAATCAAAATAATAATTTAAAAATTTAAATCGATTTCCTTCTAGGTCAATGATTGGTCAATATTTCAACAAGCGAATAAGTTCTCAGAAGTGTTCAAGACACTACTTGACAAATTCTTATGCTCTCTATATGGACTAAAGTTTATGAATTACTTCAATAATACAATGTATAAGTTTTAAAATGACAACAATAAAATGCTCGCTTATGTGTTCTCACATGAATGAAAATGACAAAGTCTATTAAAAAATATTCACTCAATGGCCAATAAAAGTATTCTAATCTTCTATTCTATACTCATCACTATATAGCCTAATTATTCAGCTATTCATATAGTCCGCTGCCTGCTCTCATATAAGTTACCAGTAACTTATGTCTTAAATGGATAGATAAAGAATAGAAATCACAATCAAACCTGATTCATAATAATTAATTCATGAAATTTCTGATCTACTCAACTCACATATATCGAAAAGAACATCAACGTCCATAGTGCTGTGACGGGAGAGAGTAAAGGTAGGTATAGTCTGTCCAAGCAAAGAAGACATTCTGGCAAGATGGGAAAATGACTACAGCTCAATCAATATTGGTTGAAAAATTATAAATTTGGTCACAAATTGTAGGAAACATTTTAATCTACAATTAGAGACCAAATTAAAAATTTTTGAACCAAAATTGACCGAGCTGTAGACATTTTCCCATCTTGCCATCATGTCTTCTTGGCTTGCACAGACTATAGGTAGGTGATTAAAATTAATTTCTTTATTGTTTGATGGGAAAGAGATGGGCAGCCGTGTTTATTGCGGCCGTAATAGAGCAAAGAATGGAATGACAGACAAGTGAGTGTCTGACGGTAATGAGAGCACAGACAATAAATCATGTGACTCCTTGCCCACCCACCAGGGTGCGCTGAGGGCGCCGCGCTGTGCGCCCGTGGGAAAGACCACGGCAGCGTCAAATTCCAATTAACATACAGTACGATGAAGATGACGCCTCTAGTCATTTACAAAAAGTTTTCATTCATAACAGACCGAAGGACAGTGTCACATAGTAAACCAAAGAATTTAACCGCCTTAAAAGTCAATGTGATTCAACTGTACCAATGAACTAAATTTAGTCTGATATGTCTCAGCAATAATAGAGGAATTTTCACACAGTGGTTCAATTTGTTTGGATTACCATCAACTGGCCTTTTTATTATCTAAAGATTATCAACCATCAAAGCCAATGAGCGCAGGCTATAATGTTGTCAAGAAAAGAAGGTATTCTGGCAAGATGGGAAATGATTCCAGCTGTCAATATTGGCTAAAACAATTATCTTAAATTATGGAGCAGAATATTTTTCACAATGAGACTGGAGAGTGATTATTTTCAATAAATTTTTCAAACAATTAAAGAGCTGAAGTAGAGGTGCTTCTAATACTCTTTAATACTCTAATATAACTTTACTCTTAAATACTCTTTGGAGTTATTTCTTATACAAATAGAGAATAAAAGAGCATGAAACGCCTTTAATGGAGCTTAAAAACTTTTTTAATACTTGAAAAACTTGTATTGACGATTCCAAAACGTTGTAATACTACGTAAACATATAAAGTACGGTATACATACGAAAATGAATAGTATTATTATTGTTTTGTAGTGTTATTAATTTAAAAACCACTTTCATTTGAACTAGTCGCACCACCAACTAAAAAAACCACCTACTGATAATTAATTATTAATCAATAAGCAACAACACTAATATAGGCTACACTATCGCAGTAACAATATTCTACATACAGTAAGAATGAAATAATTATTATAATAATAAATTAATTTTATACTATATTTGACGCTCTTTCCCTCACACAGGCTAACTAACTATACAGGCTACTATGAACTTTTACAAAAAGATTAGAGTTTCTGTCCAAGCAAAGAAGACCCTCTGGCAAGATGGGAGATGACTCAAGCTCGGTCAATATTGTTTCAAAAATTATCAATTTGATCTCAAATTGTAGGAAACAATTTGATCTACTAGAATAGAATAGAATATTTATTGCTTCCAAAAACAAAATATAGCAAATAAATATTATTTCTTCACTTAAAAATAGCTCATATTTACATTATTGGCTTCATTTCATCTTGATAAGTTAGTCCTTTTGGGTTATTCGTTTAAACAGAAAGATCGAATCATGAGACATTGACTGACAAAGATATAAAACTTTTTAAAGTCTCTGCTAGCAAACTCAGATCACTAACAGTAGTACTTGCAAGGCGTGGGACACTCCACAGAATTTGACCTATTATTGAGACCACATTTATAATTCTTGAACAAATATTGACCAAGCTGGAGTCATTTACCCATCTTGCCAAAGGGTCTTCTTTGCTTGGACAGACTATACTTAAACTCTTGGATTTGTTTTAGTATTAACAAAAACTTCTAATTAGTTAAGACTAGTCCTACAATCTACAGATTATATTAGCAAACAATAATAAAGCAATAGGTATCCGTATCAGCAGTTTTTATCAATAAAAAATAAGGCCCACTGTATATATTATTTTTCCAAGGAATCAAGTAGCCTACTGGAGGATAGTGATTTTTCATGAATGACTTGATAGAATTTTAATTTATCTTCAACAACTTTAAAACTATTACACTATAGCCCAATGAAATAATTGGAAAAACACAATTTTCAGTCAAAAATAACTAGTCACTCACTACGAATTTTATTCAAAGTCAATTCAATTTTTTAGACTAAACTCTGTCTAATTGTAACAAGTGAAAGACCGAATAAATGATCTTCAATCAAAACATTGAGTAAACTTCAGTAAATTTTTATCTTGAGTAAAAAATTAGCCTACAATGAGGTTTTCATCAAGTAAAGTCACTAAAACAGTTCTACTCATCTATATCAACCCTTCGGAAATAGTTTTGCAAAATGTAATCAAATAAATGACGAGAAAACCAAATGATTACTACTAGGAATGCTATAGGGAATATAAATTCGACTTTTTCTAAAAGTGCTTATTATTAACACTCACGGATTAATTCTGCTCGATTCGGACGCAGTTCAAGGCAAGAGCAAATCATCTTCTTCAAACAGGAGCTACCTTTATACAGGGAGTATTGAAGTGATCAATATGAGGTACTAGATACAGAAACCATCTAAATTGTAGTATAATAATTTAAGTTTGAAAATTAAACTTCAATTTTAGGTCTATTTATAGTAATTGATGAATAAAATAAAAAAATCAAATATCCTTTTTAAAAATAATACTTCTAAAGTTTTTAATAAAAAAAGGGTATTTGATTTTTTTTCATTTTATTTATCAATTAATGGTGGTGTGTATCCATTCTTTTTTCCACTTTAAAATTTAAAACTCAATAAAAATCACTTATAAATGGAAATAAACCCAGTCTGAAGATGACCACACAACAGGTCGAAACTATAGTAACTACTATGTAAGTAAGTTTATTTCCATTTATAAGTGATTTTTATTGAGTTTTAAATATCAATTAATGTAAGTTTGTATGATACGAGGTTATTAGTTAGCAAAGGTTACTGGACAGAGTTGATTCGTGCCGGCGACGTAGACGAAGACATATGCAGATATGCATGACATAATTTTCCATACATGAAATCGGAGAGTCAAATGAACATGTTGATTTATTGAAACCGGCTCTCTTTTTCAATCACTCTATATTTATCGTACTGGGTATTGGTCTCTCGGTGAGGCTGATCTATCGGTGAACGTGATGTTAAGTCACGAACACTGTGGACTGCTCTTGGATGGGTGACCGGTATTTGGCAAAGTACACATTGGGGAGGTGGACCCTTACTACCCGTAAGGGTTTCCCCACCAATAAAAGCCATAAGAATATATATTTATTTTTATAGGCTACCCTATGATATAAGCTTCTTAAGTATTGTTGCATAGACTAAATTATTCATTCTAAAATTATTCATCATCATAACTAATAATTAAAACAAATCCATGAATCAATCAAAGGAAAGTGGAATAAAAACCCCATAAAATATAACAATAATCGAATTTAATAACATGATTCAAGATTTAAACATGCTATATTAAGGAAGTTCTAAGTTTTACAAACAAGCTCTAACGTTACTTGAAAGCTTCAAATAATAGCATTAAATCATTTTACTGTACCTAATATGATTGAGAAAAATTATCTCTCTAATACGTGATTATTATTTTAAGAGCACACTATCGTGAAAAATACATTTGGAAAAGAATTGAAAGGCTAAAAAAGGCTAGAATTTTTAAATGGCCTTGAAAAATTGATTATCAAGGAATAAGCCACAGTTTAAAATTTAGACTATGGGTGATGTAAAATTAAAATATGGGCTTATAGTTTATAACATAAGAAATCAGAAACTCAGAATTATTCACGTACTCAAATCAAAAAATTACAATATAAAACATAGAAATATTACATATACAGAATATTATCACAATTTATAGCTCAATAGCAGTCATTTTTGAAAAATTTTAATGAAATCAGAATATTATTCCTCAACCTATACATAATATCATATAGGCTTCACAATATAATTTTTCCATCATCAAACTCCCTAAAGTTCGCAGTAAATTCAACCTTTTAGGTGTCATCATTTTTGTTATAACATACTCAGACTACGTTTTTCAGTATTTTCCAACAAAGAATGTGTCATATTTTTCATAAAAAATATTGAAAGACGCAATCAAAGCAGGGTACTATACTAATAATTATATCACCCAAAAGATCGTTACCCCAAACACTCAGTGTATAGAGTAAAAGATAATACTGTACTAACTTTGCAATAGAGTGTTCAAAAACCCAAGTACCTAATACTAGAAACAACTGAAACGTGCAATACTAAGGGAAAAGCACCAGTAGTGGCAACTTGATTGGTTTTTTATTTAAAATACGAATTTGATGCCTTCAAATGAGTTCTAAAGCTGATAGAGACTTAGCTCATACTATTTAGCAGCTAAATAGTTCAAGTAGGAGCTCTTAGAGTATCATCAGATATTTCTGAGAGAAATTTATTGTCGCCATTTCACTCGAATACGTGGTTTCAGTAAGAAGTTCAGTTTCCTCTTAGCAGTTTCAGTAAGAAGGCATGTATACAAAATCTTGTATTATGACTAGAAAGTCTATAAATTTAGCTATTTCTGGTGTTTTAATCATTCCCTAGAATGTCTAGATGATGTTTAATAGGTTTCTAGCTAATTACAGATAATATTTCGGCGTAAAAGCAGACTGGCCACTACTACACCTTTTCCAGAAGTAGTTGAGAAAGTATCAATTTAATTTCAGAACATGCCAAATGTAGTTCAGAATAGTGAATTGTATTTCAGTAAAGATAAGATGTAGATCAGAACAGTCAATTTTATTTCAGAAGATATCAAATGTAGTTTAGACCAGTGAATTGTATATCAGAAAGTGTCATTTGTAGTTCAGAAAATGTCATATGAAATTGAGAAACTAATTTCAACAACGTCAGCTGAATTTGAGACACATTATAATAAATGTGATCATACATCCTGGATTAATTTAAATAGGCACTTGGGTTGAATTGAATTAAGATGGTACATAACACAGCCCTATACATATAAATTTAATATAAAATGGTATTTTTGTCAGGGAAGTACAGTAGTGCGAAATAATTTTTCAACTGTTTTATAATATTATAGGATTTTAGGGCGCTGAGTGATGATATCCAATCTGAAATCTTGTGAAACACCAGGGTGTTACACTTTATGTAAAACTTCACCCACAAAAATTGAAACATTTGGGACCCTTTTTTGAGTAGAAACTTTGACCTACTTATTAAAAATTATGTTCAATTATAATTATGGTCAATAAGAAGACCTACAAAATGAGGGGAAATACGTTGAATTTTGATCAGATGTTTTTCTTATCAAATACAAATGTTTTTATCTGAACTACAACTGACAGTTTCTCAATTCCAAATGATACTTTCTGAAATACAATTCACTATTCTGAACTACATTTGATATCTTCTGAAATCAAATTGACTATTCTGATTTACATCTGATATTTTCTGAAATACAATTCACTATTCTGAACTACATTTGGCGCTTTCTCAACTACTTCTGGAAAAGGTGTAGAGCAAGAAACCGTGAATAATCTAGTAGTGGCCACCCAATAGAAATTGTTGTAAAAGTTGGTGTAATTTGAATTTATGTTCTCCTTAGACTGTTTCAAATAGGTTACAAAGGAAAAATAAGTTTACAATATCTATTTTCTGGTTTAACCTCACTTTTCTAGTGGCTTGTAACCAACAACAATGCATTACCAATTCAACTCATTTCAATATAACCTACTATTATTTCTGGCGTTCTAATCAATGTCTGGAATGAAAAATTAGCTAAGTTGAATAATTGCAACAAGAAGCTTGAGAAATTGACTTGTCAATGAGCATATAACATCATGTGGCCACTATAGAACCAGTGCCTGGCCACTATTGAATCATAGTGGCCACTTTAGAATCAAAATTGAGTTCCACGAAAAGTTAAATAATTATTTTTTGAATTGAGATATCAGCTATTTTAAGTAACGAGTCAATCAAGAAGAAACTGGGCTACATGTTCATTGAGTTTAAGATGAGATAAAATGATGGAATGGCCTCACAATTCTGCATAAACTATAAAAAATTCCTTAAACATGGCCACTACTGGTGCTTTTACCTTATTACGCCGCGTACCGACAGTCCGATGCATGTGCCACGAATCCTGTACAGTCTGTTGACGCAAAAAAGACCCTCTGGCAAGATGGGGAAATGACTCTAGCTCAGTCAATATTTGTTAAAAAGTCTAAAAAATCTGTTCTACAATTTGAGACCACATTTATAATTCTTGAATCAATATTGACCGAGCTAGAGTCATTTTCCCATCTTGCCAGAGGGTCTTTTTGCGTCAACAGATTGCGTCACATGCCTCGGACTGTCGATACGCGGCTTTAAGGCCCGTATCGACAGTGCGAGGCATGTGCCGCGAATGACTCAAGGTATAGTCTGTTCAAGCAAAGAAGAGTCAATATTGGTTCAAAAATTATTGATTTGGTCTTAAATTGAAGATCGAAATGTTTCCTATAATTGAGACCAGATCAATAATGTTTGAACCAAAATTGACCGAGCTGGAGACTGGAGTAAGACTCTTCTTTGCTTGAACAGACTATACCTTGAGGTATAGCTTCGCGGCACATGCCTCGCACTGTCGATACGCGGCTTTATACAGTCTGACCAAGCAAAGGAGACATTCTGGCAATATGGGAAAATGACTCCAGCTCGGTGCCTCGGTCTATTATAGTTAAAAATAAATAAATTTGGGTTCAAATTGTAGAATAAATTATTATCTACAATTTAAGACCAAAGTTATAATTTTTGAACCAATATTGACTGAGCAGGAGTCATTTTCCCATGTTTCCAGAATGTCTTCTTTGCTTGGACAGACTAGCTAAAGTTGACGCTGAGAAGAGATAACCTACCGTCACAATGTCAAGTGTATTATTTATGTCATGTAAAAGTTGTCATGTCTAACTAAATCAATCTACATCTATCCGTATTGTGACGGCTTCCTTTCTCAGCGTGCAAATACTTCAACTAGATTTGAACGCATGAAAATAGTCCAGTGAGACTATGCAACGTTACCAATCCAGCTGATTATTAAAAAAATCGATTTATATTTCAATAATACACCTGATGAAATGACAATGTCTATTGGTGCGGGGAAGGGCAAAGAGGGTATTCTGTTTTCCAGTTTCCATTGGACTATTTTCATGCGTTCAACTCTAGGTCAACTCATTATTATTTCAACCCCGTACACACACGTCACAAATAACTCCTACCAACATAGCACATGGTGGAGCCCATAGTTGAGTTTGACTTCCTAAACTAAAATTGTTTCCTCATAAACTGTTGTAAAACTAACTCTTAAGGTGAGTTTCCATTACTACAAGACACGGACACAAGTCAAGCACAAGATGTTATAGAAACACGCAGTTTCCTTTTTGTATATACTATCAACGTATGCTAATAAATAAAAATTTAAATCACAGTAGGCATACGCCTTTTGGTGGATTTTTTTGAACACAGAATGTTTCACTCTGTGTCACACTTGAGAATGCTTCCCAAGAGAGCGAAACATGTTGCGTTCAAATAAAAACTACTGAAAAGGGTACTGTGATTTCAATTTTATTAACAAACACGTAGTTGTATGGACCAACGCAAATCAAGAATCAGCTGACCAGTGTGCGTTGCTTTATACTACTATTGCATCTTGTGACCGACATGTGCCCGTGTTTTGAAGTAATGGAAAACCTACCTTAGTTTCACATTGGGGTATTGTATCATGTCTCAAGCCGTATGTTTTCAAATTCATCTTTATAATAAAATTTGTTCAATATCCAAGATAATAGATACAAAATTCTAAACACGAGGCTCGATATATGATACAATACACCTATGTGAAAGAAGCCTTAAATGAACGAAATATCTTGAAATATCGTAACAAGCACTCAACCCAACAGCTGTTTGAAAGGCAGCCGCTCCTTATCAAGGCCGATCGGATTGATGCCGGGCGTAGTAAGCAAAGCCTGCATGCGCTCGTTGATAAAGGAGTTCTTGACTGGAGGCGGATCTCTTTTGGAATAAGTCTTCACATTCTGTGGACACCACACATTGTCAACGATACGAGACAACGCTGACTTGGTACGCGGCCATAGGTTGTCAGCCGCTTGCTTCGACAAGTCTCGCGAGCACTGTGTCAAAAACGCTGATGTGGCAAGCGAGAGGCTACGGATCGGTTGTCCGTTCAGCATTTCAGCTAACCACAGGTACAGCTCTCTAAAATCGATACCATCGGCTTCTTCGACTGTTGGTAATGCTTCAAAACAAGCGATACATTTCACAACGTCAGCTATTGCTAGGATAGCTTCTTTCCCGCCAGTTTTCCCGCCATGTTTCAACATAACCTCAATCCACAACTCAACCCCATTCACCACCTGACAGTTCCTCATCCTACCTACCCCACTCTTATTGAAATTCTTCCTATTGAACGTAACCTTCATGCTTTGATTGGCCGACTCTTTCTTCCAGTACTTGATGGCGCACATAACCTCGTCACGTGACCGTGTGCCGACCATCTCAGCTATACTTTCCAGCTCGCGCGGTCCGTACGTCTCAAGCGCCTTCAACAACTGATTCCTCTCTTCCTCACTCCAACGCTTCTGGGTGTTTCTTATCGGTCCCCCTTGCTGCACAGCATGCTGCTTCGGTTTGGACGTCGGCTGCTTTTTGGCGGTACTCCTCAGTGCGCGTTTAGTGGTGGTAAACTCCGCGTCCATTTCTCCAAGATATTTCCTGTTCTGCTTCTCGGTGGTCAGCTCATTTGTCGGCTTCTGAGACTTATGCTGCACTGCGAAATCATAAGTTTCACATTTCAATCGATCAAATAAACATTACACCAGAAGAAAATTTTAGTTTGAATAGAAATAATAATAATTTGATGTGGCTTTGTTAGAATAAACACATAGACGTTTCACATTTAAATTGATCATATATACATTACACCATAAAAAACTCCAAACTTCAGTTTGAATTTTAGAAAAAAAAATTTGATATGATTTTGTTAGAATAATTGCATCACTGTATATTCAATAGTTTATAATATATAAACTATATAAACAATAGTTTTGTTTCAAATAAAATTCTGCATTGTATCACATCGAGTTAAGACATAATTGAAAATACATGTACAGTTGATAACTAGTTAAGAGACAGCAACACCAATGAGGGAAGATAACTAATTTTAAATTTTATTTCACACAATGCCAAAATATAATAAGAAGTGCACTTTTAAAAGGACTTTTAACAGGAAACGGATGTTTTTGGTTTTGACTAAATAGGCAATTTCTTTCTTTCCATGATTGGCTTGTCGTTAGTAAAGATAGTCAGTCGTTTCCCGTCTCTGGAGGAATAGTAATTGTTGCATTACACTCTAACTGATAAACTGTATGTTATTCAGAGGTGTTCTCCGCCGTCACTTGATTACGGAAGCTAGCTTATGGTTGAGAGGATGAAAGATGATTACTGACCTCAGCTGTATAGTGGAATGAATATGAAACTGCAAGCCAAACTGGCTAAAGCCCTTCATGGGCTGTTGAGCCATTGACAAACATATACATTGACAAATATATATGGAACATATCATTAGTATAGTTCAATTCAAAGTTCTGGCGATATTCAAGAACATAATACCACAGTAGACTATAGAATTAATCTTTATTTTTTATTTTAATCACTGATTATTTCCATATAGTTTGTGATAATACCCGACATGAAAAACTTCTAGTGATATACAACAATTTTGTAGCCTGGAGTTAAAGATGATAGGAAATTATCTTCAAGCAGTGTATGCATGTGTATTTTACCTAGTTTTCTTATTTCTATTTAATCTTTGTTTTCTTGAAATATTCCATAAATATCACTGGCGACTCGTACCCACGAAATAGGTGAAGTGCTGAACAGTAAAAGATACGGGCACATTACCTGTTTCGTGGGTACGAGCCAACAGTGATAAATATTCCATAAACAACCATAATCTTCTTAATACTGTATATTGTATGAGGGTGTATTCACAGAATGTTGTGTTGTTATATAAAGTGATGAATATTCCATAAACAACCATAGTATTTTTTAATACTGTATATTGTATGAGGGTGTATTCACACAATGTACAGCGCTTATATAGAATGTTGTGTTGTGCTGGGCCTGTTATGTATTTATTATTTTTACCTTAAAACCTACCTCGTGAGTCAGGTGTACCTAGTCTCACCTATTTCAATGAAGCCGTACAACTCTTTCAGAACTAAAATTTTTGTCATGTTTAGCTTGGTGAAAACGTACCGATATACAATACACAATAAAAACATTTCATGATTTACTTCACTCATATTGTTGTTTTAGATTTTCTACTGTACTTTACTTAATAATAATAATATTCGTGTGACCTGGCTGGCACAGGTCTGGTGTCAGAGTTTTCAGGTCGCTCCTGATCAATTTCAGGGCCTCTGACATGACTTAACGACTGTTTTTAGGCAGCCGGGACCGACGGCTTAACGTGTCCATCCGAAACACGGGAGAGTGGCCTGAGAAAAATTCCTGGTCTGACCTGGGTTTGAACCCGGGACCTTTGGGTTGCAACGCCAGCGCTCTACTTTACTTTACTAACAGTTTTGGGCTGACAATTTTTGAAGCTATCGGATAAAGTAGACTTTGTATCAAGAAACTTACAAAATCAAAATCATAATTCAGGGGCACGTTACATCACATTTTTATAAGACCTGTAAAAAATCAAGGGCACACTAGGTTATCAAACTTATTTCACAGTAGGCCGGACTCATAAATGTTAACTTTTCATAATGTACGCACTTTTTCTTATTTTACAGGACTCCTAAAATTATGTGAAACATGCCCCTGGTTTGATTATACTTAATTATAATGGTTAGTGAATCCAGCAGAGCAGAATTTACACCAATTACTAGCAATATTATGGTTAATTTGTATTGCATTAGCATTATTATTAGTAGAAAGAACAATTTGTCATTCAAGTTGACTAATTCCAAACACAAGGCAATTTATTGCATTTGGAAAATGCTTTGTGAGTTTGAGCATGCGATTGAATGCAAAAAATTGATTTCATCCACCTAGGTAGTTTGTGAAGTCATGAATATACTGAAATTTCAAAAGGTTTTGTAACTCTAATCTCTAATCCAACTAATACTAGGTCTAACCTAATACTCTGATCTAATACCAACTGTAGTCTGTCCAAGCAAAGAAGACCCTCTGGAAAGATGAGAGAATGACTCCAGCTCGGTCAATATTGGTTCAAAAAATATTGATTTGGTCTCAAATTGTAGATCAGAATGTTTCCTACAATTAAAACCAAATTAATATTTTTTGAACCAATATTGACCGAGCTGGAGTCTGTTTCTCATCTTGCCAGAGGGTCTTCTTTGCTTGGACAGCCTATAGCAAGGCTTTTTCGCTGTAAAATATATTCCGGATTTTTTTTAAACTGGAAAATAATACAAAGAATATATATGTATATGCTACGATGAGATGTAGAGCTGACACCAAAAATTAAGGCGGTTGGCGAATGACTGTTTATCAATGCTCAGCTCTGTCAGGACAGTCTGAAGCTGTCTTCGAGAGCGAATTATTATAGCTGGTACCGTTCTAGCTTCTTTGTAGTCTCGCAGACATCTCGCCGACTGTCCTGGCAGAGCTCACATTCTTATGATACATTTCAGTGATCCACATTTCACTAATCTATTTACAAATCTATATTACAGCCATTAATTTTTCTAAACCTACTAAAACCTAAAAGTAGGTTTTCCACACTAACTATGAGGCACCTAAATTATCACAACGTGAATTTTTACAAATTTCAAAATGTTATCCTTCATGCGTCTAATAAAATTTGTGGTATTATACAGGAAGTTTCTAATAATTATTAGATATATACGATACAGCCGATTCAACCACTTGTATTAACAATGAATAAATTCATTTAAAATCTTTCCATATTCAAAGTGAATTACTCAACATTGATAAATTCAATTGTATTGTTCAATCAGGCTGTATTGGTTTTTTATATTGAGAATTCATTATGAATCATTTCTGCGTTCAGGTTTCAACCGCTGCAGGCATATATTCATCACTACAAAATAAGATTTTATGTAGGTGCATTATAATAATTATGTTTAATCATCACCATAATTAGAATACTATGGGTTTATTGTTATATTTTATTAGCAGGTGTACTGTGTTTACTGAATTTTAGAAGAATGATTTTGATTTTAGATATTAAATTACTGGTTACTGCGCCCATAGTGAAGAATTCTTAAGTACTAGCCTATTGATAAGCAATGTAAAAATTTATAACTTACTGATATACAGTTATTCATTCAGAATTATGTCAGTCTGTCTTCTAAAACAGAAGCATATTCTTAATAAGGTGCCATGTTGAAATATTAAAATTTTATGAAATTTTTTAAAGGAAGTTCAATATAAATATGAATGAAAACTAAGATGTATTCGATGGGATTTGAATCCATCCTACATGTTGAAGGATAGTTGTCCAAAATAAATTCTAATTTTAAATCAATTCGATTTTGATTAGAATAAGTTTTTCATTGTACAGTATAAAAACGATTTTTATCTTTATTCATTGTTCTTGTGAATGTTAATGTATTTCCTTCAATAATAATTTTACTTTGATATAGATCAGAATTTATTATATTTTACAAGTTAAATTGAGAAACTTTCCGATTTTTTTCTTTCTCGGAAACTTGGAAAGTTTTACAAGCAACTAAGAACTCCTAGTGAGTGAATACTATCCGACTATCTTGAATCGTGAATACTTCTTGTATCCACTACTTACTACCTTGTAGACTAATTCTACCTTGAGTTCTATTTGTATTTCTATAATTCTACCTTTGTGTTCTATTTGTCTTCACTTTACTCTATTTTATTTATTCGAGAATAGTTGGTAGGCCTATAGCAGTCACCAACAAAAGTGGCGATTGGCTGTTATTAATTCTCTGCTCTCTCAGGAAAATCTGGAAACGGTCATGTAGCGAAACGATTTAGCTACTTCAGCTATCGACTTGATATAGTCTCGCCAGATATACCACTCGTAAACTGTCCTGAACAATCCTACTCCAACCACCAGTTTCGATGACGTCTGTAATACCGGTACTTCGTATTATTCTTGTGAGACTATAGTCTGTCCAAGCATAGAAGACATTCTGGCAAGATGGGGATGACTCCTGTTCGGTCAATATTGGTTCAAATGTTATAAATTTGGTCTCAAATTGTAGGAAACATTCTGATCTACAAATTGAGATCACATTTATAATTGTTGAAAGATTAATTACCAATATTATTATTCTCTCAACTTGCCATAATGTCTTCTTTGCTTGGACAGACTATAACTTGTACGGTATGCCATTAACTTTTGTTTCCAATATACATGTTATGCGTATGAAACTTGAATTACAGTAAGCAAAAGTCACAAAAACGATGACAGGATTCATTTTTATAATTTTATTCAACATTTAAATTGAATCAATAATGATGTCAACATCAATACATAAAAATTTAAAAATACTACTGAATATCATAGAATGAGATTATACAATGTGTACTCAAAAATGGAAACAATTTGTTCATAGTAGGTTATTTTAAAACGTGAAGAACTATTTAGATTTTCATGGAATAGGTTCGTCGAACAAATAAAATACTTTTTGAGCACACAATATCACAGGAATAGTTTGTTTATCATTTAGGATTTCTTTGTTTGAAATTGATCACTCACTTCACAGTATAGTTTGTTTTTCATTTAGAATATCATTGTTTGAATCAACTCAATTGATCACTCAATTTAAATGAATAGTTTGTTTTTCATTTAGGATTTCTTTGTTTGAAATTATTCACTCAACTCACAGGAATAGTTAGTTTTTCATTTAGCCCTCATTTTCGACCCGTTAGTTTGGTTCATCCAAGGTGCGGTTTCTTAGAAGGAGGCGACTGTAGGTGACTGGAGTCGGGAGGAGTTTTGTAGGACATGACAGTTGTCATTCTCTCCAAAAACGAGTCGAGTTGTTTGAGAGAGAGCGCGTTGTGCAAAGTTTCCAGAGGACGAATCGAGGGAAGACCTTCGGCTCCAATGCAAGAAGAGTACTGGAGGTCGGTGAGTTGTGGAGAGCTGGCTGATCCGCTGATTACAGCCGTTGAAAACAGACTGTTTGTGCCGTCCTTTTCCAGTAATTGCACTGACCTGTAGTAATCGCTCATATCACGCTGTAACGGGCTGAGTAAGCTGTCACATTTTGGTTCGAGATTATTGTCCACCTCCATAGCGCAGTAATCCCACATACTATCGTATCCACAACTATTCTCACATTGATACAATTCCTCGAGGTTTCCATTTTTCGTGTCAGCCTCATTAACATCATCGCAGATCTCCATTCGCTCGCTGTTTCCGTTGTTGAACGAGGTCGAGGTAAGCCCGGCGGCAAGTCGTTTCTCACACGTTTGTGGCCTGAATCCGGGGCCCGGCGGCAAACTTTTGTTGACACAACAGTTAACTCCCGGCCCAAAGTGTAGCTCCACATGAAATCGCTCATCCGATGACACATCTTTTTTCGGATCTTCATACAACATTATCACCACACGTGACATATAGTTCAACTCTGGAATAACTCCTATATAATCCATAGCTCGCTTCCATTGTTCGTCGCTCTCCATATCAACCAATCCCCCGAACCTCAACACGTTTATCAACGAGTGTATATGACTCTCACTAGTGAAATACAGCCTCGACCTCACATGTCTCCCTGGATTCAGCACATCGCGCGAGTACATCGGATTCAACCGATTCACAGTTTCATCTTCATTTTCTTCAATATTACGCTGCAAATCGGCACGAATTTTCCTCAGAAGAGGTGTGCAAATACCCTGACCAATCATCATTTTCTCCTGTACTGTCAGACCATACTCCTGTGGCACAACAACGTCCGCCATATGCTTAGCAGTTATGTACAGTTCCTCAGCCTGATTGAATTGCAACGCCGCTTGGTTGTGCTGTAAATCATACTTTATACAATCATAGATATCCGGTATCTTTGATATGTCAAACATATTACTTTTGGAGAAAAAGTCTTTGACAATTTTTCCCCACCTTCTCCCCATCAGTTCCCATGTTTCACCATGATACAGAGTTAGATCTTTTGTTTCCGGATTCAAACATTTTTCATGTATAACTTCCACCAGTTTGTGTATCAATTCTAGAACGCGTTGGCAACACTTTACAGGGTTCTTGATGAAATTCAGTGCTACAGCTATACTGACAGAGTTGCACGGATTCAATTTCTGTAGGTCTTGTTCGGTGAAATCCCTGTCGACTTGCATAGCTTCGTGTAGTTTTTGTTTGGCTAGATTCTGGTGTTTGCTGGCCTCACAGTCGTTGTCCAGGAGGCCGTTGGTGTTGGCACTCTTCACCATTTGAACGAGAATCGGTGTGAGCTGACCCTCGAGTGCCAGCAAGCCCTTAGCGAAGGAGGCCGCTGTCATTTGAACTCTTCCCTCATCAGAAGCATAGATTTTCAGATCGTGTCTGTAGGTGGAATGCAAACGCAAAAGTCCCAGGCCTTGATTGTCTCCCGCGTGCTCGCCCGCACTGCCAGCAGACTTGTTTTGTCCACCTGGATACATGCAGCGGAATATTTTTCCAAGCTTCTCAGCTTGCATCCGACCAGCGGGCGTTAATTCACCTCCCCACTTCAATATCAAAAGTAGAGAAGGATCGTTACTCTTATCATCAATGGAATCATCACGCGGTTTCAACTTGTACTTCATTTGCACTTTTCTATTGATGCCTGAAAAGTGTCCATACATTTCCAGCACACTCTTCAACTGTTCCAGTTTGTTTTGTTTTTCTTCGATGCGCGATTCAGAGCAGTTGTTCTCAATGTCACTGAGCAGTGATCGCGCCGTGTCAAGCACCTCCTGCAGCTGCTGCGGCCGTTTCAGCTTGACATGTCCGCCGGGTACACACTTGCCGCCGTACTTGGTGAATATGTCCATGAACATCTGATGGCGCACCTCGACCTTCATCTTTTGTTTGGGGGTGCGATCTCCATGCCTGATGACGGCCACCACGCAGCGCAGCTCCATCATCTTGCCAATGGTGGTCGGCACGATTGGAGGGTCGTTCAGCTGGAAAGGAATAGACCAGGGAATGTGCAGCTGAGGCGTCAATTGTCGCAGAATTATGTTACCGAGTATTTTTGCACAATCATCGTAGTACTTGTTGGAATTTTTGACAAAACTAAACCCGTTGACGTCGCAGACAAACGACTTTCCACTGGCTCGTAGTAGGTCGAACCCACAGACGGTCTGCTTGAAGGCAAGACACACCTTGCGCGAGATGAGCTTCTCGGCGTTGGTGAGTATGACGGGGAAGCGCACCTCCTTGCCGTCGTGGTCGCGCTCCACCTTGCCGTCAAGGGCGGGCGACTTGCGCGCCTCGGCGTGGGCGTAGTCGGGGCCCACCGTGTACACTTTGACGTCGGTGCCGTCGGTCGGCATGAAGTCCTCGTAGATGTAGGAGCCGGTCTTGCGTACTATCGACGATGGAGAGTACACGCTGCTCCTGCTGCCAACCTTCCTAAACAGGTGTTGGCTGCCTCCGCCCGCAGACGTTGGGTAATAGATGCAGATGTTGTGGTTCTCCGCCGATACTGGCTTCTCGACGAACGGCTTATTGAACACCACTCCATTCACCTCGATGTGATCCTCGTACTCGACTAACTCGTTCGACGTCGAATCTGGTGAATCTCGGTCCAACACTGCGTACCTAGGTATTTTTATACCTTCACTCTCCAACAACGCATACACTCTTCTCCTGTCCTGAATATCGTACTGAAGTTCCAAATTATTAATGGTGAACGGCTTTCGCAGCTCTGTGTACTGTATGGCTTTGTCCAATGGAAAACCTGCGCTGTGAAACGATATCAAACAGTCACATAGTGGCCACTCCTCCACGTCATGTTCTAAAATCTCTTCAGAAAACACTATGATCTTCAAATGTTCAAACTCTCGTAACCTAGTGAGAATTTCCTTCATAGCCCTGGACTCTGACTTTTTTGACATGGCACAAACACCAACTACTACCTGTTTTCTTGTAACTCCATCCTCGTCAATCTCCTCCTTGGAGAAATGAGCATCCTTACTAACATCATCTGACGAGAGGGCTTCGGCTTTCGATTTTTTCAAGCCTTGATAGCCATGCTCCAGCTCTGAGTAGGACATCTCCTGGACACGAGGAATTATCAGTCAGTAAACGAAGTAATATTCAATTCTCACTTCACATATTATTAGAAACATGATCGAACCCACAATAAAGTTCACAATATCAACTTCAACCACTTTGAATGCGAAATTATAAAAAAATCAACAACTTATAAAAAAAATCATAAATTGTAAAATAATTGTTTGAGCTTGGCATGAAAAGCGCAATAATTGTGATTGATGTGAAAAAAATCCGATCAACATCTAAGATGAGAAAATCAGTTTCAGGGCGAACTTGCTGGCAAACGACTCAATCCTGTTCCAGGACAGTAACACAAAACAAGAAACAATAAACAAAACCCCAAAAGCCAATAGAAATAAATTCTCGGATGAGATAGAGATAACATAAAGATTATGAAATATGATAGGTGTGATGTTCAAGCAGAATAATTTTTAATTACTCTCCTCAGAATGAAAATAATAGTTTTTTTCATATTTCATGTATTACAAGATTCTGGGACAAGTCAACTGCAATTATTTTCATGAAATGTAGCTTGAAATTACCTACAAATGAATGCTTTCAATATATTGAATGATGTATACTGCGTAAATAATGTATATTGTGTAAATATCCTGCTCAAAAGAAATGAAAATGTAAGAGAGAGAAGAACACAGAACTTACTATTCTACCCGATGCATAGGACTTCAAAATTTGAAAAAGGAGCTTTATATAGAGCAATAAAATTCTTCAATAAACTTCCAAACGAAACAAAAACCTTAAAATCCAAACCTCAGTTCAAAAAGAAAATCTTGAAGTATTTGTCAGATAAAACAATATTATTCAGTTAGAGAATTTTTAGATGAATGACATTTTTTGACTGTTATCCTTCCCTTCCTAGGATACAAACTATTTGACACAGGGTACGACTAGATCGAGGCTAATTAAATTCAAAAACCTGTTGCTTTATAATAGTTGAAAAATATCTTCTTTTTATTGCCTTATGTATTTTATTCTTTAATTTTTATGATTTATTTATTTTGTGACTTTGTATATTTTAGTATGTTTGTATTAAATTTTATATATGTAATTTCTGACAATGCAGAAATTCTTTACAGGTTATAAAAACTATGTAAAGAATGCTAGTGCAAATAAAGAATTTGAATTTAAATTTATACTCTAATCTATATATACTCTATTGTATAATATATATAATCTAATTAGTTTACAGGGATGACTTTATAATTCAATGCAAAAACAAGAAGCAGCCAAATATTTTGACGAAGATCCTAGTACAACGAGTAAAATACAGTATTCAATAATTCTCTCTTTATCCAATGGATAATTTTGTTTCAGTTTAAAATAATAAAAAAAATTACTAAAACCAATTCAATATTTCTGACAAAAAACGACCAGAAAACTTCTTCTTGAAAATTCAGAAACCCCACCTACAGTGCTAAAGTAGACCTATAAAAAATTATCACACGAACTACACTATTCAAATTATTGGATAGAAATCTGCTTCTCAAGTCTAAATATTATAGAACGTAATATTTTCTTTATTACAGGGCTTGTAAATTTACATGAAACAGCTTAGAGATATTTGTTTTAGGCTAGTGAAATTCAGCAAAAATTTACAGACAGGAGTATTCATCTAAAAATACATAACTCAAACCCGTATGAAAGTGAAAAAGCTGGATAGCAATAATTAGCGAGAAGTGAGAGAAATAACAAAAATATGCAACTATCAATAGATTAAACATTAAAGTATTAAAAAATGGTAAGACTATAATATAATATTCAGTTGTTAAAAATTGATATAAAGAATTGAACTGATTCATCTCCATGAAACTAGAAAAAGTAGGTCTTTCAAAATTATTTATACAGTAGCCCTACTGTGAGGAACATAAAATGGAAAGAATGATAAATACACTTCCAGAGCTGTATGATGTAACACATGAAAAAATATGAAAAAAATTTTTGATAGAGAAATGACAATCACTTACAGAGCCAGACTCCCATTGGGCCGTAGTAGAGTAAAGAAAGGCATATTCAAAAGAAAATTGTAACAGGAAATCAAATTCAAAACATTAACCAAATAATAATAAATGGCAGACACAAAAGGAATTCACATACACACAAAAGAACTGAACTGACACATTTTTGCAGAATACTGTGCAAAAGCTTCACTTCAATAAACAGAGTCAATCAGAGAAACGCCTTTGTTGCAAAATGTCGAAATGCAGTTTTGGATTGAGTGAATAAAAAGTGATCAAGTTTATAAACTGAATTACTGAGTCAGATTCATTCATTGACGGGAATTTCTATCAAACCTACACGATCATAATAATTTACAATAGAGAGTACAACAAGATTTCTCCAAAAACGGGTTGTCTTTCAATTTATAAAAACAGTCCAAAAGTATAAAGCAAACATGCTAAATCAATAAATGAATTGAAACAGCAAAACAAAAACGTGCAAAAACGATTGTGAAGAAAAAAGAGTTGATAGAACCCTAGACTCACCATTATCTTTCAACCCCATTTCCCTCAAGCACCCTCAGAATGAAAAACCAAAGATAGGATAGCTCCAAAGATACTTTTTAAAATAGTTCACTTCTTATTTAGGAGAGTTTCATAAGTTCTTTCAAACAAGTTTTGTATGAGTACTTTATTTGTTACATCTCAAATGTTATACATTGTTCTTTTCAACAAAAATTCAAGTTTATACCACAATTTTAGTACACTTAAAACTAGAATAGCAGATGAAAATTAATAGGTTCAATTAGACAAGTGGTTGTAGATAGTCTAATCAAGACAGCATGAAGTTGGATTAATATTCGACACAATTTGGTACATTTATACAGTTCAATAATCACCAGCATTGGCAATTAGTTTCGTAGATGTGTATTATTACTACACAAATCATTGAAAAATACAAGATGGAAATAAAACTTGGAAGTAAGTTGAGAAGAGACGTCATCACAATACATTCTACATTGTGACGGCAGCTCTTCTCAGCTTGCGCGAACTATAGATTTTCCAAATGATCAAGTTGGAGCTATAATGCACAATTACTGAAGAAATGTCAACATTTTGAAAAATAATAAGCATCTTAAATTGAGTACACTAACTGAACTAAGGTTACTGATAATCATAATAAAGATAAACTGTCGGCGCACAATCATGCTGCAGGCAATAAAATGATAATCAATTCAATTGGCATTGCCAAACCATGAACAAGAAATTAGTTGATAAACTGAGAAAAATTAAGAACAGTAGGACTCGAATAGTACAAGCCTCTTGAACCAATCTACAATTTTCCAATTTTACTTATAGGTATTTCTGTTCTACATAGAATACTTTTCTATAGCTTCTATGTGTTAAATACTTCATGTGAAAATGTTTGTAGACTACGGTTCATTTTGCGTTTGATTGGAGATTGCTTTATGATTTGATAAGATTGTATTTCTTGTATTAAGTTTACAAAAATAAACTTAGTATGGTTCCAATTAGTTTGTATTATTGGAGTCCGACTGTGACTATCTAAAAATGCATATTAGTTGACACAATTGGCATTGACCACTACGAACATAAACTCTACTTTGAACACTGAATCCATGCTCATATAATTCTGAATTATGTTGTTGAAAATTCGGTATTGAAACTTACATTCAAGATTTATGACAGAACAGGCTGAAATTCCTTATCCAGGTTTTCTCAATGATTGAATCTTCTAGACATGAAATGATGAGGATAAAGGTTTCCGGAATCTGAAATCTAAAAAAGTAATACATTTGAAAGAAATATTATAGTTGGTACAACAGTGACAAGCCAGTTTATTGGATGAAATAAATTGGCTTTTTCAAGAATAGTAATGGAACATCTACTTTACGACTGAGGATATAATTTACAATCAAGGAAAACGTGTTGTGAAACTTTTCAAATTAAAGAGAATTGTCTGAATATCCCAGAATGAAGTGTAATCAAAATTCAATTTCCAAGATTTCTCAAATAATTGGAAATAAAATAACAGGCCAATTATTGCTAATGTTTTTTTGCAAAGATTTAAAATTTTCAAACCAAAAGTTTGATTTTTAAGGAATCAGTATTTTCCTATGAATGACGTCAAGTAGACTATTGTTCAATGCTTATAATATTGCAAAGACTAAACCCAACGGCATCATCACATGAATAACCAACAAACTTAATCCATTGTTTGGATAATCATGATTTTATACAATATGCAATATCATTAATAAAACACTAGACAACCATAGACGTAAAAAACAGAGTTGGAAATGCAAAGCCACAATAAATAGAAGTTTGTTTGGTTTTTGTTTTAATAAATTGTATAATAATTTTAATGAAATGTAAAATCTGATAATAAATGGGTAGGCCTTTGTTGCATTACACTCAACTGATTAACTGGTTGTTATTCAGAGGTGTTCTGCGCCGTCACTTGGCTATGGAAGCTAGCTTATGGTTGAAAGGATCAACGTGCTAACCACACGTTACCTCTATCCTGGTTGATGATTTTTCACCTATGCTGTATAGAGGAGTGAATTTAGGCAACCAGCTGGTGGGCCTAAGCCCTTTATAGGCAGTTTAGCCATTGAGATACATACATATATGGTGATATGATAAGCTCACATATATGCTTCGATGCGTAACAGTTATCATTATCATAACAAATTAATAGAGTATAATAATAATAATAATAATAATAATAATAATAATAATAATAATAATAATAATAATAATAATAGAGTATTAACAGGAACCCCCCTAAAAAAAGGGATTATTGTAGCGTATTGATTTTTAAGCATAAATATACCCAACAGTACAAAAATTAGCACTCCTTGAAAAAACTGAAATCAACCTATAAAATACAAAATCTTACATGAAATTCACAACAAAAAATGTTTAATATACACTTACCCAATAGGCCTACTGAACAAGATGGGTCAATGAATCATTACCAAAATGTAGTCTATTTTGAATCTTCCTGAAATTTCTGCCCCAGAGCATACCTAAAAGAAGAAATGAAATATTTATTATTGATTAAACAACACTGATTTACACAAAAAGTAAAATTAATATGATTTAATCATGGTAATCATTCTCATTTTTCACCAAGTTAATGTATAGCCCAGGCAAATTAGACTTTAGAGAACAAAATTATCCCCAGAGGGATTTTGAAATACACCTTTCTAACTCATCAGACGGAAGACATGAGCAATAAAATACTAATTAAGGAAAAATTTTCATTTTTCTCAAAAATACCACTTTTTGAAACCTCATTCCCCGGTCCCTGTTTGAGATATAAGGTTGGATTTGATACCAATCTCTTGGAAATTTTATTAGCTAAAAAAGTATGGGATTGATATTTTCTGTCAGACGCTTCGTTTTGGCGTAAATTGCGAAAAACTAAAAACAGAACCGAAATTTGGTGGTTTTCTAGTCCCCCTGTATAATGCACACCTCGGAATCCGTCGCAAACTTATTTAGATGGCCCAAAGTCGATTAAGACGATTTCCAGCCTTACCTTATTTTTTCGAGGCACAGCCTTTTTTCGATCTAATTTGCCTGGCCTAGTAGCCCAATCTAATTCTTCAAAATTTCTTTCAGTTGTGAAGGTGATATTGTAGTACTTTTTAATAGCCTATTGAATAAAGAACTAGAAGTTATCATAACCTCATTTTTTTAAAACTAAGATACCGGTTAGAATTTTTACACTCGGATAAACTCTCTGATGAGTGTATTCAAAAACAGAATAATCCCAACTCAATACAGCCGTGATAATTAAATAGCAATTATGAAAATGAATAATCAGAGAAAATAACAATCCAATCGGAGTGAATACGTGAATCATTATTCATTTTATTAAATCGAATGTCTCAACAATACGAGCAAATTCAACTAATAATAATAATATTCGTATAACCTGGCTGGCCAATTTCAGGGCCTCTGACATGACTTAACGACTGTTTTTAGGCAGCCGGGACCGACGGCTTAACGTGTCCGAAACACGGGAAAGTGGCCTGAGAAAAATTTCTGGTCTGACCTGAGTTTGAACCCGGGACCTTTGGGTTGCAACGCCAGCACTTTACCCACTCAGCTACGTCACCCCCCTCAACTAATTTAGCTTATTTATATTTATATTTAGAGGTAACTGGTTCTCCTTCTCCAAATTAAAAAAAATTGCAGTTCGAGAAATCAAAACTGTAATTCAAATTCTACAACTACTGCATGCTTATCAGCACTTTTCTAGTTCTAGAATGCAATTATCAATCTAGGCCTTGATAGTGTTCAATAATAGAAAGGTCACAAGTCTTCATAAAAGATGAATCACTAAAAATTACAGCCAAAATACTAACCTTATTCAATGCATTGAAAGAATGCCTATCTTATCTTCAATGAAAAAAACAGTATTGATTAATTAGAATTTAATTTAATTGAATCAGTCAGCGAATGATTCAAGACATTGAACTTTTGAAATGGAAAGTCAAAATTTTATTCAGATGAAGATAGGAAATGTGTTGATTCCGGTGTAGTCACCGTTAGCTACTCTAACTTTATCATTACAATAACTCTATGAATAAAGAAGCCTATTCATTTTCAACAAATCATTGAGGGTTGATAAAAGGTAGGTAGGCCGCGATTTTGATGAAGTCGTTGATAGAAAATCAAGCTGTTTGGGAACCGGTGTCAATATAAGCGAGGTGTATCGTATAATCGTATTGATATTTTTAAATATTGATAGTAGCTAGTAGGGTTCGCAAGTAACTGGAACCTAAATAAATAAATAAATTAAAAATAATGCCGAAGTCTTTCAATTATCATACTGACTTTAAAGCTCATAAATTGAAAACTTCAATCGTTTACCCCTGCCGAATAACAATAAATGAGTTATCAAATTCACTCCTCAAACATAAACAAGATTCAAACTAGGTATTTCTAGTTTTCTACCAAAAAATTAAATAGATGATAGAAATAACCTAAAATTTAGGTTAACCTAGGCTACTGTTTTACTGTATCGGATCCGGATGATATAATTATAATAACAATTATAGTATAGCATAATTTACAGAAACCTTTATATCATATTACCTGCTGTGCTGTTTATTGTGAGCCCAAGGATTAATAATCTATTCAAATTCTGATAACAAAGCACGAATCTATTGTTTATTGACGTGCAAAATAAAATTCAGTCAGCTGCGACTGCAAACGAACGAGAACGGAACGACAAAAAAATCTGATGCTCTGCTGTCTGTGTCTGCACTTTGTTGTTTAGCAGTGTTGCCACCAACATCACTGCAAAAATCTCTAGATGCATGAAAATTCCCGAATCAAGTTCCATGGGAAATACCACTAAAACCTGCCCCAAAACCGCTTTATCGCCGAGATAACAATGGCGGAAAATTGAAATTTTTCAAAACATATTCTAGTTTTTAAAGGCTTTATTCAGGTAGGTACCAAGGTTATTAGAAAAGGTTATTGTCTTTATTAACCTTGGGTAGGTACTACCAGAGACAATGTATTATTATTATAATGTATATTTATAATTTATTATTATAAATTATTATTATGTATAATAATACATTGTCTCTGGTACTACTGAAATGATCAATTCCTATGTAAAATTAGCTGGGAATTTAATAAAACCAGTTAGAAGTTTGTATCCCATAAAGTATTTATTCCCTCTTGATTTCGTAAACATCATCAATGCATAGCTAAATGACAACATTGACTGTTGGAGCCAGTCTGCCAGTGTTATGTTGAAAATTAATTAAATATACTTATTTAAATCTTAAAGTGATTTATTTAGAACATTTCAGATTATTTATAAAATCAAATAAGATGATCAATCAGGTTTCAAATACGAAGATGATCTGCTGATTGTCGATTTTTCGAGTCGTCGGAATCTCAAAAGACTTGATAGGAAATTGGGGTACCAGACAATTTTTCCAGCTACCAAATTGTTCGCTCGGAACAATCTGAACTTTCAAAGAATTTGAACTTGGCTCAAATTAATGAACCTTTATGGTTTCCTTTTTGACTAGGCTACTAATCAGTCTGTGTATTTTAATAAATAAAAATCCCAATCACAGAACCCTTTAGGTAATTTTTCATTTCAACACCACACGTTTTTGCTCCTTAAAGCCATTTCAAGTGAGATTCACGTTCAAATCTCTATCACAGTAGTACCCTTTAATAATTTTTAATTTCAAGACAGTATGTTTCTGCTCTTTAGAGAAGAGCTCTTTTGCAGAAACATATTGTGTAAAAATAAAAAAATTATTCATAGGTTACTGTGAACCTTATTATGGTTCTTCATCATTCCTACGGTGTATAGCCTGTAGGCTATATTATAGTAGGCTTTATTATATTATACAGGGTGTTTCAGGAGGAATGTGCAATACTTCTCAGGCTGATTCCTTACACCAAGTAGACAAAAAAGATCAAAATCGCTAGGTACTAAATACAAATTTATCACTTGTGCTGTTTTGTCGAATTTTGCGATTTTTGATCGCTATTTCTGAGATTTGGGTAAGATTTACACAATCGCTGCCATTTAACTTTTTCTTTAGAATCCGACTCTCTTCAACTTCCATTAATAAAAAATACAAATTTATGATTCCTTATCCACTTATAACCCTTATTGTTGAAAAATGGCGTTTTTTGAGCATAGTTTTTCAATTATCTCAAGTTACAGACTTCAGACTGGTTTCATTGAATTCCTCAGCTAATCTTACATAGGAATTGATTATTTTAGAACCTCAGTAAAGCCTCTAAAAAATTAGAAAAATAAATATTTATTGAAAAATCTCAATTTTCCGCCATTGTTATTTCGGTAACAAAGCGTTTTTGGGGGTTGATCCCATGGAAATTTTTTGCCTACTTGGTGTAAGGAATCAGCCTGAGTATTGCACATTTCTCCTGAAACACTCTGTATAAGTTAATAAAGAATAATTTTATTTCAATAAATTAAATATTCAGCAGATGAATGCATACTTTTTCATGCTATAGAACATGATAATATTTTGAATTTTGTTCAAAGGGCCGCTTTTGCTACTGTCAAAAAAGTTTACCGTAATCCACGTTTTTCAAGAATGATATTCTATTTGACACTAATATCATTGTTCACTCTCAAGACAGTGATCTGCTAGAACTGCTATCCTGATGCCAAATCGTAAATATCTGATAAAGGTATACACAGGGTGTTTGTGAACTCCCTACCAATACTTTGGGGCATTGTTCCTGGGTAAAAAACATACCTAAATCTAAATTTAGTTTTCAAAATGTTCGAAAGTCCTCAATTACTCACACAGCCGCCATTTTTGTTCTCTCATTTTTATCAAAATTTACAATTTTATAATTTTGTAGCAGCCTTGAGAAGATACTATATTGGTCGATCATGATGTAAAATCAACTGAGAAATCGAATGAAACCAGTTGGAAGTTTGTATAACTTTGATAGTTTGAGATAATCAGCAAAATAAGCTGAAAAACTAAATTTTTCAACTTTAAAGGGATAGAAATAATACATTTCATTGTTGACCGGTATTTTGAATTATTCAATATTATAGAGAATTAGATTATAAAGAAAAAATGTTCAGTAACTTCTGTGTTATAAACGCACCTAAACCTCAAAAATCAGGATTTAAAGGAGACAAAAAAAGCAGTCCTTTCAAAACTGTTTTTTTCTCTGTGCCGGTATGTCCTATGTTTGTCTGTGTACCAATAACAGTATGAGTATTATGTATTAAGATATTTTATCAAACAGAGGTAAATTAAATATATTATAGCTATAAAACAACCAGAATAATGAAATGCTCAAAACTACCATTTATTTCAATTATTAATAGACTACATAAGTAAAAAAATCCTCTCTAAAAAACATATCTAGAGAAATATGTTATGTCGGCAAAAAAATAAATCAAATTGAATTTTAATCTAGAATTATCAAGCTATTAAAAACTAAAGGTATACTACTTCATAGAGAATAATAATACATACTTGTATAACTTACTCTGCTACAGTCTGTCCAAGCAAAGAAGTCATTCTGGCAAGACAGGAAAATGACTCCAGCTCGGTCAATATTGGTTAAACAAGTATAAATTTGGTCTCAAATTGTAGGAAACATTCTGATCCATAATTTGAGACCAAATTTATAATTTTTGAATCAATATTGACCGAGCTGAAGTCATGCTCCCATCTTGCCAGGATGTATTCTTTGCTTAAACAGACTATATATGCGCTTGCGCCTAATAAAACATTATATTCGACAGAATACAACTAGTTTATTGGTGAAAAATACAGCTTGATAGACAAAGAAAGGTACTGTATACTTGAAATGAGTAATACGTAATAGATCCGATATCTAATTATGGTTTAACATTAATAATGGGTTCATTTCTGTTTCGAATCATTTGGTCTGTGATTGAAACTTATTGATTGATCTTGAAAAGTAATTCTATATTGGAAAATGGTTGACACACGTCTGGAAATCAATTATGACTGTAGACTGAGCCTGGCAGCTTCTTGTCTAATGACGCCGATCAATTCTTGATTTACCAGGAATAGGAATCTCAGTCCAGCAATCTGAAAATTAAAGCAAACAATTAATTAAAATTTTTAAAGAAGTATATTTGATATAAGGGAGACAATTAAAGGAATAGTTTGTTCTACTATCACCAGAAAGTTTGGTGTTGTATGTATGTTTGAATAAACAGTTTAAGGTGCGATGACGTAACGTCGAAACAATTGTCTGTTTAGAATAAATGGTGATATATTGACATTCTTGTGCTTTTTCATGGATTTTTGTTGTATTACGGTTTAGGAATGATTGTTATGCATACTGCACAACATTGTCGATTCGGCTCGGTCAGTGTTGATTCGGGGATTGTGGGGAGCATTCTGATCTACAGTTTGAGACTGTAGACTAGCTTTTGGGCCATTATTGACCGGGTTGGGGTCGTTTTCCTGTCCTGCCAGAGTGTCTTCTTTGCCTGGACGGACTGTAAAGTGGAGTGAATATGAAACTGGCAACCAGCTGGTAGGCCTAGGAACTTCATAGGTTGTTGAGCCATTGACAAACTTGATTTTTCATTTTTATTTATTCCTTCATTTCTTTAAAAATGGGAAAAAGAGACGTTTTGGACTTTGTCTCTTTCAATCCTATTATATTTTAATCTCGCAAATAGATAAAAAATTATTAATGAAATATATAATTTTCTGGCTCCCTCAAATCGGAATCTTATCGTCTGTCCAAGCAAAGAATACAGTCTAACAAGATGGGAAAATGTCTCCAGCTCGGTCAATATTGGTTCAAAAATTATAAATTCGGTCTCAAATTGTAGATCAGAGTCTTTCCTACAATTTGAGACCAAATTAATAATTTTAACTAATATTAACCGGGCTGGTGTAATTTTCCAGATCTTTCCAGTCTTTTTCTTCCGATCTTTCCAGAATGTCTTCTTTGCTTGGAAAGACTATAATTATACAGCCTCTTAAATAAATAAATATAATAAATTACACAGTCTCCATAGGAACATTGACTAGCTAACCTACCTCGACCACCGAGTTGTTGTTGAGCCGGTACTTGTTGCCAGCCAGGATGGGTCTTCCGTCGACAAAGATCGGCCGCTTGCCCTCGCTGGCCAGGAAGAAGTCGCCGTTGTTGCGCAGGCGGATGGTGCCCTGGCGTCGCGACACCTTCCACGCGGGGCCCTCCAGCGTCAGGTCCACGTCCACCACGTGGTCGCGTGTGCAACGACCTATCGTTATCTAAAACATTGAATCAAATCATTAATCTTTCCTCGAAATACAAAAAAAAAAAAATATCGGAGCTGGAATGTGACTAACTATTAGATCTAATGGATTTATTGACAAAGCCTATTAATGAGTAATGAAAATCATTAATTATTTATTGCTCATTGAATAAAGAATGAACGGTAACTGACCTCTCTGGAGCGCATCAGATATCGGACAAGTCTTCCCTTGAGCACGGCCAACGTTTGATTGTCGAACTCCGGAGGATTGATGCCAGTCACCGAGTCAACCAGCACTTGCCAGCGACCCAGCTCGTTCTCAAGCATCCGTATCTCTTTCTTTGCTCGTCTAAAAGTAAAACAAAAACAGTCAATCAAACTCACCTCTCTCATAAAAATTTATAGTATTTTATTGGACGATAGAAAGGTAGATATCGAAGTATTAATTCATTGATATAGTCTGTCCAAGCAAAGAAAACACTCTGAAAAGTTGGGAAAATGATTCCTGCTTGGTCATTTTTTGGTCAAAAATTATGAATTTGGTCTCAAGTTGTAGATCAGAAATTTTTCTACAATTTGAGACCAAATTTATAGTCTTTGAACCAATATTGACCGAGCTGGAGTCATTTTCTCATCTTGCCAGAATGTCTTCTTTGCTTGGACAGACTATAATATCAACAGAATTCATGATATTCGATACTGATGAATTAAATTTAATCGGAGAAGACGTCAAGCAGTCACCTCACAACAAGTAAAATACTTGCCTCACAAGCACAGAAGCAGGTCAGTGTTGGTTCGGTGACTGTGGGTCCTGTTCAAGAATTTAAGGTTTTTGGCCGATATTGGGCTGGAGTCGTTTTCCCAGTCTTGGACAGACTGTGTAGTGGAGTGAATATGAAACTGGCAACCAGCTGGTAGGCCTAGGCCCTTCATGGGCTGTTGATCCATTACGTTCTATGTTATTCGTGAATTTCTATTCGTATTGACCCTGTTACAGGAGATTCATGACTGCTCTCTATTACTTTTTGTTCTGTTCATTCATATAAATAATGACACTGCTCTTAATATATGTGCACATGATTATGAATAAAATAATTTGCTTTCAATTCAATACTCTAGTATGAATTTAATACTAAACTCACCGATCAGACAAACTGAGCTCTTGTTCGAGCGCCGGGTCTCTCATTTCTGCAAGTTCGGCGTCATTGATGGCTTCTTCAGCATCAGAGAAAGACATCACAAGGTCACCAGATCCAGAAACTGAATAAACAATAACAAAATATGATTAGCCTAAAGGTAAGAATTAAAATTCACAGTTAGGGCTACTTAAAAATTAATAAATAAGATTGAAAATAAAAATATGATTTTAGTACATCGAAAATGATCTTAAGTATCGAAACATATGTTTGTGTTTTAATAAAGGGTTTACAAGGGTACCTAAAGGTAAGTTATAATAACTCAGATTGTCTGCAGTTGCCGTGAAAAGTTCAAATTTCGAATAAAAACGAAGTTGAGAATACTTGAATATAGAAACAAATAACTATATATATTTTTTAAATTGGCAAAAATAACAACTTGATTGCTATAATTCATTCCTTCAGTCTTAAGGTTCAACAATTCTATTTAGAGATTAGGCTTAAGAGACCTTGGGCAACTAGGACAAGGTGTTCAAAAGCATTCAACCACTGTTAATAATCCACTGTAAGTCCCATAAATTTCTCAAAAACCACCAGGTTTTGGACTACGACTTAGGAAATGATCAGTTCTGAATAGAATAAGAACAAAACAAGATAGCTCAACCTAATGCTGATCCATTTTTCAAATGGGGCTGAATTCTATCTGGGATTTTGGGCAAAGACCAACTATTGATCACAAAGTGAAAGAGTGCAGAATAACTGCCTTTAGAGGAGGGACAAGAGAGGATTTCCTGATGGCAACTTTAGAATCAATTGTCTATTTGGAAAGACTGGATGCCTGTATATAGAATTTAACATGTTTTTTCATATCTATATATGTATATTTTCACATGTTTCTCATACAACCATTAATTTCATTTTCCATCCTTATACAGAGGATCATAATTATTTGATTCTAATAATTAATATGATGCTAATACCTAATTTTAATAAGAAAGATAGCTCATTACCGGTTTGGTCCGGAAGAAGATGACATTGCTTCATGAGGTTCCAGTGAGTCATCAGTGACTTGGCAGTGCGGGTATGGAAAAATATATGCGGATTCTTATTCAAAAGCTCCTGGAACGTCTCTAGAGTCGGCTGTGAACCCTGAAGAAACAAAATTTTACGTTCATGAATGGCATTTTTATAATATTCAACTGAAATCATTTACAGTACAAGAAGTTTGAAGACTTCTAAATAGCAAATATCCCATCCCAAACATCTTCTATATTAAATTCTGTAATTTCTAATTCGAGAACTGGCAATCTAGCAAGCAATTTATCTATTTCTCAATGGAGACAACGGGTTGCCCCAGATATGTCTCCTTTACATTACAATTTATACAGAAAAATTGTTTATAATTTAGAGAATATAATGTTAATAGATATTGATATTGTTATTTTTTATTAATTCAGCTTAAAAAATACCTAAACTAAGTTCAAATGCTCTCAAAATCTTTAATTATTGAAAAATAGAACCAGCTTATTCCCAATATGTCGGCAATCCATGAGCATTGCACGTGTCTCGTATCAACGAGCTTCTTTCTTGTATCAATTTTGGACTTTGTATGTATTACTACTGCATATCAGAATTCCACCGAATAAATTTCACGGCGGATTTCTGATACGCAGTAGTGATAATTAGAGTTTGAACACATGAAGGAAGCTCGTTGATACAAGATAAGATGCTCACGGAAGACTCAGATTCTGTGTGGTTTCATCCTATCAGTCTACTGTGAAGACATGTAGAATGTTTTAATGAAATGTAGAATCTAATAATTTATGGGTATATGATGATAAGTTAAGCTTAAAGATATGCTTACATTGATAACATGTAAAATTAATTGAATATTCTAGATTACTGATTTGGAAGTATCAGTATATTCAGTATAACCATAAATATAAGGAGCAAAATCACAGACGATTTAGCTTCTCTGTGGTATAGATGTAAATTTATCTTTCCTTAAAAAAGACAATAATAAAATACAAAATCTAACATGAAATTCTCAACAAAAAATGTTTACTATGGGTCTTTAACTTACTATATTATTAAATGTATAAATCAAATATCATTCCTCCAACTCACAGATTTGATAGTGGATAGTATCTCTTCCTCATTGATGCTGAACAGCGCCTTGCTCTCGACATTGGCAATGGCCTCGGGATGCAGGTTTCGCATCGCCGATATCGCCAGCCGAGAAATGGCCGGGTCGTACAACAGCGCATACCACCTTTGCTGTATCTCTTGCAGTGTGAATCTGCACGAAAATTTCACACCACGGTGAACCATTTTCAGATCGTTTGTCTGGAATTAGAATAAAAGGAATGATATTAAAATAACAGTAATAATATTAGAAAAAAGACTGATCTATAAGCTCAATTTTTATGTGGGTATATTATTTAACTGGGGATTTCTTGAGTATTTCATGTGAATAAATTTCATTCTTTGATGCGATATGAACAATGCGGGTGTCACTCAGTGATGAAAATTACAGTACCTACAATATACACCATTGATTATATTACGGTATATTGTGCTGTGGTCAAATAATTGGAGTAAATGGGACCATAAACAAAATGACGGCTTCCTACGAGTGGGAAGAATTTAGCATTGGAGTACGTGAAACCATTGATTATAAATAATAATATACATATAAGTATCTTATATGTATACTTAATTGTGAAACCATGTCACACCAGACTCATCATGACATTTTTATAAATGCAGAGCGTTTTTGTCGTGACTTGTCATGTCCAGCCGGGTGACACCATCAGCTTGAGGGGGGTTTTCCAATACACGGCACGACGGTCGGCCGCAGCCAGCTATAGCCAATCACAGCTCTTGTTGATTAAGCTCAAGGAAAAGACAAAAGGTCTTTTTTCGACCCCATTGTCGTGCAGTGTATAGGAAAATGAACCTATGAAATTCAAATACGCCCCCCTCGCTCACCTGTTGCACGGCAGTGATCAGAGCCAAATCGTCGGTTGGCTTCCATCGTCCCAGGTCCTTAGTGGTGCCGGGCGGCTTGCTCACTTTTCCCCTACTGCGCCGACTCGAGCCCGACTTGTTGCCCGATCGCTTCGCCTTGCCGCCTCCACCGCCCCCGACGCTGTCCGCCAACGACGAGGGGGTGGCCGCACTCAACGCCGACGGCTGTGCATTCAGCACACTCACCGAGTTCACTTCTGTTCCTGCCGCAAAAAAGCTTATTTCAACAAATTCACAGAAACGTTTTGGTATCTAAAATTGAATCAATCAAGTCCACGCCTGGATAAGAATTTTTATACAGATCAAGTATAATTTCTTTATATACTTGAGCATACGGTTCAATTTTTATACAGATTAATTTTGATTCAGATCAAGTCATAACCTTAAGAATAAGAATATTTTCATTGCCTCTAAACAAAATCAATTTTAATGGGCGACGTCACAATAGTCACATTTAAATGATTTGAATCCTTAAATTGATTTGCAGCTCGATTGGATATTCATGTTACTGTATTTTCTTTGCATTTCTAGTTCTTTTAAATAGTTTCAACCTTAGAACGTATACCACTTCAAACAAACACCTACACCACGAGCGCTGGCATCTGGCAGCGAGCAATTAAATTCTAGGTTTCATGCTAATTCAATGAAACCAACTAAGACCCTGTAATAATATAATTTTAACAAAACATATGCTAGATGAAATAGCTTTTAAAAATAGAATGAGTTTTTTACCAGAATAAGGAACGCTCAACGACTGGGTTCTCATTCTTTGAATTTTAGGTCCCAAACTATTTTTTTCTCCAACGTTCAAGCTGGATTCGACAAGCTCATCGTCGAACTTCTTCCTCTTAATCGATCTCGAACTACTGCAAAATACATAAAAGACAAACGGTTAGCACAAGACTTATTTATAAATTCATTAAAGAACTTTTTACAAACAAAAAGTCATACGAGAGCACAAAACAATACGCTTTGACAGCCCAAACCAGTTTCCGGATCAAGAACTTCAAGTTTTAAGCGCCTTAAAATTTAATGTTTTATAGAGCATTGATTATACACTGTTATAGAGCGCTTCACAACAATTACCACAAAGTCAGTATACAGTATGTGTAATCAGACCTATGCTACCGAACAATCTAACTTTTTCTTTTTTTCTGTGAAGTAATGTGAAGTAATTGAATATTAAAAAACTAATAAATAGGGTTCCTAAACTTCCTAAGCTACAACAACAAACTTTAATCTTTGAGTAGTTGTGAAGTTGATATTGTGGTAGTTATCCATAATAAATGAAAAAACAAGATGTTGTCAAACCACTGATCTATGAGAAAATCAAGATACCGGTTTCGGTTGTTACACCAGATTGATAATGGTTACAACCGAAACCGGTATCTCGATTTTCTAATAAGTCAGTGGTTTGACAACATCTTGTTTTTTCATTTATTATGGATAACTACCACAATATCAACTTCACAACTACTCAAAGATTAAAGTTTGTTGTTGTAGCTTAGGAAGTTTAGGAACCCTGCCGCTTCACTCTTTCCTTCAGGGTTCCTTTGGTTGAAGATTTTTGGAGGCCCTCGGTCGCTGGGAAGTAGCGAGAAGTCCCGGGTAGTTAATTAACTAGTTAGTAGCGAGTAGTTAATTAACTTTCAACTGAGTCATTGTCGATGATGTAGAATCGTCTCATAATGGAATAAAACGAACTGAAAATGTGATCAGAACAGCCACGAAATCAAGGTCCTGTCCAAAATCAACGGTAGAATCGACAATATCATTGTGTTTCAATTCATCAATAAACTTGTAGCTTTAAATAATATTGATTTATATATTAATAATATATTATAGATTACCTCCTGCGCTTGATACTGAGTGCGTCCATAGCGTGGCTGTGACTGTGGCTGGCTTCCAGGGTTGCGCGGAGAAACGGATCATCGGTGGAAGTTGACTGCTGGCTGTCATTGGCGTCCATCTCGACAAGTTAATCTAAAATAGAAATTAAAACAAATTAATGGAATTGTTTTAATATTATTTATTAATCTAATAACAAACGAACATAGTATTTATAAGAAAGATCATGCCCTGAGTATTTCTAACACAATTTTGACTAAAACGATTTTTATCACTTTTCAATAAAACTATAAATTACTTCAAAAATTATTCCTTGACTACACATTCTTGATAAACTATGTTACAAAGACGGTTATCAAGTTTAATACTTCCGAAGTTTTTTAAAAAAGGGTATCTGGTTTTTTCTTATTGTTTATCAATTATTTTAAATAGCCAAGAGTTAAAAGTTTAATTTTCAAAGACGGTTAGTTTTATTGGTTGACCAAAGACGGTTATTAGAGTAAGAGTTATGGCTTTAAAAGCGAATTGGTGGGGAGTTCCATCCGGAAGTAAGTAGCGGAGTAAGTTCCACCTCGCCAACAAAACCGCAATTTTCCATAACGGGTGTTAGCTAGTTCTTGATTTCCACAGTAATTTAATTTAAAATTCACTTTTCAATTAAATTTTTTCAAGCTTTGATTTATAGTTCATAAATGCGAAGGCTATATGCATAGTCTGTCCATGCAAAAAAGATACTCTGGTAAAATGTCACCAGATGGTCAATATTGGTTCAAAAATTGCAAGTTTGGTCTCAAATTGTGGGAAAAATTCTGCTTTACAATTTGAGACCAAATCTATGATTGAACCAACATTAACCGAGTTGGAGACATTCTCCCATCTTGCTCAAAAAGTCTTCTTTGCTTGGACAGACTTTACTAAAAATCAAATATTGCCCCACCAACAATTCTTTACTATGTTCGAAGTTATCTACCACACAAAACTAATGCCTACGTTATAGTGAATGATTCACCCAACATAGGGCACTATAAACAGTCTTTATAGTTCCTTAATCCAACACTTTCATTATGTTAAAACACACTAATTGATGGTCCATACCCACTATCAGTTCAAACTGACAGTCCAACGATCGGACTGCCGGTTTAGTTATTTTGGAATGCCGGTTTCTCCATCCACAGTTTTTGACTGCCACAGTCCAAACTGACAGTGGATAAGGACCCCAAGTAAGATTCTTGATACCTAACTAATATAATAATAGGCTCATCAATGATGAGTCATCAGCCTTCGTAAACAGATAATTACGTTATGGAAAAACCATTCAACAAGTTATAGAGCGGCTTATTATTAAAAAATGGTATTATTGTTATTGTTATGAGGGTGAAGCCCACATGAGCTCATAGGCTTGTGCGTGGGTAATGATATGATGATAGATGACGACTACTTTGAGGTAGTCGGGACCGACGGCTTATCGTCTCCTCCGAAAGACGGGGTGGCCGTATTTATGTGATTGTGCTGTGGTCAAAAAACTGTTCCCCGCTTGGGACTTGAACCAGGGTGCACCTGGTTATCAGACCGGCGCTTTATCACTCCTCCAACGAGCCACACAAATAATTATAATTATTCCACAATAATTATGTGAACAGTGAACTTGAATTTATGTGATCTAAAATTTGATTTTGATAATATTGATATGAAGTTTTCAGTAATTCATAAAAACGGTGAATTATTTCAAGTTATTACAATCAAATATTACCTGGAAAACTCGCTCCACTCCCTTTAACGACACTGACAAACATGAAATGGAACATTCATGAGAAGTCTTTGACTGTGGTTACTATGGAAGCGATTTTGAGCGAGTTAGTGTTCTGCCGTTCTAGCAAGGCCCACTTTTTATGAATCGAGAAAAAAATATTGGTTGAAAGATACATAACTGTACCTAACACAATGTAAAGATGGCCCAAGAAGTATCCAGTAGCCTACGCTAGCTCGTTCAAAATTGCTTCCATAATAAAAGTGTTTGCTTTTGATTGATCGATCATGCGATTTTTTGTCCCTCAGGTAGGACACTATCATTCATATCTATTAAGGACGAGGCCTGGATAAATGCTATTATATATAAATGCAGCAATAGGTGCCGAATTATTGATAACTCACATTTTACTAGTCAAGATGGTCTCATAAATAATCAATAATGTAAGATTACTTTATTATCCAAATTCTATGATCTATAAAAGTCCTTCTATTTCCTTCTCTGTGGCAAATCTTAGGTAGCTGAAATGCGCCTTAATAATGCCAAACACTCATACTCAAGTATGGAATAGCATTGCGAGAAGACTGATACAACAGCATTTCAATTTTTACTACATAAATTCTTGGTTTATTATCATGCAAACATTGTTTTCAAAAATCTCTTATTCAAGTGAATAAAGTATCAACCTATAATTATATTACTAATCATGGATAAATGGTCCTTGATTTTGTCTGAAGATACGTTTTTCGAACTGTCAATTTGTGATACTTGAACTTTTTCAATTGATTGGCCTATTTCATAAGTAGGCTTCATAATTATTAAAATTCCTGTAGCACAGGGGAAAAATAACAAACACAAGACATAGGTAGATAGAATGGAGTAAAAGGTAAAACATTCAATAATTTTGTATATTACCTACTTTAGCAATGTGATGTTTAGTGTAATCTACCTTTTCCCTGTAGTACAGGATTTCTAGGTATTGTCTGAAATAGGCCCCAGTAGTGATAGATATCATACAAAGAATCTGTTATGTCGGATTTGATTATAATGGACAATGCTTCTCACATTAATGGGTTCCCTATATTTTTTATACTATCGGCCTTTCAGATAAAAAAATGCCGCTATCTGTCAAGAACTTTCATTATAGTTTTGGGTTGATTCAAATAACACATAATTTAAATAAAAAATACTAAATAACTATTGAGTGGAAATTGTATTAAGTTGAAAAGGGACATAACCCTTGACTGAATTTGGACATTTTTATCAAAATTGGAACAGAAGAAGTTTTGGGCTAACGCCTGTTTTTTTGTTCCTTCAATTGTATTATTTCAATGGAATAAATAAATATAGGAATTCAAAACATCATTTATTCATCTTTGATAAAACAGAAAATTATTACAGACAAAAATAATGGAGAAACAATTTATCAACCCTTATTGTACTAACATTAAAATACTAACAGATTTGATTGTATTTGGAACTAGTGGATCACAACAATGTTTTTGACTACCTATAGGAATTGGAAACAAGAAAATGATGAGGCTTTCAATTTCGATGTCAAACAAATTTGACAGAAAGTCAATATTAATACAAATCAAATATACTTTCTAGAAGTACAGTAAATTCATTTCGCAAAAATCAAAGCATTATAGAACAAAACTGAATTTAAGATTTCAAACAATAATAAATTAAAACTAACGCCTGGGAAATTGAATTACTTTTCATTTATGGGTAGAGTATTTACAGGCTCGAAATTCCTAGCTCAATTACAAACAATTTTTATAATCTAACTGTAACTCGTGGGTCAGCTAAACTAAACCCGATACCACATTCACCCACCATTCCTTATTCATAATCTTATTAGTTACTTCTCTTTCGTCATAGATAACAACAACATCGTTCTGAGTAGATTTCGCTTGAATTATTAGGTGCTTAGTCCACATTTCAACAATAGTTAACCAAGGTATACGACGGAGACATTCATTGAGATCCTCTTCTTCATTAATATTAATCAATCGCATTATTCTTGGGAACAGATGTTGACAATTGATAGAAGTGCAATACTGCTTCAAACAAGTGGCAATATCTTCATAAGACTTGGGCCGCCAATGAAACGGATAGATGAGCATGACGGCTTTCAATGTGTTGGTGAAATTATTTTTGTGAGAAGTTGAAAAAGAATAACCATCAAAATGTAGATCGGGAGCATCCTCGATTTTTACAAATTTACGAAACTCAGGTGGGAAAAAGTCTTGTTCATTATCTACAGTTTTAACAAGCTCAACTTTCATAAGTTCCAAACAAATATTATAAAATAAGATGACGTTATTGGGATTTGTGGTTACCTTACTTAGTTCAGTGGATTCATTTTTCAACGCTGACATTGCATCAAACAGTTTCTCCGCTGATCGCTCCACAACCCGACGTAGACACCCAATTGACAGTTCATTAGTGGTAGAAATATTTTTCGCCAAATACTTGACACTGTTTACAATCGATGAAACGTCAATCCACTCCTCTTTACACATTTTACGACTAGTCATCTCTATGCATTCAATCAGGGCATCATCATCAGTACCTTCACCCACATTGATTAAAACTGTAGAGAATTTTTTACTTGAGTGTTCTCTACACTTCACAAGGGAATTGTAACGATTTCGTTTTTCATACGGATTTTCAATGCCATCAACAGTGAAAAAAATAATGGCATCAAAACCTTTCAACAAACTTGAATCAAATGCTGTACCAACAACGACATGAGCTGAATAATACACACTGACATTCAAAGATGTATTCACTTGTTTAGCAGTTCCCAAACAACTCTCATTAGTTTGATAGAACATGTGCTTCATCCAAGATGTCAATTTATCGGATAGAAATGTTCTTTCTTTTTCAGACGGCACAGAAACCACTAGTTTCCAACAAATTAAATCATTGGCTTTGCTTTGAATCGAATGAAGCTTGGATACTAGAATCTCGGCTATCTGTTGACCAATGTAAGGCACATGGTTTGGCAACCCTCTCATCAGAACTGAGTCAACAATTTTTGAACTACGCTCTTTATCTCGAACTCTACGAACGATTGGATCGAGTACTGAACTCTTCAATACTCCCCATCGACGTATGTGCTGCTCGGTGGGAATATACATCATGAAAGGAAAATCTTTTCTTCTTTCTTTTATTCGCTCCACTCTATTCCTCCATTGGCGTGCAAACTTCCTTACACCGATTATCTTCATTTTCTTTCTCAAATCAGCCGACAACTTTTTCAAAACAAATTCATCAGTCTTATCTCTTATTTGATGCTTATTCTTATCTATTATTTCACTTTCAACCGCTTCATTATTTTCATCTTCATCATTATCATCATCATCCTCTTTTTCAGAATCGTCTCTATCTTTGGCAACAAAATCATCATCAATTTTTGACATTGATTCTTCCAATTTCGGCTTCACAACATCACGAGGAAATTGAGACGGAATAACATCACTGGTTGGGCTTTTAAAATTGGTTTTGTGGGGCTCTATTTCACCACCTGCTCTGAGAGACAGCTGCTGATAATGTTTCTGAACATTTAAAGGAGGTTGAAATTTGAAATCTGATTCAAAACCAGAAGCGCTACTGGATTGATTTTGAGAAACCGAGTGGTTTTGAAAGGTTTCCTCTGGAGAAATCTGTTTGTTTCGTATTTTATCCGAAAGAATGTCAAAATGACTTTTAGAAGGAGCGACGATTTCAGGAGGATTAATAATCTCATCACCCCACGGGTGGCCATACCTTTTTGTGGCTTGAGGAGGGGTTATAGATTGATTTACGACAGGGGATTCATTTTTAGAAGTTTCTTCAGCTTTGAAATTGTATTCACTATCAAGCCTACGCTTTCTTTTGCTACTAGTAATAGCACTGTCAGTAATGTCTGAGATTTGTGTGGGAGGAGTAAACATGCTAGATGGCGATATTGCTTCTTGTTTCATAAATGCAGTAGGCTGTTTTGAAAACGAAAAACTTGGAATTTTGAAAGAACCAAAACTATGTTGTTCAGCAGGCGTCGAGCTTTGGCTAGAAACAGCTGACACTTCAATTTTGGGCGAAAAAAGTGACGAAGTTTGACCCGATACATCGGAAATATCTTCCATTTCTTCATCCTCAATATCGTACTGGATATCTAATTCATCCTCATGCCGGCTCGGAGAAGCAGGGCTCAGCTGATCAGAGAATACTTCGTCATTATAGTAAATATCTTCAGAAGCCATGTCTTCAATGTAACTACTCTCAGTAATAGAATCAAACTTTGGTTCATACTTGGGCATATCTTTTATCTTGCCGTCTGGTGTAAAACTGCTATGAACGTTATGTTTGATATACTTTGGTATAACTCCATTCTCACCAACAACGGCTTTCTGCAGAGAAACTCTCTTGCCTCTCACTAAACGAGACGATCGTCTCACTTTCACTTCTGTTTCAGGAAGCATAAAATCCTGCCGGAAAAATCTGAACTCATCATCCTCAAGTAGAACTCCATGACTCTCACAAAACAGTTTCACATCTTCTTTCCGATCAAAGTGGAGAATTTGCATCATTTCAGCGAGAGGTATGATACCAGGATGATTCCTTGGTGGACAGTAAGCTTTCACAATGGATTTCAATGCGTTTACACGAACTGTTGAGAAGTAACGTTGTAGTAAACATGCATTCAGATAGGAGGTCTTAGCTATCAGATTGAAAAACTTTGAGTACAAACGATTGTTGTAAGCTAGATATATATCGATAGCAGATTTGATTGTATTATCTTGTAAGATTCGCGGAGAAAATTTCTGATATTCTGTCATCACATCACCAGTTTTGATATTGATTAATATGAGGTATGCATTAAACTCACCTTCATTCGGGCACTGAATATTATTTTCTCCAAGGTCTTTATACATGTGACGAAGTGATTGTAAGCAGTTGAGAAGATTTTCGGTGTTGATTTTCTTATCAAAAACGTCAACTGATACACCCCACAGACGATCGTAACAAGCGATGTGAAAGCGCGCACATTGTTCAATAATATTCACAGTTTCCAGATCACACAGCTGTTGTTGTATGATGTCCTTGCGTATACTTCTCAGACGATCCCAGCAGAAGTTGTACCAGTCACTTACATTTACACTGGAATCTTCGATCAAGGGTATGATGTTGTTGATGAGGTAGGCCATGGTCATGCTGAGAACTGGTTCGGGACGAAGTTCGTGCGGAAGTGGCTGTTCTTGGTCGGCGGAGCTTCGCGAGTATACTTTGACCGCTAATGCGGGGTCCATGCGATGTGACTGTGGCTCACACTCGTACACCGATACCAGGCGTCTGTATTGGCGCATAATACGCTCCTTTTCGGGACACATATCGGGACACGTACCTACAATCACACTTCCAGTGCTACTCGCCTCCTGACTCTTCCTAAACAACTGGTCTCTCTCATTCAACAAGTCCAGCTTCTCCTTCAATTCACGCTCTGTATCATGACTCTCGGTTGATTCTTTTGTTTCATCCTTTCTAAATCCTCGTAAATGATCAGTCACATTTTCCGATACTGAGTGACTACTTTTGAGAAAATGCTCATCACTCTCGTCCGATGATACACTCACACTCTTCGCGAGGCGCCCTTTAGCTGGTTTCGGCGTCGTCAATTCTTTCGATTTGGCGAGCAATTTAGCTCTCAAAGCTTTCTCTCTAGTTTTTGCCCTCTCTGAACTGTTTGGATCTTTGCGTACAGTTTTCACATTTCTCCCCCTACTAGCTTCCGTCGGACTCCGGTACAGCGGGGAATCTTCTCTCTTCTTCCGACCTCTATCCCCACTTCTAGTTTCTGGACTCACTCCAAACGAGTCGACATCCTCAACTTCTGCATCCCATGCCATACCTTCAATATCAGAGTAGGACGATGGACTTTGCAAGGCTCTCGGATCAAGCATGGTTGTTGGTGTTTCGTTGGGGTATAAAATTTCAAAAGTTTTACCTTTCCAAGTCCCACCATTTTGTTTAGCTTTGCTTGCGGCGTCTTCAGTAACAAACTGAACAGTGCATTTGCTGAGTTGAGGGTTGAGAATGACTTTTTTTACCTCTCCAAACTGGGAGAAATGTGATTTTAATGTTTTCCAGTCAAGTAAAGATGGAGGTAATTTCGGGATCAACAATTGTGTCCTGGTGTTTACTGGTGAACTTGCCTGGCTGCTTCTTCCCGGTGAAACGCGTTTTTGATTAGTAACATTGTCCATTTCGTCTCGATAGAGTATGTCGAATGTTCGTCCTTTCCACACGCCGCCTCGTTTTTTTGCCACTTTGGCATCGTCTTCCGACTCGAATTGTATGGTACAGTTGGCCTGCTGCGGGTTGAGAATGACATTGGCCACTTCGCCGAACTGCGAGAAATGACTTTTGAGCAGTTGCCAGTTGACTAGTGACGGAGGCAGGTGCGGTATGAACAGCAGCTGGGAGCCTTGCTCTCCGCTCATCTTCTTGCTTCGTCTAGGCACCAACCGCGCACTGCACAGAACAAACAAGCTGTGTGTTTTCATCACTAGTTGCCGAATAAATCAATAAACGTCCACAATAAAATAAATAAATTTGATTGATTGATTGAATAGTTTAAAACGAAAACACTCACTTTAAAACACTGAAATCAATACATTTCAAAACGAATCAAATAAGTTCAGTTCAAAACGTCTTGTATAAAAACAATCGTACAAAATTCAAACTCTTACTTCAAAAACACTGAAATCAATCATCAAATGGATTTCAAAACAAATCGGATAGGCTAGTTCAAAAATAAAACGCTCACTTCCAAAACAAAGTACTCAGATCGATCTGAAATTCAAAACGCGAATAGGCTACGGTAGTTGAAAACTGGAAATCTCACATCCAAAACAATACACTGAAATCCATTATCAGTCGAGCGGCAACGCTTCTTAGTGTAGCACTTGCTACGTATGTCGTATAGTGTAGATGTTACGTATCACCTTGGAAATCTCATTTAACGTTCATAATACATGAATTTTGAAAGTCGATGTACACCGTCTTATACCAAGCAAATCAGTAAAACATCTATTATGATAGAAATTGAAGTAGTAGTAGTAATCCAATATTGATTATTGACAAATCATGATCATCATTTATTCAGAAATTATATACATAGATAAGTGCAACAAGATCTTAGTAGCAAGTAACTGGCAAGCTAATGCTCAAAACTGTTCCTCTACAAATTTACGTATGTCTGGCTCAACAGCCCATGAAGGGCCTAGGCCTACCAGCTGGTTGCCAGTTTCAAATTCACTCTACTATACAGCCCGTCCAAGCCAAGAAGACACCCCGGCACGACGGTATAACGGCCCCAGCCCGGCCAATACCGGCCCAAAAGCCATAATTTCTCAATCAGAACTCACAGTCCCCGAACCAACACTGGCCGAGCCGAGGTTGAAAACATCCAACAGTTCTCAAATACTCAGTTTTCACATTAATCTGAGATAAAATGCTGGCTACACAGTCGTGAACCAAGACTAACTATAGGCTTTATATAGATAGGCTTCTAAAAAAGAATTTTCTCAAAAAAGATCAATACTTTTTCTGTTTAATTCACATTCATCGTAAAAATAAACTGAAGGTTACTAGTTATAACTGTTCCTGTTCGCTATCGATTCAAACAATCGACGATTGTCAATTATTAAAATCGGCTCAAGACAGTTTCTACTGATGCTTTTAATGGTTTTTATTTTGTGTCACATTAATTCTTATAGAAATCGATCGCAGCCATGACTCAATAAATGCCTCATCATATCGCAATAAAACAATGTGAAATCAAAAGAATAATTTACAAAAATATGGATATGAGCGAATGGCAATTCAATATGATAATTACATTTTGCCAGATGATACCTTTAATAATTTTCTCACATTGCCATTGCTTTATTCTTGACCACCCTTGCATAGCATAATGGAAATTGAAATGCTGAAATTAATGTATTGACCTACTTCTACTACCTGGGCGAGGACCTATTTATAAAATATCATTTTTATATGCAACAGTTAACTGTATATGAAAGAATAACTGTTGTATAATAATTGTCATAACAGATTGATGCGGTACTAATTCAAGAAAATTTAGGAAGAAGCTGTAGGCTATCTAAAATCAATTCAATTTCGATCATTACCTACTGAATGAAATCAACTTAATAACAATATTTGTATAAATTCCCTTAGTCATAGTCCATTTTTCCATTTGCCTGTCTAAGGCCAGGCATATGCTGGGACGCACGTAAGCCAGCCAATCACAGCTCTTGTTGTCCTCAACAAGAGCTGTGATTGGCTGGCTTGCGTGCGTGTGCACAGGTGCGTCCCAGCATACACTTGGCCTAATAATTGCCTCTCTTGCGTGAGTGATGATTTAATGTCAGTGAATCATCTGCCTACTTTAGGGCCTATTGACATGGTAGGCTAAACCCAACTCTAAATGTAAGTTTATGATGGAAGGCAGAATTCAATGCTCAAAGAGAATAAGTAAACAAATATATTAGTAACTTATGTTAAAATACCTTTCAAAGCAAAGTGAAGATTACCATTGGAAGGCCTATAATACGGTCGTTAGGACCAGGTCATATCTGATGGTTCAGCTAACATGTCTGGAACAAAAAAATCAATTCAACTTTCTGTCAAGACTATTATCCTTAGAGCTTGTCTCCTCTGTTAAAAGTTGAAGGAATTTGTAATTGCTACCTAATAAAATATTGATAGGTTAGGAAAGTAACAGTTAACAATAGAGCTTGATGAAGCAACCTCTCAGGTAGCTGGGCAAGTAATCTTCACTCAAGTAATAATTAATAGTTTAGTTAGTCCATAAACGGGGGTTACAAGTGACACACCCACTCAATGGGACACCTTAGGATAAAAAATTGCCTTAAGGCATAATTAGCCCAAGCAAACTGTTTCAAGAAAGTTATGTCAATAAGATGTTGGCGCCAACCCTGTACGACCTCCAATACCCTAAGAACTTGAGATAGTGATATAAGCGTCAATTAAGTTAGGTTGGATAAGAAGTAGCCTACAATTTAATAAAATCTGCTATTAACTTAGTGAGCATTAGAAATATAGGCCTAGGTTTAGAATATTATAAATACCATAAGGTATCTTACCATTAAGGTTTTGTTTTGAAAATTATTCTACAGTATGTTGAAGCTCAACGGCATACTGTAATTCGATAGCTCTACAATCGCAATCAGATTCAAGTTCTCAAACAAAAGTCAAGGAAACAGCGTACTTGTCGAATTAATCCTACTCACGAGCTTTGACCTCGAGGTCATTCGAAATTCGAATAAAGTTCTAGGCTTCTGAAATTTTATTGATAAAAATATGACATGGCTTAGCTCTCTGCTGTGCCGTGGCCTACTGAATGATAAACCTTTTCGACACCAATTCCACAGCAAAATATTCAGGCTTAGAAAACTTTCTTTAGAGAAAAATATGAAAATACTATTATTTAGGCCTATTTGAATTAATTATTATTCAAAATGAAAATGACGCCACGCACGATCAAGACTAACAATAAAATTAAGTTGACTTAGCCTAGAAGATATGACAGACACGGGAATCTGATTCAAAATTATTGACAACTTACCAAGTTTATTTCCTTATTCACAGTGATATTTATGTAGATAAAAAATTATTTGATTCACTTCAATCCTATAATTTAGTAAAATCAGGGAAATGATTGAATTGACTATCAGATATCAAAGAACAAAATGATGTGCCATTGTGCCTTTAATTATTTTGTTTTTCCAAATTCAATGCCATTAGAATCGTAACGTAAACATGGATGGGTGTTTTACAGTATGACGTCACCACTAGACGAGCGGTGGATTGCTCTAGCGCACCAGGTGAGAGACGATGAAACAAATGAGTACGGTTTGCCAGCCCATTGGCGCAACGCTCTGGGGGAGCACGAGATTTGGGTAAAATCTTTTTAATAACATAATTGAAATAAAAAATGTCATCTTTGGAGAATATAGAGAGTCATTCCTATAGAATTACTCGTATTCATCTCAGTCGCATGGCATTTCAAATCAATAGTCAACTGCATATTGAGTTTCTCATCCAGCATGCAGCACAGTCTTATGACACAGAGCAGATAAATATTTACCTTCTATGTGCTTATGATATTGCAATAGGAGTGTGTATCAACTGTTTCCGTGTTTATATAGGTTCTAATTACTCGCCAATTATTTGTAATCTCGATATTTTCCGATGGAGAGAGAGAAAGATAGAGAATATGAAAACAGGGATCCAAGAGACAAATTTTAATGTGAAGTTTTCAGACAATTTTTTGATCATAGGCATATAACTTGTAGTTCTACTTGAAAAGAAAAAAAAACAAGATGCTCAGTATATTTCATCTTTGCAGAGTGACATTAATCTATGAAGCTTGATTTCAAAGATATCATTACCTATCGGCTATCCCATTGAATAGTAAAACTATAAATTTTATAGTTTTGCTTCTTCAAAAACCAATAGGTAATAGAAGACAATAATAGAATAAATATTATTGTTTGATTCTGTTTGGGAATTTGTGGATTTTGGCCGGGCTGGAGTCGGTTTCCCGTCTTGCCAGGGTGTCTTCTTTGCTTAGACGGACTGTATAGTGGAGTGAATATGAAGTTGGCAACAGCTGGTAGGCCTACGCCCTTGGTGGGCTGTTGAGCCATTTACAACAAAATAGATAAATACAACAGAGAAATTTAGTGTATTATTCACAGAGAAGTGACTAAATTTTCAATACAAAATGATCAACAATTATTAAGAGAAATATGCAGTTGAAATGAAATAGTTTTTACAGCAGTTTGCCAGTCTTGGTTTGAGGTGCATCTCTTGAATCTGCCCGCAGGGCCACATTGGGTGCTAGAAACGGGCCTGGTGAGTACAATGTCAATTTAAGCAGGCTCTAAAAGAATGTGTGACAATTGATAATCCTTACATGGAATTGATATTCTAAAAACCTGTCTTTTCCCCATCTTACATGAGCAAAAGTCACTTTTCAAAACTTGTAATAAGGATCACAATAAATTATTGTGGCACATAATTCAGCAGTACGTTATCTTCCTTCTATGACTGGCAGTTGCCAGGCAGATTTTGTCAAAATTTGATTTATGTTTGCTTATACATGATTGCCCACTCTCTGCATATTAAAGCATACAAGAATTTGCTAAATTAATTCTACCATGTTCATTAGCTCTGTGAAAAGATATTTTATACTTAAAAGTGAAAGAAAATTAAATCACAGCTCTTATGAACCTACCATATTCTAAAATAATACCAGCAATTGAATTATTATTCTTCAGTCCCAAGACAATAAAAGGCTAATTAACAACCACATCAAACTTTTTTCCATATTAATTTATTATAAGAAAATCATCGATCTCCATTCATTTTGCAAGAAATATTTCATTGAAATCAATTCACAAATCAATATACCGGTACTAGTACTGGTACATTACAATTAATACATACATAATATACCGTATTGTTTGACAAAGTAACTGAAAAATTCTCTCTACGTTTTTTCATCTTACAACCTTTTTCTATGATATGTTACCCTGAAAATTTGAAGGCTACCAGCAGTACCAGTTTTATTAATATTGATACAGTTTCTCCAAAGTATATTAAATTTAGTATAATGATAAGCCAAGCTCTGTCTGCAGAGACATTCATTAGAACCCCTCTTTGTTCTAATTGATTGTTTGTAATATTATTATTATTATCAAAGAGTATATTGGAAGCTGTATTTAAGAGACTAGTCATTTAACTACTGTATCCACCAGAGACCGGGGTACCGGTACTCTTAATATTGCACTTTTAAATATTTCTAGTGTGCTTCAGATTATGAATTTGAAATTAATAGACGTAGGCCTACAGTACATTCAATGATCTAGAGTAGGCTGTAAATTTATTTAGACATGAAGACCTTCCAAGAGCAAGGTGATAAGCAATATAGAGAAATTATCATAGTTGTTATTAAGATAACCATAATATGGCAATGTGATTTGAACACTTCAAATATTGTACAAGTGACTATATTAGTTCAATGACTATGTAAGTAGTTTAAGTGATTGCTTGATTGGTTTGGTATTAATAGGCCTACTATGTATTTTCATGTGAAAGTTGATGACTCTGGAGATCACTGAGAACAAATAACGTCAATAATATTACAGATTGATTTCATTTTAAAGTGATATTGTATTCCTCCATTTATAAAAAATATAGAGATGTTGACTAATTGAAAAACTTTAATTTACATGTTCAGTACGGTTTCATGCGAAACATAACAGCTCATCCTCAATGGACTGATGGTTTCTGACTAATGCCGGGTTTATACGATGCCAATAATTGGCAAGACAATTATTGTCTTCTGAAACCGACAGCTGATGAATTTTCACAAGACAATTTGCATCGTATAAACCCGCCTTAAGGCGCATCCAAAACAAGCGTGAAAAACGCGTTAACGCGCCAGAATTTTTTGTTAACTACACGTGGCAAGATTCACGCGCATGGAAAACGCGTGAAAACCTTTCTACACGAGCGTTAAAACGCGACGCAACTGAAATACAATATTGAGCTGCCGCGCGTTGTCAACGCTACGTGTAGAATGGCTGGGCGTGAGTCACGCGCGTTTTTTAGGCCGGTATTATACGATAATAGTTCTATGATCATAGTTGATCATATGGAAAGAGATGAAAATATGATTTTGTATTTTCACCTCTTTCTATATGATCAGATATGATCATCGAACTATTATCGTGTAATGCCGGCCTTACGCCGACCTCAGCGACAGAAACACGCTGTCGCCTACTGACGCGTCGAAAACGCGCGTTTATTTCGCTCGTGTAGACAAGCCTATTTAAAACAATGGTTTTCGTCGAGCGCGCGTTCCCGTTTTTCATGCTCGTCTAGAAAGGGCCTAAGGGTCATACATCAAGGGTTTAAGAATGAGGATGGGAGGACCGGATTCGGCATGAAACCTGTCTTTCACTTTTCAATTAAATATTCAATTGAAAAATATAATACAATCAAATAGTTTAGGTGATTGGCATGTATGTAAATTTTCATGTGAAGTTGACTTTGTGCCGGCGCTGCTTGGCAATGACCACAGTGCGGCGACAGGAGTGATGACAGCAGTCGCCGTTGCGCGCGGCGGCCATCGCGGCAGCTGCGGAGGGGGAAGGGGTGGAGGCAGACCGCTTCCAGCTGACCAGTCGCACCACCTCCCCGCCGGGCCCGGTGCTCATCAGCTGTGTCTGCTGCAATAACGCAATTCACACATAGATAGAGTACACTCGAGTTACACCAGCTTTGCATATCTTTTGATAGAAATCCAGGGTGTGAAATATAAAAACATGAAAATAGTCCAGTGTGGGACCAAGGAGGTTCATGAGTGGGACTTAGGCCAGGCGTATGCTGGGAGGCATGCATGCACACGCACGCAAGCCATCCAATCACAGCTCTTGTTGAGGACAAGACAAGAGCTGTGATTGGCTGGCTTGCGTGCGTGTGCACACATGCGTCCCAGCATACGCCTGGCCTTATTGTTGCAACATTGCAAATTCAGCTGATCATATTATAAATGCAAATTAATTGACACTTTCATAATACACCTGACGAAATGGCAACGTCTATAGGTGCGTGAGAAGGTGAGGGGGGCTCATCTGTCCCAATATCCATTGGAATATTTTCATACGTTTCACTATATCATAACCATCTATCATTTCTAGAAATGAGAGATGGTTATGACTATATCGTATGATAATCATCATGATATTGTCATGTGCACATCAGCTTCCAATAGGCTACATTGTAACAAATGAAGGTTATGGATACTGAATCTGATAAATGTGACACTGTAGTATAACTGACTATTTCAAAGCTCTAAAAAAGTTGAACTTATAATATTTAAGTCTATAATTATTTAGAATTTACTGCATTGGAATTCCGGGGGGAAGGGGGGAGTTCGTAGAGGGGCCTATATCATTATCATACGAAAATCCACTTGAATCAGTACTCAATAAAATTATAGCAGGCTATTTCAAGGCTCTAGAAAATTGAACTTCTAGTCCAGTTTATATACCTAAACTATGTAGCCTACTGCACTGCATTCCATCAAGAGCTCACTCTTATTGATTCAGTTTGGCATTCAATTTAAATCAACGGGGAATAATTAAGTACCTCACATAACATAACACAATATAACATAACATTGATAACATGTAAAAGTAGGTAACTGTGAAGGCTACCTATTGTAATATAATATATCTATACATAGAACTGTGTAGGCCTATGTAATGGTAGGTCATATTTTATCTCAGTCTCCTTATAGCCTATTTCAGTCTCAAGAATTTATATAAGATAACGTGGTTATAATTCATTTACGATCAGAATATCAGATGTGAATATAAAAATATTATAGAAGTTACAAAATAAACATTTTTCAATTTTTCTGAACAAATAGAAGTTGATAATTGGGGAAGCAGTGATGATTTAGGAGATAGAAATAAATGAGTTTGAAATAATTAAAAACATTTACAACAGCTTCACAAACTCATAAAAGAGTAACAAAAATATAGAATTTATTCCATTGTGATATTAACTAAACTTATAATAGGTTACAATTAAGTTTCCTTATTTTATGTAGGTAACAATAAAATTATAGTTTAAGGAATCGATAACAGTCTAATTAAAGATCATACAATTAGATGACAAACTCATAGAAATATAATTTTATAACAATAAAAATACAATTTATCAATTAAAAAATCAATGCTAGACGAAATTAACTCATAAAACTAATTGGACTTTATCATTATTATTTATTTACAACAAATTTTAACAAAACAAGAAAAATGGAAAACAAAAAACATAACTATAATTATTTTCAAAACAATATTTAACATGAATTCCACATTCATTTAACAACCATTGTCCATCGAACATATAATAAGTATTCTCTCCACAATCATAACATGAATAAATAAATAGAATATAAATCGAAGCATCAATACATTCACAATCATTCTGTCTTTTGTAATAAATTTCAAGGGTTTATCTTGAAGTTGTAAAATTGAGAAACATAACATATTATTAGATTCAATCTGCAAAGTCATGCATACTGTTTAAATTGTATAGTGAATATCATTTTAATGAAAGAATCATATAGGCCAAGGGCACTGCCTTCATTATTCTAAGTAAGTTACCTACTGAAAAAATCACAAGAGATTTCAAAATAGGTAGTATTTTCACATAATTATCATGTCATATTGTCATTTTTTATATATTAAATGATTATAATATCACTCTTTGAGCTTATAGAAACTACTAAACTAATTTAGAGTCAAATTATTCAGAGTAAAAAATTTGAAGTTTCCTCATTTATTGACATATTCTATTTATCTTTTAATCTCTAATCCTTGTTCAATAATGTACAAACTCAATTCTGTATCACTGGGAAATAAAAATATCAAGATAATGCTGATAAGATAACGATAATAACGGATATAATAGGAAATTTATTACATGAAAATTAGAGAAGTTTGATGCTTTGACGAATGACATTTTTGGTAAATGATATAAAAAGAAACTATAACCATGCGGCTTCTAAAACTACTCTATAATGATATCCAACAAATAATAAATTTAACAATGATTGTTTTTAGAATAATCATGCTATAATATTGATATTAAAATAGGTAGTTTCAAAACTCTTCATTCACATAAAAATCTATCTAAAAACAGCCTGGTTGATGAGAAGATGCTCTCAATAATGGAAGAAGAGGTGCGTTCGGGGTAACAGAGCAGGTAACCAACATTGGAAATAAAAAGGAGTGCTCTCAACTACGATGATACGATCAGTCAGGTTGCAGGATATGTTGGTGCAATCGGTTCAAATTGTAGCACTCTATCTTCCTCTGCACATAAAATAGTACAAAAAAGTTTAAAGTTAAAAAAATAGAGTTCAAAATTTATTATGAGTGAGATTAATTATCAGCGTGAATTCAACATCAATAGATACTTATAGTTCTTATGTGTGCAAAGAGACAGATAAAACAAACAATCCAACGAATTTATAATAATTCGAAATTATATGGAAGTTTTGGGTTTTGACTAGCTAGATAATTCAATAAATGAATGCCAATCAGGAACATGATAAAGTTCAAAAAGATAACAAGAATCATAAGAACTTGATGAGATGAAATTATATCAAGCTTGCATGATAATATGAATTAATATTTTAATATCTTTTTTATAATGAATAACTTGAAAATAATATAAGATGTCTGGTATTGTTCACATTAATTAATTTTTGAGCACGACGATGTAATAATAGCCTGGAGCCTCTACATGAAAAATTGAATGCTCTTTAGTAGAATGATTGCTGAGACTCTCTAGGTCTACATAGACTATTATTTACAATAAACTATTCCATTATATTTCGTGTTTATTTCATTATTGAATAATTTTTTCAATTTCATGTGAAATTTCTTTTACGTGGAGTAATAACAAAATTTATTTAATGTTATAAACTCAACTATTTGAAATATCAATTTGATTCAAATTAAGATTATAATATAATGCTGAACTATAAGGTAGGTACACATTAGAAACATTGTTGTGAATATATCACTATAATAATAAATAGGTCTGTTAACTATTCTCTGGTCATCTTAACTTGATTACCGTAGTGAGAGAGCTTTTAAGTCTACAAGTTATAGTTGATATCTCCACTTGTTTCTCTTGAAAAAACAAACCGAATGGAAAATTCTATTGAATAGAACAAATATTTTTAATAAATCCACTTTCCAATTGAAATAATATTCATTTCAAAATCGATTGGGCTCATTTTGTTTTCAAAGAATAAACGTTATTCAAGAGCTTATTAAGATTAGAATCAAGCAATGCACTTATTGATAGAAAAATCCCCGAAATTGATTGCATTAAAAAGTATTCCAAATTGGGGGGTCTTATAATGGTAAAAGGTGATGAAATAAGAGATTAGCAAAGTTTCTACTTCTACTGGTCTCGGATTCAGAGAGAAGTTTCAAATCAGTCATTTCAATATTGGTTTGTTCTTCATGGACAGACTCATTGACTTGAATGACACAGTTTTTTGACAGCAAGAAAAATGAACCGCCTTGTGGATGACAGCTGCGGTTGCCTTTAACAGAATAGAAAAGAAAAGAAAATATTATTTTGATGGATCAGAAAAAGTTTTTCAAGATTGTAATTATTAAGAAAAAAATTAATTAATTTTGAACGGTTCTTCCAAAAACAAAAGGCAATATAGGTACGTTACCAGAATTGATCCAGTTCATAAAACTCACTGAAAAAGTATGAGCTTCATTTTGAATTTTCTAAGAAACAATATAGAAGTTGTAAATTTTCAAATTATTTTTCCGCATTAATTAATTAAGCTCCTACAGCTTGTATGATATCTGCTATTGCTATTCAATCATTCATTGAATTTTTGTATGAATATCTTCTTTAATTGGACAAATTCTATAGAATAATGATGTTGGTACTAGCACTTTAAATGAATGGTTTATAATGATAAATGATAGAATAGTTAAAATATCTGCTACCTGAGTAAGCTTAAGATAAAACTGACTATTCTGTATTTCACAAGTGTACAATTTTTATATTCACTTAACTTACATCCATCAATTCCTATTCATAATATACAGGAAGAGGCTTGTTCTCTACAACAATAATAATATGTATAACTTTAATATTTTAATTACTGTTATCAGCTGCACATTGGAGAAGAAACCAGACCAACTCCAGAGAGATCGAAATTAATGATATTTTGAAATAAATCAATAAAAATACATACATTACTTAGAAAAATTCATGAGGAGGATGGAAAAAATATTTAAAAGAATCATATCACTTTGCAAGAATAATTTCAAATGTCAGGCTTCAAGCAAATTTTATAGTTTCTATATCAAATGTCAAAAACATCCAATTCATTCTTTAAAAAAATATTATAGTAAGACTTTTTACATGAAAGATGCAACATTAATCACAAACACTTATTCAAAGAAGCAGTATTATAAAGCATTGATTCCAGTCTCATCTTTGATTGGGGTTTACACTCAATCTTATATCTAGTATGTACAAGAATATTTACAGAGCTTATGAATATATCTACATTGAAATGTAGGTTTCACAATAATGGGCAGCAATGTGCTTAGATATATAGGTATACCGTACCACCCTCTTGTGCGCTTATGGTTCATATTTAGCTTACCAGGAATTTGCATGCAACTCATGATTGTGGTATAGTCTGTCCATGCAAAGAAGACATTCTGGCAAGATGGGAAAATTACTCCAGCTCGGACAATATTGGTTCAAAAGTGATAAATTTGGTCTTTAATTGTAGGAAACATTCTGCTCTACAATTTGAGACCAAATTTATAATTTTTGAATAAATATTGACCACTATGGAGTCATTTGTCGATCTTGTCAGAATGTCTTCTGTGCTTGGACAGACTGTAGGATAAAAATTACAGAATGGTTACATTATATTACGTTGTTTGAGCCTACTTTTTGGCAAGGTAAGTTGGATAGATGGATTACAATTATGATTGAATTTGGACAGTAGACTTTAAGTAGGTAACTATAGAGTTTGTATAGGCTTGAAGAAAAGATAGGATAAATTATAATTATAGATTTAGAGAAAAATAGCCTACAGATTTTCAGTACTGTACACATATTTATCTTTTAAATTGATGAATATTTATCTATTAATTTATTCATAAATAAATTGATATATTTAAAAAATTGGGAAAAAGAAGGCTAAGCTCTGACTGTATTCATCTCCTAAGTAATTTTGAAATTAGAATTGAAAGGTGCTCAATATCCGCTCTCATACGAAAACAATAATAATATTAATAATTCATATTTTTCAGTGATAATTCTAATGATTTCATCGAGTCTAATTGTTTGAAAAACAAATTTCACTCTAATAATTCATTTTTCCCATTGTTTTCAATGCAATTAAAAAGTGTAGCCTAATTGTAAATAACGTTAGCAATTCTCAATTGATTTTCTTAATGCTTCAAATTCTAATTTTATAGTCGACTTTGTGTCCTAACTACTAGGCCTAACCCTCTAAATAGCCAGTCAATTTTATCACCAGATTTTATCACCTATTTATGCTAAACAAGCTCATAGAGTAGTTTATCACTAGATAATGCTATCGAGGAACCGATTTGTAGAGTTTTCATGTATTTTTATGCACAGTAATTATTGATCTAGTAAGCCTACCTTGATAATTGAGACTAATATCCTAATAATAAATTAGCTTATGCTTAATTTATATGGTTATCTTCTCAATATTTAAGCCTAGGAACTTCTTGATAGCAGAAAGTTAGAGTGTGAAAATAGTCTATGTAGTTAGTGTTACCGTACTCAAGTTTCTCTTTTGTAAGAAAAGAGCTACATGCCTTGTAATTGGTTAGAAAGAGAGAAAAGAGTTCTACAGACTGAACACAACCGACTGCTTAGTATCATTGCGCTGCATTTGAGAGCCATTTGAAACAGTAGAACTGAGCCGCGAGATCTGGATTGAGTCGTCTGATAACTGATGGATTGGCACCCTCTGAAAAACAATTAGGCTACCATCAGTCATTCATTAACAATCTAGCTTTAAAAAAATAAAATCGAGCGAACTGAACTAATAAACTACCGGCACCAAAATATTGCGCTTCTCTGGTGATAATAGAAAATGTGAATAACTCTAAAAATCTCTAAAAAATTGATCAAACTGAAGATTCTTGAATTTGTATAGGTTGAAAGGCTTCTACACTTTGCTGTAAGTTATACTGGTATAATATTACTGTACGATAATTCTTCTAATAATAATCTGCATGAATTTATAACTGCTTATAGTGAATCCATGTTGTGATAGCCCACTTCAAATTGAATAATTTCTTACAAACCAAATAATGAATAATGAATAATTTGTGTGTCTAACCGTTCTCCCATAGAAACAATAATATTGTTTTTATTAATAAATATTATTTATTAGAGGTCACATTTGTATAAGAAATATACAATATGTAGCTTTGTTATTGAATAACAAATTTTGTGTTTAGTTATCTGTGGTGATTGAATTTATTGGTTTGGAAATAATTTATTGAATTTTATTGAGAAAAAGGAATTAATAGGAATTTTATATTGACTTTTAGATGAAAGAAACGAGAAAATCTTGAGAGAGCAATTAGTAAATCATAGAAGAATGGAATATACTTGGATAAGTTTGTGAAAATTTGTTTCTTCTACAACAACAATACTGATAGAGTAATTTTCCAATAGATTCTAATGATACATGAATGTGATAATGATGAGTATATAGAGCTATAGATGATGGGCTATAGAGAGAGCTATAGAGATGTAGAGACTCGATTATACAGTCTCTATAGGTATAGCTATAGTCAGACTATATCTAGTCGTGGAATGGTTCTACAATACGTTTCCCGAGATAATTAATTCCAATAATATTATTTTGAACTTGGGTCTCAGACATAAATTCAAATTCAAATTCCTTTATTCTCTGCAATAGATCATATTATTTCTAGATGAACAAACCCCAAAAATTTATAATTTTCAGAAGCAAGCGGTTGAATTGTTATTCACATAGTTATTAGATTTCAAAATAGCTTTTATTTTCCAAGCATTACATTGCAAAATAAGCTTTCATTTGCCAAGCTGGAAGCCTATGTGCAGACGCTCTGCTCGTATGATATACAAAAATGAATACAAAATTATAAATTCCATATTTTTAGCTCGATTATTCCAAAGTTAACTGTCCTTCAAACTTCTCTGTCCTCTAAAAATGCATCAAGTTATTTTTAATTGGTTTATAAATTTCATTTATTTGGGAAACCAAATTTAAGGGCTTAAATGTTTCTACTAATTCACATATCCTCAAGGCTCACCACTATCACCATCAGTCTAATGTGATATGTGACTCCAATCAAATTAAAACTCCTTCAAGTTAAAAAGTCTTATGATCAGATAAGCTACAATATACTTCGTTGAATATTCTACCCAATATGTAGAATGGAATACTTTTTATATTATTATATGAAGGAAAGTAGCGATATTCATATGGAAAGCATGTGCGGTAAACAATTTTGATGTATTGGAGAATCCAATAATATTGAGTATTGAGTGATAAGCTTTCAAAGCACCATTTACTCCTCTGTCATGCACCTGCTACCAGTCAAGCACGAATTTTTTGTATCTGAATGGCAAGCTAGTACTGTATTCCAAATTGACAGATTGATACTGATGGAAGCTAAAACATCTCATGTTTTCGAATGGAATTTTCTAGAATAAATATATCGGACATGAACACAAATCTCATATTTTTATTTATTTAGTGGCTTTGCTGTTTATTGAAATAAATATTTCATTGTATATTCAAATACAGAACGAAATGGGGAGAGATATTGATAAAATTTATTAAAAAAGTTGATTGAGAAAGGCATTTGCTTATTTTCTATCGTATCCTAATCCTATCGTTTTCTTTATCCTAATCTGGCCTACCAAACTTTGTCATACGAAGTTTAATCTTTCATGTGCCACAATTGTTCGAACCCTTCATAATTGGATTTTGTTCTAGGGAAACTGTGATCCAGTCTTTCCTAATTTTTTAAAAAATATTGTAAAAAATTGGTTTGTTCAAGTGTGGAATGATTATTTTCTATTTCAGCGTTTGGTTAAGACGTTGAGACCAACACCATTTGATTCAACCCAACATAGTCTGGTCTAGCAAAGAAGTCATTCTGTCTAGATGGAAAAATGACTCCAGATCGGTCAAAATTGGTTCAAAATTTGGTCTCAAATTGTAGAGCAGAATGCTTTCTACAATTTGAGACTAAATTCATAACTTGTGAAACAATATTGACCGAGCTGGAGTTATTTTCTCATCTTTTCAGAATGTCTTCTTTGCTTGATACCTAAAATATTCGAATTTAATCAGAACACTATTAACAGAGTAGGCTATAGTTACAGTTTGTTTGTTGATTTTGATTCCGTATAATAGACGAAAAAACAATAAGGGCAGAGGGAGAAGGGCATTTTGAGCAGCATGCAGCATGAGTTTTCCTGGCAGCGTAAGGCTGCAGCTGATTAGAGCTGCACAAGAGGCGGCTGCAGCGGCTGTCACTCAACATTGCGCAGCGAAATAGAGAGACTAGTGGTGCAGGTGGTAGTGTTTCCAGCCACAGACGAGCTACGCGCTCTCACCTGTCCGCCGACTCCACCAGCTCCGCCTCCCACGCCACGACGGTCCGTGCGCCTAGGGCGGATGTTGAACGCGCCGTACACAATCGGGTTCATGCACGAGTTAGTGCACGCGAATATGTAGAGGCCCTTCTGCAGTTTCTGGTCCACCTTTTGTGAGCCTTTGTGGTCGAAAAAGTGCCTGCAACACACAAACAACCGTTAATGTCTTTTTATAATTTAATAATCTATTATAATAATCTAAAGTTAAAAGTTGATTCCTAACTGAAATCAAGAGGATTGGAATAATTATTATCTAGTTCATCTAAGCAACAACACACCACCAATCTTTAATGTCATCTCTCAATTAAAAAAATTGAAAATAAAGGATCGAAGCAGGATATGATACATTATATGAAAACTTTCAACAAGTTGAAGTAAAGGAGAAAATATTACATTTTACATATCCTATGATTTAGAATCTCTACGAATCTCACCCAATAATGAACACAAGGCCAAGTGTTAATGGAAAGGATATATACTTATCCTTTCCAAAGAATATAAATTTTCATGTCCAAACTTCATGACGATACATAATTTGTTGTTAAATTTCTTCTTACAAAATGTATGTAAATAAAGAATTTGAACTCTAATTTGAATTCGCCGAGTGGGTGAAATACGAGATGGTTTCGAATTATCATATTATTCTTATTTTCATTATTAATTATTTTATTCTTAGTAGGTTGATTGTATTGTCAAATTCTACTATATTGGATATTGTTCTCCATCAAGCATTTCATTATCAAGAGTGAAATAAATGATTTGGATCATTTTTAATTGGATATGTATAGAGTATAACTTTGGGATGAAATTTCCAAACTTTGAGGGATTCATCAACTGAGCTTTCAATACCAAGGTCGGCACCTCGTTAAGAAAATGAATTTCATTCTCAGTTTAAGCATTTGTCAAACTTCCAAATAAATGTCTATGCTACTTTGATTAGGGAAATTTATAATTAGAGCCACCAAGTACCTACACAAACCCCACGATACATTATTATTGAATTATTAAACCAGCAACAAAAGAAAAAAATAAAAGTCATGGCAGGAGAATAGTAATGAATGTTTTAAAAACTGGGGGAAAAATGTTTATGAAGAAAAAACTTTAAATGAATTGAACTTCCTTACTTTTACGGCGTTAACTTCGGCCAATAATGAAACTTTTCGTTCGACGTTGGTCTCCAATAACAACAATTCGCTTAAGAATGAATTCTGATAGCTTTTCCTAATCTTTGCTTGCTGTCAATTGAAAGCCTAGGAGGGGGCGCTTCTAGAGCGGTTTGGTATTCTTGTTCATCGAAATCTGCTTAGAGGGAGGAGTACAAGAGTGGTTCGGTGAGGGGTGGTTGTCACAACGACTTGTCTAAATGCTTCCCATGAACTTTCGCTGCTGAACAGAAGCTTGGAAACTTCATTCATTCACAGCTGAAGTTTCCCTACGACGGGAAATACAAATAATAATGGAGATCGGCTCTCAACATCAACCGCAGCTACTCGATTGTCAATAAGAGCATTGACAAGGGACGCACTCACCGACTCACCAGCAGACAAAAGTTCTAAGGTCTGACCAAACTTTCACATCGCACAGTAATCATAATAGGCCCGCTATTTATCTTATTTTTGAAACATATTATTTCTTCAAGATAAGTGAGTGATTAATCTCCGTCGGAAATACCTCGACTTTTCGATTTTTTACCGTCCTTGTGAATGTACTGGAACTTAAACAGAACTTGGGTAACAATTAATTATGTGTATCCACCCACATAATTTGATCTGCACACATCATGCAAGAATCTACACACATCATGCAAGGATCTGCACACATCAAGTTATGTTCAATAGAGTTGGATTGGTTGGTACTTTAATGCAAAAAGAATGAGGACGGGAAAAACCTGACGTTCAACGATCATTGTTATTTCCTCCAGTGTTTGCAAATGAAAAATATAAAAAAACTTCTCATGCAGACAATACCACTGGCCTTTATTACAACTTACAAAAATACTAATTTTTGAGTATGAATGGAATAAATAAATCCAATTCCAATAAAAGTTACACTGATGTTGGGTTGCAGCATAGAGTAACTAGATCTAAATTTCTAATTATTTCAGGTTGCAACTAGGATCGACTACTATAATATAGTAGCCGTATAGGCTACTATAATCAGCTTATCCTATCCTACGCACCAATTTGTTCATCCTGTTATAAGATTATCTCGCTTATTGTAGCAAACTCGAATAATACTGTAGCTACCTATTTTCAACTACATTGATTGTTGTCTACTATTATTTGTGGCTATGATGATCATAATGTATGTTAGAACACACTTACATGGTCTTCCATCATAAATATTTAATATCAACAGATCAAATAAAATAATAACTAATCAACTAATATCAACTAAAAGTTGGGAAGGAGAGACGTTTTGGATTGGTGTTTCTATCGTACTTTGATCTCGTGAAAGAATGACGAATAATTTCTTCCCCGGTATCAAAGGAAACTTTTCCATTTTATTTCATCTATTCTTAACCGATTTTAGATTAAAAATGTGAGTCCAACATGTCAAAGAAATGAAAAGTATTCTGTTATTCAAACAAAACGTTTTCTAAACTTTTTAGAGTAACCTCTGAATTGATTCGATAAGCCTGGGTTTGGAGATACAGTACATATCGTAATCATATACTATAAACAATAAGTTTACTTGTTTCTGTAAAATGAATAAATAAAAAAAACCTTGGTTTCGAGGAACATTACATCTCGTAATCATCTCCACTTCTATCTGTATACCTATAGGCTATACCTCGAAATCAAATACCATTTCTATTTCTATCCAATTCTAGACAAGTCCACTCTTCCCCTGAGCATTCCCACAAATGAGAAGGTGATGAGATAAATATCTCCAATGACAGGTGGAATCATTCATCCAAGGTCGCCACAACTGCGCACAATAAAGTTCACGAGTCTCTAACGAGAGGTCAATCGGTTTCCTGGTGGCCATTACCGGGGAGAAAGAGGGTTGCATGAGTTATAATACTCCACAGCATTGAAGCAAAGATGGATGACGATTTGTCGGAAGAATAACAAAGATTGTGCTTGCTTCCTTATTGTTATAGTCCGCAAAAGCTGAAAAGACACTTAGCTAGATTACGTTCACATTGTATTTGCGTGTCTTCTCACACTATAATACAATGTTACACTACGAAGACACCCTGTTCCAATACGTTTACATTATATTTGCGTGTCTTCTCACACTCTGATACAATTTTACACTACGAAGACACTCTGTTTTAATGCGTTCAAATTGTAGCCGCGTGTCTTCTCAGGTATAACAGACCAGCACAAAGCGGCGATAGGCTGAAGCAGCTAACGAAGTCCCCGGAGCAATTTGTTTCCTTTCTTCTTCGATAATAAACAGCGATAATTTATCTACAATATAATGCAAGGACGGGGTGTATACTCTGTCCAAGCAAAGAAGACATTCTGGCAAGATAGGAAAATGACTCCAGCTCTGTCAATATTGGTTCAAAAATTATAAATTTGGTCTCAAAATGTAGATCAAAATGTTCCCTACAATTTGAGAACAAAATTGAAAATTTTGAACCAATATTGACCGAGCTAGAGTAATTTTCCATCTTGCCAGAATGTCTTCTATGCTTGAACAGACTATAGCAGCATACTGCTTTGTAACGCGTCAACCCACCAATGAAAAGGCTTGCTGCCCATTCGATCAAGGCCTTATTCTTCAGTTCGGAAATTAATTTCTTTGATATTATTGAAATTCTGCGTAGATAAAAACGTTATTTGATTGATTATTTATCATGATTATCATGTTCTCAAATAAAAAAACACAAGATTGGTAGGAAACTACATCAATATACAGTAATAATTAATCGGTTCAATAATAAATTCCCTTCGCATTTTATTAATATTATTGAACTTCTGTGTTAACAAGACTGTTAATTATTTTAATGTTCGAATCTCAAACTAAGAGAGAGTAGTTGATGAAAAATCTAAAGGAATATCTATTCATGGGAGAATGATAGAGTAGCAGTAGGCTGAAAAATAAGATGAGTAAACTGAAAAATTGTGCAAGTAACAACTCGTAAACTATATGGTAGCTTTCAGTTTCCAACTCTTTTCAAAATCTCTTAACTCATTGATCATAACTTGTTTGAAATACAGTATGAAAATGAGTTATGGTGACATGGAGAGTCAGTTAATTTAACAGGACTGTACAAGAAGAAAAAATTTTGAATTGAATTCAATTCACGAGAAAACGCAATAAAAAAAGTAATCTCGGATTTGAAGGCAGTATCTCAAAATCTCACAGCGATGAAATGTGTTGGTTGACAAAATTCTGCAGGCTAAATTTCTTCCCCAAATAAAGGCTCAAAACTCCATTTCATGGTCGAAATGTTTCTATTCCCTGATATAATTTAGTAATCTCTAGTCCCCCTGATTAAGATTTAATATCTCAATGCAACTCTCTCCTTTCCTAGGTTCATGTTATTTTGATGTCATTCTAAGTTCATCTTCCATGGTACAAAGTAATAAAATTTTAAGATTGTGTGCCGTATGATTCATAGTACGGAGCACGGTAAATACAGTGTGTTTCAGGAGAAATGTGCAATACTTCTCAGGCTGATACCTTACACCAAGTAGACAAAAAAGTTTCTTGGGACCAACTCCCAAAAACGCTTTATTACCGAGATAACAATGGCAAAAAATTTAGATTTTTCAAAAAAGATTTATTTTTCAAATTTATTAGAGGCTTTACTGAGGTTTTAAAATAATCAATTCCTATGTAAAACTAGCTGAGGAATTCAATGAAACCAGATCTAAGTTTGCATCTTCAACGCTATTGAGATAATTGGAAAAATATGCTAGAAAACGCCATTTTTCAACAATAAGGGTTATAACTGGATAAGGAATCATAAAATTGTATTTTTTATTGATGGTAGTTGAAGAGAGTCGGATTCTAAAGAAAAAGTTAAATGGCGGCGATTGTGTAAATCTTACCCAAATCTCAGAAATAGCGATCAAAAATCACAAAATTGATACTAAACATAGCACAAGTGATGAATTTGTGTTTAGTAGCGGTTTTGTGTTTTTTGATCGCTATTTCTGAGATTTAGAAAATCGCGACTCTCTTCAAGTTCCATTAATAAAAAATACAATTTTATGATTCCTTATCCAGTTATAACTCTTATTGTTGAAAAATGGCGTTTTCTAGCATATGTTTCCCAATTATCTCAATAACCGTTGAAGCTACAAACTTGGAACTGGTTACATTGAATTCATCAGCTAATTTTACATAGAAATTGATTATTCTAGAACCTCAATAAAGCCTCTAAAAAATTTATATATTTTGAAAAATCTCAATTTTTGGCCATTGCTATCTCGGTAACAAAGCGTTTTTGGGGGTTGGTCCCATGGAACTTTTTTGTCTACTTGGTGTAAGGAATCAGCCTGAGAAGTATTGCACATTCCTCCTGAAACACCCTGTATATTAAATATATTAAAGACATAAGTGACATTAACACTTGTATGATCAGTAGTTAAAATGAAGTAACAGAAGAATAAGCCATGCAGTGAAAATACAAGCATAATATACCTTGTTGTGCAATGAAAAGGACTTTTGCAACTCTATTTGAACAATTTAATTACAAGAAAATAGGTGCTCTCTCGATAAAGCCAAGACTATAAATTAAACTCGACGAAATTAGAGAATAAAATGGGACAGACGAAGGACATTCACATTGATTTCCACACACAGGCGAGCTAATTAGGCGAGTCTGGCCAGAAATAAATGGAATGATGGCGTCTGAGCATTTCCCAGCGTGGAAAATCTACATAAACAGAAAGAAGATTTTCCAGGTTGTGGAAAAAGGAGAAATTTTGTGGAAGAGGCAAAAACGGTTTCCTGGTTTCCTGGAAAAATAAGATATTACGCATTCTCCCTATTAAAATTCATTGTGTAACTTACTTACTTTCATATTCAACCAATTAAGAAATTATATGAGCTCCAACAAAACCTACTGGAGGAATATGATGTATAAAGCATCCTATATGACTAAATTCATCCTCAAGGCTGTAATATTCTGGTTGGCTATTATGGTTCGACTTATAGAGACTACAGGCTAATCACTCTGATTATACAGTCTCTATAGTTCGACTCATTTGTTTTAACTAATTTACATTTGAAATATGGAATGTTGCCTTGGATTTATTGACATAGCTCTTATTTTCTGATGATTGAATCGTTTAAGTAGAGTTTCATTTTATAAATTCAATAAATTTTTGTGAAAGTAATTTACAGATGATCTTTTGATCAGTATGTTGAGTACACTATGATCTGGAATTCATTGAGAATATCAACCTGTATTGATTTCCACTTATATTTTTAGGCTCTTCTGATTATTTTTGTTAGGGGAAATTTCAAAAATGTGTTTGTACTCAGCTTTTACAAAAGAAAGGCCATACAATAATTTTATTTACAAGTCACAAATAGAAGCTACGAAGTTACCCACAAAAGCTTGGTAACACACAGTATACACGATTATTGAAAAGGTACTGTTCATTCAAGATTTGTGATATACGTTCTCATTTTTGTATAAAAAATTAGATAATCATTATGATTATAACAGTATTAAAATTAGATTAAAATAACCATAAACACAACTATATAAATTTGGCATTTATTAAAACATAAAGATACACTTAGTTGTTACACCATAATCAATTCCTGGTAAAATGAACAAAAATAATGAGCAGAAGCATACGAAGCGAGCGAGCCAAACGATTTCATGTTTGATCAAGGTGAACGCCTGCCATTGGCCGAGAGATAAACCACTCCCACTGACTCCCACCTCCCACTTACACTTCACCTCCCATTATGGGAGGAGCTTGCTTGGCCAATAGCAAGCGTTCTTATTTCAACTACTACCCAAGAGAAACCCTTGCACAAGAGTAAACATTTTTCCTGCCCATAAATGTTACATTTACTGGAGATTGATGATGGTATAATAATAGATACTGGTAGTATAGTATAGACATACTTTTACACCATAACTACTACAAAAATGTCATATTCAAATTTATTCATTCACTCCAAATAGTTCACAAAATAAGATGATAAAAATAATTATTATGAATAAATAGAATGATATCACTTTCACTACAGAAACAAAAAACAGCAATAGAATATCATTGTTGAATGTTGTCTTCACAATATTTTAAGTGTAGTAAGATGTTTTCTGATTCAAATCGAAATCTAGAGTAAAGTTTCTGGTAAGAAAAGTCTGGACAATTAAAAAAAAAAAAACAAATGGAGAATTCTAAAATTCTATTTCAATTCTTAAATTCTAAAATGTCATGATTAACATGTAAAAATTGTGCTTCATGAAAATAAATTATCAATACATTACTGAAATCTAATAAATAATTAGTAGACTAATATACGTAATTCAACTACAGTAAATATCTGTATAGATAACTTACCACAGCGACATGAAGTAGTAAGGTGTCCAACAGATGAAGAACACTACAACTATAATTACAGTCATTTTTAGTGTTCTTCCTTTCGCTTTGCCCAGGAATCCCAGGCTGGATCGACGAAATCTGTCTGAAAAATGAATATTTCTGTTGGTGAATCATGATTTAGTAGATGAAATTGATCAATTTTATTGGGATAAGATGATATTGGCTTCTGTTCAACCTGTAGCTTTTTCGTCAGCTGCAAGATTTTCCAATGCAATAGAATAAACGTGATAGACGAACATAGTATGAGTGCAAATTTTCTCATACACACATATTCTTCGTTACATCAATTCATCTCCATATAACACGCTATATTCTGGTCGAGCAAAGAAGATACTCTGGATTGACGGGAAAATGACTCCAGCTCGATAAATATTGGTTCAAAAATTATAAATTTGTTCTCAAATATTGTAGAGTGGAATGTTTTCTACAATTTGAGACCAGATTGATAATTTTTTCAACAATATCGACCGAGCTGGAGTCATTTTTCCATCTTGCCAGAATGGCTTCTTTTCTCGACCAGACTTTACCATGTGTGCAATTTTGAAAAGAGCATTTTTGCAAAGCAGCAAGTTACATGAAAGTTTCGCCTTGGGATAGGAAACCGGAGTAAAGCAGGTGGAATAAGGAACGACATTCCGTATTCATAGATCTGAGGGAAGAGGTAACGAGTTGTGGGAATATAAAAGGCAAGCTAGTAAGGAATGCAAGGGAAATCAGGAACTGACATCGAAACGTACCAAACAAGTTTAAAAGTGTGTGAGAAATGAGAATACGTATCTTGTAGTTGGTAGTATGATATTGAATTGAGCGTCATTCAATACAACGTAATATTCACCTATTATGGTTAATTTTGAGATTTATGATCACTAAGGATTTGAATGATTCGTTGGAGTAAGTGATAACGCACCGGTCTGATAATCAAGAGAACCCGAGTTCGATTTTTAACCGGGGAACAATTTTTTGACCACAGCACAATCACATAGATACGGCCTTTCGGAGAGGATGATTGAATGAGAAATGACTACTACTTTTCAGATAGTCGTGACCGTGATCGGCGACTTATAAATTTTATTATTATAATTAAATATATATTTTTTTATAAATTTTTTTATAATTTATTTTTAATTTTATAAGTCGCCGGCAACGGCCACGACTATCTGAAAAGTAGTAGTCATTTCTCATCATCATATTATCAACATTATCCCTCTCATTACTCTCGCACAAAGATAACATTTCAAACTTAAACAAATTTCAAGATAAATAACTGAATCAGGAAAAAAAAACATTTTTTATTAATCTCAGTCTATATAATCACGCCTAATGACAGAGGTAATCTTGAGAATCAAAAGAAGTTTTTCACTGTACAAAGCTTGCAATATTTTCTAATTAATGAAAAACAATCATAAAACGAGATTATTGTCAATATATCATCAGTACTGTATTATCAATATTAATTTTAAATTAAAAATATAATTAACCGAGAATTGATTAATTAAATCAATATATGGTCTCATTTAATATAATGAGTTCCATTTTAGTCACCTGATTATTCACCTCATTTTAGTCACCCATTTTTTAAAAACTAGTATTGATAATGAGGGACTAGAACTTCATTATTTGTTGTATTTGATATTCACCCTACGCAAAAGCAGAGGAAGTGCGACTTTCATTCTTGAACCCTCAATCCACTTGGTAGTTCTTATTACTCAGCAAGATGTCGTCTCACTTTCCATTATTTACTGCTATTAGATTGATAGTGACACTCTCAATTTGCAGGGGCATTTGTCGATTTCTTTCCGCTTTTGATCGTTTTGAGCGACAAGACAACCAACGAAACGAGCAAAGTTTTGTTCCTTCCACATGAGAAGAATTTTTTCTTGGTTTCTACTAACGTATTCTTGCAGTTTTGACGTCTAGTGTGATCAGACTCCCCGATATTGAAGTTATATTTCATGGATGTTCCAGTGCTCTCATTCTGTTCAGATATCGTTCTGTTCGTATCGATGTGGGAATGAGAAATGTGAAAGATAAAACGAACCATATAAAGAACAGGAATGAGAAAAAGCTTCATATTATGTTTGTTTCAGGAATGGTAAAAGACTGTCATAAACATGACACTACACTCTTCTCCATAGGATTTTGTTACAGAGCAATCGTAAAGCAGCATGAAATATTTATGATAGGAGTTTCTTGAATAAATCTACGTTGTTCAGACTACTTTTTAGACATTGGATGAAGTAGGCTACTTGGATACAATAGAATAGAATACATAGTCTATGATATTACTGTATTTATGTACACTTCTATAGCCTAGAATATAGACACTGTATAATTTCTGATTATATACAGTCGCTATAGCCTAGATCCTAGATGCCTAGTATTCTTCACAACACTACACTGCATAGAACTCCTCTCCTACTTGGCTCTATAGTGATGCTAGGATAAACGCGCTGGTCTCAATTGACATTTTGAAAAGCTTTACGTCTCCCAGAATCCTGTATAAAAGTGCATACTGCGGAAGGTTTTTTAGAATGGCGCTTTGAAAACGATTGTTGTTTAACGTTTTTATGGGTTTATAGCTATCTAAATTTAACAGCTCTGCTGGGCATCGTACTCTTGGTCTCAACGTATTCTCGTAGTTTACCCAAGCAAATAAAAGAAGACATTCTGGCAAGATGGGAAAATGAATTCAGTTCGGTCAATATTGGTTAAAAAATCACAAAATTGGTTTCAAATTGTAAAGCAGAATGCTTTCTACAATTTGAGGCCAAATTTATAGTATGTACGTCAATGGCTCAACACCTCAACAGCCCAATGAAGGGCGTAGGCCTATCTAAGCCCATATGAAACAGGTTGCCTGTTTTGATAATGTGGCAACCAGTGAATATTATTCCCTTAACATATTCACTAACTTCATAATAGCATTTGAACCAATACTGACCGAGCTGCAGTCATTTTCACAGCTTGTCAGAATATCTTCTTCGCTTGGACAGAATATATCAACATATTCTTGGATACATACGTCAAATGACCCCACTATACATATTTAAAAAATCTTGTGACAATGTTCAAAAGGATACAAGGATTTCGAAGCATTTTCCGCAACCAAATCTTCTAGTAATTGTGAATTTTTTTCAAATAAATAAGAATAATAATTCGAATTTCCAGTTGAAATCGTGGAAAGTTATTATTGAAAAGTAGGAAACATTGAATGAAGAAAAAAACAAGGAAAATAGTAATTTCAACGCTTCTTTGAGCTGTTCTGAAAGAGGAAAATGCTGAACGTTGAGTAAATAGGACCTTTCATATTGGCTGGTGCTATTGACTGCCACTTATTGCGCCATTGCTTCCATGCCTACTGCCATTGCTGTTCTCACGTTTTTCTTCAGTTTCCATATTCAGATTTTTCTTTGTTCTTGGAAAATGTGAAAGAAGTAAACGAATGCAAAAAGAAACGATCAACTTTTCTACAGCTTTAGCGCTTTGAAACGCTTGATAAAATATGTTGCGACTCGCGCCCGCTTAATAAAAACTTTAATAGAGTTTCGTTTGGGCGAGACTGGAATAATTTACCATGGAATTATTAAATGCGATATTGGGTTCCAGAGCAGGCGCTATTGAAAAAATGATATACAAAGTTTTTCTCATTAGCTGATCGATCATCGCCTTTTGGAAAGAGATTAAGCAGATGCAGATTGAATTATCAGTTTTTATTGCTTTTTGAATGAAAGTAACCAAAAGCTTTCCAATTGGAGCTTAAAATGTTTCATCTTCCGATAAAATGTGCTTCTGTAGAAATAAACTGCATTGCAACTTAATTTACATTCATTTTTGTTTGAAATTTATTCCAACAAAGCACTGGCGGCTCGTGCCCACGAAACAGGTGAAGTGCCCGTATCTTTTACTGTACAACACTTCACCTATTTCGTGGGCACGAGCCACCATTGCAACAAAGCTATATAATTATTGTATAATTGTTCACTCTCATGTTCAGTAATATCAATATATAATAAAATTATTTTAACGATGGTAACTTACATGATAATTTGTTTGGATTAGAGTTCACAACGCCTGTGTTAATCGCTTAATAAAAGCATACATGATTGTGTTGAATAGCAAACCATAGACAACAATCGATCAAAAAACTAATTTGACGCTTAGAATGCGGTGTGGTATGTGGCGTGATTGTGATTGGTGTTTCCTGATGGATTTCCACACCAATGGTGAATGAAATTGTCTACATCACTCATTGACTGTTAATATAACCTGTAGTTGATACATCATTGCGGGGGTGGTTGGAATGCAATGAAGGATTAATTGGAAATAAAGACAACACAGTTGGAATGATTCAATTCAAATAATTCCAACGCAGCTTCCATGTTTATTACAGAACAGATAACAAATTCTATGAAATGAGAGGGTATTGGGAATTGAAATAGTTATGGTGAAAAATGGTTATAGAAACATAAGTTTCATGACAATCTAGACATTAATGATTTGCAATCTCTACTCAATTATTTCATTTACAGTGTACCAAATTACCAGGCCTATGCTGAAATATTATTCATTTTATTCGAATTTGCAAAAAGTAAATCCACACTATATTGAATAACCATGCTAAAAGATGATCTACTCTATTCAAATTTGCAATTATAGTGAAACTCATGTATTTGTATGTTATTTATGACAATGAGATTGATTATGATCATATTTCATGTTTTGTTGCCGTACTTAATAGTCAAATGCATTGCAATCTGTATAATCTATTTGTAGAATATTATAGAATGTAATTTGAAATATTAAGAACATTTATTTTCAAGTAGGCTACAGAATTTGTGAAAGTTTTTATTTTGTCATTGAATTTACCAATAGATGACATCAATTTTTCAAATTGACTTGTAGATTGAATATTGATTTTGGGAAGAGCTCTTGCATTCAGTCTTTATATTCAACCACCTGTATTGGCACGAGAGAACCGCCGTTGAATGCAATTCAATCTAAAAATGGGCGGAAAAACTCCAACCGAAGCTAGAGCAAACTACATTTTTGTGTTTTATTGATTCCAATACTTTTCTTTCTATCTCTGTTTTCTGCTTCAGGCAATACTGATGTAGGAGTTGCGGAAGAAGAAAACAAGAATTTTGTTGGATCAGCAAATGCGCGGAAGTTTGAAATAGTTGATCAGAGTTTTCTATATAAGAGTTTGTGATGAGAGTTCTCTAACAATTTAAGAAAAAATTGATTCAAGTGTAACTTCAAGATTGAAGTACTTTTTGAAAGTAAGATACAGATATAAGTATAACAAATTACCATAAAAATAGTAATACTCCACATGAAATGATTGAGTAGGTTGAAATAAAATTTGGTTATTTTAGCTGACGCCTATTAATATTTATTCACATATTTGAAAAATTACAATGAAGGGCAAAAACAATATTACTGGAACATTGGTAGAGGTGCCTTCTCTATATAATATGATAAGATGCCTTCTCTAATAGTGATACATAGTATCAGTACTTATAATTATTATGAATCACAGCCCCTGAAAAACTAAAAAAAACTTTCTTCCAAATTAATTCATCACTATTTCTGGGCCATCACTGTTAGGTGTGCCACCAGTATAATTTTTGTTTCATTAATGAGTAATCCCACCTATCATATAGCCTTCACGCAGCCCATCTGTTTTAACAATGACAAAGATGAGTCTATAATTCAAGCAGGGAGAGTTCAGTAATGCTGATGGTAAGACGTGTTCACACTAGACTTGAATGAGTTCATTTGATCTCCACGCAAATCATGATCAAGCCTCGTGTGAAAGCACCTGATCCTCCACATCAAATTACCAGAGCCAACATTGCCGACTGATACTAAATGAGCCGAGCCTTTTGTTTTGCTGAGTCATCAATCAGGTCGATTTGAATCGCGTTGCATACTGTCCTACTATAGTCTCATCAACCCGAATCTGTTCCATACTTAAGTCTGTCCAAGCAAAGAGGACCCTCTGGCAAGATGAGTAAATGACTCCAGTTCGGTCAATATTGGTTCAAAAATTATTGATCTGTTCTTAATTGTAGGAAACATTCTGATCTACAATTTAAGACCAAATCAATAATTTTTGAACCAATATTGACCGACCTGGAGTCATTTTCTCATCTTGCCAAAGGATCTTCTCTGCTTGGACAAAATATATGTTGCGTATTATGTACACTATAAAGGAGCAAGTGAATGATGACAATGTGTTATACCAGAAACGAAATTGGAGATACCATTCAAGTCATGATGATGGAGCTTCATTCATGAGTGGCTTAATACAAACCCCTTATTCTGATGTACCTCATTGATAATTATTATCAATAAAATTGAAATCGCTAATTGATTATAATATTATTATCATAAGTACTATAATCAATAGAATTTAAATGGCTTATTATTTATAATGGCTATCATTTATAAGAAATAATCACAGTTATTATAAATCGCAGCAATAGAGAAACTGAATGTTCGAATTTTGCGTACGCATGTAATGTACAATAGAAAAACATTATTTTCACAGTACTTGTCCTTGAGAGCAAAGTATTTTGATGGTTGTCATCCATAAAAAGTGAAACAGTTAGTTGATTAGTATAGAGCCATATACTTTCTTAGTATTAAAAGCCAAACGAATCAATATTGCTTCTTACATGACAAATTTTGTAGAAACAATTTGCAGGTGAATGCACATCTATTAAAATTGCTCGATCGGTTTCACGAAAGCCCTATTTCGACTGCCTTGAAACTATGTCATCTAACCACGCCAATAGGACGAGAACCGATAAACGAGTCTGACGTCAATACCATGACGTCATTTTATTATACTTCAGTTCAACTAGATTTTCGAGCAACAGGGCAATAGATTTATTTTCATAACTTCAATGTTTACTTCGACAAGCTCTCCTAGGTTGAGTGTCATCAATTTATTGCCAAAAACGAAGAAAAATGTCTCCGAACATTCACTGAATCCATCAACCGAAATAATCATCCCCACTCTTTTCGATTCATCTTCCTGTCAAGAAAAAGAATTTCTTTTCGAGAGCAAGAAGCAATCACTCCTAGCTAAGAAACAATAGTGGCTGATCACTATCGCCTCCACCATCTCTCTTACTTACTTCTGTCTCTCTCTTTCTCTCTTCGCCCCATTCACAATTTCCACTTGACATACATTCCTACTATTCGCTGATCACCGAGAACAATGCGGCTTTATAAGGGAAAGAGTCATCGTATCTATCTCATTCTTCCTCCATTGAGCACTCGTTCTTCACTCACAGTCGATGGCTGAGAAGTTTATACAAGAGTCAAACAGATGCTGAAACAATACTGTATAAACTTTCAGAAACGAAAACTAAGAAAGTGAAGTGGGAACGTTACATTATAGGAACGTCGAATTGGTTATATTGTATGTGGAATTCGCTATTTTTTGCGACTTATAATATGCGAATCAACACAACGTTCTCTTCACATTATTCATCTCAATGAAAACTTCAATCCTTCTTCCCGCAATATCTATTATATTTTTAGATTATTAATATCCATAAAAATTCAATATTTATTATGATCATTAGATTGAATAGCGTGTTATCATGATAATCATGTATCATGATATCATATAGCGTGTATCATGATAAATCCCACATCCTACTTTTAGAAGGCGACTTCTCTGCTCTGCACATTGCCTATACTTCGCCGTTCAACTATCGGAGTGTTTCCTCTCCTTTTTTGTACTGCTGACGCCAAAAAGTTAGCTGGTTTCGTCTCTTACTTGTGCGCTCCAACAGCTGATGTTGTCAATTTGAGTTGTCATTTAGCTGGGCTTGAGTATTGTATTTTTTAAATAGAAAGAGTCAATAAATGCATTAAATCAGCTGTTAGTAGGTTACTTGATCACTTACAAGATACATACGAAACCGGCTAACTATTCGGCGACAACTATACTTGTAAAGTGTAACCAATGTGAAAGTAAATTGGATACATATATAATCAATTGTTTCTTTCACAAGTCGTATGTTTCTGTTGAGTGCTACTGTAATAGTGTAATAGAAGATCAATCAAATTGAAACTGGTTTAGTTCAATTGATTTGCTTCAAGCGTATCAAAGAGAAGTGAAAGACCTCTTCAATTCGATAGACAAGGCGTTCAATTTCAATTGCTTTTTCGGACAAAAAACGTGTCACTAGTCTGTCCAATCAAAGACGACCTTTTGGCAAGATGGGAAAAACTCCAGCTCGTTCAATATTGGTTCAAAAATTATCAATTTGATCTCAAATTGTAGATTAGAATGTCTTCTACAATTCAAGACCCAATTTTGAATTCAGGAACCAATATTGACCGAGCTGGAGTCATTTTCCCATCTTGTTCGAATTTCTTCTTTGCTTGAAAAGACTATACCAGCATAACACTACGGATAAGTTGACAGGGCTCTCCATTTGTTAATTGTTTTAGTTAAATAATACAGAAACGCTCATCGGAGCATGACAACAAGTGGAACGTGGGATGAAGTGAATGAACATTGAAGTGGATGTGCATTGAATAGAGCGGGGGTGTTGTTAAAATCCCTCCCCCTTCCCCCTTCTTCCCTGTTTGCATCCCCTCCAACTATCCACCCCTCACCGCCCCTTCTTATCACAAGATTCACTTAATCTCGTTGTAGTCCGAAGCTCGTTACTGCCATGTAATAACCATGAAAAGCAGCTTAAAACGAAATCACTTTAATTGTTTCGAAATATTTCTGTCCTGAAAAGAGTTGCAAATTTATTCAGTTTGGGAAACTGAATGTAATATCTTGGCTACTTCTCGTCCGGGAGTTTCAGTTATTTCTTCTAAATATTCTGATGAGTTCGGCACTTGATTTTAAACAATAATTTTTGTATTTTAAAGTTTGGATTTATTTGTGCGTTTACTCGCTAATTATATCAGTCCTTTAAAAATTATTATTAATTAATCCCGGATCATCATTTCTTGGAATGGAAAACTTTTAACAAAAACAGAAATTTCAACTCAACCTTAATTTTTAGACCATATTCAAATTAAAATTGTTTTAGGAATACTGAGGGATATGCCTGTTCTTCTTTCCACTATGTTAGCTTGTTATTTGAAGAATGATTGAGATAAAGAATATCAACAATCAAATTGTTGGAAAACAGGGAGAATTATTGATTAAATTTTCTTTTTACATGTGAATTAAAAGTCTTTTGATATGAGTGTTTGTTACGAGTCTCTTCTAATCAATCTACATCTACAGGCTTCAATAATGACGCACGTTTTCAAGCATTGTATCCATCGCACCTCATGGTGAAAACATATGAGTATGTTTACATTCCATATACAAACCACATTCCATGGTCATGATACCATTGACAATTTGTGAAGATTATTCCATTATCATGGTCATAGTAGTAGGATGCCAAGCTGCGTTCAATAATAAATTAAGTGAACTTTAGTGAGGTGGTTGTAATAAAGATTTTTATGATAATTTCAATTATAATAATAGCATTATGTCTTCGTCTTAATGGGACAATTGAATACGTGGCAAAAACGTTTAACCCAATTTGTGGCTAATTGAAGCTCTTATTTCCATGGATTGAATTTAAGATCAAATTTACATTACTCTATATAATTAACAATTTGAAAATGGAATTAAATAAATGCAGAGAACTAAAAAGGATTAGTTCCCTGTTATAACTCTTCATGATTTAGGAAACTTACATATTGTTTGTATTGTTGATAATGTTGTGTTGTTTCTAGCCCTTGTTGAGATCACATCCATGTAGTTGAACCAAACTAAACCCCAATGAAAGCTTCACTGTACTGATTCCTCTGTTGCTGCAGTCTACATCATCCATTAAAAGCCGAATACACAAAAGCGTGAATTATGTTGTCGTTTGTGAATTTGGAGGCTTCCATTACGTACAAAACGTGTGATGGAGATTATAACTGCACTACTTCGTTGTATAGTTTGTCCAAGCAAAGAAGACATTCTGGCAAGATCGGAAAATGACTCGGTAAAAATTGGTTCGAAAACTATCAATTTAGTCTCAAATCGTAGGAAGCATTCTGATCTACAATTTGAGATCAAATTTATAATTTTTGATCCAATATTGATAGAGCTTGAATCATTTTTTCATCTTGCCACAATGTCTACTTTGCTTGGACAGACTATACTAATGCAGCCTTCAAATACGAATAGATTCAACATGTGAGTTTAGAGCTACAATTTTGAATTTTACCATGAGATTTATATGACAGGTTAGAGAGATTACTGTAGTATTCCACCTTCGTGAAATAGCATACCTTTTTTACTATTTAAAAAGTATATATAGTTCAAAAGTATAAATAGTAATAGTTCAATAGATGAGAGATAGAATAAAACATCTATATTGATGAGATGAGATAAGAGATAATAATAAAAACAGTGAGTTCCATGAGTGAGGTAATGGCAGTGGTTGTAATAAAGATTTTTATGATAATTTCAATAATAATAAGGTCTTTGTTGACAGATTCACTAATTTAAGAACTGAATTGCTTAATTAGATATTTTTAAAGTCATCATGTGTTGTTTGTATTGATAATATTATGATAATGCGTATTGTTTGATAATAATTATGCTACAAGAAAATGATACTACAGTGGAAAAATAGTGTGATTGTGAACATTTCTCTTATTGTACATTATTATAGAAGAATTGGTAAATTTATGAAGTTTTCTATCAACTTATTAAAAAGCCGCAATGATGAAAATTGAGTTTTTTGAAGGATAGTATTTCACATGATACTATCCTATAGGAGAATTTTCTACATGTATTCTACTATATTATATTTATATTACTATATATATATATTTTCAAATGTATATTATTGTAATCATGGCAATAGGTTTGATGTTCAATTCACATTTGAAAATGAATCCAAATAGTTGTGTTAAAATAAAAATACTGAGAGGGTGCTGTGACTTTCAACTTTTCATAAAAAAACATTGGAATAATGTTTCAACAAGTTATTATTATCAGCGTATGGCTTATTAGTGGGGACTTATGGCGAAGTTCCGCAGTCGACACAACAATAATTTCCCATGATGGAAAATTGTGATACTTCTTGATTTTATTTACAAGGATTGGAATTTTGGTGGTATTTTTCTGATTTTATAGAGCCAGAAACCCAAAAATCACAAGAATCACTAATGGAAAAAGTTGAAACACTTGAAAAGAAATGAGGTTTGAATATAAATTATTCGACATCAAACTAATTGAAGAAATCTTCATCCATAATCTATTTAGATTATAAAACTCTGAACATTTACGAATACATCAAAGTGTGCCACTTTTAAAAGTTTTTTGAAGTTTTTGAGGACAAGCAAAAGTCGATGATTAGTAGGAATGAAGTTCAAAAGGAGGAAAACTTTTCAAGGTGAAAGAGATGAAGAGGAAGAAATTGAGGAGTTTGAGAGGGAGAGCCTGATCAACAGGCAGCACGTGAAAAAGTATCCTACTACATGTCTCTAATCGACAGCTTCTCTCAAATGCCGACAGGTGTTAAAAGAGCCGCTTCACACTAGAGATAGTCTGTCCAAGCGAAAAAGGCATTCTGGCAAGTCCGAAAATTACTCCAGCTTGGTCAATACTGGTTTAAAAATCATAAATTTTATCCCAAATTGTAGGAAGCATTCTGATCTACAATTTAAGGCCAAATCAATAATTTTTGAACTAACATTGACCGACCCGGAGTCATTTTACCATCTTGCCAGAATGTCTTCTTTGCTTGGACAGACTAGTCGTCAGCTTGGATGAGAGGCCGTTTAATCACGAACGCAGCCCTCACGTTGTAATCGAGCGCTGAGGCAGGAAGAGCTGAGGCAGAACCACCTCAGCGCAACACTCAGATAACGAGGCAATTGTGCTTCAAAACGATTCTCGGATCCAGCCATGCTTCGAGTAGTCAATCCAGCTGTTCTGGATTTCAAAGGATGTTGAGACAAATGAAATTGATCTACAGGTAGAATTTGAGTGGTTTGATTTTTCCTTCGGCTTCAACGAACTAAATACTATTTATTTCTTTTAACATTATTATAATATCAATTTGTTATTATATAAATGTAATAAATAGATATTAATTTAAAATATTTACTGTATCACATTTTTAAATTCGTAAAAATACGTAGTGAAAAACAGGCATGTAGCCCTGAGAGGTTATGAAAAATTGAGTAAAATTTTTTAGATTGTGTCAAAATTTCTGTCCAAGCAATGATGTTTGGTTGAGCCAGGACCTCCTAAATACCTGGTAAGGAGGTTCTGTTTCAGCCTATCGATAATAACATGATTTGGGAGTTTGAAAAACGGGCTTTCATATTATTATATTGTAGCATTTATTATTCCACTCCCGAAATTAGATTAGACTTTTATGTCTAAATTGAGTTCATTTCTCACCACCGAAGATCCGACCTGTAGGAATTAGTCAAGTGAATTGATGCAGTGGATGACGTTAAATACTCAAATGCTTCAAAGTTATCAATTTTATTGAGGATCAAAGGTTGGTTTAGGAAATAGTAGTCTACATAGGTAACACGTGGAACACTATGCTTGTGGTGGTATGGATGTTATATCTAGAGTATTAGATAAAAACCTACAGTATCCGGAGCAGAGCTCGACAGAAATAAAATCTCACACACAAATCTCAAATCAAAGTGAGAAAAATAGAATTGGATTCAAGATGTAACAAATTTTTAATATCGGATCATTTCAATTTTAGCACGATCACCGATCGTCAAATTTCCTTTGTTACAAGAAATATTGACCTGTTACCAAACTTTTTACCCACCCTGTATGAAACATATTCTAGGAACACATAATCTTGAATTCGAACCCATATATTTAGGTGGTTAATACAATGAAAAATATGGAGTTCTTGGAAAACGTCATACATGTCATACATGATAAATCCGATTATAGACCATCATATTAAAATTTTAAATGTGAGATCAGTACGTGTGGGTAGAAATAGGGATTTAGTGAGACAAAACCTGTATTTTATCAACGACACAGTTTGAAAGGTATTAATATAAAGCAGGCCACCATCATTCATTCTGTATAAGGTTGACGCTTATCAATGAAGTGCAGGTTTATCGAGATGTGTGCAGCTACTATAGTCTGTCCAAGCAAAGAAGACACTCTGGCAAGATGGGAAAACGACTTCAACTCGGTCAATACTGGTTCAAAAATTATATATTTAAACTCAAATTGTACATATGAATGTTCTCTACAATTTGAGACCAAATTGATAATTTTTCAACCAGTATTGACCGAGCTGAAGTCATTTTTCCATCCTGCCAGAGTATCTTCTTTGCTTGGACAGACTATACCTTGGACAGACTGTACAGTAATCAATGGAAAGGGAAATACTGTGAAGCTTAATATACTTATGAGAGGAGAAATTTATTTTACTGGTAACAAAATTGATGGATGGACTATGGACAAAATACATGTGCGAACCGCTATCGTAAACGTTGGTTATTGGAGAGAGAGATAATCAGGAAATGGATAGGAATGATAATTAAGAAATGGATGAGAAAGATGATTAGGAAATGTATAGGAAAGATAACTAAAGAAAATGGGAGAAAATGGATAGGAAAGATAAGAAGGAAATGGATGAAAGTGATAATTAGAAAATGGATTAGGAAAGGGATTGCTGGAAAAAGGAAATGTGATCGATAACACGTTTTGTGGGAAAATGAAACTTTCCCCAATGAAACTAAGTTACAATGAAAAAATTTTTTCAATTGTATCAAGTTACTTATTGCCATCTTGTTCTATTAATTATTCCAATCTATGACATAATGTGAAATCCACTAAACAAGTGATAATGCATTTTGAAAGTGGGAGAAAATTGAGTCTATAATATTTTTCATAGAACTTCTGGAATTTAGAAACTTTCCAACAAAAAAGAAGGACACAACTCTTCTTCCTCCCACAGCTCTAATGGCGGTGCTGTGAATAATGATTGTGGAAAAAACCTCAGTTGGATGTGTGCATCATGAATCATCATGTCAGCTATGGGCATGAGAATAGTAGCGGACCAATGTTGGAAAGTATTAGAAAAGGATGGCCAACTTTTTCAGTCACACTTCCAACTCCTAATGCAATGTCAGGAACTAGAAAAGGAGGGAAAACCTTTTTATATATAGACACACTTCAAACTCCAAATGTACTTGTAAATTGATTGTATCGGGTGCGTGAGAGAAGGCGGACGTTTTTCAGACGGGGAGTACTCTTTTCTCCGTCACCAAGAGTGGTGAGGATGACACTGGCGATTACACGGAGGATTATAGTGGTGGCGTTTGACACTTTATTGCCGGGTTTTTCCAAGCACACTCAAAGTTGAGGGACCCTCAAATTTTTATGAACAGCTGACATTTTCTATGATAAGTATAGGAAATGTAGTAAACTGTAGTAAACTCGAGGGTCCCTCAAATTTGAGTGTGCTTGGAAAAACCGGGCATAGATCTTACATTTTCTTGTGTTCTAATTCCAGTTTTCGTCAATAATGTTCATTCATTAAAAAAAAAATATTGGGTACTCTAATAATTGTTCTAAATTTTTTAAACTCCATTTTGATACTGATATTGAACAATATAGATTACTGTTATACATTTCAATTATTGTTATTGGCCGACTTGAGGTAAATTCAAGAATCCACCGAAAATTAAAATTTATTCAGTATGAGCACAAATAAAATAATGTTTATCTTGTGAAGATAGATAGATCTTTTCTGTTACGAGTCAAGACTTCCAAAATATAATACTGAACATGGTGTTTTTTGTAGATACTTTATAGTACTATTAACATACGACTTTAATGAATTTTAAAATACATTTTTGAAGATACTATATAGTTCTATTGGAATATGGATGTTTCAAAAGTAGTTAAGCAGCTGGATATTATGTCGACATAATGCAGACTTCCAAATTTTTTTACAAAATAGTTTTATTGCAGCAGTCCTATATGGATGCTTCAGAAAGTAGTTGAACTACTAGATATGTCAACATCATGAAGACTTCTAAAGTTTTATACAAAATAGTTTTATAGTAGCGATAGTCCTATTGAATTATGGATATTTCAGAAGTAATTGAACAGCTAGATCTGCTAGATATGAAGATATGTCAACATCACTTATACTTCCAAAATATTGTACATAATAGTGTTATCGCAGCTATAGTCCTATTAAAATATGGATGTTTCAAAAGTGAGTGAACAGCTAGATATGTCAACATCATGAATCCTGATTACCACTTTCCGGACAGTTTGCAACTAGAGTAATCAAATCGGACAGCTCAATTCATCACAAAAGTCAACAAGCGTTGCTCTCGCAGCGGAATAAAAGGTCACTGGGTTTTCCACTGCTTTTTTATGTACACGATAATCCATTTTAGAAGTTGCAGCGTGACACAAAGTTGTGAAGAATTCCAAATCGAGAGAAAACTTCAACTTAAATTCCCCTCGTTCGATATCTATTGATTCGGTGAAAAAAATGCTAGTACAAAGTTTCAGAATTTTACGTCATCCGGTTTCTATACCATTGGAAGCGATGGTATAGTCTGTCTAGCAAAGAAGACATTCTGACACGATGGGAAAATGACTCCATCTCGATCAATATTGGTTCAAAAGTTGAAAATTTTGTCTCAAATTGTAGAAAACGTACTAATCTACAATTTGAAACCAAATGTATAATTTTTGAACCAATATTGGCCGAGCTGGAGTCATTTTTCCATCTTGTGAGAATGTCTTCTTTGCTTGGACAAACTATACCACGTCTACTGTAGCTCTTTTTGTCCCGACCTTTTTAGTATTCAATGTGAGAAAATACTTCCCAAGTGCTTGTATTGACTGTGGTTTGCAAACAAACATAGATGTCTGAAGGGAATTTCAACGAGAATGTTTGAAACAGTAATTCTGTGGATTTAGGATTTTTGCTTGCTTCACGATGTCCTACTGACTGCTACATGTGGTATGATCAAAAACTGAAAAAAAATTTTTTCCAACAGTCTTAGCGCTGAATTGGTTATTGGTACGCAAACAGCCTATAAGCGATTTTCTAACATAGACATTGACTATTCCTTGTGGAATATCTTGGACATTTCTTGCTCTTGAAATGTTAAAAGGATGGGCTGGAGATTGAGTTAGCAAATTTCAGTTAGATTTTTAACTCTCCATGGATGTAGCTCGTCACACGCAAAATATGTGAAGAAACAAAGAATTCTCAATGTTTCCCAGTGTGAAAAAATGTATCCTTCTAGAAACTTTTTTAAAAATGATGTCATTCTAAGCAAACTTTCTAGAACAAGAGGCTGCTTCTTAGAAATATAAATAACATTGAAATTTGTTGCATGTGTGTATTGCTAGATATTAATATAATATATTATATATATTGCAATTTCTTGACAATTCGAATTCAATAAATTGATATGAGTTCTACATTTTCCAGCAAGATACAAATTTAGTACAGTATACACATTTTACACAACTTTTTCATTAAAAAAAAAATAATTTAGATTGAGTAACAACTCTTCTCAATAGAGATATCTATAGAGACTGTATATATACAGTGTATAATCTGTCTCTATAGAGTATAGACAGATCTATTGAAGAAAAATCAAGGAATACAAGAAACGAGCTACAAGTACATATATATGAATGTCAAATCAATAAGAAGCTATCAATTTTCTCAAAAGAAGCTATCAACACTATTACTGAGGAAACATAAGTAATCTCAATGACAAATTTCATGCAAACGTTGATAATGAATTACTATTGTGATAATATTTCCAAAAATTCTTATTGATTAAAATGTGAAATTATTTGAATTTTCAACTGACCTCCTTTAGCTTCCCTAGAGCGACGGTAGATCTCGCCCAGAATCGAGGCGTAGCAGAATAGAATGACAAAGAAGGGAAGGCAGTACATCATCAGCATACCGAACACGAAGTACATGAATTCCTGCGTGCTTGGTGTCTTGGCATCCTGCGCAAACCATATGGTAATGCACTGCTCGAACCATGGCACGAAAGGGTGAGCCTGCACCCTAAATACCAGCATCTGAAATCAAGTTGATCAAAAATCTTTATTCATATTTCAATCAAATGTCGATGTACCACTGATTAATTGAAAAATGGAGATGCCGGTTTCGGTTGCTACACCAATATCAATTAAAACTCTGAATAATTAAAATCGAAGTACCCTTTTTCAAATATTTTAAAAGGGTACTTTTATTTTAATTATTCAAAGTTCTAACGAATACAGTAGCCCTACGTGAAAATAAGTACCAATATCAATCTCTGGTAAACATTAGTGCCAGAGATTGAAACTCTGGAGTTTACCTAAGATTGATAATGGTGTAGCAACCAAAACCGGTATCTCGATTTTTTCATTAATCAGTGGTTTATCAACATCGTATTTTCATTTGATATGAATAATCACCACAATATCACCTTCACAACTATTCAAAAAGTCATATTTTAATGAATAACAATATTGTCAATAATTATTATGAATAATTGTTTGGGAATATAGAGGTATAGAATTAAATCAAAAGTCTCTTTTTTGATTACTTGTTGTATACTTTGTATACTTCTATAGATACATAAATCGAAGAGGAAGAAAAGTCGAACTAATCAACCTTTCAATCATATTTGAGAAATAATACTGATACTGCATTGATGCATATCTGCTTATGTTGGGTGTGAATTTGCAAAAGTGATGTGAAATGAACGTTTTCACGAAATCTGAAGTTATTCATTGTCTGAAGTTGCAGAAGTTCAAGAGTATTTCCAAAAGTGAAAAATTTGACTGTAGTACATATGTGATAGTGACGAATAGAAGTAATAGTACTTTTCACTTTCAGAACAAGAGTCGATTTGGCAATAAATTCTCAAATCTCAGCACGTGAGAGGTCAGTACCACTGAAGAACTGCTTTCTTTGTAGTGAAACAAACAAGTTATCGCAATCATAAAGATTTATAGCACGAATTTTTCTGATAAAATGGATGAAACCACGAAATCCTTGGGGATGGGGAAGAAAGGAATCCAAAATAGTTGAAGGAATTCCAGACTTGAGATGGAAAATTTTACTGCAAGACTTTTCTTGTTTGTGTCCGGGATAACAATGAATAAATTAGCATATTTATGGAGGTATTCAAATTATGATATTATTCATCTGAAAAAGCTTTTTTCTCAGTGTTGAGTTTTATTTGTTGGGTTTGAGGTGATATTAAGAGGTCGGGAATAAAAGATGAATAGTTAGTATTGCTGAAGCTGAGTAAAATCTTATTAAGATGGGAATTTTAGTTTATACATTATATCTAATCATTCTCTATGTGACTATACTTATCATATGTCTGGAATAAGAAATGAATGCTTAGTTTTGCTGGAACTCTTGAAGGGACGAACATCTTTCATTATCTTATTATTAGTAAATGAATTCAAATCTTCACGTTAAACCTATTAATTTTAATTTGTTTATAAAGTATCATTTCCCATGAATATACAGGGTGTTTCAGGAGGAATGTGCAATACTTCTCAGGCTGATTCCTCACACCAAGTAGACAAAAAAGTTCCATGGGACCAACCCCCAAAAACGCTTTGTTAACGAGATAACAATGACGGAAAATTGAGATTTTTTAAAACATATTAATTTTTCTAATTCCTTAGAGGCTTCACTCAGGTTCTAAAATAATCAATTCCTATGTAAAATTAGCTGATGAATTTAATGGGACCAGTTTCAAGTTTGTAACTTCAACGGTTATTGAGATAATTGGAAAAATATGCTAAAAAACGCAATTTTTCAACAATAAGGGTTATAACTAAATAAGGAATCATTAATTTGTATTTTTTTATTAATGGAAGTTGAAGAGAGTCGGATTCTGAAGGAAAAGTTGAATGGCGGCGATTGTGTAAATCTCACCCTAATCTCAGAAACAGCGATCGAAAATCGAAAAGTGACAAAACATAGCACAAGTGATAAACTTGTGTATAGTAGCGAATTTGCGATTTTCGATCGCTATTTCTGAGATTAGGGTAAGATTTACAGAATCACCGCCATTCAACTTTTTCTTTAGAATCCGACTCTCTTCAACTTCCATTAATAAAAAAAATTTATGATTCCTTATCCAGTTATTACCCTTATTGTTGAAAAATGGCGGTTTTTTAACATATTTCTTCAATTATCTCAATAACCGTTGAAGTTACAGACTACAGACTGGTTTAATTGAATTCCTCAGCTAATTTTACATGGGAATTGTTTATTATAGAACCTTACTAAAGCCTCTAAAAATTAGAAAAATTGATATATTTTAAAAAATCTCAATTTTCCGCCATTGTTATCTCGGTAACAAAGCGTTTTTGGGGGTTGGTCCGATGGAACTTTTTTGTCTACTTGGTGTAAGGAATCAGCCTGAGAAGTTTTGCACATTCCTCCTGAAACACCCTGTATACCATAAAAAACTCATTGTTCATTAGAGAAGAAAAAATGTGATGTCAATCAATGTTGCTGGAAGTAAAATTAATGATAAATAGAAGTATGTTAGAAATATTAGTAGATTTTGAAAGTCAGTGAGAACGAAGAGAGCTAGCTAAATTAAGATCTATATTATTGATAATTTGAGATAATTTTTATCTAGCGAAACTCCTTCTGCTGCAAGGATAGATATTTTGGAGAATCGTGTGTGAATAAGTTCTGCTATTACTAAGGGTTAAGATTTTATTTTAATTCCTGAATAATTTCATGATAATGAAAGAATGTTAATTGTTGATTAATTTCCTATTATTATGATGAGATGTTTCTCTTTCACAATGTTCGAGAAATCTGGAGCCACACATATTCTTACTTTGCTAATACAATACTCATTGCTAATGCTAATAATACTGTATAATCACTAGATATAACGGAGGTGTCCTTTGATAAAAGTGCTTAAGGCTTCTATGTTCTCTCAATGCCGCCTCCTCATAATTATTATATTTCAACTCAACTATCATTCCCAGTACTTGGAGGGTTCTCAAATTTTATTAGGGTTGCCTTTCAGGAAACCTCTAGAACTTTTCAGGGATTCTGGAAATAAGGTTGGGAGTTCCAACAAAGAGAAACAATCATATTTCTCATTCAAACAATGATAATACTCTCCTCATCCACTTTTGAGACCAGCTTATCCACAAAGAATGTACGAGTCTGGAGTCCGGAGAGTACTTGAGAACTCTTTGTCAAGACTCTTCAAATAATATAACATTCCCTGCACAGATTATTCGGTCAAGAACCAATTCCCGGACACTTCAGCGTCTGTTTCAGGTACAATCAGGTCCAATCAAAGAAGACATTCTGGCAAAATGGGAAATGACTCCAGCTCGGTCAATATTGGTTCAAAAATTATAAATTTAGTCTCAAATTGTAGATCAGAATGTTTCCTACAATTTGAAACAAAGTTTATAATCTTTGAACAAATATTGACCGAGTGGAGTTATTTCCCCATCTTGCCAGAATGTCTTATTCTTTTCTTGCGGGCAGACTATACTTTGATGCAGCCCATGCGTTATGTAGACTATATAATATAGAGCAGACTCCTCAAGTTTCAAAATTAAATTCAAAATATGGAATTTAATGCAATAATAATATTATTACCTGTGGTAAACTGCACAATACTGATCCAATCCAAGCACAGCTCAGCATAATTTTGCCTCTTCTGTCATTTGATAGATTCATCGGCTTCAGCACTGCGAAATACCTACGAAAATCAAAAGATATATTTATAGAATTGAAATAAATTCACCAGACAGAACAAGAGACACAAATTCTAGAATACCTTCCTCCCAATTTTGATGAATTGATATTAAAAATCGAGGTTATTTCACAATTGAACTCAAATTAATAACAAATTATGACTGCTGAAGGTGAAAAACTATAAATCATGAATACAAAATTAAGAAGGTTGATATGAGAGTCAATAAGCATCAAAGATGAAAGTAAAATCATTTCAAATATTGAATTTATTTCAACCTAAATTTTTCAACCCAAAATTAATAGATTAATGGAAGTGGATGATAGGTTATCCCTTCGATTGAAGAATCAATCCATAAAGAATTAAGTGGAAAATATATTCATTCAGTTTTTATTAACATTATTGTCAACGAAGCTTTACGTTAAAATGCAATAATTTGTTCAATTCATTCAAGTTTCATACAGTGTTCCTCTGTTCATAGATCAAATTGATGAATTGGCCTCGACGAATTACCTCATTTAAGGGCATTAAGGCGATAGGACTCAATATTATTGGCTTTCTTGCAACTAACAATTATTGGTCAATTAATTAATCTTTGTCAAACTTAGCCTACACTGAAATAATAGGAATCTCGCAAAATCATGAATTGAAATATGACAGTACTTTACTGGATAAAGTGTCAAAGTAAGAGCAAAAAAAGAATGAACATAAATTCACAACAACTCCCATTCTCGTTTCTGTTTTTAGTACTCTGAACTGCAGTCTGCAATGCGTTTTCACAAATACAGTTGAATTGTGTACTCCTCCCCTGAATGGAGTGGTACGTAGGTTCATCTTTGTTGATAATTAATTATTCTCTATCCTCCTATCCACAAAAATGCAAATACTTTGTAATCTATGCTACATTAACTGGAGACGAGGCGATTTTTTCAAACCTAGTTAGTCTAATCTGGGTTTGCATCCGACTTTCTCAAAGAAGGAGCTCACCAGAGTAAAGTTAAAAAACAACAACAAATACGTTTAATTCTGTGGAAAATATTAGTGACCAGTGCCTGTTTCAAATGGAACAATAAAAAAGTGAGATATATCCAGTCAATATTATCTTAGACTAACCACTATTAGTAGACACTGGCGGCTCGTGCCCACGAACTAGGTTAAGTGCTGTACAGTAAAAGATACAAGAACTTCACCTGTTTCGTGGGCACGAGCCGCCAGTGTTAGTAGATTGTCTAACTATTAACTACTACTAAGAGTAGATTGTCTCTAATATTATGTAAAAGATACATTTTAAATTTTTGATAGTTGAATCCATCGAATAATATAGCTTTTCAATTCTGTTGTCCAATATAATTATTTGCACTGGCAGATGTCTTCAATACTTCTCACAACTTTCTTCTCATTTGATTTATTTTTAAATTTACAAATTTTACAAGATCTTCGAATTTTATTTTTTCTTTCATCTTGTTCATCTAAATAGAAGGTAATTAAGCCGTGAAAACTCAGCTTTGCAGCATTTTTAGAGTTCACAATAAGAAAACTGGCGGGTGAGCCAGCTAGCTGATCATAGCAGCTCTGTCTTTTCTACCATCTTCCTTTTTCTCCAACACTATAAACTATTATACTCTTCCAGCTTAGCATTAGCAATACATTTGTGAAACACAGACACAAGTTTGTGTCACGCACAGGTTTTTGCAAACCCATGTGACACCAAATCAAATTTTATTGTAATTTTTGTTCTATGTAATTTTGCAAATAAAAATTTCTGAATTTCTGAAGTCCAAAACGTATATTAAAGTAGCATCAGTCGCCAACTCCTAGTATTTTCGTTGGTAACTCTATTATATCAAAATCATCTTTAATATCAATAATGTTATTGAATTCATCAATAAAGAAGCGATATTCTACAGTTGAACGCATGGAAATAGTCCAGAGGAAACTGGAACACTAATCCCCTCTCAACCCTCCGCACTCATAGACGTAACTATTTCGTCAGGTTTTCTACGAAAATAAAAATCAATTTTTATTTATAATCAGCTATTATATAGATAAGCAACGTTGTCTCGCTAGACTATTTTACTGCGTTAAACTCTAGTTATAACATGATTATCAATTAGGTTATTGAGGGCCTAAGGCCCGCTTTCCTGAACAAATGGATGGAAGTCAATCAAAATTCCGAAGTTGACCGGAACGCCCTTTATCTAGACGTAGTTGAATAAAACTTCAAATAATTAAAATCAAAGTACCCTTTTTTTAGAAAATATTTTTATTTTCTGAAAAAAGGTAGGCTACTTCGATTTTACTTATTTTAAGTTTTAACGAATACAGTAGCCCTAAGAGAAAATAAGTATTGGGTAGTTGAATAAATTATCTCCAAATGATTCGAATAGGGGGATTCCAAACACACGACACGACGGTCACCCGTAAGAGCCAATCACAGCTCTTGTTGTTTAAGCTCAAGGACAAGAAGAAAGCTGGGATTAACACTTACAAATGGCCGTAATGTTAAGTAATTATATTGGTATTCAGTAATCACATTGTAATAATTATCAATATTTTCAAGTTAAAGTTTCTGTAATTTCAATTTGAGGCTTAAAAATTAATTTTAATTTGATGTATAAAACAATATTTTGTTCTTTTTTTGTGAAATCTTGTTTTACTGATTTGTTAATGAATCTTTCTTTCTTTTTTCCAAATTTACCTGTCAAGGTTGAGGTTGAAAAAGTATGCAACCGAAATTTTGAGCTTGGAAATTTCAAGTGTAAGTTGATATTTTAAAAACTTTTTATGTATTTTTTGGTGTTATTCTTATTTTTCAATGAACATACAAAATTCAAAATCATAGTTTCCATTTTTTGAGTGTGAAATTTGTGAATAGTGATAGTGATCAAGAAACAAGTGCACATAACCTCTATTTTTCAAACTTATTCATCTGAATTTGGGGAAAGAACGTTTTGGACTGTATTGTCTGTGTTTTTACCCTTATAATATCTCAACCCTTCATTGTAATATCTCAAATAATAAAATAAAATGTTGTTCTCATTTTGTGGAATTTTGTTTTACTGATTCGGTAATAAACCTTTCTTTCTTCTTCTCCTTCCTCTAAAATTTACCTGTCAATGCTGATACAGACTAGGACGAATGATGACTGAAAAAGGCCGAAGGTGCGGAAGAAGGCCATGATTCGACACCAGGCGTCCCCCGCCCACCACATCACGGTCGCCGACCATGCGATCTCACACGGCATCAGCAGAAAAGTCACCTGATCAAACACATAAGAATAAAATCTTGAATTAAACGAAATAGGAAACTGTTACGTGAGAACGATATTAATAGAATAAATAGAAGAAAATCTATTCATTTCGTATGTTATTGACATTGTAACTATTTATTCATCATAAATTATTGTGTTCTTTGTTTGATTCGCCATTTTGTAGCAGTATTTACACTAAGGGTTGAGAACCGATATTGGTAGAAGTTTGAACCAATCACAGGGTACGTCTGCCATTGACCTAGACAACCTCCTCCCCGATAAGCGGTTTATGCTCTTCACTTCAAATTTTAGTTAACCAGAGATTTATTATGGTGTAACAACCGAGACCAGTATCTCAATGTCTTATAAACGAGTGGTCTGAAAATACGGGTATCTTGTCTTTTATGGATATTTACAGTACTAGTTCAGTACAGTATGTGAATATCACCTTATCCTTGGAGTGAATCGTAGCTAAGCAGGAGTATAAATGCAACCCGCAGTACAAGCTAGAAGCAGTACAAGCTAGAAGCAGTACAAGCTAGAAGCAGTACAAGCTAGAAGCGGTACAAGCTAGAAGCAGTACAAGCTAGAAGCAGTACAAGCTAGAAGCAGTACAAGCTAGAGTTAGTAGGCCTATAGCCTACTAACTGGATTAATAATACAGAATACAGAAGACATCTGAAATATCATAGATTCACTGAATATAAAAGAAATACTAAAAATATTTAGTTCTGTTCTATCTTCTTCAAACCGATTGATTAGTGATTTCGAGTATAGGTAGTAGTAATGAAAGGTAGGAGTGTAGTGATAATCAGGCTAGATTTTTGTCATTAAATTGTTCGTTTATAGTAGGCTTTTTCTTTTTATACATTGATAGAATGTTGACTATTGACTGAAATATTTGGGTTAAAATGCCGTTTATAGGTTACAAATTATAATTATCATGCATGAACCTCCTTGTTATTAGGATACATGTTGAAACAACGTTTGAAAAGTTTCTTCCACTTAAAACGAAGACTCTCATACAATGATTTAGAACCTGGATTTATTTTCCATAGAATAGAAAATGGTAATCGAGGGAAGTATTTACGTCTCGATAAATGGGATGTAAATTATATTTTTCAGTGATGGAAACATAAAATAGGAAGAGATTCTAAAGATTTAATCCATTTTTTCAAGCAGAGATCTTTAGTGGAGCTGTCCTTCTATTCTGTCAGAAACTCGATTTTATAATTTATTTATTATTTCATTGAGAAATCGATTTGAAAATTTAATTAGCTCTTTGAATTCATTCGTATGCAATAGAATTCTATTCGTTTGTTAGTTGGAAAAATCTGCCCAAATCTAATAAAAAAACTGGAAATATTCAGCATCCCTTCTCTTTTAAGCATGAGAATAATTGATTGTATGAAATTCAATTTTCTAGCGAATAATAATAAATTGACAAAATCGGCGAGTGAGAATGCAAAGCCTTGTCTGTTATAAAAATAGAATTCATCGCAAACAGATACGACCCAGCGACCAGCCAATCACAGGCGGGCATTCTCTGAGCCAGATACAATAGCGTTCTTTCGTTACCGTAATTGAATTTTGATCGCGATGACTTTGGGGAATGCCCGTTATCCCCAAACCGTTGAATTCCCACATCGCAAGCACGATCCAATCGAAGTAGCTAGAGTCTGCCCAAGCAAAGAAGACATTCTGGCACTATGAGGAAATGACTCCAGCTCGGTCACTACTTTTTCAAAAAATATAAATTTGGTCTCAAATTATACGGAACCTTCTGCTTTACAATTTGAGACAGAATTTATAATTTTTGAACCAGTTTTGACCGAGCTGGAGTCATTTATCTATCTTGACAGAATGTCTTTTTGCTCGTACAGACTATAGCCACCTCATATCTCCCGAGAGACTTGTTTTCCCAAGCATCTACCAGGGCTCTACCATGGTACTAGTTTGCAATTTTCAATTGAAATTTATTTAACCCAAAACAGTAATAGAGAATGATAGTTGATTAGAATAGAATAGATAAGTGATCTAAATATGACAGTTGATTATATAAAATACTGATAGTAAAGTAGCTTTTTAAAAAATGCATTCTCTATCTCTATGCATTACGAACAAAACACTCCTATTTTATGAGTGCTTGATGCTTCCTCAGCTTTCTCAGTTCCAGCTTCCTAAAAAATTCTGTATCCAATCAGATGCTCGCAATTAAGATAACAATAACGAATAGTTTATTATTTTTGCCAGGCTATTTCAATTTATAATAATTCAATAGAAATTTTGAAGTAATTTCAGCCAAGATTACATAAACGGAATACGAGATAGATTTGATTTTTATACTCAATAGAATTTAATTAAATTTAATATTTTGCAGAGAGGTAAATGTTTCCAGGTTACTGATATGAGTAACTATCTGCCTGTTCACAATAAATTGTATGAAGTTGACTGAGAATCGTCTAATTTGTGGTACTACAGTATAACCAACAAAGAAATCAACTTAGATCCGTGACCTGAGCACTGGCGGCACGTGCCCACGAAATAGGTGAAGTGTTCTACAGTAAAAGATACGGACACTTCACCTGTTTCGTGGGTACGAGCCGACCTGAGTGAGATGAATGCAACATTGTTCAAATACGAATCAAAATAACCTCCGCTGCCGTTCCTTATTCATTCAGTCTGTCTCTTTCATTATTGTTACAATCTATTTTAATAAGCTCAGAGACATAATAACGTTCTCCAGGAGAAGCCGGCTGAAAGCTACTTGTTGTTCTCAACAATTAAGTTTTGTCTCAACCGACATAAATAATTTCATTGTTTGCGGTAGACGAGAGACCAAAACATGAGTGGTAGTCTGTCTATGCAAAGAAGACATTCTGACAAGATGGAAAAATGCCTCCAGCTCGGTAAATATCAGTTCAAAAATTATAAATTTGGTCTCACATTGTAGATCAGAATGTTTCCTACAATTTGAGACCAAATTGTTAATTTTAGAACCAAAATTGACCGAGCTAAAGACACTTTCCCATCTTACCAGAATGTCTTCTCTGCTTAGACAGACTATAGTATTAATACCAAAAGTTTCTAGTCGAAGCGTCAAGATGGCGTATTCAGATCCAGCATCGAAATAGAAATTGGCGCTGCAAGAAATAGGTTGCTCAGTCAGGTGTAATCAAATTACAAAGTTTCGTTAATTGATTTACTATTTCAGTTGATAAGATGTGGCTGAGTCACATTTTTACTGAGTCCTTTTTTACTGGAGAAAAAAGGAAATAATGCATAGAATCTACAAACTAACTTCTAAATACTACAACTATTGTATACTGAATCTTTTAGAATCCACAAAGGGGTATCTCAAGAGTGATTCTACTATTTTCGCACAACCATGTACATAGCAGGAAAAGGCTGAAATTTTCAGGGAACTTAAATTCAGGTTAAGTGGCAGTGCTGTAACATTTTGAAGCAGCTGCCATTATTAATTCGTCAGCTACGAGCAATCCAATATGAAGCTAACTAACACTCACTCCTCCTGCCAAATGGAAAACTCATAGTGTAATCTATGTTTTGAACAGGTCCCGTTTTTCAACGGAAAATAATGAAGTGCGGCTCAATTGCACCGTAATTTGTGTACTCGCATGTCTCCAGCATTATCGTGGAGTTCATCGTTTCTTTAGCATTATTTTGTTGATGATCTCTGCCTTCTTTGACAATATTTGATGCATGTGACGTGGATGGATGGCGACTTTGTTTTTTGTAGTGTAATGTTATTCCTCTTCAACACAGGATTTGCGCCAACAAGAAACCAGTGGCTTTGACCTAAATGTCATCACCATACACACTACACATTAGTGGAGAATTTCATTTGCACTATTCTTCCCCCTAAAAACGGATTACACTATGAAGTTCACATTTGGTGGGAGGTTTGAATTCTACTTCAAGTTTCCAAGTTACCATGAGTTTAAAATATTCAATATTATCTACTGTATTCATGTTTTGACCTTCACCAACTTGAAATAATAGTGTTATGCTACGAAATTAAGGAACAGAATCAGGAATCGTCCATCAAACACATTCCTGTTAAATAGAATTCCAACTTTGCATAATTTTTATCAGATCCCAGTAGATTTATGATTAGATTTACTAGAATTCATTAATTTATGATCAGTTTAAAAATGACTCATAAGCACCTCTATTAAATACCACGATGGATAACACGTACATAATCAACTTGCCCATAATTCTTTTCAACAAACTAGCCATAATGTGACAAGCTTTATAATAAAAATAAATAGGTATCACATTATACAGTGATAACCAGGTGTGTTCCTCTCAAAATGAAGTTTTTGCGTTGGTTGAAAACCATCACGTTCATATTGTGACCATATTCTGAGGCATAATTTTCCCTCTCACTCTATGAGTTATTTATCGCCTTCATGCAACGAAGGCAGGTAAGGTAGTCACACAATTTATTGCATACCGGTACCCTACTGATGATGATTATTCGAGCGATCGGGCTGTTAATTAACTCTATTTCTATTCAGTGCAGCAATGAACACCATTTCCTTCCAGTATTGTCTGTCCAAGCAAAAAGACATTCTGGCAAGATGGAAAAATGACTCCAGCTCGGTCAATATTGATTAAAAAAATGATAAATTTAGTTTCAAATTGTAGATCGGAATGTTTCCTACAATTTGAGACCAAATTTATAATTTTTGAACCATTATCAAGCGAGCTGGAGTCATTTTCTCATCTTGCCAGAATGTCTTCTTTGGACATACTATATCCTATACAGCAGTGTCTTCAATACAGACAATACGTTACGATTATTTAATTATTATAGTAGTTTAGTCTAACAATATTCCGAATTGTTCCACACTTTTTCAGATACAGTCGTACTTGTGTAGTTTTAAATACAGTTGTATTATTGTAGATTCAAGTAGTCGTATTGTGATAGTTGGCTGCAATTACCAACCTTGGTTCACAAACAAATTAAATTGAGAAATTGAATACAAGGGTGGAATACAATGGTGTATGGTGGACAAGGCTTGTAATACGAGAGCAAGTTTCCTCATTTGGATTAGACAATTCGATATCTCACACAATTGAACGATTCAATGAATAGACTTAATAAGGAAATGATGGAACTCAATTTTGAGAATCCAGATAGGGTGAATAATTGAGAATCTGTTTGATATGAGTAAGTTACTTCACAGCGTTACTAATGAGAAGTCTATTGATATGAAGCAAAACTATTCCAATACTATTACTAGTTTGGTTATTACTTTGATTATCACTGTAATTTAATATTCACTTTCAGAGAAAATGTAAGTTTACCTACTCATATTTATAATTTCATAATTTACATTATTTTCACCCAAACTTTGCACCAGTAGTATGTCCCCGCTCTGATTCATTTTTCTTGGTTGAATTCTTTTTCTTGGTTTCTACTATCGTATGATTGCGGTTTTGACGTCTTCCAACGCTTATCAATAAAGTTCAACTTCCAATCAAACTCTTAAAATAAATGGCTAGAATGTTTGTATTCTAGTGGGCAAGCGAGAGTTCAAGAAGGATAGTTATTGACTGGAAATTTGTAGAGGATTTTTTGTGATTTCTAGTTTCAATTGCTCATTTGAGCCATGGAAGGTTGGTTGGAGAAGAGAAAATAGAGTAAATGAAGATTGGATGCAAATAGTTTTGCAAAACGTAAGTTCAAGAAACCTTCAATGTTCTGAGGTCGTGGAACTGAGAAAATAAAGGAGGAAAATACTATATAGAATGCTTGATGGAGACTATTGGAATTGGTTTCATATGGTATGCGTATTGTAATTTGTCTTCCTTGATGCCGGGTTTTCCAAGCACACTCAAAGTTGAGGGACCTTCAAATTTTGATGAACAGCTGACATTTTCCATGATAAGTACAGGAAATGTAGTGAACGGTAGAAAACTTGAGGGTCCCTCAAATTTGAGTGTGCTTGGAAAAACCGGGCATGAGACTCCCAAATGAGAGAGCAGATTTCCTTGGCTTTCAGTCGCAAAAAAACTACGAAGAACATATTCAGCTCTGTATTGAGTTGAGTAAGAGTATTGCAATGAGTGAATAAGATTGCATTGTGTAAGAAGAAGAAATTTGGGGTTACGGTGCATTTGGTTCCGAACCCACAACATGAGTCAAATATCGAACTCATAGCATAGAAGGAGGAAATGATAAATTTATAGGAATAATAGTTCTGTGGCATTGCATTCCTCTAAATCGAGTCTTTTAGAGCTTTCCTGTAACTTTCAATGAGAAACGAAAGAGCTACTCCACATTTCATGAGTGAATGATCTTGTACAGAAAGATACATTCATTCTTGAATGTGTGATATTTTCCTTTTTGTGTGTAGGATTGGGAAAAATCCCTCAAATATAGTCTCTATTGAAATTTATTGTTGTTAGCCTCCAACTCAATTAATAGAAGATACAATCAATTCATACTCGAATTTGTTCCATCACACTAACAGATATAAGATCAATCCCATTTCACATAACTTATTCCACTTAGAAAATCAGCATCACAACTTGATCATTTCTCATTAATAAATTAATAATCCCATAATTTATACCTGATCTGTGATTAACTCAATTGAACTTTCATAAAACTATATCACTGAGCTGGTTCATACCAAATCAACGCGGGTAATAGTGGTTGAAGTATTGATGTATCAGAGATAACGGTCTTCAAACACATCCATTGAGTGGGAGTTGTAGGTGATTGCAAGAAGTGGCGTGTGGTAAGTTTTCCACTGTGAAAAAAGCAAGACCGTTAAGTGGGAAATGAGCCCCGTTGGAGTTGTTGAAAACGTCAGGAAATAGGTATCGTACTTCTCGTGGCCACTTCAAACTAAGTGTTTTTCTTCGAAGGACGAAACTAAGCAGAAACTGAATGGAAAAAATCTATCTAAAAATAAACTTCCGACCTCCCACTTCTATCTCTAAATAACTTTCTTAGAAAGATTACTTTTGACTTAATAGACCTAGAAGAGATTTTGTTTTTAGAGTAATAGTTGAAGCTTATTACTTAGTACAGTGGTGAGAACCCAAATTATATCTGAATGATGTTATGAGTATTGATTTTATTGATAATTATATTTGCGAAAATTAAAGGTTGGAAATTAATTTTTCAAATATAATTTTTATCATGCAGTCTCTGCCTTGACAATTATCATTACTACTGTACTTAGTAATAACCTAGTAGTAGATCAAGTAACCTAAGTAATAGTATAAGTTGTAATAATCTCTGAAATTATACAACGTATTATACAACAATATTCTATAATTTCTAAAATTAATAAATTCAATTTCCAAATTTATATTATTATTTTTACCTCGATAAAAAAAGTATTCTTCTATTGAAAAATTATTAGAAATGCGAGGTCTGTACTTAAATCTTAGATGGGTTTTCTATCTTCGTTCATAACTTGGTTCTTCTATGATAATTTTAATTACCATAAAGTTTTGAACTCTGGAATCTGATCCTCAAGTTGACCTTAATCATTGGATTTTGAGGGGTTCAAAACAATCGAATTGAAATAATTTCATCAATTTAAAAACAGAATTTATAGCATGATCTATAACGATCTGTAGAGTTTTCTTTCTATCAAAAGGATAACATCGTATAGGTGTTCAATAATAGTTCAAAATTACTCGTAGATTTTCTGAGTAAGAGTTCTTGAGTAGAATAGAAATAGAATAAAAGTTTCCGAGTAGAGAAAACGATGGACAAGAATAAGTCAGCGAAATAAAACACTCGCAAGTGAACAAATTCGTTCAATTTTTCAAATTGAATCATGTATTGAGAAGTATTCGAGGATAGAGAAGTTTTCTGGATACAATGGAAGGCCACTGGCAGCTTGCACATTGAAACATGAAGCAGTGATGCATGATGGGATCGAAGGATCAACAGCATCTGCACTTCTGCAGACATCTGCGCCTTCTGCAGGGGAACAGTTGAATCAAGAAACACAAAAATGTTAACACACTGAAAAGAGAAAAGAATACCATCAGTGATAGATGGTTTTCGTATGGAGGAATCGAAAAATATTCCATTTCAAGAATAGAAATATAGAGAGAAACGTAGAGAAAAGACTATCGATGATAGATGTTTTTCCTGTGGAGAAATTGATGAAAATTCAATTGTGAGAATGGAAATACAGATAATAACATAGTATTGATAAGCTCCTCCTTGGAATCACTTTTAAAGTAGTATTCAAGTAGCATACTAAGAAGAACGATTTTATCTACATCATTTCTCCCCCATATTTCCTGCAAACTCTTTATTTTATATTTTTGCTTGCACATTAACTTATCCTGGTTGATGAATATTCACATCTGCTGTTTAGTGGAGTGAATATGAAACTGGCAACCAGCTCGTAGACCCAAGCCCTTCATGGGCAGTTGAACCATTGACATAATAATGCTTGCTTGTGGAATAACAAGTTTATTCTTCCAAAATTTTTATCCATCCATCTCTATCAATCTTTGTCGTTATACATTATGATTCAAGTAGCCTACCATCGCCATTATGCAATTGCCTGTAATTGCAATTGCCATTACATAGCAATGTAAAAGAATTATATTTCAAACTCGAAGAGTACCTACTGATTCTGATTAGATATTCCTTATTGAAAATTATCTCCAAGTAATAAATCGAATTGCTAAATCTTGAGATTGATTCTATTCAAACCTTGTTATAATTTGATAATAATGTGTATTTATGCTCGAATTATTTCATAAACACGCTCAATAAGTTCACACAATCTCAAAGTTTCAATTCTCATTCAACTCAACTGATATTATCTAAAAGTTTTCCCAATTAATATCTATTGACTTTCACAAACTTAAAACGAATCTTCACAGATACAGTATTCAGCATTATTAAGTTATGAACTCTCTCGAAATCCAAAACAATGATAAATGATTGATGAGGACTTGGTAACTTCATGGTAACGACAAATTAATTGATATTTGAAGTTGTTGATTTGTTCGATTCTATCGGATTCAAGTTAGTATTCCATCAGACGAGGACAATTATATTGCAAGTTTGTTTAGAAATTTATCAGTCTGTCAAGTTGATAGATAATAATAATGGATGTTTATGGAGTTGATGATTCCCTGTGATAAGAAACTTGTCTTCAATTTGTGATACTCTTAACGATCATTTACCAATTTCATCAAGTCAAAACAACTAATTGACTTCGATTCAATTACGATGTAGAAAGTTTTTCGACCGTGACTTGTAATTTGTGAATCCTCGAGCTAAAGGCGACAGAAAATGATAGGGTTCGCTACATTGGGTACCGTATCGTAGATAATTCAAACATTATTAAATTATTGAGCTGTATTTTCAAGAGATAAAGAGGATATTATTATCAGGAGGATATTAGGAGAGAATATTATTAGATATAAGGGTCGGTAATGAACGAGAACAATACAGGTTAATTATCATGAATAGGCTCAAGAGTTTCTTTTTTTAAAGGTGAGGAATTCTTTCTCAATATAGATAATTCATCTAATCAGTTCTCATAGACTATTTTCAATATGAATGACCCTTGAAATAAATCCTAGGTCATAACCTTCATTCGAATAATGAATTCAAAGTGGATCTCATTTGAGGATAATCCTTTTATGAGCCTACTGAACCTTCTAATTACTAATTGTTTTCTCCACGTCTCTTCCCTTGTTTAAAAAAAAAATGGAAGCTCATTTGCTTGGGGTTGATGAGTGACCAGTCCTTCATTACTCATCTCTTATCGTATCTCTCTAAATTATTTTTCATGTTTTGTATTAATTCAACTTTTTTCATTAAATCATAACTTCAATTCACCACAATTGAATAGTGTATCATAATTTTTGATTATTAAATTTCAAATGGGATTCCGCTGCATTCTCAAATATTATAATACTTATTCTACCTTTAAAGTATTCATTAGTTTTCACTGTAGTTTTATTTTTACTGTATTAGTAACTCTATCATTGATTTTGTATTTATTTTCTTTTTCAACGCTACAGTAACGTTATTCTTTTCTCTTTTTTTCTTTCTTTTCGTTTCTTGTAACTATTATTTAAAATATGTATTACATAATTTTTAGGTATTTAGTGTAATATATTAATATAAGTTTATATTACAGTTGTAACTTTGAGATGTAATGTATGTTGTGTTGTGCAATGGGTCTTTCCAGACCTGAATCAATCAATCAATCTAATTACAGATTTTACAATTTATTGATAAATGAATAAATGTTGGCAATCTTCTACGAAGTATACGTACAATCATGATAAAATTCGACTGAGCAAGGAAAGGGCAGTGGAAAAATGATTGACTATCTACTTGGAGAGAAATATAATAGGCCTAATTATTATTTCTCCTAGTAATAACTAATACAACATAGTCATTTTGAGCTAAGAAGCCATTCTGGCACGATGGGAGAATGACTCCAGCTCGGTCAATATTGGTTAAAAAAATATAAATTTGGTCTCAAATTGTAGATCATAATGTTTTCTACAATGTGGAATAAAATGACTCATTTTTTAATCAACTTTGACCGAGCTGGAGTAATTCTCCCAACTTGCCAGAATGTCTTCCAGGCTTTGACAGACTGAAACAAACGTTGTATCAACAATTCAGTTCATCTCGATTACTTCTGGCAGCTAGTCTTATAATTTTTCAATATCTACTGTTATCTTTCTAAAATTGAAAATAGCTATATCAAGGTCTCTTAGATGGAAACTGTTGAATGTTTGAGTTTATTACGTTTGGATTATGAAAGTAATATCTACTCAAGAAATTAACGAGACTTGATCAGAATAGTCCCTTTAGAAGTAAATTAAAAATAATATTTTCACATTAATTCACCAGGAGGTGTTCAGTTGTTTCATATTTTTCACATTCTTACCTTTCAACAACTGACACCCATAATTATTGTGAGACTACCTGAATTTCCCGGACTATAATTAAATTCCCACATCTCTCAGTAAATGGACTAAATTAATTTTTGAACATGGACTTTCTTACTGAAAGTAGCTGCTACAGCGCATTTTTAATATCGTTCTGTATGCTACGGAGTAAAGCGAGACGGAGAGGCATTACAAGGTCGTTTGTATTAGAGGAAAAATACGAGAAAATAGAGGGTACTGTGTCGCACAATTGCCATCATCTTGCTTCCCACAGGCACAGCACGGTCTCTCAATTTTTCCGGCGCTTTCGCACGCGCACGAGCGCACCTACTCAATTTCACTCACTCATTCGACATCTTATTTTCTCTCACTCAATTGCCATCGCACTCTCTCTCTCTCACTCATTCATCATTACACACACACTCTCTCTCTCTTTTACTCATCCGAAAACTTACTCTCTCCCACTCAGTGGTGTGCACTCTCACACTCTCTCTCACTCATTCACCATTACACACACTCTCTTTCTCTTTTACTCATCCGAAAACTTACTCTCTTCTACTCAGTGGTGTGCACTCTCTCTCTATCATTCATATGCCATCTCACTCTCTCTTAGTCATTCACCATCTCACTCTCTCTTACACATTGACAATCTCACTCTCTCCTACTCATTCGCCAAACGACTTTCTCCTACTCAGTGGTGTCTATTCTCTCTCTCTCTCTCTCTCTCTCTCACAAACTCTCTCCTCCTCTCTCATTCTCTCTCACTCATCCACCATAAAACTCTCTCTCACTTATTCGCCAATTCTCTCTCTCACTTACTCACTTTCTCCTACTCAGTGGTGCGCCAGACATTACTCTCTCACTCTTTCTCACTCATCCACCATCAAACTCTCTCCCTCTCTCATTCTCTCACTCTCTCTCATTCGCCAACTCACTTTCTTTTACTGAGTAATGCGAGCGGCGTTCATCCCAACCACTCATTACTCCTATTGCGTACTACAGTCAACATCTTTCTCTATTCTAACTCTTGAAATCTTCTCTCAACGTTACCTGATGTTGGCAAATCTTATGACAATAATTGAATGATAACAAAGGTTTCAACAAACCACTTTTGCAGACGAGGAGTAATTTTGACTTCCGCTTTTGTTTCATCCTTTTCAAGATCCAGTGGATCGTATGAAAGTCGCAGCCTGCATTAGGCTGATGAACTTCCGAACCCTAATAACACACTGTTGAGTATTGCTCTGGTCTCTTTGATCCTTCCTTTCTATGTTTAACTCTATCGCAGACCTAAAACGGAAATGAAAATGTTCAAAGTGTACAGTGTCACATAGGCTTCACTGGGCGCAAGTTTCGAAGAAATTTGTTCGAATCTATCACAGGTCTACTAACTCTACTTGTACAGTATTTTGTATTGGCGTGCTTCAATCCTTCATTGACGATAAACAATTTTACAATGTGAGAAAAAAATTTAAAACACTTCTCCAAAACTGCATCCTAAATTCAAATATACAATAGTTTCAATGTAATTCCAACTATATAATGAGAGAATTCTGTAACTGTCTAATCTATATCTATAAAAGCGAAATGGCACTGACTGACTGACTGATTCATTCATTCATCACCAGAACTAAAAATCCACTAAACCGAATGCGTTCAAATTTGGCAGGCATGTTCAGTTGGACGTTTAGAAACGCGCTGAGAACAGGTTTTTTGAAACTTCATGACGATACGCAAAATATTTTAGTTTTTCTATGGGTTTACAGAGTTTTCTTATTTTTTCGAAAACTAATTAGTAGAAAATGTTGATATTTGGTGGGCAGGTTCAGATAATGTCTGGAAATGTTGTGTTGAAATATTTTTGAAATCCCTTCAAGAGTACGCCTGTAATCACTTTTTCAAAATTGTAGATGTATTGCGGGTTGCATATCTTCCGCCTTGATTCGACCAATCCCTATATACTGTACTAGCCGGCAGGCTCGCTTCGCTCGCCTTCTGTATATCGGAAGCGGTTTTGTATATAGAGAGCGTCTAATCGGTGAGATTAGATGAGCGACGTGCCTCTGCCACCACAGTTGCACTGGTGACCGGTGCCTCTGAATTCAATTTATGAGCCTCAAAAATCGCTTCCCGGTGGTCCGGAACCCACCTAAAGCAGTAGGTCCATTCATCTCTCATCATCATCCTTCCCATTACCCACGCACAGGCCCAAGAGCCCATGTGGGCATCACCCTATAAAAATATATGTAGAAAGATGAAAGATAGTTTGAAACTTGATTCAATATCTTCTAAATTAGTTCATCTATAATCCCGCTGAACCATTGAATTTACAGTATAAGGATTGGACGTATCAAGGCGGAAGATATGCAACCCGCAATACATCTACAATTTTGAAAACCTGATTACTGGCGTAATCTTTAACGGATTTCAAAAATATTTCAACACAACATTTCTAGACCTTATCTGAACCTGCCCTGGTTCAGTGGATTCTTAGTTCTGGTGATGAATGAATGAATGAATCAGTGCCATTTCGCTTTTATATATAGAGATTCAATGGTTCAGCGAGATTATAGATGAACTAATTTGGAAGATATTGAATCAAGTTTCAAACTATGTCCGATATACTTCCCAAGGTTACGCTCAAAATTAGCGTTTCACTATTTTTCGGAATTTTCGAGAACCAATTGGCAGTAAATGTTGAAATATGGTAAATAGGTCCAGAATCAGATCTAGAAATTTTAATGCTGTGTTGATAAATTTCGAATCCCTTCTGAGGTTACGCCTGTGATAAGATTTTCCAATGTTTGGAATATGCATTCGTTTATTTTACGGAAACTACTAAACTAAATACGTTCAAATCATATACCCAGGTTGAGCTGAGGTAATAGAACAACTTTTTCAAAGGATTAGCTGAAAAGACCCTGTTAAGTGATATGATTATCAAAGTAAATCCATTTGAACGGTATTTGCAGGCGAACGAAGCGTGCCTGTTTGTCACAGCTGACACTGACAGAGGTTTTGCAGGCGAGCGAAGCGAGCCTGTTGTACTCATTTTACATTTTACATGCTTATTTTTTTCGGGGTCCATGGGGTGGAGCCCCCTGGCCAGGCGGAGAAGGCGAGCGAAGCGAGCCTGCCGGCTAGTAAATATATAAGTTGATTTCGTTTATTTTGACGGGGGTGGAATGTTTGTGAAAAGTTGATTTCATTCAAAGGTATGAACTATGAACTCTATTATAGAGGACTACTACATAGAAGTAGGCTCACTATGAGAAGCAGGATGGAGAATTTATTTCGAGTTCTCACCTATTACCTCCTATATTTATAATAGATTTTCTTAAATACCTAAGCTATTACTTCTATCAAGCGCGCTCTACAGAGACATATTCACAGCTCATCAATAAAATTCTAAATGATTCCTCGATTCGGATGCAAATCACCACGAATTATAGCGGTTTGTTCAAAGGAAAAATAAAAAAATAATAAAAATTTCTTCAACACGTGCAATTGAATACACAAAAACTGATTGATGAACATCAGGGACCATTCATGGAAATAGTGAGTGAAAATCTAATATTTCTCGTTGAGTGATGTTTTTGCTTCCATTTCATTTTGCGGGAAAAGGCTTAATACAGGTGGAAAAGTGTTTTGAGGCGAAATCCAAGTCGGGAAATCAATTTGAATGTGAGCGACTTCTCGTCTCTCTCAGAACTCTTTTGGAAAGTTCCTGTCACAAGCATGAATTCTTCATACCCACCTCTTTTTACGCCGATTTTTATATCGGTTCCTGTACAACAGGCCAAAAATATAGTTAGTCTTCTGGGTATAGAGTTATTCCATGAGTTTTTTCAAATCAATTTCCCACGGACTTTTTCTCAAAGTGAGCTACTTTAGTAATATCCTACTTGTATGAAAAAAATAAATGAGTAAATTTTCTTATTCTACTGTATTTAGCATAGCCTAAACTGATTGAAATTTTTTCAAGATAGTTCTAAGAAGAATCTAGTTGAATCATGTTTGAATCGATTCGGTTAATTCAATTTTCTCCAATCAATTACTAAATATGGCATGAATGTAAATGTCCTTCCTCTGTCTCTCTACTTGAATAATCAGTGAACAAATCCATTGATGATACTACAGTAATTACATATAGTCGTATTAGTCATACAGGGAAGTGATCGGTGGTGTTGCCACACATGAGCCTTCTAGCTTGTGCGTAGGTAATGAGATGGATGATGATGAGGGATGAGATTCTAATGTTAAAGTATAATTGCTGAACTTTTTCATATTTCAATTCTATTCTATTCCGCTATTGTAGCTGTTTCCAGTTCCAACATTTATTTTCTCATTTCCAATGTTTCCTTCCCCAATTCCAATATTTCCTTCCCCAATTCCAACATTTCCTCCCCAATTCCAACACTTCCCTTCCTAATTTCAACATTTCCTCCCCCAATTCCAACTTTTCCTCCATCATTTTCAACATTTCCTCCCCCAATTCTAACATTTCCACAATTCAAAAATCTCCTTCCTCATTTCCAACATTTCCTTCCTCATTTTCAACATTTCCTTTCTCAACTCCAACATCAATTCCTCCCTCATTTTCAACATTTTCTTTCTCAATTCCATAATTCTATCCCCCATTTCTAACATTTCCTTCCCCAATTCCAACATTTCCTTCCATTATAACATCTCTTATCCTAATTCCGACATTTCTTATCCTGATTCCAACATTACCTTCCCCAATTCCAACATTTCCTTCCATTTTAACATTTATCATCCTATTTCTAACATTTCCTTCTCCAATTTCGATATTTCCTTTCCCAATTCCAACATTCCCTTCTATTTTAACATTTATTATCCTAATTCCAACATTTCCTTAAATTTTAACATTTATTATCCTAATTCCAACATTTCCTTCCCCAATTCCAACTTTTCCTTTCCCAATTTCTACATTCCCTTTCACAATTACTGAAATCACATGTTCATTCAAGTGAATAGTTTTAGATGGATCCTCAAGGGATAGTTTGATGTAGAAGTACCATTCTGAAATTCAGATAAGTTACTCAGACACTTGAACAAACAGATATTTACTTCATTCTATTCCCTCATAGAAGCGGAGAATAAGCATTCGAATTGGTATTCTGTGTGACTCAGTGAGAATACTCTCTGCGCAGAATCACCGAAACTCCCGCAAGACATCAAGTATGCAATCAGAGATAACGAGTGTAGTAGAGTATAGTCTGTGCAAGCAAAGAAGACATTCTGGCAAGATGGGGGAACGACTCCAGCTCGGTCAATATTGGTTCAAAGATAATAAATTTGGTTTCAAATTGTAGAGCAGAATGTTTTCTTCTATATGAGACTAAATTTATAATTTTTAAACCAATATTGATCGAGCTGAAGTCATTTTCCCTTCTTGCCAGAATGTCATCTTTGCTTGAACAGGCTATACTCGCAATTTCAGTAATACTTGAGTTCCGCGCCTAAGATCCTCTTACATAATATAAGACGCAGTTCGCCTTTCATACCGTACGCGAGTGTTGCGAGCACTATTGAAGAGAATGTCGATTTCTAGAATTAAATCTCCTTTTCAAATGTTGATGTCATGAAGACGAAAGCCGGAAAGCGCTCGTACTTGGAATGAATATTTGGACTGTTATATGTCTAGCCCGATTCCTTCGTTCTTCAAGGATATCCACGCATGCCAATTACTCTGAATTGTGAACTCTAGAGTTTAACAACCTTTGGGAATGTTGTTGTTGTTGTCGTAAAGCAGAAAGGATTGGAAAAAGTTTGAAAAAGTTTATTTGAAAAAGTGAGAGGGTATTATTCGACTTCCATGTCTAGCCTCATATCAGAGGCGAGTCCCAGTAAAAATAGCTGCGAATTATGTTTGATTCTATGACAAAGAGTTGATCAAGATTCTTCGAAGAAAATGGTGGAAAGCTCATTATTGTAGCACAAATGGTATCTGTATCAATGGATGTTGTTAGAATTAATTATTTATTATAAAATAATATTTTATGATTAGAATCATTCAGATTATTAAAATGATCAAAATATATGTCATAAAATATATTATGATTAAAATCAAAATCTGAAACCCAGGAAGACAATCATTGATTGATCTATTCTCTCTGTAATGAAGCCCATGTCCAAACGTAGGTTTACTGGAGATACATTCCATTCGGTTTAAGAAGAAAATATTCATCTCTTGATTCTTCTAAATAATTATTGTTCTGTGTATGATATGATATTTGCTATTGAGGTTGTTCAACGTGAGCAAAATTTAGAATTGTCATTCACATCGTTTCAATTATTTGTATTCAGAAAAGAAAAAAAATCGAAGAGGGTTCGATTGATCCTTACAACAGAATAATAGACTACAATAAAAAAGCCGACATTTTATATCATGTATTAGAGGTTGAAAATTCACTTCATGGCTGAGGTAAGCTACAATCTAAATAATAGAATGTTGAAATTTCTCGATTACAGCATTGAATTAAAATAGGTGGGAGTCAACAACAGTTATATCGAACACACGTATCTATTGAGCATTTCTGACATTTTGATAGCGCGGCTCGCAACTCTGTTTTTGACATGAATGTGCGCGGAACAAACTCAACTGTTACCAGTTCCGGTTAACTGTTGACCCATGTCAAGACAACAGTAATTTCACAATACATAATCCACCCGACTTTCCATAGGTTACAGCAACCGGTGAAGCTGAATATAACTTTACTTCTCAACCAATCAACTGTCTACCCAGCACCAACAATGTCATATTCAGTCATCATACTCACTTCACTCGGCAGTTTAATCAATTATCAAAAATTTTGTTGCCATGGGAAATCATCGTGTGGAAATATCGTGTTCTAAATTTTGTTTAAATTCTATATGTTCCGATCAGTGGGGCTCTTGGTGTTATATTTTTATGTTTTGGGCTCTCACTAGTCAAAAACTCTTTTAGAATTCTAATCAAGAGTGAAAATTTAGATCTATCATTGCTATCACTGATTGCAGTAGTCAAGTCGGAAATTATGAACTTCCTCGAGACTCCCCAACAATATAGTTTTGTCGAGCAAAGAAGAAATTCCTTCAAAATGACCGATTGAAGCGACAAGCGAGATTGTAACTACGCGTGCGTATAACTGAATATGTTCTGAAATGAAAATCACTTCTATCAGCCAATCAGCTGGTGAGATGTGATGAGAGGAAAATCGTAAGAGTGGGAATATTTCTATTTCGACTGATGGAAGAATTGAACAGCTGCCATTTTGAAGAAATGTCATCTTTGGTCGACAAGACTATAGTATCTATAGCTACTATAATACTATACAGCAATACCCTAATAATAATCAATCACGTTTAACGCTTATAATGAATTAATATATAATATGCTATAATGAATATGAATAATACAAATGAAAAAAGTTAACTGATGCCATTTTCTAAATGAAAACTGGATTTTCCATCAAATAATAATTCAATACCTAGTAATTGGTATGTCAGATAGGTAGATTTAGTAAAGTAGAAGTTTCAGATAACCTGGCTCAGACAAACCTCGGTTGTTAAATTCACTTTGAATCAGTAACCTCATTCCTCTACATGATAATTAAACAATAAGACAGTCATTTTCCCTGGGCTACGAAACACTCAAGAGATTGGTCGGCTAATGGAAATTTACTGAATTTATGCATTCCCGAAAGTTTGCCGAAAGCGAGTATTACAATGGGATCAATTAGTTCCAGGAAATCTTTACCTAACAAACTCTACTGCTTGAACCATAAATAGTCTGTTTAAGCAGGGAAGACCCTCTGGCAAGATGAGGAAATGACTCCAGCTCGGTCAATATCGGGTCAAAAAATATTGATTTGATCTTAAATTGTAGATCAGAATGTTTCCTACGATTGAGACCAAATCAATAATTTTTGAACTGATATTGATCGAGCTGGAGTCATTTTTCCATCTTGCCAGAAGGTCTTCATTGCTTGAACAGACTATACCAGGAAAATTGGAGCCCTCAAAGTTACCCACCTACTTCATCGAGACTGTTCACTTGATTTAGTACAATGAGGAAAAGTATAGTCTGAAGTATAGAAGACATTCTAGCAAGATAGGATAATGACTGCAGCTCGGCCAATACTGGTTAAAAAATTATAAATTTGGTATCAAATTGTAGAAAACATCCTGATCTACAATCTGAGACTAAATTTATAATTTTTGAACCAATATTTACAGAGCTGGTTCACATCTTGCCAGAATGTCTTCTTTGTTTGAACTGCTTGCTTGAACTACATCAGTATTATCACTATGAAGTTGGATTTATAGTTGATGGTCGTTCAATTAATATCAGTCAGTGGAATGTCAATACTAAATAATTACTTGACAATAAACTTAACAGAAAATCATATCTCGTGCGATAGTTACCAGCACAATCGTGCTTATATGTTCATTCTGAAAAGCGGGAAATACCAAATACAAGTCTGTAATATTGTGCATTCTTGGCGACCTTCAAATCGGATTTCATAAGGATAACACTGACTAAACAATCCATCTATACAATCAGTATTTTAATTTTCCTAGCCACCCCAGATTCTGAGTAAAGATTTATAGAGAATGTGATAGGAAGAGAAAATCCGTGGCTTTCAAATTTTAATGACGAAGGTAAGAAACTATATTCTCCTATTCTAATTCATTGGAAAACTTCCACAGATTTGATTAAAGAGCAATAGTCCGTAGAAGGTGACAGCTGAAGTGAATTATTCAAATGAGGCAGGTCAACAGAGATGCGTCTCATACGACCCAGATAGAAACTAACCAGGAAGTTACGGTAAAACTTCCCAGGAAAGCTAAGCTGGCAACTTGCAACACAATATCTTTTGTTGAATAGATTTGTATGTGAGGGAAGCTGGTTTACTTACTGATTAGATTCCTTCTGGCATGCTTTAGTCTGTCCAAGCAAAGAAGACATTCTGACAAGATGGAAAAATGACTCCAGCTCAATCAATATTGGTTCAAAAGTTATGAATTTGTTCTCAAATTGTGGAGAAGAATGTTTTATACAAATTAAAACCAAATTTATAATTTTTGAACATATATTGACCGTGCTGAAGTCATCTTCCCATCTTGACAGAATGTCTTCTTTGCTTGGACAGAGACTATAGAAGTGATTCGTTCTCAACCTGACATGCCCAAACTCGCTATTGAACTGCTTTAATACGACAAGCTTCATTCAAGTTAAGGATACACTCAAACTATTTCAAGTCACTAATGAAAGGAGGGTTGACTTCATATTGGAGCCATAACTCAACCTGAGCCCAGTAATTAATCAGCTGATGATGTCTTAAAGTTTGGGGAAGCAACAGTACTGCACATTCCGAAGTTGGATTATAAAGTAGACTGAGAACAGAATGTATTTAATTAACAAATACATCACTAGAAATTATTTGATTGAGATAAAAAAATTCCTTTTTTGTTCTTCAGAGCCCAGTAATAGTTTAAACAAAAAGTATAAAGAGCATAAAACTGAATTTAATTAGTTTCAAACATGTAGAATAATCTCTGGAGTCCATACCCTATTCATGATAACTTGAGACAACGTGAAGAAACTTTTTGCGTATGTGTGTGTATAGATTGGAGTGGAAACCTTAATCATGACAAACCATAACTCTCTAGACTCTAGAGCCTATGAGATTGTATAATTATAGCCTAGTTGATTATAAAAAGCCAGCAATTTTTCCCCTTTGTGGGTGAATAATTTTTTTTTTTGTAATTTTGCATTAAAACCCCAGATTGATTTGGGGTTGAAATTAGTTCCCTGATTAGATTACTTTTCTATCAATTCAACAGATTTTAGTTAAATTTTCTATTGATCAGTAAAAAGTATGCACTTTCTTAATTGATTGCTCTTATCAACTCCAGATCGTTCCAAGTAATATTCATCAAAATTCAAAATGAATTATTACTAATATTGGGCAATTGATTCAGCTCCTATACCAGCTTCTCCAGAGGATTAGTACCCTTGAATTACTAGATTAATCTGGTAATGGCAAACTAGTAGCCTACAGCATCTTGCTGGATTAATATCGCGGTATTGCATTGGAGAGTCCAATATTGCACATGAAAGTGGTTTCACATTCATATCGATTAATGATATTGGATATGTAAGGCCAAATGTGATTTATGAGTCTTGAGACCATTTTAGTACGATGAGTCACAGTGTTGAATTAGGCTTATACTATATTCAAGATTCAGGAAATTATAGTCTGTCCAAGCAAAGAAGACATTCTGGCAAGATGGGGAAATGACTTCAGCTCGGTCGATATTAATTTAAATATCATGAACTTGGTCTCAAATTGTAGACCAGAATGTTTCCTACCATGTGAAACGAAATTGATAGATTTCAAACCAATATTGACCGAGCTAGAGTCATTTTCATATATTGCCAGAATATCTTCTCTGATTGGACAGACTATATATCTATGGCTCTGTCTATCTATCTATGAATCTTGAGTTATGCCAGGAGTTATGCTTGAGTCACCACCCACCAGTTCTGAAGCATTCAGAGCATTAGAAGCTTGCTGTAAAGCACACAAAATCGACCTAGTGTAGTTATAGGGATTTCGACTGATCCTTTAATCTGTCCTCAACTTCCTCCAATCAAATACAATCTACTCTGTCTATGTTTAACAGCTGGAGCTGTTGAATGGTCTTTGGTATAGTCTTTCCAAGAAAAAAAGACATTCTGGCAAGATGGGAGAATGACTCCAGCTCAGTAAATAATTGTTGAAACATTATAAATTTGGTCTCAAATTTTAGAAAACATTTTAATCTACAATTGAAACCAAGTTTATTTTGTTTGGATAAATATTGACAAAGCTGGAGTAATTCCCCCATCTAGCCAGAATGTCTTCTTTGCTTGTACAGACTGTACAGTCAGAAGGGAACGAATGAGGCTCAATTTCGATTGAACAGCAAAGCCACAGCTAATGAACATGAAAGTCATGTATTACCATTATCAAAACAGCAATTGGTGAATAGTGATAGTGTTCAGTGGTAGCCGGAGTCAGTGATACAATACCTAAATACACACTTGGTAGATTTTTGAACATTGGTTGCATGTCGTAGATAAGGCCTATTATAAAAAAACCTAGCAAATATGGAAAAAGTGTTTGTGAATTGAGCAAAAAATTGATTTTTTAATCCCATGTAGCCACAAAACGTTGAATCAATCACAAAATCATAAATAATACTTGAGTACAGTATATTTAAAGTCGAAGAAGTTGGATATTGTAATATTATTTTATCATAACGGATATTACATGAGAAATTATACAGCATAACAAATTTATATTGAGTGATAAATTGTAGAACTTCATGCAGCCAGAAAACATTGAATCAAAATCCATGAAAAATACACAAAGCTGAGTAAAAAATAGACGCACAAAACTAAAATAAATGACCCTAGAAAATGTTCTAGAGTTAGAATTATCATAACAGACATTACATGAAATCACCACCAGTTTACTTGTCAGGTGGATTCACCAGCCTGCTCCATATGTAAACAGAATAAATAAAAAATTGACTGCTGCAACCAGAAATGTTTGAGCATTCACACCTCGAATATTTCATCTGGGTGACTTATAAATTCATTCAATTTCCTTTGCGTGATCTGTGTAGTATAGTCTGTTCAAGCAAACAAGACATTCTGGCAAGATGGCAAAACGACTCCAGCTCGGTCAGTATTGGTTCAAAAATTGTAAATTGGTTCTACATGCTGATCAACAATTTGAGTCCAAATAAATAATTTTTGGATCAAAATTGACCGAGCTGGAGTCATTTTTTCATCTTGCCAGAATGTCTTCTTTGCTTGAACAGACTATACGGTGAAGTCTGCTCGGATCAAATTCAGTCCTATCTCTTGTCAGATCTTTATTCCTGTCAACCCCAATCTCGGCCTCCATAAACTGCCTGGAACTTCTTATCCCACTTCCTGAGGGATAATCACGCCTCGTCAACTACAACTGACTTCTCGCCTCATACATATTTCATTCAAGATCACATTACTTCCATGATAGTCTATATAACCTCAAACTTCTTCAATCTGAGCATCATTCCTGAATAAAGATTTTATATCTATTTTCTTGTTGCCGAAATGATGAATGATTTACAAGTTTGTTTGTTCATAGAAACCTCTTTATTCATATTTTTTTCTTTTTTTGCCCACAAGGGTGATGCCCAAATGGGCTCTTGGGCCTGTGCGTGGGTAATGGGAAGGATGATGATGAGAGATGAATGGATCTACTGCTTTAGGTGGGTTCCGAACCACCGGGAAGCGATTTTCGAGGCTCATGAATTGAATTCAGAGGAACCGGTCACCATTACAACAGTGGTGGTATTTATAATCATAATTATCCAAAATGGAGAGTTGAACAGCATTTCTCCCAAACCTGTTCCTCTTCTAATTGATACAAACAGTTCAAAAGTGATCCCCCTCCAAAACACCCTCCTGATGTATAGAAATAAGATCAATGACCAATCAATTAAATACTTTATAATTTAAAGAATCTCCTGTTTATTTAATGCATTTTAATTCTATGGAATAGAATAGGAGAAACGAATTTGGATAGAATTGGATGCAAGGTTTATTACCTATTAGTTTAATAAAAGAAATTGAATTCCCTCCCTTACATATTATTTGAAATCCAGGAATAATAGATAAATTCGAATGAACCACAAGTATAGTTTCGTCAAAAGTAATTGCAATTTTCAATAGAGGCTGGATTTTTATTTTTTTTAAATATTGAAAGATTGGTCCTATTGATTAATCTGAAATGATCATTAAAAATGGAGAAACAATAATAGGTAGAAATTTGAGCTGAGACCATCTTTTTGGACTGGAGGGAGCTTGAAACATGGAACAACAATACGTTAGGTTACCAGTAACTCAATTTTTTCGGGGAAAACTCAAATTTTGTGGAAAAAGTAGGCTTCTTTGCTTCTTTCCTGATGGAAAAACGCTAACCTACTGTAGTAGGGCAAGGAAAATAATGAAACTACATTCTGTCTCTCTCACCTCCAATTTTTTTATCATTCCAGTCTTATACTTTTGTATTCCGAACTACTCAAAGAAAATAAGATACATAATTCTGAAGTTGATAATAGAATGTTTGATGCACTTATTCCATCTTATTTTGTCTGAAGCATATCTACGTGTGAATAAAATAAGCTTTAGATTAAATAGTTTCGTGATGGAAACACCTTGGTTTTAGAGAACATATCAAGATCTCTTCAAAAGATGTGCGCTATGTATTTAAAAATAATTAACATCATTATTCATTAAAATTATTAACTTTTAGAAGCATAGTAGATCTTCTTATCAACTGATAAATTCCCTTATTTTTCACGTATACAACAACATTCATATTGTCTGTGGCCTTATTCCAGGGGTGTCTTTGGATGATGTATGTTTTTCAGAGACCCATTCTTTTTATATTCTCACTGCTGGTGTAAATGGAATCATGAATTATGAAATTAAATTATATCCACTCTACATCCCTGACACACACATGAAACATGATCATGCTTGCACTTTGGTAATATAATCTTCCTTATTCCCTAACACAAGTCTTCCAAAATTGAAAAAATACACTGCTACACATGTAATGATTGTAATGGAGCAGTCACATTTGGCTGAACTCATTATCTGTTATTGAGATAGTAGCGACTCTCAGCAGATTTATTGCATTTGGTTAATTTTGTTTTTAATCAGCTTGTAGTCGTTGGTCATTATTCATTATTATTGTTTAGCAGATTATGAATTCATTAACAGATTATTCAGCTGAATGTGACTGCTACATAATGGATTGAAAACCCAATACATGTTAATTAATCTTGAATTCGTTTCCAGTAATTTCTATTCTATTGCATCAAATACTGTAGAAGACTCAATCATAGAACAAGTAGAGTAGAAATAATTATTATTGGTGCACTTGAGATGTATTCATGAGCGATGCATTCATTCTACTCAGTCCTGCCAAAGATGAAACAGAAATAATAATATATCAAGCTGTTTGTCCAAGCAGAGAAGACATTCTGGCAAGTTGTGGAAATAACTCCACCTCAGTTAATATTGGTTCAAAAGTAATAAATTTGGTCTCAAATTGTAGATCAGAATGTTTCCTACAATTTGAGACCAAACTCATAATTTTTGAGCCAATATTGACCGTTATGGAGTCATTTACACATCTTACCAAAATGTCTTCTTTGTTTGGACAGATATTGTAGTCTGTTTTTTACGATACGGTAACCGAGAGGAGTTAATATACTGCGGTATGATCAAACTCAAGATACATAAAAAGTAATATTATGGTGCTGTTTGTGATAATACTATTGCTTCCACGATAAGGTAACCGAATCGAACAAATATACTGAGATCAAAAAACACAATATTCACAATATAAGGAATGTCTTTGGTAATACTGAAAAATGGAGCAAATATCTAGTCGTAGGGACAAAGTTGAAATAGGATAGAAGAGTACTAGCAAAATAGAATACTGGAACAAATAAAGTGTGCTATTTTCAATATACCTGAATGAGGAATGTCTTTGGGAGTAAACGATAACCAAATGGAGCAAATATTCAGACGTGGGGACAAAGTTGAAATGGGATCGAGAAATACCGTACTCGAAAAATAGTGTGCTCCATTGACAACCCTGGATAAAGGAATGCATCAGTTTGGAGGAACAGAGTGACTGGAGGAGAGGAGAAACAGTAGAGTTTTGTTTTGGCTGTGCATTGTTGTTGGGTGTAATATTCTTTCTCATCTGTGTTTTCTTTTTCATATTCTTTTTCTACTTCCTCCTGCGGCGTTTGGCCTGATCCTGAGCAAAGAGCTCCACCCACTGTCACTGACGACGACTTTCAAAGTTTCGGACGCACAAAGAGCGATAGAGTAAAGAAGTAAAGAAGACATTCTGGCAAGATGAGAAAATGACTTCAGCTCAGTCAATATTGGTTCAAAAATTATAACTTTCGTCTCAAATTGTGGGAAACATTGTGATCTAAAATTTGAGACCAAATTCATGATTTTTGAACCAATATTGATTGAGCGGAAGTCATTTTCCCATCTTGCCAGAATGTCTTCTTTGTTTGGACAGACTTTAGAAGCCGGTGATGGGATGAGAAGAGAGAAAATAGAGAGGGAAAATCAGAAAACATTGCGTGGGAGACAGTCGTCAATATTTTCTCTCTCTTCTTTATCAATATTGTTTCGGTCATCGTACAGAATCTATCTGTATGACTATCTTATAAAAAAGTTGATATTTCCTTCTCTTAGTTGTTATTAGCGGTATTTTGTTAGTCATTACGGTGAAAATTACTTGAACCGAATAATTGTAACTTGTTGAGTAGTGGTGGGGAGGGGCTTGACTAAGAGAATGGCAGAAGTTCACTGTGATTGGTTCAAGCGTCTACCAATATCGGTTCTCCGCCTTTAGTATAATTCTCATACTGCTGCTCTTCACTTCAAGTTTTAGTTTACCATAGATTCATTATGGTAAAGCAATCTGATATCTCGATTTTTTATAATAATCTGTGGTTTGACAACATCTTGTCTTTTATTTCATTATGAGTTATATTATTATAAAAATTTCATTCTCCAACGTATACGTTATAACAATTCATTTCAGTGTGTGCTATACGCTATAGAGCTTTTATGTGAATAAAAACAATGAAACGTCCTTTGAACTATTCATCTAGAAAGTAAGCTGGTATATTTCGTGTAAGCTGAGAACACATCCCGTTACAATGTTAAGTATATTGTGACATCTTTGTACATTTATTTTTGAGACACTTTCATTGTATCAGCATGTCTTCTCATCTTACGCAAATTAGATTCTATTCGTATTACAATATTAGAATCGATATAGACATTTAGACAGCTCATTATTAATCTGATTGATCTCACATACCTCACAATATTATAATATCGTATAATCCCACAATTCTCATTACAAGCACAGTAATCTGTTAATTTCATCACAATGTATAGTATCAAAGTTTCAGTTTATATGTAACTAGCAGGCAGGCTCGCTTCGCTCGCCTTCTCCGTACAGGGGCTCCGCCCCTGGACCCCGCCATTATCGGCAGTGTAAACTGCAGTGTAAACTAAGTGAGTCTAAACGTCCAACTGAACATGCCTGCCAAATTTGAACGCATTCGGTTCAGTGGATTTTTAGTTCTGGTGATGAATGAATGAATGAATGAATGAATCAGTGCTATTTCGCTCTTATATATAGAGATTATATTTGATTTTATATCCATATTATATGTAGATAATTCGTGCCTAGAACAGATTTTGCAATTTTTTGTTTAAATTGGGACTTTTTTCCATAAACCGTGACATTATTCAAATTCTTAAATGCGAATTGTGCGCATTGTTATTTGTTATAACTATCACCATTCCTCTTAGAATAATGTCGGTCTTCATTTTTAAAGACTTGTATTTCTACAGACATTAAAAATTTTGGGAACTTTTTCAGAGAGTTGTAGCTGGAAGATTTTGTCAAAGAACGATGCGATAAATTCACGTGGGTGTATTCGGAAAATATGATAAGGACGATAAAAGCTCACACGGAATATCAGATTACTAAAGCTTTAAACGAGCACTCTTGCTTCTGAGAAATGGGAAGTCGAAAATATTCGTATGGGAATTGAATAAATTGCAGGTAGCAATGCGTTAGCAAGTTGGTTGTCAGTACACCGTGATAATTTAACAAGGGTTTGACTCTTGGATTTGACAAATATTATTATCGAAAAGCATAATATCACTCAAATTTCTTAAAATAGATTTTTCATCCCACTGATTTTATCAGATTTGTAGCTGAAGTAGCCTACAAATATTTTCCTTAATTGAAACTAGTGAACTGAAAGAACCTGCTCCGTTGCTTGTACACTTTTTTTACGATACTGTTACAATTTTCACATGATACAATTCGTCATGGTACAAATTTGTCATGAATTCTTGCAGATTTCATAGCAGCATAAATTCTATCAAATTCAGTTAGATTTAATATCGACCAGTCTAGATTTCAACCTTACATAATCACAGCACTGCTTCTTGAAATCAGAAGTTTCTCAAATGTAAATGCCTTGATATCATTGCTGATCTTACCAATATTCGTTTGAGGAAATCTACAATTCATTGAAGTTTTGCAAATATGTATTGACATTGAGTGCCTCAATCATTGCTATAATTGATAAGGAATTCATCCGACATAAGTATATGTGAATATAATATATATATGCTCTTTCCGGCATGCTGATACTCTTTAAGGACCACCTATTCTATATAATAACCAACAGGCACGAGAATACTTCCTCCCTATGACCCTTGTTGCACATGCACATGGACATATTGCAGATTGCATAGCCGTATTCAAAGCATATCTAGGGTAGTCCGATCTCACTAGACGTTAAATCTGCTCAAAAACCAATAAAATACTGACTGCTTCATACTAGCGAGCATGAAAATAATTTGTGAGATGGAATTGTATTTCAATTAATTCTTTGAACTTGAACACAGCTCCCAATCAAAATTTTTATAGCCCACTTCATTCCAAGCAATTTACAGAAAATCCACATCGACTGAAATATCGACGATTTTTGAGAATCGATTTATCGATATATGCATGTCGAGTATCGGTGGTATGCTTTGTAGAACGATGGTTTCAATTCCTGATCGAAAGTAGCCTGAGGCGACCTGATTCAATTATTATTAGGATCAGTACAAAGACACCCTAGTGTACAATTAAATTCTCTCTGAAAGGAAATAGGAAAGTAATACATGACCCGTTCATTAGCTGTGGCTTTGCTGTTCAATCGAAATTGAGCCTTATTCGTTCCCTCCTGACTACAGTCTGTCCAAGTAAAGAAGACATTTTGGCAAGAAGGGAAAATGACTCCAGCTTGGTCAATATTGATTCATAATTTATAAATTTGGTCTGAAATTGTAGGAAACATTTTAGTCTACAATTTATAAGACCAAATTTATAATTTTTTCATCAATACTTACCGAGCTGAAGTTATTTTCACATTTTGACAGAATGTCTTCATTGCGTGGACAGACTATATGCTTTAACCCTTTCACTTTTCAATCTCATTTTGTCATTCCCTTTAAAATTGATAACTTTATCAGTGAATTTCCATCAAATAAAACCTATTCAATGTTTTAGTTACATTGAAAATAGAGAAAGTGAATATGATGAAAGTGTAGGAATAAATTTGTTTTGGAATATCTTTCAAAATATAATACAAAAAGTAGACATGATACACTATACAGTATGGATGAATAATTCAAACATCATTGAAATGGTCCTCAAACAACTTCAAAGCCTCAAAGAACGAACATTTTCTTCCAGGTTTCTTTTTATTTGCTAACATAACAGAAATACTCGAGTAATTAAAAGCATTTTTCTATATTCATTCATTGAAGTTTCAACCCGTTCAAAATACTGAAAGAACTTATTTATTACTAAACTTTTGAAAATTTAATAAAGCTTACAACATAAAATATGATGAGAAGGAAACTCACAGTAATGAATAGTCTATTATTATTTGGTGTAACTGTAATTTGAAAATTGAATCAACGTTCAACAAGTTTTTTACAGTCTGATGAGACAAAACTTCAATGTTAGTAATGAATATTATTATTTGGTATTAATTTGAAAATTGAATCCACGGTTCGCTTTGTTACACAAGGATTGAAAATACGATTAAACAAAAAGCTCAACGGAGTTCGCTAATATTGTGATGAATATTATTCTTTAGACTCAATTTGAATACAAATTCAAAGGTTTAGTTCACTCACAGTACGGTGATTTAGACCATGAATATTATTATGATACATCCATCATATTTATTACATTTTTCAATACTAATGAATACAGCTCTTTTAAATTTCATTTTTGAATAGGGCTACTATCATTGTATGTTAGTAAATTAAAATCACAATCACAGTAACCTTTTTGGATAATTTCGATAGAAAATACATTTTTCAGCCTTAATAAAAAAAATTTCTAGAAGGGTACTGTGATTGTTATTTACAAACTAACAATTCTTTTAGTATTTTGAGTGAGTTTAAACTTCAATGAATGAATGAATAGAATGGTTGGTTCATGCTTCTCATTACTCGAGTATTTTTGTTAGCAAAAAAGAAGAAACTCTGGTAAAATATGTTCATTTTTCAAGGCTTCGAATATTTGTTTGAAAATCATTTCAAACTGGGTGAACGGCTGTCCGATCTATTCATATCAGTAACCTCCCATTCCCATATACGATCATAGTAGTTGATGTTATACAAGACAAGAGCCTCATGTAACCATGTTAGCCTTCCATGTTCCATTACAATCTGAAAGGGCTTTTCAAAGAGTTGCAAGTTAGTGATATATTGTGTTGCTCTTTGATGTTTATGAAGTGACCAAAAATCAGTTTTCAACTTTTTCATTACTACTATTACTAGGCTACCCTTTGTGTCATACAATATGCCTCTGGCAAAACATTTCCCAGTTTACCATCTAGACGTTTTGTTAGTTCAAACAGCTTTACACCAAACAACTCAACTATCAAATTTTCAGACAGGTTTTTAGAAATTTTCACAACTTTTTTTCTAAAGGTGATGCCCGCATGTGCTTCAAGCACGAGAGGGGTGATGATGAGAGATGACGACTTTCATGAAGCATTCAACATAATTATCTGACATTTGAGATCTAAATTTCAGTCTCGTAGTAGCTGAAGCATTCTGATTTCGTTCGTATTTTTTCTCCATCACATTTAATAGTTGTCTGAAAAGGCTATATGATATGGAATATCAATGAAGTTTATGGTAATAAAATGAATATATATTTTACTAGCCGGCAGGCTCGCTTCGCTCGCCTCCTCCGCCTAGCCAGGGGGCTCCGCCCCCTGGACCCCCGCCAGTATCGGCAGTGTAAGTGAGTCAAACAGGCTCGCTTCGCTCGCCTGCAAATTCCGTTCAGAAGGGGTTCGAAATTTATTGAACACAGCATTTATTGACCTAATCTAGACCTGTTTACCAAATTTGAACATTTTCTGCCAATTTGTTCTCGGAAAATCTAAGAAGAATTCCAAAAAAATAGTAAAACGCCAATATTGAGCGTAACCTTGGGAAGTATATCAGACATTGCTTGAAACTTGATTCAATGTTTTCTTAATTACTCCATCTATAATCTCGCTGAACCATTGAATTTACACTAAGTATTGGTAGTATCAAGGCGGAGGATATGCAACCCGCAATACATCTACAATTTTGAAAACCTGATTACTGGCGTAATCTTGAACGGATTTCAAAAATATTTTAACACAACATTTCTAGACCTTATCTGAACCTGCCCACCAAATATCAACATTTTCTACCGATTGGTTCTCGAAAAAATTGAGAAAACGCCGAAAAACTATAGAAAACCCCAAATATTTAGCGTATCCCTGAAAAGTTTTTAAAATCCGTTATTAGCGCGCGTCTAAACGTCCAACTGAACATGCCTGCAAAATTTGAACGCATTCGGTTCAGTGGATTTTTAGTTCTGGTGGTGAATGAATGAATGAATGAATGGATGAATGAATCAGTCAGTGCCATTTCGCTTATATAGATATAGATTAGACCGGTATTACACGGTAATACGATATATAAAGAGGGGTGAAAATGAGATTTCGTACCTTCATTTTACTCCATATGATTTACGTATGACATAAAAAATGCCATACCATGTAATACCGGCCTTGGGCGAAGTAAGGACTCGGTCACTCGGAGGGTATTGTGCTTGCGCAAGTTTATGACTAACTTGATAATTAATTCACCTTATAGCTTTCAACAGGAGTCAACTCAATCTCAATACGACTATAAAATTGGAAACTAAAGTTCAATCAAGGTTAAAAAGCTAGGGTAAATCCAATAGAGAGTTGCAAAGGTTAACAAAGGAATTAATATCACGGGGAGCTGGGGATTTTTTTTTTAATTTGATAGTGATAAGGGTGATTAATTAGAACCCATAAAATCGAACACTCCAATACTGCAATCTAGCATTCCACTTTTGCCCCATATTGAAAAACCGTGATATTCAAGAGTGATTGCTATCGCTATTGGGAAGTTATTGAGGATTTTTACATTCTGCTTCGGGGCATTGATGTGAAAAAATATTCAGTAACACACGTGTCTCACATATCATCTCGTACATGTTCCCTGCATATTATGTGTTCTGTTTCTCTTTCGATATAATCGACGTTCCATCATCATTTCAAAAAATCGATTTTTCCATCGATAACAACATATTCCTGGATTTGAATGTATGAATATGCAATCGCACATCAGTATTCATCCCCACTCCATCATTCTCAGTATATATATTTTATCCCTAATATATGGTTTCGGGGATAAAAATAGATAAAAAGAGGTTGCTCTTTTATACTAGAGTCAGCCCTTTAGTGAATAATAATCCAAATTGGCTCCCTATCACGAATCGTACACGTGGGTAAACAACGATATTAAGTGTGTCATTGAGCGTTCATTATTATATGATTAGCGGCAAATACTGTATTTGATTTGGGAGAAGCAATTTTATTCACTTGTGTAATGATCAGTTGATCATCAGTTAAGTTTATTGGAAATTTAATGGATAGGAGATATTTATGAAGTACCTATAGAAAGGTTCAGAGTTGCCCGATAGTTATTCGTCAACGAGTTAAGTGATTCAAATACAAGCTGACGCCAAAAAGTTTGGCGGTTTAGTCTGTCGCTTGTACATGATTTCACTACTAACTGCTGATTTAAAGCATTTTTACAATTTTTCTCTTCCAATTATTTCAAAGATCTATAACCTAAATAGCCAATTTTAATATCAATCTCACACACTATTTGATATTATTATCGAAGAATAATAATAATATTCGTGTGACCTGGCTGGCTCAGGTCTGGTGTCACAGTTTTCAGGTGACTCCTGATCAATTTCAGGGCCTCTGACATGACTTAACCACTGTTTTTAGGAAGCCGGCAGCGACGGCTTAACATGTCCATTCGAAACACAGGAAGTGGCCTGAGAAAAATGTCTGGTTTGACCTGGGATTGAACCCGGGACCTTTGGGTTACAACGCCAGCACTTAACCCACTCAGCTTTACGCCCCATTATCGAAGAAAATACTGTATAGTTGAACCTTCCCTATCACCATCATACTTCTTTGCCTCAATTCCCCTTCCCAACTATCCAACTGATATCCCACCTTCCTCAACTCACATCCCTTTCCTTCTCATTGACTTCTATATAAGCTGATAAGTTGACAATACCATAGTTGCAATATTTTAGTAATACAAAACAGTATCCATATCTCATTCACGATGACTTAAGACAAAGTAAACAAACCCACACAAACAGGGCTGCTAATATTGCGATGACAAGCACTGGCGAGCCGCAACCGTACGAGCCGTACCCACGAAACAGGTGAAGTGCTTGTATCTTTTACTGTGCAGCACTTCACCTTTTTCATGGGCACGAGCCGCCAGTGATGACAAGTCGTGGGAAAGATACGACACAGTCCCGATGAGAAAAATTCACGACACACGTACACATGACATGTCTATGCAGTGTTGATTAGTTATGGTTTATCGTGGCTATGGTAGCAAAAAGTTTGTTTATTTTGCCTCAAGTGATCGTGAATAGAGTATAGCCTTCGAAGTTGAGAAGTGTATTCATGAATAAATGAAAAAATGTTGTGTCTAGTCTCTAATTTTCATTTTTTTCAGATAAAAGTTTACGGATTTGTTCGACTTTTTCCATAAATCTTGTAGAGCATTGAAGGTGTGGCCACTGTGCCCAGAACGCGTCCAACAAGCGACGAAATCGTAAGTAGGCTACTGTTGTTTACGTGAAAGTTGATAGCGTAGTTTGAAATATTTATAAAAGATTTACGGAATATTTTTAGAATATTTCCAAATTTGTACTCAGACTCACCAGCAAATCAGCAATGGCGAGGTGTATGAGCATGGTGTTGATGTTGGTGCTGCGCGCTCCCCGCCTGCGTCTAACCAGTATGGAAAGCACGGTGAAATTGCCCACAGCTGACAGCAGCATTAGAATGGAGTATGCCACAATGGACACACGATGTCCATCATTGAAGCGCATGTCAATCGGCAGAGTGAAGGTGGTGTTCTCGTCGATCTGCCACGACTGCCAGCCGGGAAACAGCTGGAAGTGCGGCCATACCTGGGTGACAGCTGTCGCCGACGGTGACGGCAACGTCGCATTGTCCAGCTGTGTCGCCGTTGTTGACGTCGCCACCACCTCACCGACACCCCACGTGCCGTTCATATTACAACATCTGCGAAATTAAAGAAAAAATTAAAGTTTCATGTGAAATGTACTGAAAAAGTGACATATCAAAAGTCCATGTACTGAAATTTTCTGTTTAAATCTAGTATTATGACGGACTGTCCAGGGCCATATCTAGATGGGGGGGGGGGTTCAAAGGGGTCACGTGCCCCAGGCGCAGCCCGGGCATCGAGTTAAGGGGGCGTCAAATTATATTATCTTATATTTGGGTGGTTCGTTGGAGTAAGGATTAGGATTTTAAAAACTGATACTGGCAAAAGTAAAAGTGGGTGTGACATGAAAACCTCATAAATCACCATTTATAAATCATAAAATTAGCGTTAGAATCCAATGTAAATCTATTGAGAATATTGACTTAAAAGTATAGAGGATTCAACCGAGCTAGCCGATCAAAAGTTTGACATCCAATGGCCAAACTGTGATTACACAGTCTCAGTATAGGAGATTACTACTACTCAATTATAAGTATGGAGAGTGAAATATCAATGAAATATTTCGTTGTTATTGATTATTATTCCATTTTCGTTGAAATGTGCCTATGGACTTTTCGGAAGTATAGATAATAAATTATGAAACAGGACCATCTGCCCAAGCCATTTCCATGGATTAGAAAGTTGTGCCACTCTCTAGGGATACGCAGGATACACTGCTGAACATCAACTAAAGGAGTGAATCAATATTAATTTTATAGCCTTAATATACTCAGTAGTTTTATCACAGGCAGTAACAGTCATTGACCGTTATAGAGAGGGAAAATTGAGAAGGGTTCATAAAAACTTTACCTGATGAAATTATGAGAAATAAAGGTGTAAAAGGATCAAGAATTCTCGGTTAATTCCACTAAAACATCTATTGATGAAAAATAAAACGCTCTATAAAATCCATATTCTCCGCCTATTCCCCTAAAACGTTTCAACGTTATGAAATATGTGCTATAAAATGTGCATAATAATTAATAATCATCTCAATATAATTTACGATGTAAGAGGGGATTTACCTTAAAGAGGGAATCAATAAATTCGCTTCTCCTACACTTTTTTCCCTGTCTTATAACGGAATTCCTAAGGGATTCACTCCATTATAAGGCTCAAATAAACCCTATAAGCTGTCAGTAAATTCAAAACTCAGACATGAGAAAGTGGTTTCTGAAAACCGGCTGACTTTAGAAGGAAATTTAACATTGTGGTCTCTATAAAGTTGTCTCTCGTGTCTTTGTAGTACGTACAGCAACTAATTAAATGGATTGTTTATCTTTGATATTGATTGACTACTCATCAGTTGTCGCTGGCTCTGTAATCTTTTTCTTTTTTGTTTCTTCTTTCTCCTGTATCAGTCAATCTATTTTTTCGTATCGGTTTTTCTTTTGTGTACTGTGTACTCTCTAGCTTATTTTCTCCTCCAATCCCAGCAGTCTCAGAGCGTAGTCCGTCCAAACAAAGAAGACATTCTGGTAAGATGGGAAAATGACTCCAGTCCGGTCAATATTGGTTCAAAGATTGAAAATTTCGTCTCGAATTGTGGATAAAAATCTTATACACAACTTGAAAGCGAATCTATGATTTTAAAATCAATATTGACCGAGTTGGAGTGATTCTCCCATCTTGCCAGAATGTCTTCTTTGCTTGGACAGGCTATAGCACAGCACCAATGGCTTTCCAGTAGCCGACGAAGGATAATCTGATACGGTCTAATACTGTGCTCAACTCTAATACCCGCATTTTCCTTCAAGAGAAAAACAGCTTACTGCCACCTGCTTCAATACACCATAAAAAATTTCCTTGGAAGAAAAGTGTCTTTCGTATCTTAGCGAGTTGTTATCTCAGGCGTGGGAAGAATATTTGTTTAAAAAATCTAATACTATAATAACAATAAATAAATATAATAATCCATTCAATCATGATACGAATTTTTATTGTTATTTTGAAATTTCTCTTCAAAGTGGTGTTATGCTGATGTAAATTGGTATTTCTTTTCTCTCCACATTTCCAATCACTTCCATCAAAATTAAAACTTGATGAAATAGACAAAGATTAAAAGGAATTATAGAACGCCTACTAGTAGATAGAAAACTGGAAGTCTAACACAACTCAAAGTCATCGATTCCCAAGTTTACCCTTTTTTCATCTACTCCTACTATCAATAATGAAATATTACTACTGCTTGATTGATTGTTATTGGAATTTTCGATCTTGGGGAAACTTGTTGCGTTTTAAGCATACATTTCAAAGTAATAAACAGTCTAATTACAAGTGAATTTCAATAAAATAGATTGAATTTCACCCAACATTCTCTAATATTTCTATACTGATGATAAAATAACAGTAGAGATAACTGAGAAAATACTTAACTGAAAAGATCTATCAGTAAAAGAACTGTTCTGAATATATTAATAAAAAAAATTCGCTCCGGCAGCTGGCGGTCGGAAAGAGTGCATTTCAAATGCAATTGTATGATGGCTCGAATCATATGACTTATAATGAGCTATTCAGGGTATGAATTCAAAGGTGCCGTTTTCGGAAAACCCATGAAAAACACAATTTTCGGTGTATTATTTGCCATTTTCTCCGCCATTTTTGATTGGATTTTTTTCGTTGATGGCTCAAATTGTAGGGCATAATAAGGGTATTATACACACCAATTTTCAAAACGAACAAGTTATTGGTTGATTTGTAGTGATTTTTCTAAATTTTCATCCCCTAATTTCACCCCTTTCCCTTGGACCAATTTGGCTGGTTAACAAACTTGACCAAGATATTAGCACTAATGATTTTTGTGCAAAATTTGGTCGCTCTCTGACAAGCCCTTTGGGAGTTATCGTGTTAACAAGAATCTGTACATATATAAATATGTACATATACATATACATATATGTATATATATATATAGAGATATATGGATTTGAGCGGACATCAAATTCGTGTTCTAGGGGCTTGGAAACGTGTAAAAATATATCACATCATGAATTTTCGATTGTCAGGGCAAGACCAATAGTGCATTTTTTCGAATGAAATGCACTAAAAGATACGCTAAATCAGTGAATCACTTTCTTCCGTACCCAAAATTTTCTCTCACCTCTTTCAATCTCCAGGGTTTTTCTTCGATTTTCCTTGCTTTTGTAATATTTTTTTTCTTGAAGTATTTGTGATGAAATCAATTCCAAGATAGAAACTCAGTATTTTGAAAAACAATAGCGGCTATAGACTATAGTAATAATAGAGCTGATGTGATTGGAGTATGTAATCTATGGAATACATAAATCTTGATAGGAGTATGATAGCAAATAATGAAAACACATTTTATAATGTGATATCAACTCATATATCAGGCGCATGCGCATATTGTGTCCTACCTGACACACAACACATTCTCACAGAGTTCAGAACTATATCCGGGAAATGTAATTAACTGCCTCCTTCTATCCATAGCAATAAACCCTTTTACGAGGCACCTCCAACAAATCGATGAATCCGATTCAACTTCCATTTACTACATCACTTTGTGATCTGAAACACGTCCGAATACTTTGTGGATTCGAAACACGATTTTCCCTCCAAAATGGGTTTTCAACTCATACTCCATTTACAGGATTTTCAAGTTTGCAAAGATGTTTGCAATAAACATCTTGTATTACACCGGCGGATCATGCCCACGAAATAGATGAAGCGTGAAGTGCCCGTATCTTTTACTGTACAGCACTTCACCTATTTCATGGACACGAGCCGCCAGTGTTGTATTGTCAATAAACTATGAGATGACTCGAATTTTGAATTCAAGATGGGAAAATGATGTAGCTCTAGAGGAGAAACGTTTAGTAAGAGTGGCCGCCTCTGAAGTTGAAAAATGATAAGGAAAATACAGCAGATTAACATTACTCCTGGCGTCAAAAAACTCCGAAATTTTTCAAAATGCAATTTGTGTAATAAGGGTGCATACTTTTCCGCATGACAGATGAGAGTTTAGACAAGACAGCTCATCTCGTAAATTCAATAAAGGAACAAAATTAGACCTCTCGAATCATGTATACAACAAACATTTACTCTCACTTGGCGTATCTTTCTGGTCCGTGTTGCAAATTATAATATCGTAAATGAAGTTTAGACTTAGAGTTCAAGCTATCGCCTTTATGATCCTGCAAAATTCATCAAAAAGTTTTTTTTTCTCTCTACCATTTGTGGATTTCATGATTAGCGATTAACGTTACTACCAGTAACTGTGGAAACTTCAAACTTTTAATTTTATCAATCAAACTAACAGCTTTGAAATCCAACTCAACTACCGAGAATTGTTTGTGAGATTGGCAATTGGCCAATGAAGGACTGATGATGAGATTTGAGAAGTTACAACGATAAGTTCAATCGATCTTCAAGGAAAGTTGTGGAGTTCAATATGGAAGAATCGTATTTTTCTACTACGGTGATAGAAGGTCACCATAAACTCATTCATTTCTCACAACACACAATTTTTTGATATTTGAAACAAAATGTCTGAAATAAAAAGGAAGTAAAATATTTGTTTTGGGGCCAAAAACCACTTCTTTATTGTTTTCTCACTATAGTAGGATTTTAAGAGATACAGTCGTAACGAACGACAGGCTATAATAAAAGTCCGTCAATTCAAGGATCATCGAACAATAAACACATTCATTCACGATTTTGTAAAATGAAACCAAGGTTGTTTGAATAGATTTTTGACAGGAAAGATTCTCTTGGAAGAAAAGCTTTACAAAAACGTGTAGGACAAATAGATTATGAGTCAGATTTTCTATAGAAAACGGTTTCCTTACAATATGTCTGGAGACTTTCCAAAGACTAAAAAAGACAAATAGATTATGAGTTAGATTTTCCATAGAAAACGGTCTGGAGACTTTCCAAAATTTTGCAAAACAAATATAGTAGTCATAACACTTTGAGGAGTTCTCCATTTTGTAGAAGACGATTAACTAAAGCTAGATTATCTTCTGGGATATCAAAGTAATTAATCACTTTCCCGACAGGTTTCGCTGGTATGGTTCTGGTTCTGTGATCAAGTAAAACATGATAGTAGTCGATAAGAGATTTCAAACTTCGAGGAGATTAATGACTGAAGAAGCGCGATGAGATAAAATGCAAAACAGGCAATTTCAAGGGTCGCTAATGTTCCAAACGCTGAACGGAATGCTAAATATGTATCAGGAGCCGCCTGAGACTTTAGGTTGTAAATATTGAAGAAATATCCACGAAAACTGTCAAAAATTAGAAACATATTACAACACAAATACCGCCCTTGTAATTTACACGTCTCCTATAATATATGATTTAGTATAATAGCTAGTTCATTTTCCTCTTTCAAATTTTAAACTCTACTTGTAGGCTATCATATGAATCTGTTAAGATCATGATACATGAATATAATTATTATTATGCATTCACTCTCATAGACTGAGCGAGTTATTAGGTCTAATAATTCGAAAAGACTTGTTGAAACAAAACATGTATTTTTATCTTCCCCGAAATTAGGTGCTCAAGAATTTCACATCCGTTGAAAATAATTATTGGATTGCTAGCCTACTCTCATATACATATAATACAATTTATAAATAAGATGAAAAATCAAATACTTTTTTTAACTTTTAAAGTTTTGTTCACAGACATGTTTCAAGACTAAGCCCATTTTCAATTCTAAATAGCCCTAAGTTCAAAGTTTAATTTTCATATAATAGCTTACAATACTAATCCAAATCTAATCTAGATCAACGGCTAAGGAAATTGTGTATGAAATGCTTGATTGTTGAATTCAAGTTTCGACTCTCGACTTCTATGCAGAAAATGAGTTTTATTGTTGAACCCGAAATGTGATTTGAATAGTTGTTTGAAGTATTATGTGTATTACTAGAAAAGTTTTCAAGTGTGAAACAAAAAACTTCTAACTGCAGAGCTTGACGAGGGAAATTTCAACAAGGTTTAACAACAATAGCATAAATATTTAAATAAAAGTTGTTGTTCTATGGAGAGCAGTCTTTTCATTCCTCAGTGCCGATTTTTATTGTTCTAAGTCCAAGAGCAAACCACTTTTAAAGGATAAATTTTGAAAGTTTTCAACGAATTTTGCTCATTCATCGAGTAAGCTCATTTTATCTGAGAGCAACTCAATAAAATTCGATTGGATAGATTCTAAAGCACTATTATTTTTCATTAAAGTTCATCTTTTATTTGAAAATACATTTTCACTTACTACTAACGCGATTGAATGGAGCTGATCTGATTAAATTTGAGAGCGTGATTCCGACTTCAGCCAACTTATCTGAAGACCAGGAATGTTCAATTAAATTTATCACTGTACTAATGATTCAGGGATTATGAGTATCCTCGAAATGATTGTTACGCTCTAGAGGGCTCCAGTGCCCATTAATAACTAATGACAATTATTGTCAAATCAGCCAAGTAAGTGTTCACTTAGTCCTAAATGCAATTAACTCTATCAAATCCCTCCTAAGTAAAATTTCATCAAAATTTGTCACAAGTTATTCCATATGAGACCATGGAAGCTTTCCACTGTGACTGTAAAATCAGGATAGTTTGATGTAACACAATCAGAGTTTTCGTTAAAACACATCAATAAAAACTTTAGCTATTACATGTATGTATAGCATAAGATGTTAATTATGATATACGCTTAGTACATAAACTAGAATATCTGATTATAAACACTATCATATATAATATTAGTGAGAACGATTAGCTTCACAAATCATTGAGCCTATACCAATTTATGATCTGAATTTTTCAATGGAATAGTTATTGACTAAATGTATGTATTTAATTAAGGAAAGAAGGTACCAATAAAAACCTGAATATCCAAATTCCTATAGATTTCATAGTTGAGAATATGAGGCCATTATAATCAGAAAGTAGCAGAAGATAGAATTGAGAAAAATTAGGAAATCAACAAATAAATATAGCAGGAAGAATAAATTTATTACTAAACTTCTCATAATAATTCGTGTTGATAAACATGATAATAAAAAGTTTATTACGATATTTTTCAACAAGTAAATATTATTGTCAATATAACAAACATGATTATCAAACAGGAGCAACGCAAGTGACTCAGCAACAGTTTGAAGGGCGAAGGCATTAAAAAAATGTTATACTAAGGGAGAAATGTACTGTTATCAACAAACAACACAACTGCGCCTTCAATAATTTGGGGAAGATTTCTTGTCAAACACGAAAAATAATTGCTGTCCACAGTCTCTTACAGCGCAGTCATGTCACAAACAAAATCAAAACTAAATGAGAAGATGGGAGCCGATAGTGTGAATAAAATATTGATGGCTGTGGAATTTGCCAAGGTCAGACGGAGCTTGGGGGTCATCAAGATCGACCTTCCCCCCCCCCACTTCGATACCCCATCATCACAAATATTCAACCTTAAATAATGATAATTGTGATACCGATTTGTGCATGTGTTGAGCATCAACAGTGTTGTTGAAATATTTGATCATGTTTTCATCATTATTTTGCATCAGTTTAACATCTCAATAATATACTTTGATCAACGATTATTTAGATCAAATTCAATCTTCGAGGTGTTATAATAATAATTATGATTACTCGTAAAGCCCGGGTTGCACGAACGTGCGACATTATTAAATGTTATAAAACGATTCCCTCCTTCTCTATCAATCTATCCCACTTTAATTCATCCCCTCTCAAGGACTATCACAAACTTCTTCACCTCCTTCTCTCTTCTCTATCTCTGGTAATAAAGAATGGTCAATTTATTCTCAAATGAGATAACGTATAGTTTGTCCACGCAAAGAAAACATTCTGACATGATTGGAAAACGACGTACAATACTGGTTCAAATATTATAAATTATAAGTCTCAAATTGTAGAAAACATTCTGATCTAGAATTTGAAGCGAAATTTATAGCTTTTTGGCCAATATTGACCGAGATGAAGTCATTTTCCCATCTTACCAGAATGTCTTCTTTGCTAGACCAGACTATGTTCGGTTGAATCAAATGATGTTGGTCTTAACGTCTTAACCAAACGCTGAAATGGAAAATAATCATTCCACACTTTCCAATCATGGAAAAAATGTATGTAGATTCATTTATCTATCCGACAAAACGTATATTATGCTCTGATCAACATTAGAGATGAATTATTAGTAAGGTCTCTACTGACCTTGCGCTCTGAGGGGTTGAGGAGAATGTAGATGAGAAACTGAGAGGCAAATCAGGCCAGGCTTGTTATCTTGTTCAGGATTTGTGAGTCATGACATGTTACAAAATCTTATCCGTCTTATCTATATGCAAGACAGCGTCCTGGTTCTCTCTCATATGGGCTAGTGGTTGAAATAGGTACTGAGCTTTGGAAGACAATTGGTAAAGCATGACTCAATACCATCTAAAACCAAGTCTCAGTTGCACAAAGTTCTATTGAATCTAATCTCAGTGTTGCTACGAGTGATCAGATTAATTAAATTCTGCATTTCTCTTTTAATTCTCAGTTGAAAGTTAAGAGGAAAACAGAAATCTTCTTATGACGAGACGCAAAAGTATCGACATTTGTTGTTTTTTCCAAATTTATTTGAGAAAACATCTACTGAGAAATACGACTGGAGAGTTTTTCAACTTTTAAAAGCGAGAATGAATCTTGGAAAAATTCTTAAGTACAACTATGCAAATCTTTATAGAAAATAGAAGTTTGCTGTTGCAAAAAAATAATCGAAGAGTGCCCGTAGAGTAATCGAAGAGTATTTTTATCAGAAGAATATTTTATACTAATCTGAGTGTATTAGCTATTTGTAGATTAATACTTAATCAATGATATTATTGGACTGCTATCATTTCAAGAGCTGCTTTTTTAAAACTTCACTTCTCATCATAAGAATGCATGCTTCAAATTCATGCTTCTCATCATAATTCAATAGGTATAAGGGGTTTTTCGTGTATAATACAAATTCTGGTATTTGGTATACTTCAACTTAATGAAATGATAGCCATGTATATATTTATTGGATTATGCTCAATCACTGTTTTCATAAGAAGAACTTTATACAGCTCGACTAATATAATTTCCTTTCAGCCCTCGTTTTCTTTTCTTGGTATTCGCAATTCTCTACCATACTGCCTGAAAAGTTAGTATACAGATTGAAGCATGACTCATTTTTCTTGGAATTAATTGATCGTATCTGTGATTTATTTCTATCCGTACACCATTGAATAATTGAGATGTTGATATTGCACATGTATTGTTCTTATAATGAACTCACTTTGCTATGATTCTGCGAAATTCAAATTACAATATAACATCCTTATGTATGTACCGTAATGAACCAGTAAACAGTTTACTAGGGTTTATTGGAAATCGGTACACCACTCATCGATTGAGTTTGCTTGGAAATCCACCAGGTTAATCAGTATTTGAGTGATATTCAGATAATCACATATCACACGTGACACAAACTCAGTAATGTAACTCAATTAGATTGGTACATAATTAAGTAGGCGAGTTCCCAAAACATTCATTATTCAATAGGTTGTGTTTATTCATCGTTTCAACAAAGTAGCCTATACATCCAACTGATTAAACTGGGAAACTGCAACAAACTTTGATTTTTAAAATGGGTACTCTTTCAATAGTTACGTTCATAACGATAAGATTTGAGAAATTAATAATAATTTATTCTCATCCTAAATTAGGTAGTGGGAGTAGCGTAAATAGTATAATCATTGTATTGGATTAGTTTTCTGCCACCCACTGACAGTTTGTACGGAATGACAGTTCAATCGTTCACAGTTCACAGTCCAACGATCGGCCTACCGGTGAACAGCTGTTCTTGGACTGTCACTTTGAAAATGATAGCCGATTATATCACATAAAGAATCTCGTCCGTGTCTTAAGAGTGGGTGGTGGTAGTCCGCCATTTGCCGAACAGCAGAATTAAGCCCCATAAGAACAATGTGATTTTTATCAATCTCTTGAAGCAGATAGAGCTTCTATTCATATTCATTGACAGAATTTCACGTTCTTTATGTCATTAGAAAGATAGTTAAATTCTCCAGGCACTCCACTTTTCACTTTTTTAATTTTAAGTTCATTTTGATAACTATTGTATAATTAATTAACCATAAAAGTATTGAACTCTAATTATAGAATGCAAAAAGTGAAAAATGGAGCGCCTGGAGAATTGAATTCTCTCTTCAATGATATAAAGAACGTGAAACTCTGTCCATAAATAACGGCGCTATCTGCTTCAAGAGATTGATAAAAATTACATTGTTCTTATGGTACATAATTCTGCCGTTCGGCAGTTTGCCGTTCACTACCACCCACCTTTAATAATACTGAATAGGATATTATTCTATCATTTTCGTGAGATACGTTCCAAACCCTTGAAGACAGTAGATCTAGCTTTGAAACTGTATGTAAAAAAATGGGTGAGAGAGATTCAGATTCATATTCAATCACTTTTCAGAGAGAGAGAGAGAGGTTAAGAGAGTTTGTGTGTGTGTGTGTGTGTGAGAGAGAGATAGAGTGAGATAGAGTGAGAGAGAGTGAGAGAGAGAGAGATATAGAGAGAGAGAGTGAGAGAACAGAGAAATGCGAGAGAAGTGAGCTCAATTCCCACTCAGACTGGAATCAAAAAGCTAAGAAGGGAATAGGATTCAGGTCCGAATACAGTGATAAATGAACGCAGCGATAGAGTCCAGTTTCCACTCGAAAGATGGTGAGAATGAGAAATGTATTCTATGATGGAAATGCAGCTGGCTTCACGGAAGAAGGTTGAGACTTCTGCCATAATATACGGGGATGAAACGCTTTAGAAAACAATATTGGTGTAGAATTTACTAGTGGGTAGAATTTATTAGTGGGAGAGCCTTCCTACCGGCTCTAGACATATGCCGAATGTGACCACACCGAATATTTGGCAAACCCTGAATATTTTTATTGGCGTAGAAATATAGATAGAAAAATTAAATTATTTTTTCATATACAGAACTACTGTTGTAATACTTATTATGTAATACATATAATCTTCCACATATAATTATATTCTTATATATTATGTAGATGTATTGCTCGTTATTCGTCGAATATCAAACCATAAACGCACACCGTGTTATGATAAACGTATTCAGTATGTTTGAAGCCTATATTAGATACAGTGACTATATAGTCACTGTAATAATAGATCCTCCTTCATTTATGATAGTCATGAAAGTCGCATATCACATGTTATCTGTTCATGTTATGTCGTAAACTCCCATGAACTCTAAATGTGTGTTAGCTCTGATGTAGCAGAAATGTATGGAATCACAGATTTACTGCCGATTTCTGTGATTTGATGGAATACCATACTAGAACGTTCAGATTCTAGCACACTAAAAACAACATTTAAATTTATGGTATGACAGATAGCCTACATCAAGTGATACGACGTATTTAACAGGCTTATTGCCCAAAACAGTTGCTCAACTGAAATTTCAGAAGTGATGTATGGAAGAGAAGTCTTTACAAGGATGAACCTCCTTGAGTTTATCACATTCTCAATTTGAAATTTTGAGCTCAATGAAGTTTGATCATAGATGTTTTAATGAAGTGGAATAGTGAATAATAAAAGAATCGTTAATCTCAGAAAATCTGAGAAAATAGGTGGCTAGTTCAAGATTTAAATTCGAGAAAGAAAAAAATATTTTTGTTTTTAAGGGAGTAAAATTGGAACATGGTTATTGCCATCCTTGAATAATATTATGATCGATTGTACAGCTCTGTAGGTACTGCCAGTTGGTAAGCTGATGAGAATTTCAAATGAAGAATGAGAATTCCAAATGAATTGATCTACCTTTAGAAAATGACTTGATAACCATCAGGAAGCAATAAGCGATGCGAACTGGAGTAGAGAAAGAGAAATACAAATTCTGATTCGAAAAGACAAAGCAATGAGAACTGAGTGAATTGAATAAAAAAGAGTAAAGAAAGAGGGAGAAATACTAATTCTAATTCTGAGAGACAAAGTGCGAAAGAAGAAAGGTAAAAAAGTGATTGAGAGTTCTTTCATTGATGGATGCTTTTAGAAAGAAATGGGAAGTTTTATTCGTGACTGGCACTGCACTCTCTCTGATTGAAGGGTATGCAAAAGATGCCGTGGAATTAACTTCTGGAAAAAAGAATGATTGAGTTGGTTCGTCAATATTACCGTGACTTGCTGATGACATCCCTGGTGAAATCATTCTGATTTGCAAGCCTTCAAGTCTGAAGGAATACGTTTTTTAGAGAATTCCATCGAATCTTGAAGAGTTCCTGTGATTGAGACTGACAGATGAGATGACTGTGAACTGATTTATTCTAATTTCATCATGCATATTAATCTTTTTTGGAAAAAATTGTGTAATGAAGAGAAACGATTAAACGGTGAAATCTTGCAGGGATAGAAACTTATCAAATTCCTCAAATTCAGCCAGTTGAAATTTAAAAAGGTGCATTTAATTTATAATAACAAGGTGCATTTAGTAGTTACTTACTAAAGTGGAGTGTTTATTGGAATAATTTCTTGGAGAGGACTTCTTCCATTTAATCGAATTCATAAAACATTAACTCACCTGAAACAGAAAAGAAAGAAGAATAATAAGTAAATTGTGAGAAGTGTGAAGCAAAAATTTGTGAATGGAATATTATTTGGAGGTTTGAGAGATAAAAAACTAAAGATTATCATACAAAAGAATAATACAGAAATTGATCAAAACTTTCCATGAAATCCCCTCATGAGGAAAGTTATTACTTCCCAAATTTTTTCTTAACGACGATATTAGAAGAATGCTTACGGTAAAGATAAATTTTATTATTGATCTCAATTTTTTTACTTGGTGTACTTGTATCCAGTGTACTTGTACTTGGCATACTGGAATACGATTTTAATATTACTAAACTACTCCTTCCCACTCCATTGCATCTGAACTTAGCAACTTTCGAATACTTAACACAATAGCCTAGAATAAATAAAAACTACATGGATTTATTCATTTGACAGTTTAACAACAAGCAATGAATCGATAGAAGCAAGTCTTTCCACGAAAATTTGGCCTGTATGCTTGGACCTGGAGCATTTTATCTACTCTGCTCAACCTGTTGCTGATTCTTCGTTCAAGTGGAAATTCATTCTGACAACCATAGTCCGCTAGAGACACTTGTAAGTCACGCAAACATTCCTCTCTCAGGTGGTCGTGATGCCCCCTATCCAGGTATATTCTAGACCTGTGCGTGGGTAATAAGAGGGATGATGATGAGAGATGACGACTACTTTTTAGGCATTCGTATGGGGTGACGTACCTATGTGATCGTGCAGTGCTCAAACTTTGTTCCCTGGTCAAGAATTGTATCTCTTGGTTATCAAACCGGCGCGTTATCACTCACTTCAACGAGTCACCCAACATACACTTTATTGGTGCAAATTCAACAATAAGAATAAGAATGTTTTTATCCCTTCAAGCATTGTTCACATTGCAATTGGAAAAGTCATATGCAATAATGTATATAGAAAAAATTATAAATATGTTAAATAATAATATAATTATAAATAATAAATAATTGAACAATAATAAATAGATATGCAATCAAAACAAATCAAATAGCCTATTACTGAGACTAGACGTGAGTTTAGTATGATCAATTATCAACACAAATATAAAACATCAGTATAATCTAGTATGATCACAGAATATAATTTTATCTTCTAAAATCACAGAATATCATCTAATTAAGGTGTATAATAAGATTGATAAGGTTTTCATAATTCGGCAAAATTCTCCATTGGTACTTGATAAAAGTGAGGAAAGGGGGTTTTAAAAGGAGACATTCCAAGCAGCATTTAAATTTTGATTCATGTGAAACCCTAACCGAGTATGGTAGTGCATTAAAGAGCTTTAAGAGTGGATGGTAGTGGACGGCAAACTGCCGAACGGCAAAATCAAGCCCCATAAGAACAATGTCATTCTTATCAATCTCTTGGAATAAATAGAGCCTCTATTTATGGACAGAATTTCACGTTCTTTATGTCATTGGAAAAGGATTTCAATACTCCAAGGGCGTGACTTTTCCCTTTTTTTATTTAAAGTTTATTTTAATAATTATTGTACAATCAATTAACTGAAAAAGTATTTAGTTTTTTTAGTATTCAGAGCTCTAAATTATTGAACTAAACTTAAAATCGAAAAAGTAAAAAGTCAGGGGCCAGTCAGGCCCCTGGAGTATTGAATTCTCTCTCCAATGACATAAAGAACGTGGAATTCTGTCCATAAATAGAGGCTCTGTTTTAAGAGATTTATAAAAATTACATTTGGGTGGCTCGTTGGAGGAGTGGTAAAGCGCCGGTCTGATAACCAGGTGGACCCTGGTTCAAGTCCCAAGCGGGGAAACAATTTTTGACCACAGCACAATCACATAAATACGGCCACCCCGTCTTTCGGAGGAGACGATAAGCCGTCGGTCCCGACTACATAAAAAAAAAGTAGTCGTCATCTATCATCCATTTCATTACCCACGCACAAGCACAAGCTCATGTGGGCTTCACCCTCATAAACAAAACAAAACAAACATTGTTCTTTTGGGACATAATTCTGCCGTTCGGCAGTTTGCCGACTACTACTGCTCACTCTTAATGATAGGAGATTAGGACTACGTACATCAATTTTGGATTTGTTCCTAGTATCGTAGCTGTGTATTTCATCTCTGCAGTGGAACAAGCCTATCTTTCACTTTACCCCCATTAAGAGCCTAAAAGCTAGCATTCCATGCAAGGTCATGATTTTCTCTTCTATAAATAAAGGCCTACAATGATCTAAATATGATGCACCAGAAATCATTCTAATAGCTTTCTTTTTTAGTAAGAATACTTTCTGTGCATCTGGAGCACACCCCCATAGTTTCAGACCACATGGAAGCTCTGGAAGAAAGCAAAATAGCAAGTTCTCTTGTAAATAAGGTAATATTATGAACAGGAAAAGAAAATCCAGGCCTGTACTATTCATCTTTGGAATAATACTTCGAATAAGTGATGGAGTCTAAAGGAAGCAAGGTTGGTAGATTTACCTAGGGGCTCTAGATAACTTATGTAAAACAAGCTTATGTAACTCTACACACACCGACAACGGTACTCATTACTGAAACAGAAACTCTATTCAATCCAAATCACTTCGAGAAACAGTGAAGCATGATGAGAAGGACAAAACACTCCAATTTGGGAGAAAGCTTGCAGCAATTTTGTAGAGATGAAAAACTTCCTGAATCTGTTCGCATTTGGTGTGGTGTGGCGAAACGTTTTTCGGTGTGTTATGCCAAACTGAACCTTTGGAAATATTATGGACATTATTTATCTCTTGGAATAGAATGCTATATCAAATGGACAGTCATTTCGAGAAGAGACGAAGAAAATTCGGTCCAGGATTTCCATTATAATAATCCAGGAGTGTAAGAACACTTTTGAATTTGGTAAAATCGTCAGAGAGCAGGGAAAACGCTAAATGTCAACTAGGCTTGTTAACTAATCGGTGCCGACTTACCAATAATTTTGAGCCAAAAGTGATGTATCAGAGATGAAACATATGTCCTGTGACTTACTCGATGGCGAAGGGAATTCAATGGGTCCTTACTTCTAATTCTAATACATAAAATGAGAATTCAAAAACGTGTTGTAGTAGCCTAGCCTAGTGTAATTATTGATTGAACAATCTTCATACAATTGATAGAACTCAAAAAATATTTTCAAACCATAACGAAGTTTCCTGAATAATAATGCTGTATTGTTGGCAAAACAATAGAGAGAACGTTTTTTTAAATCAGAGCTCAATTCAAAATCTGTTATTTTAAAATATGATTGGAAGAACTATAACCATGGTTTTCCATCTAGTGAAAATTAGGTTATATGCTGGCGAAGTGGAACAACCCTTGGGTCTCCCCACTACTGAAAGCCATACGCTAAATAAATAAATAAATATTAATAATAATAATCATAATAAATCTCAGGAACGTTTCCGAAATGATTAATTAATGATGACAAAACAAACTCCAATAGCAGATCATTAAATGTGAAATCTGATTTGGATAAGTTTCATTCCAAGCCAAAAGTGTAAGGGCTGTTTGTTAGCCTAGTTGGAAATATTCGTTGGACGTCCACTTGATGGATTAGTTATCAGATTCACATTCTGTCATTTGTGTCGCACCTACCAGTTTGTTTTCCATTTAACAGATGGTCCAACCATCATTCACATTCACACGCAAATGCTGGCTCCAAGGACAGACACAAACCGAATTGAGGAGAAATATTAGATGGAAAGCTTGGTCGCTATTTGGTAATCCTTTTTCGATTTTGTAATAACCAATGTATAGGAATTCGTGTTAAGGCATCCAATGGGTTAAATTAACACATGCTTTTCCATCCCGTAACGTCCCTTTTACATCTCACCTTCTCCTCCTCCTCCTCCTCCTCCTCCTCAACCTCCTCCTTCTACTACTACTACTCTTTTTCCTCCTCCTACTTCATTACCTCATCCTACTCCTTTTCCTCCTTCTACTCTTTTTCCTCATCCTGCTCCTACACCTCTTCTACTCCTATTCTTTTTTCTCCTCCTTCTTATTACGTAACATACTGTTACGGGTTTCCACTATAATAAAAGACTTGAGGCAATTTATACTGATTAACTTTATTAATTACACTGCTATAACACAGCAAGTTACACTAAGAAGAAATATGAACTGACTATTAAACAGAATGAATATAACTATAGATTGTCTATATACAACGTCTGGTCTGTCACACAATATAACTGACACAACTAGATTCAATGCTCGAGTAAGACTGACTGGTAGTTCAAACACTCCGACAGCCCTGTCCATCACTTGTTGTATAACCGTCTCAAGGCCATCAGACACTGTCGAATTCCGTAACAATACTTTTATATCTCACATTCTCCTCCTATTTCTTCTTATCCTACTCATTTTCCTCCTCCTACACCCTTTTCTACTCGTACTCCTCCTTTTCCTCTTCCTACTCCTTTTCTCCTTCTCCTCCTCCTCCTCCTCAACATAATTTTCCTCCACACCCCCCTCTCTTGCTTGGAGGGATGTAGTTCACCACCATTGCCTATTTATGTGAATGAAAATCTCACATCGATCAATAGAAAACTATTCAATTAAGCTAGAGTCATTAAAAAGGAGAAAAACTATAAATTCTTATGGTGCAGCAATGGACAAATTCTGATGAGAAAGAAAGAGAACGAGAAACCTTTATAATAAGGTTTAAACAATGAAAATGATTTGAAGAACTTATGAGCACTGTAAGAGTTGATAATTGTGAGTGAGATGCATTGATATTGATGGAGTTCAGTTTTATATACAAAAGAGTTTGTTAATTTTATTCTGTATATTGAGTTATTAATAATTGTACCGAATATTGTAGTGAAAAATTCTATACAAGAATGATGGATCTATCTAATTTGATTTAAAAGAGTTTGATTGGGCAACGTTGATGAACTGATTAATTATTCAAAAGTGGAAAAATTATATTTATCTTCAATTGTTAACGTTTTAGTGTCAAGTGAACTCGATGTGTTGATTTTATTACTACAATTTTTGCGTGAAATTATCATTTATTGATTGAACTGAATGAATGTGGAACATTCTTATCAATAGGACCGTCTGATATGAACAAATCATAATTAATTTTTTCAAATGATAAAAGAGGACTATTATTTTAACATTTCAATATTCTTTATTATTTTGTATCAATGTTTTTGTTTTAGAAGTAGACTACTATCATTTGTTTTGTGTAATTGTGTTGGCCTGGTTAGGTGGAAGAGGGAACCTTATGGTTTCAATCTTGCCAGGAGAAAAATAAAACATTCATTCATTCTCTCCTTTACCCTTCTTTTCCTCTTTCTCTCTGGCAGGAATCTACTTTACTTTCATGCCGCATTTTTCCGCGATATACTTTCTCCTTCTCCTTATCCTTCTCCTCATTCTTTCCTCCTCCTTTTTCTCCTCCACCACCTCCTCCTCCTTCTTCCCATCCTTCTCTCCTTCTTCTTCTTCTCCTTCTCATCCTTCTTTTTGTCTCCTTTTTCCTCCTCTTTCTCTTCCTCCACCTCCTCTTTCTCTTCCTCCACCTCCTTTTCTCTTCCACTACCTCCTTCTTCTACTTCTCATACTTCTTTTTGCCTTTTCTTTCTCCTCCTCGCCCTCCTCCTCCATCTTCTTTTTTCCTCCTCTTCCTTCTCCTCCTCCTTCTTCTCTTCCTCCTTCACATCTTCCCTCTCCTTCACCCTCCTCCCCCTTTTTTTCTCTTCTTTCTCCTCCTCTTCATCCTCCTTTTTTTCTCCTTTTCCTTCCTTTCTTCTTCCTCTTCTCCTCCATCCTCTACTCCTCCTCCTACTTCTCTTTTTCCTACTTCTTCTCCCCCTCATCATACTTCTCCTCCTTCACCTTTTTTCCTCCTCTTCCTTCCCCTCCTTCTTTTCTTCCTCCTACTTCTCCTCCTTCTCCTTCTCTTTCTCCTACTTCTCCTCCCCCTAATCATACTTCCCCCCAACCTTTCCTATTCTCTTCCTCTTTCTCTTTCCGACAGGAATCAACTTCACTTTCATATCACATTTTTTCCTTTTTCCAGAGTTTTCCTCCCCTTCTAATTCAAACACGGCAAGTGTCTATCGCAGCTCAATTCAGATTTGATCGTTCTAAAAACCTTGCCTTTTTTCCGGAATTTCTCGCTCGGGAAACTGTCCTCGTATTACATGTTACAAGTGATGGAATATTGATGTTTCGGTATTCCTGCGGTAGGCACTTCGCAAAAGATTTAGTCTCTTCTCTGATCTAGATATTCATATCAATTTATTTTGCTGATCGATGTATCCATATATATTCATTTTCCCAATGTATTTTCTGATCGAGATTATTACATTTATTTTAAACTAATTCGGGAACTTTTCATTCGATCTTTACTCCTGTTGAGAAGATTTTTAATCCAATTATGATTAAAAATAAATTTAATGAAGATAAAGTCTATTTGAAAAAATTCGTATCCTAAATAGAACCACTGATAAATAGAAATTCTGATGTGAAAAGTATTGTAAACGCCACCTATCGGTGGAAGAAGTAAACGAGTGAGTTTGTACTGTCTTGAATGCTTGATTCTCATTGGCCAGCTTCTACCGGTGTTGGAAGTGGAAGAGCCATGTCTCGTCCAATCACAGAGCTTCATGTGGGATCCGCCATTTCATTCTCAAAGACAGCCATTTCCTTGACATTTACAAGCTAATAACAATTTATTGAATATTGTGATCGAAATTACAGTTGAAAATAACATATTAAAACTCATCCTTTAATAAAGAAATTCAATTCTATAGTCCATTCACGATCACTTGAGACGAAATAAATTAACCTTTTGCGTGTGTGCATGTATTGGAAGGTCTTCTTCTATGCGAAAAAATTGGATGCAGTCGAACAGCTGACTCTTTTCTGGAGCTGTGATTGGCTACAGCTTTTGGTCTGTGGCCTAAAGTTTCGCATAGAAGAAGAACTTCCATTACACCAATACACACTCAATACGTTTGTTTATTCCGTCTCAAGTGATCGTGAATAGAGTATAGGTAAATTTGTATTGAGTATTTATTTATTTATTCATCCATTTACAGGAGAACATAAAATTATTGGCTAAAAACACAGAAGGTCTTTATACCAAATTTTTATGAATAACAAATATTGTGAACTAGACAATCAGCAATTAAATTTCATTTGGGAAAGATAAAATATTCCGAGTGTTGTACCAATTAGCAGAATATTCTAACATTTCTCAATTCGACCAAAAACCACAAACCTTCTCAAGAGAATCGAACAATATTGGTATATATTTCCTTTATTGCTTATGGATTATGTTATTATATTCTGGATATTCTATTCTTTGGTTTACTCTGAATAGTTAGTGTACTCTATTCAACTCAAACAGGATGAACCCCGTGGGTGGGTGAAGTGTAAGAGAGGGCTTGCATGTCTCAATTTAACACACACACACACACACACACACACACACACACACACAGAGTTCTGTGCCTCTACAAAGTAGAAGAATGAATTCATTCACTTGTTTACCCATCTATCTAAATCTGAAAAACGCCATATGTTCGTCTTTCATTGAGGGGACTCCACATTTAAAAAAAGAGAGAATATTTCTCTCTGAGACAATGCTGAGAGCGTAAAATTGTCACCTGTTGCATCGGTAATAAGCTTCTTTTGGTTTCCTTTTCCAGCATCCTATTCAAGCGAAAACTTCACACGCAATTGAGAATTGGAAAAGCTCTTACTGAATGATGGCATATTCATACCTCGAATCCCCTATGTCACACAGGTCTTACTCCTAATGGATCATGCGATCGGCTTTTCAACTTTTAAGTACGCGAACAACAAGCTCTGCATCCCTCAAATAACTTTCATTTAGCAATAATTGAGTGTTAGAAAAGTTCTTGAATCATGAAATATTTATACCTCGAACCCCTATGCCATGTTGGTTGATCCTAATGGATCATGCAGTGGATTTTTCAACTTTCAAGTACGCGAAAAAACACTCTACGTACATCCCTAAAATTAGTTAAATCCAGAACATTTTGAGAACCAGGAAAGCATAATGAGAAGTGAGAATCATTTCAATTCGGGAGGAAGCTTGAAGCAGTTCTGTAGAGATGAAAAACTTCCTTACTCTCTCTGCATTTGGCGTTGGCGAAACATTTCTCCCTATTATGCCAACATGAATCTTTTGAAAATAATATCATGGACATTTATCACTTGGAATCAGATGAAATATTCAATGGAAAGTAATTTCCGGAAGAGAGACAGTACAGCCGTGATTCAGTAGCATTCAAGTGTAAAATATATTCATGACGATACTTCGCAGGTTTTGTAACAAATAACTCTGATTACAACCATTTTCAGTAGGAGAGAAGAATTTGCTTGTTATAACAATGAATAGGACGAATAACGGATTTGGCTAAAGATGGGAAGAATTACGAAAACTTTTCTTTCCAAATAATGTTATTATTAGTTTACGAAGAAGTTTTGCGATACTTTCAAAACAAGTTAGAATGTGGCCTATAACAATAGTTCTTGATTCGAGAAGTATTGTTCAACTTCCGAAATATCAAGTACCATAATATTAATTAATTCAAATCTCAATTTATTGCTATATAAATAGACAAAAGACTTCTACAACTGCAAATATTGACCAATGTATTAATTATTATTATCCAGCAGTTGGTGAGCTACAATATCTAATAATTATTCCATCTACTATAATATTTATTATATTATTAAATAAATTTCATGTTTGCCTGAAATTCATTCTCAAAGTAGATAGAACTGGTTAAAACTTGAGAATAATTCAAATCAAAGTACCTCTTTTTTAATATTTAAATAAAAATATTTTTAAAAAGGGTACTTTGATTTGAATTATTCTAAAGTTTTGATAAATACAATAGCTCTAAGAGGAAATAAGTATAGGGCTGTTCAAAACTCATAAAAATAGGAAAAATTATAATTTTGAGTTAGCTTATCAATATTGGTCTTTGTGCAGCTGAGATTAAGTGGGTTCACTTTGAAGTAGAAAATCATTCTCCAAAGACAGAAATCTGTAATGAACAATCTTGATTCTTTCACCACAACTAAATTCATATCAATGTTATGAATCTAATAACTATTTCTGAAAGTTCCTTACCGTACCATACATGAGGAGAAGCTGAAGGTTGCAACTTAATGCAACTTTGTAATTTCAACAAAGTTCTCATCCCACTATAAAGACATCGTTTATCTCTCCAAGTAAGTTGAATATTCTCGTTTCATTAATAATTATTATGGGAACGCTATCGTGTGAGTTCAAAGTTATCATTATTACATGAATATTTTACGACTCTCTATCACAGCATCTAGAAACCCTGAAACTTATTGAACTTGGTTAATAAAGAGGTGGTTAGAAGAGCTGTGATGAAGTAGCGAATTTGTTTGAAGGTGATTGATATTGGTTACAAAGTAGTTCAAACTGATTTAGCAATCGGATTTTTGTGTTACTCGAGCCATGTAACCATGTTACATGGAATAATTCAAAGGAAGATTGTTGGAAAGGTTCAAATTGTTTTTTTGAAAAACTAAAAGAAGTTCTAGTGTATATAATGTTAGTATGTGATTGTTCTACTGTACTCTATTCATAATAACTTTTACAATTTCCAACGTATTTTTAATAAGAGAACAAGAGTTATTTAGTTTTTTTTCAATCACAAATTAATAGAAATATTGAGATAACATAGATAATAGTTTACTAAACCAGAGATTGATAATGATAAAACATTAGTAACTAGAGTCTCAATAAATCTACGAGTTTAACTTGTGGCTGTGATATTTATAAATTTTATACATAGTAGCCTATATTATATCCAAATTATACAGAATATTAATATACAGGGTGCGGCAGCGAATCGGGCGATTTTGAAATGAGTGTCAAAAATTGATGAAGGTGTTTACAAAAAAATTATTAATGCCATAATAATCTACAAAGAAAAGCATTTATATTTCACTGAACTAATTCAATTTTTTAGAATAACGTCGGCAAGGTGACATGGATATTCTGAATCACGTTTTTCCTAATTCATCTAATTCAATCTCTCGAAACAGGAACGATTACATGGTCCGCAAGTTCACCCGATCTGTCTGCCTGTGATCTTTTCCACCCTTTACTCGTAGACTTTACTCAAAAAGAAAAGTCTACGAACAACGGCGGATGACACTTAATGAACTGAAAAAAACATTCGTCGAGAGATTGCACGAATACTCCAGCAAATGTTAAAACTGTTTTCATAGGCGGCTCAAAGAATGCCTGATGAGAGAAGAACGTCACCTTGTCGACGTAATTTTAAAAATATCAATTTGATTAGTGGATAATAAATGTTTTTTATGCAGATTATTATGGCATCAATAAATTTTCTGTAAACGACTTCATAAATTTTGACATTTATTTTAAAATCGCCCGATTCGCTGCCGCATCCTGTATCATCATCTGACATGAATAACTGCAATAAATCCCAAATAACTAATCACACCATTACCATCACAATCAGAGTCTGGAATCACACACAATTCACATTGGAATCACAATTCTAAGACTGGAAAGATAAAAATGACTCTCTATAATAGGGTTGCTTTCATAGGGAGCTTTGCTCTCATTTGCTTCCATTTCATTGGTAATTTCTGAGAGAATTTGTGAATTATTAGTCCAATACAAATGAAATATGATACATCCTCACAGAGATCTAACTTTTCATTTGCATCGATTTAATTTAGAGCATTGTAACCTGACTTTTCTCCTTACAATGATATTATATTTCCACTGTGGAAAGTCGAACACCAAAGACGAACTTTGAGTCTTAGAACTACAGATAGCAATCTTGTTTGAACTCCACCAAGAAGTTGTGTAAGTCGATGTAATCGCCTTCAATTCCGCCGTCAGACACATTAATTTGTCTGGGTAGTCGATTTTATTCCACCCTTACTGAGTATAGCTTTGATTTTATGAACGGAAGTGGAATTGCTAAAAATTTATTGGATTTATGATAAGAATCCGGTACAGTTATAAATTACACAGCTTCTGTTTATTAGTTTCAGCAATGTGTTTTATTCATCCAGTGATAAGGAATATTGTGAGTCTTTTAACGTAAAATATTATTGGTTTGTTCAATAAGACGTTTTTTCTGCTAGATGAAATAAAAATTAATTTCCTGAGCAAAAAAAGTTGTTAGGAATCACAAATGAAACGAAGAAATTCTTTTTCAAATTGATAAATCAATTATTATTTTTTCAATTATTTGTTCTCTTGGAGAAAAAATAGTCTTCTCCGCAGAGACTTCCTTTCTTAATTTTTGGAATGGATGTAGGCCTACACTCTACCTACAGTATTCAATAAAAGATTGTTTTGATTTGGATTACTAGGAATTTGATTTTCTTGAATAATGAACAACAAACTAGTAGATGTTGATTTATTGTATGTATCAAGAAATATCGAATTTGTGTATTCTGTGAATGTTTCTTGAAGCCCACGATTTTTATTTTGTGTGAATGACAATACTATTCCAATAATTATAGTCAGAAGCTCATGATAAATTAAGCACTGATTCTCTTCACAACTTTTGCTTTTTCAAGCTTTGAGCGAAAATACAGATTAGTAGGTCAACAACATTATCACTATTGTAAAGAAATTTGTAATAAGCAACTTGACACAGCCTAAAACAAGTTGAGTATGTTTGTGGAAGAGTTCCAGAATCAATAATGTATAATACAATTTAGAAGGTTTTCCCCCTCGTGCAACTAGGAGCAATGCATTCATTTTCTAGTACTCAACCCAGCTTTCAGCAAGTTCTCTTTCGCAGAGAGCACTGGTGGCTCGTGCCCACAAAACAGGTGAAGTGCTCGTATATTTTACTGTACAGCACTTCACCTCTTTCGTGGGTACAAACCGCCAGTGGCAGTGAGGCAAATTTCTTAAATTTATATCTAGCTTGGATATGAATAAACTACTTTCTCCGTCAAATCTCAACAGCAAATGAAAGATTCATTTACTACTCTAGACCAAATTCACTTCATTATTTTCTAAATATTCCATGAAGAGGATTTTCTCAGAGTAAATCCAAGTTTCTAGTCAAATTCACTTCATAATTTATAATATTTCATGGAGAGGATTTTCTTGGAGTGAATTCTGCAACGAAGACAAATTTTCTAGATTGGATTGTTGGCTTGAGAATATCATCCTTCCATTTCCATCACGTTTCCTCTCCAGGTTTCGTTGGAAATGGCGTATGAGAGAAAAGACGAAGAAGGGACATTTATTGACAAGGGATTCACACAGACAAAATTTATGGCCATATTCTCCGTTTACACTTCTTGAGGTGGAAAATTTCAGCCTTCTCATACATGGATTGTTACCGATAAGAAGCGTGGCATCAACCCTGACTACCTTATTACAAATGAAGCACAGGTTGCAGCAGCGATCATAATATATCAACGTATATTTTGCGTTCATTCTATGAACCAAGACGAATATTCGGTAATGGGATTTTCATATCACCAAAATCCTGTGAGACATCATAGTTTTTTGTGATTTATATTTTATTCATTCAATTTTCAAGAATCGGTTTGAGAAAATTATCTTTTCATTTTTGCAAACGAAATAAATTTATTGGTTGGCCGAGTGGTCTGGTGCGTTACAACCTTCAGTCCGCTAGCGCTACCCGGTCGTGGGTTCGAATCCCACCAGAGGCATGGTCATTTATGCACCTCATAAATCACCCTCGCACATTCCATTACCCACGCACAAGTAAATTTGAATACTTATGTGGGCATCATCCGCAGCAAAAAAGATTAATCATCATGAGCACAAAGGTAGAAAGAGTAATTGTTGCATAGTAGCAGAGAGTCAGGTAGCAGAGTACATACAAGTAGCAGTGAACAAAAACAAATATTGAACCTTCAAGGACAAGGACAGAAATATTGGATGAATCGAATAAAATCGAAGGATAAAAGACGAAAAAGGGAAGTTGCTAATTAAAATCTATCAAGTAATAGCAAGGAATTATTAAAAACTAGGAGAGAAAGTTGTACCATGAATTTGAAAAATGAAACGAACAAATGATGACCGAGTCGTTAATAAATCTCCAGCATTTACCAATACATACAAAGATTCATCAATACATTGAACCAATACATCACTCCATCATTATGATGCATAGATGTATCAGTGATGTTAATGTTTTTTGTGTGATGATGTTTAATTTTATCTCTCTACTATTTCATCACGCAGTGTATATGCTCCTAATAAGCTTTCAAATATACAGGAAAAAACTCCAAAGACGCAATAGTCTACAACAGTTATATGTATTTATTGATGTATTTCCAGCTTCATACAACCTACTAGCATAGCCTTTGTGAGGAAGATTGTGTAGTAACATTGCAGAAATTGAGTTGTAAAAGTTGTTCGTTGAATTTGTGTAAACAAGATTTTATAAAGGGTTGAATGTGTTGAAAGTCATCTTGCAGTGTAAATGGCGATTTATTAGTTGCCAGAGATGAATGAATATGCACGGAAGAGGCAGAGCATGCAAATGAGCGAGAGATAAAGAACATCTGGGAAGCCGTAAATCTTAGCTTCTTGTCTAAATACCGCAAAAACAAGTTTCAAGAAATTATTGTTAGGAGATGAATGGATTAGTGTGATTTAAAGATAGCGTTTGATTTCAAAAGAAACATATCATTATGAAAATTAGTAGATTGTATAATAATTAATGACAATATATCGAAACTCAAACACCAAAATGAAAAATATGAAACAATTTGAGGGAGTATAATAATACAGATATTTTACTCTTTATCAGGATGCAGAATATTTCTTCGAGAAATATAATTATTATATTCAATTATTTCCATTAATTATCACATTTATAATTAAACAATTATTAATTTAATTTTACGGAAGAATTATTAGATATTGCAGTCTATTTATATAGCAATATTTGGAGATTCTAATTGATTATTATTATTAATTTCATGGCTTATGGAATGGAGAAATATATAAAATCTTCAGTGTGTCACTTTCAGTGTATCTCACTTACAAAAATTGACTTTCAAAAAATCAAATTGAGTAAACATAGAATAAATTACATTGAGTTGAGTAAATTGAATGCAGTATGCATTCAGACCGTCATCAAAGGGTTCCTATCTTTATATCATCCAGCAATTCATTGATATAGTCTGTCTAAGCAAAGAAGACACTCTAGCAAGATGAGGAAATGACTCCAGCTCGGTCAATATTGGATCAAAAATTATAAATTTAGTCTATAAATTGTAGGAAACATTCTGATCTACAATTTGAAACTAAATTAATCATTTTTGAGCCAATATTGACCGAGCTGTAGTCATTTTCTCATCTTGCCAGATGGTCTTCTTTGCTTGGTCGGACTATAAATGCTTTGAACAATATTGACAAATAGTTGGTCAGGTATTATACGAGTACATTTACCGATACTATTATATAGTATTACTATACTGTCACAATCCTTAATAATAGACACATGAGTAAAATCTTTACTAAAGATCTAATCGTATAAGCGATTTACTCATTTGTAGGCTATTGAATTTGGTGAAAATATACATAACCCATCGTCCCAGTGACTTGGAGTATTCGACGACTTTATCTCACCTTGCTAGGTGCGAGTGTCACCAGTTCCAACCGATCATAACGTCAAGTACGCCGTATAAACAAACAGTCTGCATAGTACAATAAACCCATTGCTGTCCTCTGAATAATTCAATCCAATTGCTTGTCAGTAGAAGCATGAGGTCACTCAATAGACGATGACACTCAACAGTAATCAATCACTCACCAACAAAATACAGTCAACTAATGGATCACTCATAGTTGAGTGAAGCACGGAAATCGAATTACTCTACACTTCAAGGCATTTCTAGTCTGAGCACGACTGACCGTGGCATAGCAGCCTAATGCACTGGCTAGACTGACCGACTAAAGAAGAAACTGTTTAGAACACAGGTTTGGAAAATGTTTTGGTCGAATTTCAAATATTATTCTCGGTCTGTGTTTTTGTTATTTTCAACCTTTCTTCTACTCTTTCTCCTCATCTTCCTCCTCCTCCTCCTCTTTCACCTCCTCCTCCTACTAATCTTCCTCCTCATCTTCCTCCTCCTCGTCTTCCTACTTCTCCTTCTCCTTCTTCTCCTCCTCCTCCTTCTCCTGCCTCTCCCCTTCCATCACTAACACACGCTCTATTTCCTTCTATCTCTCCTCCTCCTCCTCCTCCTCATCATCATTATTTTCCTCCTCCTCATCTTCCTCTTTCTCATCATCCTCCTCCTCCTCCTCCTTCTCCTTCTCTCCTCCTCCTCCTCCTCCTCCTCCTCCCTCTTCTCCTCCTCCTTCCTCTTTTCCTCCTCCTTCCTCCTCCTCCTCCCTCCTCCTCCTCCTCCTCCTCCTCCTCCTCCTCCTCCTCCTCCTTCTCCTCCTCTTCCTCCTTACTCTCCTCCTCCTCCTCCTCCTCCTCCTCTCCTCCTCCTCTTTCATCACTCACACGCTCTATTTCTTTCTCTCTCCCTCCTCCTCCTCCTCATTCCTCCTCCTTCTTCCTCCTCCTTCTTCTCTTCCTCCTCCTCCTCCCTTCTTCCTCCTCCTCCTCCTCCTCCTCCACCCTCACCTCTGCCATCACTAAAACACGAACAATTTCTTTCTGTCTCTCTCACCACACACTCATTCATCTTTTTATACCAGACGCCAACTAACCTGACGGTTGTCGATTGCATGTTATTAATGCTCAGCTCTGTCGGGACAGTCTGGAAGCGGCTTGCAAGCGTGGAACAGCCTATTTGAGGTAGCACTAGACTCGAAATGCCGTTGAAAACCGCTCACCAACCGTCTTGACAGAGGTGGGGTTCAATAACAGTCATTCGCCAACCGCCAGTGTCTTTGGAGTTTACATTCTCCTTCTCCTTCTCCTCCTTCTTCTTCTCCTCCTCCTCCTCCTCCTCCTCCTCCTCAGCCTTTCTACACAATTTCCCCTGTTGCTATTCGCCTTTCTATTTATAACACCTATGTAAGTATAGTCCATCCAAGCAAAGAAGACATTCTGGCAAGATGGGAAGATGGCTTCAGCTCGATCAATATTGCTTCAAAAACTATCAATTTGATATCAAATCTTAGGAAACAATCTGATCTACAATATGAGACCACATTAAAATTTTTCAACCAATATTTACCGCGCTGAAGTCATTTTCCCATCCTGCCAGAATGTCTTCTTTGTTTGGAAAGACTAGTCTAGCCTACACAGAGTGAATCCTTGTTTTCGCGTGAATTGGGGGAGTTGTAGCTTCAAACAGACACGTGTTCCGTAGCACGTGATTTCTCACCTAATTCTCATCGTTCAAACTTCATGCCAATAGTCTTTTCAAGCAGAGAATACACTCTGGCAAGATGGAAAAATGACACCAGCTCGGTCAATATTGCTTCAAAAATTATCAATTTAGTCTCGAATTGTAGATCAGAATGTTTCCTACAACTTGAAGCCAAATTAATAATTTTTGAAACAATATTAACCGAGTTTGAGTCATTCTCACATCTTGCCAGAATGTCTTCTTTGCTTGGACAGACTATACAAATATTATTCTGATCACGTGACCAGACATGAACCCGTATAGGTTTGATTGCTCACTATTATTCAAATAATCATTTCATGCAGATGTTACGTATGACAGTCCTGTTCATAGGTATAAATCCCTTAATAAATATCCTAATCAAGGGTATGATAAAATGACTGTAGGAGAATTATTACCTACATGGTTTTCCATGTTGCCATCTGGGGAAAATAGGGTTATGCATGGGGAAGTGGAACAAACCTTGCGTCTCCCTAATATTGAAGGCCAAGTATAGTCTCACCAAGCAAAGAAGAGCCTCTGACAAGATGAGAAAATAACTCCAGCTCGGTCAGTATTGGTTCAAAAATTATTGATTTGGTCTCAAATTGTAGATCAGAATTTTTCCTACAATTGAGACCAAATCATTAATTTTTGAACCATTATTGACCGAGCTGGAGTCATTTTCTCGTCTTGCCAGAGGCTCTTCTGTGCTTGGACAGACTATAATAATAACGGTATGATATAGTCTGTCCAAGCAAAGAAGAGCCTCTGGCAAGATGGGAAATGATTCCAGCTCGGTCATTATTGGTTCAAAAATTATGAATCTGGTCTCGAATTGTAGGAAACATTCTTTCAAATTTATAATTCTTTAACCAGAATTGACCGAGCTTGAGTCATTTTCTTATATTGCCAGAGGGTCTTCTTTGCTTGGACAGACTATACCTGTATTTCGGCTCACTTCCTGGACGTAATATAATCATATCACATTTAATTCTACAAGCCAACTTATAATAATTATGTGCCTTGCTTGAAGGTTTCTGCCCGATAATGTTATTACTGGACACAAATCTACTAAATAATGAATTAAATAAAAAACATTGTTGAGTTTTCTAGTGGAGACATGTGATGACATTTTCATATCGACAATCTTTGACGGAATAGAACAATCAAACATTAGTTCATCAAAGGAATCCCATCGGCCATCAGCAATATTGTTCAAGAAGTATATAAGTTTTAAAGAGAAAAATATGTTTTCACTATTATTCGCCTTCTTTTACGCAGTTGGAGGAGTAAAATGCCTTTATTTTCCTGGGAGGGCGAAGTTAGGACGCAGTCGATCATCACTCACACTTAACCCTCATACGGATAAAGTACGTATACTTATTAGTATAGTGTATATTCAGATATAGGTACGAAAATAGCTTCAAATTCATGAAGATAATCGGGAGAAAGTTTTTATAATCTTAAAAATTCTAGTTCATTCATTACACATATACATGCATGTTTGCATCACAGTAATTGACACTCTAATTGAATGCCGAACTGAAATACCGAATTTCATCAAGGTTTGTTTGTTTGTCAATGGCGCAACAGCCCTATGAAGGGCCTAAGCCTACCAGCTGGTTGCCAGTTTCATATTCACCAAACTATACAGTCCGTCCAGGCAAAGAAGACACCCCGGCAAGACGGGAAAACGACTCCAGCCCGGTCAATACCGGCCCAAAAGCCATAAATTCTCGAAAGAACCCACAGCCCCCAAACCAACACCGACCGAGCCGAAGCCATCCCCGCCACGCCAGAATGCCCACCCAGCCCGGACAGAAAATACAGCAAAATGCAGCTTTAAAATTAATGAGCTACAAGCAATATACATTATCACTAAGTAGACTATATATACGTATATATATAGGTCTACTCAATCCACGCTAGAAGGTAACAGCATAGAACATTAACCTCGGAGTACAGAGAATCTCTGTGGTATAGGTATGGGAAATCTCTCTGTGCTGTGAGGTAATGAATCAAATATTTCGTTTTCAATTTCATTTGCAGAGCAGCTAATCAATCAGAGCAGCCCGCCTCTCACTTGATACGAGTAATTATGAACTCACACCAAAACCTGCACACGCATTGAGCTGCAATGAATAGAAACATTCAGCAAGGTTCACTGCATGCACGGGTCGGAAGATTACATCACATCAGGGATATTTGGAGTATATTCGCCCATAATGTGTTGAGTATACTCGAAAAACTATTATATTGAACACTGCTTGTACTTGTTAGTATTTATATTCATTTATTCATTTGACAGAAATGTACTTATTGGTTAAAAACACAGACCAATATCCAAAACGTCCAAATTAAATATTTTTTTAATTATAAGTTCGATAGATAGCATTTAGAAGAAGCATTTCTTACCACAATATACAAACCAAATTATTTGGAAAATTAACTACTTCAACCAGAGATAATGGGACTTATATCAGCACAATACTCACTTATAAAACAGAGATTCTAGGAGAGAAATTCTATTTTATCGAGTTGATCTTTTAGCTTGGTGAGAAATAAAAAAATTCCTAGACTCTGGTGTAGGACTTTCAATGTAATGTGCAGAGTGTTATAGTCTGTCCAAGCAAAGAAGACATTCTGGCAAGATGATAAAATAATTCCTGCTTGGTCAATATTGTTGAAAAATATATAAATTTTGTCTTAAATTGTAGAAAACATTTTGTCCTACAATTTGAGACCATGAATTTATAATTTTTGAACCAATGTTGACTGAGCTAGAGATATTCTCCTATCATGCCAGAATGTCATCTTTGCTTGAACAGACTATAATAAATTGAAGTCAAGAGGCAATGGTTTTTTGAGACCAATTCCACTTGAAGGATACAGTTTCCACAAAACAAGAGTCCGGAGAAAAAGTACTGTATTTTATTACTTAAAGGGAAAGTTGATTTATGCTGAAAATTTATGCTGATAGCATAGCGATCAAGAGGATTTTTCTGTTGTCTAGCCAAGTTCTAGTTTTTTACAACTCATATCAATAACAAGGGTCTTGGTAACTTTTTTGGGGGGGATTTTTATATTAGTGAGACTTTAGCGGAATGGTTGCTGGTTCCAAAGGAATGGAAGCATTAAGTATAACAGGAGCCAAAAATTAAGGTGATTTCGTTTGTTCTTTTGCACTCTAACAGCTGATGTTGTCATGTAGATAGGCTTAGGTGATGTCTTTGAGGCAAAAGAGACAATAGATGCATTAGCCGTTAGTAGCTTACATTCAAATCAAATTAATCTTTATTCAAAAATATATAACGTAAAAGATACGTTACATACAATACATTACGTACAAGATACAGACGAAACCGCCTAACTATTCGGAGTCAGCTATACATTAAGAGCACAAGGACAAGGGGAAGAAATTTAGTGATTGAAAATTGAGCAAATTGGAGGATTGGAGGAGTGGTTTTTTGGCGCCCTGAGCAAGATTTTGGCAAGCGCCCCCTTCCCTCATCATTAGCAGACGAATGCAATCCAACATTTATTATAATATATTTAAAGCCAAACATGATTCAAGTTGCCTTGCATTTTTACATTTTTTTCGTAAGCAATCCCAATTTGCATGTGGTGTGGCAAAAAGAATTATAGGGGCGTTTTGTTTGTATTTTCATGTATTGGATATGCGATAAGCAAAAGCCTAGAGGAATCGATAGAAAATAACTGAAGGCTATCCACATTGAGGGTAACTGTAACATTGTATCGGACTTTATCATTAAAATATTATCATTTTAATTATTTATTAATTCATTTTATTAGTTTGCTTGAAAGCTAATAATAAATTTTTGACAGAAAAATATTGGGTAAAATCATGAATAGTATTCCATTTCACTGGAAATAAAGATGTTTTGACAAAAATCGGAAACTCAATAACGAGTAAATTGAAGATTTCAGCCATTTTCACTGCTCTACACAACTTCCTCGAATTTCATTTGAAATACTTCCGAAGTGGAAAGTGTAAAAAGAAACATAACGTGAATTTGGAATTTTATAATCAAAATTGGTGTAGAAGAAGTTTTGGGCTAACGCCTGTTTTTTTCTCTCCTTTCACTGTATTAATTTGATGTAATAAATGAAATGAAATGAAATTCAGCCAGCAGATGGTAGTAGCAATAGGGTGACTTGCTTCGACTTCCTATTGGACACGCCTCCAAGCTCCGCCTACAATCAAAATGGCCGAAAACATCAGTTAGAAAAGTTTCCAAATTCAAGCAGTAGATTGCAGCAGTTGACGGGTGATGATTCAGATTTGACTGGGACACGCCTTCATGCCCCGTCTGCTCTTTTCCTATTGGTTGTCGAGGGTTCGTGAGTTCTGTCTTAGAAAATGGCTGCTAGCAAGGAAATGGTGGATGGTGTATACACAAAAAATAACGCTGATTTACTATTGTCGATCTTGTGCTAGTATAACATTCATTTATGTATTCATGCTTGTAAGATTCTATCAAGTTAGTATTAATTTTGAATAATTTATTCATAGATTTTAGTTTTACTTTTTCTTTTAATAGCCAAGTTTTACTTTTATCGTGTAACTTGTGCCAGTACTAGACTTCAATAGTTTTATGCTATATGAAATGAGATGAAAATAATTATGATTTCGCACTCCCATCTTAAAGCCTACTCATTAATTCTCTTTTTCATGCGATGAACATAATGGAATAGAACTCAAACTATTCATGATCTAATACCGACCTCTTGCCGGAAAAAAGTTAGAAAAACTACAACAATTCGGGAAAAATATGAGTGTTATAGGATTATTATATAGTTTTTATCAGAAACTGGCCGGCTTGTGATTGGTCGACAGAATGTAAGGTGGTTGTCAGCCAACCTTAGAATTAAATTCAAGAGGGGCGTTTCTTGGCTTGCTTCATACATTGTACATACATTATGGGCTACATGGTACATTGATGGTGGTTTTCCAATACTGATGAATGAATTTCCAATACTGATGAATGAATTTCCAATTATGATGAATGAATTTTCGCAGAGGAAAATTATTTCCTCTTATTTTGGATTCACGTTGTTGGTAAAATAAGTTTTTCATCAAATAGAGAGAAAATAATTATTTCAATAGCCCAATTGAAATTTTCGAAATTCCCGTTTTTCCCCGGCCGCCGCGGCGCCCCCTTGGCCGTGGAGCTCTATGCGGTCGCACACTACGCACACTACGCACACCCCACGCGAGGGCCCTGAGGATGAGGAAAATGAAAAATAAAAGAAGAAAGAGTGGAAGCAGAAGAAAAATGGATAAGTTAGAGAAGGGATAGAAGGATTATGTTGTAAAGAAGGATAAGATGAGGATTCCTTGAGGGAAATTTTGTAAAATAATAATCAAGAAGGAAGATGATAAAATTGGGCATATAATAAAAAGAATTGTGTAAATTAGGATAGAAGAGGGTGAGGGTGAATAGGAGTAGAAAGATAAGTAGCGAAAGGAAGAAAGAAGGAATTTCTTTTCAACAAGAGGAATAAAGTGGGCATAAAATGTGAAAATATAATAGAAGAGGATGAGGAGGACAAGTAGGAGGGAATAGCAAATGTAGGTGGGAAGGATTGGGCAGTAGAAAAGGAAAACTATAATAATAGAAATAGGGAGTATTCATTTATTCAATAAATTATACAATAAAGGGTAAAAACACAGACATCAAAGTCCAAAACGTATTTTTCTCAAATTTTGATAGAAATATTTAAAATAGAAGTTGTGTTAGGGAGTAGGGAAGGAGGGAGAGGAGTGGCAGAAGAAAGAGGGAAGAAACTGAAAAAGTTTGAGACGGAAAAAGGTGTTAAAGAAGAGAGAGAAGTATGAGAGTGAGAAATGGAGAAAATGTGATCAATTATTATAGCAGCTATTCAGAGATTAATAAGCCATTCTATTTAACCTTAACTGATAAGAGTGAGTAAGAGTGATAAGACTAAGAATGAGGAGAATGGAGAAAAAATAATGAACTCCTACATCCCAAGATCAAAGAGGGAACAAAGGAGGAAGAGAACTAAAAGAAAACAATGAATCCGGATGTGAAAAAGTTGTTAAGAAGGATTTCCAAATGGGTTGTTGAGGAAGGGGGGGTAGAGAAAACAATCACTAAGGAAGTTCAAGACCTACTAAGCCGACTTGGTCTTGAATCAAACTTGAAATCTCAGCTTGTAAAGTCGTGCTGAGTATGGTCTATCCAAGCAAAGAAGACATTCTATCAAGATGGGAAAATGACTCCAGCTCGGTCAATATTGGTTAAAAAATTATAAATTTAATCTCAAATTGTATAAAACGTTCTGTTCTACAATTTGAGATCAAATTTATAATTTCCTAACCAATATTGACCGAGCCGGAATAATTTTCCCATTTTGCCAGAATGTCTTCTTTGCTTGGACGGAGTAACAACTCTTCTTAACTCTCTCTTGCTCTAATCTGTGGATGAGAGATGATTACTGACAGGCCAGAAACTCACGGGCAATGATGGGGCATTTAATAGTTCACAAAGTTTTCACAGATAGCCCAGTGTTTGTGAGTGGTGCACGTTAAGTTTTGATGGATTAGTTTCAACCAATGGAGAATTCCTCTCATATTATACAGTATAAAATTCTAGACTCGATAAATCTCTCCAAGAGCGAGTTTGTGACGTATGCTTGTTAGTACAACCCGCAAGTTCTCTATTCGCATTTAATTCCAGAAAAACAAGAATGATTTTTATTTCCAAATTTCTGGGGAAATAGGAATAAAAATAATTTTTAGAACCCATCCCGCTTTAAAAAAATTCATGGTTCATGATTTAATAATAGCGTTGGATCAAATTCCGTCTTCAAGATAGAGCAATTATTGAATTTGATTTTTACTTCCATTAACTTTTTCTTCCATCCATTTTGATATTGGTGCTCTTTTGCTACTTTCCAGGCTTGTCCCTTCATTCCTTCTCTCACTTTATTCGCTCAATAAAGCTTTTCATTCCATTTTTTCTATCTTTATGGAGAATCTTTCAATCAGTTTTTCCATCTTTCTCTTATAATGGGAAATGGTAACTCTTTCAAACACCTAGAAATAATTTTTTTCATAATTTCAACTTTCAAGGTTGTGTATTAGTCAAATTTCTAATTTAATCGAATCAAACTATTAATTTGCAATTATTTAAGATTCAATCGAAGTATTAATTTCTTAACCCTCTGAATTTGAAATAACTCGTCATTCATGTGATTGAATATTCTCTGATTTTGCATATTCCAGAAAATTTATGAATAAAGTCAACATTCCAGAGTTTATCGAAACAAGAAACTTCAAAAAATTGAAACTCTGCAGAAGGCTACAAGAGGTCCCAGTAATTTAGACTACTCGTGGAACATATCTCAACTATTTCAATATTTAGTGTGAAAAACTCACATGGAACTATAGTCTGTGCAAGCCAAGAAGACCCTATGGCAAGATGGGAAAATGACTCAAGCTTGGTCAATATTTGTTCAAGAATTATAAATATGGCCTTAAAGTAGATGAAACTGTTTTCTACAATTTGATATAAAATTGATAATTTTTGAACCAATATTGACCGAGCGTGAGTCATTTTCCCATCTTGCCAGAGGGTCTTCTTTGCTTGGACAGACTATATCTACGAGTTACCGATACGTAGCCTATACTACTAGATTTGTGATTTTGTATACCAGTGTAATGGGGGAATTCATACAGGCTAATACACACACTGATAACCTTAGCCAAAAAGGATCAATTGATTGAAAATTGGCATGCATGATTGAATTTCGTGTTTCTAGAACTGTGTTTAATCTGCTGGAAACATTCAGCTTTGTTGAATCAGTCCCAATAAATAAATCTACGATGAAACTCTAACAGCATGCTCGTATTTGTTCTGGGAAATGATGGAGGTCAAAGCATTGCAAATCAATTTCCAAGTTCGAAAAATATACTCTATTTATTAATACTTTATTTCCAGTTAAAAACTCATGGAGATAAAACTTTGCTCAGATTGGAAAATGTTTTTGTTTCTGAATTGCTCATGGATTTGTAGCCATATTGGAAATAAAATCAAATTGTTTATTGCACAAAATACAATTCAGAAAAAAATACATCTTTGTGCCAAAAGAAAACTTGTACGTCGAGCACTGGCGGCTCGTGCCCATGAAACAGGTGAAGTGCTATACAGTAAACGATACAAGCACTTCCCCTGTTTCGTGGGTACGAGCCGCCAGTGACGCCGAGATAAGCTGATAATACATTTCTCAATGATATAATAATTGGAGCATTTTGATATGATTTGAGTATTTTACAAATTGAATGAATAGAAATAATAATAAAATATTAGCACAGGCGGCTCGTACCCACGAAACAGGTGAAGTGCCCTTATATTTTACTGTACAGCACTTCACCTGTTTCGTGGGCACGAGCCGCCAGTGAATATTAGATGAGTATTGCTTCATCATAGAACAAATCGTTAAGTTCTTTTCCCGATTTTTGGCATAATCGAATAAATTACGCTAGAACACCATGCATAACCTTTTCTGAACTGAATTTTTCTCCAAAATTGAGATCGAGATAGTAAAGGGCATGTGCCTGTTTTCTCTTTCCCCATCATATAATTATTTTGATTGTGCGTTTGTATCTCTGAATGAATAAATAAATAAATAATTTATGGTTTGTTCACATTCAAAATAAGTAACTTCTGAATAGATTGTTTGATTAGTTCTCAGAAAAACAACATAGTAGCCTTTTAATGGAACAAGGTAGTGACAGTGAAGTATTGGTGAGCGATGCATTCCTAAAACAAGATGGAGCACTGGATAGATTACGTCACATTTGAACGCAGCAAAGGGTGAGAACGACCGACCAATCGTGAACAAGTATCAGACTAGGACACGCCTACAGACACGCCTACAAGCCCCACCTCCTGATTCAGCCGGTATGAAGGCGGAATATTCCTGAATTCCCCAGTAGATAGCAGAAGTTACTAGGTGCTTATACAGTGACTATAGTTGAATTGATTTAACTTTTGACTCCGACTGGAGGGGAGTCCTCTCTTCAATGGGAGAGAGAGAGTCAGCTGAGCCAATAGAAACAAGAAATGAGCAACCGCTACACGCGCTGTTGTCAGCTTTCCACTCCCATACGCACAGGTGCATTTTTACAAATTCTTTGAGCGAGGAGGAACTACTAGATCAGCTTGTCTGTGTCTAGTGCGTGGATTGAGGCATTCAAGTAAATTGCCGTATCAATGAGGCAACGGCAACACTGCGCCAGCTCAATCCCCACAAGTTGGGTCTCCCCAGATCCCTCCAAGTTGGAAGTTATTTCAAAACGACTATAGAATATAGATAAACAGTTTTATCTAGTCACTGTAGGTGCTTACCTCAGCCAGCTTAGCCCAATGTTAGTAGAGAGTGTATTAGTTTAGTATAGTAATGAGTTTTGTAGAAATAGATAGTGCATGAAGTTAGTAATGAGTTTTTACCTTATTCTTTGAATATTCCACAATGATAATAATTACTCTATTGGCTATCAAAAGAGTAGAAGTGTAAAACAGTAGATTGCTTCAAGTTCGATAACATTACACGCTCTTTTCAGTGAAATTTCAACTACAACCTGTATCATATCCCATCATCCCGTATTAATGTTGCATCAACAATTTGAAGAAAATCACTGCCAAGAAAATTCCATTCACGTTAATAATCTAAATTTGTAGCTCACTTTTAGATCACAATTTTATTCTGTACAGTGTAATTGGTTGGATTTGGTACCGAGTGCTTCTACAAAACTGACGAAAGGATGTGGGTGTGAATTGGATTCCGAATCTCAGCTCTTATTTGGTGAATCGTATAATAAAAGAGAGAGAGTGAGCGGGTGGGAGTGAGGTAGAGAGCGTAAGTGAGTAAGAGTGAGAGAGATAGAAGAAGAGATAGTGAGAGAGAGAGAAAATCGCTTCCGGTGGCCACCACCTGTTCATTGCCAATTCTTGTTTACAAGTCAATTCCAATACTCTTCAGTCCCCAATCTCATTCAATACGGCTCTTGAAGGCAGCCACCGCAGATAATACAGAAGATAAGAGCTGTAGAAAAGGCCTTGCAAGGTCATTTCACTCATTCCAACCAGACATCGTCATCGAAATTGGAATTCTCTCGTTTTAATTATTATTCAAACCTCGAAAAATCACCATAATTGGAAATCCCTCGTTCCAATTATTTGAACCGGACATCGACACCAAGATTTGTATTCTCTTTATGGATTAGATCTCCTATATACCTTTCGAAAAAGTCTCTTCAATTAAATTTGTCTAATTTCAATTGCTCAGATCACAAGAAATACAAAAGAAGATTTTCAGTGGAAATATGGAGCACAAATCAATACTAGTGGAAGTAATAGTACTAAAGAAACACAATCCATTGCTGTAGTCTTCTAAATAATTTGTGATTTGATTTAGTAATTGATAAATTGCCCAATAATGAATAGTAATCCAATCTTTCATGACAATCATAAAACTTGAAAATGAAATGTGGTGTAGAATCATGACAGTTTATATCTATGAGTATGTCATCTTACTATCGTCTATCATCAGTGAATATAATAAAGACATATCTAATATATCTAAAGAGTACATGACTCTTTATATTCACTGCTATCATCTAGATATATATAAGTATCAGTTATATGAGTATGATAATTGATGTTCAAGGAAGCTATGGTATGATCTATGATCATCGATGCCTTTATCATGGCAGTTGATCTAGATCTAGCTAGATTTCATAAATCTGACATTTCAGAATTATTGATGTGAAGCACCACCAATTCTACACAATTCGAGGAGTGTATTTCAAATTGGGTGAATAATAGAATTTATACTGATATTCATATAATAGTTCAATGCAATAAAATGATCAAATAATTAGAATACAAAATCAACTTTATACTAATTCAGTTCAATCTATTCTAAATACCAAATCTGAATCCCATCTTCAATCAATCAATGATTTAACCATTTAACAATTAAATCCGTTTCCTAATACTTACAGTTTTTTGTGAGTGATAAGAGTGGAGAAAGATGTTGAAAAATCCAATGAAGATTGGTGAAATATGGTTAAGAACTGAAAACATTTCAATACAGATGGAATTGACAAAAGTCGAAATCCAGTCGCCCATAAACCCTAGTGAATGAATGATAAATTCGCTTAATAAATAGTTCTAAACCCTTGAGGCTTTTAGTCAAGAAATTGATTGAGGAAGGCGAGATATGTTGTCCTCCAAGATAAAAAGAGAAAGACAATAATTGTCTTGTTTTAATTTCTTTCAAATTTGAGCTTGAATATCAAGATTAAATTATCAATTTAAATTATCAACAAAATTATAAATTAAATTTTAATGTACTCAATTATAACGTCAATTAAATTATCTGTACTCATTCAGTTGATACACTGTATAGAAGTAGCAGAGTTCTAGTGGAAACACTGAAAATTTCAAGTTCACTGGAGCAAGTTCATCGAACATTGAAGAAGCACAATTTATTACCATCAGATCCTATCTGAGTAATCGCGTGCAAGACCGGAAACAGAGCAGTAAAATGGCAAACCCATTAATTACCGATATGGAACCGTTGTGAAACAAGTCAAGAGATTCTTCCTCGCTCGCTTCCACATTCTTTAACAAAATTAAGAGCTTTTCAATATAACATAAAGAGCTGGGAAAATATGTTTCAAATTTTCTCCACAACACAATCCAATAAATTGTCAACGTTGTCTCTTTTAAAATATAAACTATGAATCACAGTTGTATTTCACTCAAATTCCACACCCATTTCAAAAGAAAAGCCATCTTTTAAAAGATAACTATCACCTTCACAACTACTCAACAAGTTCTCACCCATTCAACCTTCCATTGATGGTAAAGCCAAGAAACATATCGTAGTTTTAGAGCAGCAAGTAGAGGCGACATGATTAATTGATAAGTTTAATCAATTCAATCTCAAATCTTAATGAGCTTTTCTGAGCTCATTACTCCGTAATGAACTCTGAGAGAGGTGCACCATTTCAATTACTAAAGAAAATCCGTTTTTCAACTTACTCCTGATGCGCTATTAATTTTGAATGTCTTACATTTAGATATAGGTTTGGAATCAAAATTGAGTTTTCAGTTCTATTGAACATGCTCTCTTTTCTACAAAACAAAATAGAAATTCTCATTACAAAAATTTCATCTATTCTCCAACAAAACTCAAGAGCCCACCATATCCATCATAACTTCTCCACAAAGATGAAGCAGAATTTCATTATTTTCTAATCATTTCAAGAGAACCATACAGTTATAGAGAAACCTATATGACAGCAAATGAAATAAACGCAAGTTGCCCAGGAGTACCAGTTCATCAATAATATTAATAACATTGTTATTTATGGCATAATTTATGACATTTGACAATATTTTTAATGACTTTGAGTATACTTCACACTCCCAAGTCCAGTGTAATGAATAATTACATCTCTCAGTGTAATGAATAATTTAAAGTCGAAGATTGAAAAGTAATCATCCAGAACCCTTGCCCTCACACCAATTCAATTATTAATTCAACAATAAACAATAATCTTTGTCAACTTTGGGATCAATAGAATGATTTTTAGATTTTACTAAATCTATATTTTATGTTTGTTTAATTTCTAGGAATTGTATGTAACTTAGTTTTAGAAATATGACAAGTCACCATTTAAATGAGTTCAACTCAAAGTATGATGTAGTGTGATGACGAATAAATAAATAAAATAAATAATTGTTCCAATGACCTCAAGTAAGCCTCATGTTAACAAACACCTCAGATTCAGCTTCGATTTATAAAATTATTAGAAACGTTTTACCGAAAATTGGAACCACCAATCGAACAATAATAATTATTATTTCAACCATAAACCAATAATACATTTTGACTTCCATAATTATTTATTCTCCATGCTTAGAAAAACCTCCAAGAATTTATCCATGAAATATATTTCAGATTATACAAAGCAGCAAGAAAAACATACTTTTCAATGAACTTACTCAATAGTCTATCAATTTGCAATGCGGATATCAGTGATTCCAGAGATACGGGATCACTCGGGTAAAAACGCCGCGTTACAACGAAATTCGCGCGTAGAATGCTGAACGTCGAGCGTCGCGTCGCTTCGTTTCGACGCTCGGCGTCGTCGCTCTACGCTCACTCGCGTACGCGCATGTGCCAACATGCAGCCTCCACGACACCCCAACCATCTGTTGTTACTCGCTCGTTATAATAATTATGTATAGCCGGTCCAAGCAGAGAAGACATTCTGGCAAGATGGAAAAATGACTCCAGCTCGGTCAATGTTGGTTCAAATATTATAAATTTGGTCTGAAATTGTCGAATGTTTTCTACAATTTAAGACAATTAATTTACAATTTTTGAATTGATATTGTCCACACTATAGCCATTTTTTTCATCTTTCCAGAATGTCTTCTTTGCTTGGACGAACTATGTCTAATCGCGTTGTTAATTCGAAATCTGTTAAAACGACGTACCGTAGCTGATTTTAATGATTTTTGAGGTGAAATCCAGATTTTCCCAGAATGTGCCTTTGTCCCATACATGTGCTTCAGGTCCCCTTGTTAACGATTTCCTGGGAGAGATTATTGAAATCATTTTCCAAGCCACTTATCGTCTTTCTCTTTTAAATTATAATTTTCCAGGAAATCTTTGGGCAAGAGCTTTTCAAAATCTCTCAGTACGCCATTTAATTTTCATCTATAATGAGAGCTTTAAAAATTATAAAAGTAAAATTTCCCAATAATTACATGGATTTATCTTCTGAATGATAAGCTCAACTTTCCTTCATTACATAATATATTCTTTACTTTGATCATTATGGTCTCATTTTTATAACATTGACTGCACATGTATATCTCTAAGCAGGCAATTTTCTGCATTATTACCATTGTTATTTTGTCTTAATAAATTTGTAATTCATCATTCTATACATCATGTGAAAAAACATGTCAATGATCTAGCATCGAAATAATATTATCTACTTTTTGGTTGCAAGTAGGTCAAATTCTATAATAAAAATATTGTCATCATTTTTTCATAGTATTAATTAAGCCTATATTTCAACGACAGTGAAACAACTTGTTATTAGATCTCGTGGAAATTCATGCAAGGAGAAACGTTTATTACATTACACAAATACTTTTTTCAATTCTAATACTTATTTTTTTCTCAGGGCTACTTATTTTTCAAAACGTTCTATTAATCAAAGTACCTTTTTTAAAATGTTCAAAATATTTTTAAAAGGGTACTTTGATTTTTATTAATTTTACTTTCAATTCTCATGTATGGGGCGCAAAGCTTTTGTTAGTCCAACCACGACAAAAATATTGTTTTTTATAATGATTATTATAAATGTTTATTTTTTTCTATTGTTTAATTTGGCAATTAAAAAGGATCTCAAATGTTCATTTATTATTCTATTCAATCCATTGTTTGAAATTTGAAGCCACATTCAGTATCATCATATAAGGAGAGGGTCATACACCTATAACCTTTAGAATCTACGTATCCTATTGTGTTCCTTATCTGCGTCACCAAAAGCCTTCTTTCGGGCACTGGCGGCTTGTGCCCACGAAACAGGTGAAGTGCCCGTGTCTTTCACTGTACAGCTCTTCACCTGTTTCGTGGGCACTAGCCGCCAGTGCTTTCGCGTTTCGCTATCGTGATACTGTATCTACCTCCCATTGTCATGCTCCACTCCAGAAAGGCTCCACGAATATTCAAAGTTGAGTACTTCGGTTGCACCTCGGAAAATGCGAAGATTCTGTCAGATTTGGCAACACCCACTCACATAAAACCTTCACAACCGTACGTAACTTGAATGATTCAACTGTATGCGAAACTTGTATGATACAACCAGAGACAATGTATATTAATATACATTGTCTCTGATACAACTATTCAACTATTATACAACTTGAAGTAAGGTATGAATTTTTCAATTTCATTTTCAAGTAAAGCATATGAAGTCCCTTCATGTTTCCTTTATCTCAGGGCTACTTATATCACAGTTTTATTATTTTAAATAATTATCAAAGTACCCTTTTTCAATGCATTACATGTTTCGACTATTTATAGTCATTTTCAAATGCAAATGAACAAATAACCAAATAAATTCTATAATAAGTAGGCATACTGTATGTTAATCAAGTCCCTCTATTTTCATAGTCAATATAGCTTGGACTTGTACCTCCTCATGAATACTAAATAATCAGTTTCAAAAACTAACAGGTTTTTCATCTTGAAGATAGATTAGAAGAATACATATTCGAGAACAGAATTGGGATTCCGATTCATCTGTTTTATCAACTGCTATTCCACAAACATATAAAATTTAAAATGGACGTACTCAAGCTCTTATTAAGAATCGAGTTTAGATGAAACAGAGTAAACGGATTACCATTACCAGACAAAAGCAATCCAACCTATTATAACATATTCAAAGCCAAACATGATTCCAGCTGCCTTGCATGTTTACATTTTTCTCATACGCAATCCCAATGTTGCATGTGGTGTGGCAAAAAGGATTATAGGGACTATGACTATATTATTCCAATGTATCCCAATGTATTGTTTCATTGGGATACATTGTCCCATTGACAATACATTGTCCCATTGTATTGTTTCTATGTAGGCCATTGAATACGTGATGAAAGGAATTCATAAAAATAACTAAAGGCTATCTACATTGAGCAAAACTGTCACATAGCACCGTACTTCATCATTAAAATATTAAATTTTTAATTATTGATTAATTTATTTTATTAGTTTGCTTGAAAGCACATAAGGGAGGGAATAATAAATTTTTCACAGAAAAATATTGGGTATCATCATAAATAATATTCCATTTCACTGGAAATAAAGATATTTCGACAAAAATAATCGAAAACTCAATAACAAGTAAATTGAAGATTTCAGCCATTTTCACTGCTCTACCCAACTTTCTTGAATAAAATTCAAAATACTTCCGAATTCAGCCAGCAGATGGCAGTAGCAATAGGGTGACTTGCTTCGACTTCCATTGGACACGCCGCCAAGCCCGCCTACAATCAAAATGGCAGGAAACATCGGTTGGAAAAGTTTCCAAATTCAAGCAGTAGATGGCAGCAGTTGATAGGTGATGTTTCAGATTTGACTTGGATACGCCTTCATGCCCCGCCTGCTCTTTTCTTATTGGTTGACGATGTTTCGTGAGTTCTGTCTTAGAAAATGGCTGCTAGCAAGAAAATGGTGGATGGTGTATCATACACAAAAAATTACGCTGATTTACTATTGTCTATCTTGTGCTAGTATAACATTCATTTATGTATTCATGCTTGTAAGATTCTATAAAATTAATATTTGAAGAATTTAGACTCAGTTTAACTTTTATTGGCCAACTACACTTCAATAGTTTTATGCTGTATGAAATGAGATGAAAATATTTATGATTTCGCACTCTCATCTTATGTACAGGCCAGTACTAGACTTTTATGCTGTATGAAATGAGATGAAAATATGATTTTTCAGCTTATACTCATTAATTCTATCTTTTATACGATGAAAATAATGAAATAGAACTCAAACTATTCATGATCTAATACCGACCTCTTGCCAGAAAATGTTTTGAAAAACTACAAAAATTCGATAGAAATATTAGGAAGAAGTTTTTATTGGAAACTGGCTTGTGATTGTTTGGCAGAATATAAAGTGGTTGTCAGCCAACAATAGAATTGAATTTTAGAGGTCTTGGCTTGCCTCATACATTGATCGTGGTCTTTACATTGATCAATTCATTATGATGAATGAGTTAATGCAGAGGAAATTAGGTTGTATTTTGTTGGTAGAGTAAGTTTTTCAGCAAATGGTGAAAAAATTATTCCAATAGCCCAATTGAAATTTTTAAATTTCCCGTTTTGCATCAGCCGCCGTGGCGCCCTGTGCGGTCGCACACTCCGCACACACCAGGGCCCTGGTTTTCAGTTATTCAATGATTGATCCTCCAGAATAAAATTCCATTCAGTAATCTAAAGAGCAGTGAAAAACCTTCGCTTGAATTCCATTTTCCGAGCAGCCTTAACGCAAACTCACTAAGCTAATTGGTTGGTAAGCGTTCCCGCGTGTTAGTGAAATTTCGAGAATGTAGTGAAATCCTGCAACAATTTCAAGAACAAGCATCGGTTGGATAGTGATTGTTTACAAATGGTGCGGCAGTGGCATTTTTGCGCCAATATTGTTCGTCGATAAACCAAATATTTAAAGAGGAAATTGACATTTAATCTAGGTTGAAATTAGGGACTGGTTGTGTATATTTTGAAAGGGATAAAATTGCGGCCGCTGTAATGGAACAATGGACATTATCACTGATAAAATCTCAGGCTTTGTTACGAGTTCGTTACAAGTTCATATACCGTACTGATAATGTTCTCAATTTATATAGTCTTCTTCTTCTTCCCTTCTTCTTCTTCTTTCAAACAGGGATTAGGCTATGGCCTGTTCAGACTCACATTCAGCTTATTTTATAAAAAAATTTTCTAATAAATGTCATTGGAATTTGTCTTAGAGACAAACCACCATTTTCAGTTCACTTTTTTTAAACTATAACAAGACTAAGAACTTCAGTTCATCCAACGACGACTAGAACAGTTCTGATCGTGTTTGGATGAACTGAAGTTTTTAGTCTTGTTATAGTAAACTGTAAAAAGTAAACTGAAAATTGATGGTTTGTCTCTAAGAAAAGTTTCAATGACATTCATTAGAAAAAAAATGATTACTATAAATTATTATTTGAAGCACTTTATTATGCAAATAAATTTATATAGTAAGAGTGGTGAAGATATGAAGGGAGGTAAAAGTGGAGAAAGAGAGATAATATTGCGAGAAAATAAAGTAAAAATGTATGATACTGTGAGAGCTAGTAGGAAAATGTAAAAAAGCATTGGAAATGGTGGAGAGAGATAGAGAGAGAGAGAAAAAGAGATCCTGTTTGTATGATAATGGAGAGTGTTTGAGCACTGGTGTTTGAACACAAGTGTTCAAGCAGGGAGCAAGAATTAAGTGGGATGTGCTGCCGTGTAACATTGATAATGAAGAAATAAGAGAAGAAGAACAACAACAAGAACAAGAAGAAGAAGAAGAAGAAGAAGAAGAAAAAGAAGAAGAAACGAGGAACAAAAAGACAAGCAAGGTGAGAAAGTATAAAGTAGATGAACAGTGATAAACAGAAGAACTATGATGAGGAGAAGAAAGTAGAATAGTGGAAGCACGAGAGAAGCAGGAGAATTAACGTGAGAAAATAACAAGTTTGAAGAGACTGGGAGGAGGAAAACAGGGAAGAAGAAGAGGACATATAGAGTATTGATGATGCAGAAATGGGATAGAAAAAAGTGGAGACAACGAGTGGTGAGATAATAAGGAAACGGAAGTACTGTAAAAGAGAGAAAAAGAGAAGAAAGTGAGAAAATAAGGAAAAGGAAGTACTGTGAAAGAGAAAAAAGAGAAGAAAGTGAGAAAATAAGAAAAAGAAAGTACTGTAAAAGAGAAAAAGAAGACGAAAGTGAGAAAATAAGAAAAAGGAAGTACTGTAAAAGAGAAGAAAGTTAGAAAATAAGAAAAAGTAAGTACTGTAAAAGAGAAAAAGGAGAAGAAAGTGAATGGAGATGAGAACTACTAGAGAAGAAGAAGTAGAATGAGAAGAGACAAAGATCAATAGAGATGAGTTATAAGGCGATTGGGAGAAAAATATTGATCTGAAGGGGAATGAAAGGAGAAGAGAGAAGAAGGATTAGAATGGGACGGAAACAGAAGGAGTATGAAGACTACGGAGAATAGGGGTAATGAAGAAGAAAATCAGCAGTAGGAGACTCTCGTTATCTAAATCAAATCTTGATTTAGAAAGAAGATGGGGGAAAAGTTTCCAAGGGGGGGGTGGACAAAATTTGTAGGCGTTAAAGAGAAAGAAGGAAGTAAACCAGAGAAAAACAATAGGGGTGAGTGAGAGGTCAAGTGACAAGTAATTGTGAGTGGAAAGACAGAGAATGAAATTAAATTTAAGCCGCTTGTTCAATTTTCCATCAGGCGAAGATCAAATGGATTTGGCGGCAATTAACAGGGATTTGATTCTAAATCTGCTGACGGCGCAATTCAAGTGTACAGCAGGGTTCATCTAGAGTGGCGGCTGATGTGATTTGCAATGTGAAATCAGTGATGTGTGAGCGCCAGGCCAGTTATGGCCTGTCCAAGCAGAGAAGACATTCTGGCAAGCTGAAAAACTGACTCCAGCTCCATCAATATTTGTTCAAAAGTTATAAATTTGATCTCAAATTGTAGAGCAGATTGTTCCCTACAATTTGAGACCAAATTTATAATTTTTGAACCAATATTGGCCTAGCTAGAGATATTTTCCCATCATGTCAGAATGTCTTCTTTGCTTGAACAGACTATACACTCGAATAGACCGGGTTGCTGTCAATTATTACAATGTTGGATTACAATAATTTGTTCACTGGCATGGTGCTATACGGGTGGAATACGATGGTAATCGAATGAATGAAAAATCGGCATTTTGTGTGAACTCATTGGGAACATGGTATTCAGAGTTCTTAATTTTCATTCTTTACATCATAATAAGCATGATTAAAATCATTAATTTTATAATTTATAAAGAAGAGAACAACGGGATTTATCCCATAACTGTTCTTCTTCTAATTTATACAAACTGTTACTCTACAATTTAATGAAGCTTTAAATCTGCAATCAAAATTTTTATGTAATTCCTAACCCAATGAACTGATTAATTGATTGGGCAAGATTAACTGCTGATTAGGTAAAGCCATCGACATACCTAAAGTTTGAAGAGCTGAGAAGAAACGCAATTAAAATGTGAAGTGTATTGTAGCTTGCGCAAACGATACCCCTGAATGACTAAATTATAGACCATTACAATATGGTCTATTGAAATTCAGCAAAGTTTCATAATTTTGACTTGAAAATGTGTACGGTACCTTCCATAACCGGCTCTCAGTTCAAGGTTATCTAATTGAATACAACAATTGTACAGTGAATTTGATTGTTCACTCACAAAAATAATTTTAGTATGATGAGTGTAGTACAATAAAAATTTGGGATTCTTATTTGAAAAAAATGATAGGGTACTTTGTGAGATGTAGGGTACTTTCTCAATGCTGTAGGCTACTAATAATTAGTATTAGTAATATTACTAGTAGTATTACTAATTATTGTTACTCCCATTGCTATACTAGTGGATTGCTAGTTGGATACAGAGACCATAATACATGGCTCTACAGTCTCTGTAGAATTAGAATTTAATATGATTACAATATCTGCTCTCAATTTTTCACAGAATCAATAAGTTAAGTATAGAATATATAAAAATAAAATTACCTCTCAATAATGAAATCAGAAAAATGTCTAATCCTTTCACAAATATCACGAATATACCACTAAAGTCACTACACACTTTTGCACTTCATTTCAACGAATTAAACACAAAAACTATTCAAACACTATTGATTGTGGATGTACAATATAATATTCAATCACAACGCATAATAAAAATTGTGGATTCATCATCTAAATAGGAAATTCGTGGAACAAAAAGTGGTCAACTCCAAACACACACGTACAACATTTTTCATCATCCAACGAGATCGATTTCAGCGATTACTAGATCAATTTAGCTCACTCAAATTTTTACACCATCAACACTGAATCACACTCGATCTTTGGAGGAACAAACTGCACTACAAATTGGATCGATTTTCAACTTTTGGGAAGTTTTGCACTAGCTTAATGATAACTGTTTGACGAAAGTATCTGAGTAAAAATATGGTAGTGGAATATTGCACTGAATTTCTAATACCGTACGGTAACTGGTTCAAGAATCAAGGAAATTTCACCACATTTCAAACTTTGAACTAATCTCATTGACAAGGATAATGCAGTAAAATGATATTTTGATATGAAAACTATTCTCATATAGTAAAATAGTATTTTCGTTGATAATAAGAACACTACCGAACTAGAACACTTGTTGAAAATATACAATTGATCAACCAACCGCAAAGACCGACTGAATTGTGTCCGAGGCAATGGATGTGACAAACAAGCTGATGGTTTTGATACTGATATCAATTGGTAATTGACGCCATTCTCAATCTTATTGTGTGACGTTTTCTTGTTAGTCACGGCAAAAACAGAGAAAAAACATCTCAGAAAAACAATGACGTCCCCACTTTCTCTTATCACTGCAATTCACATTGAGGATTCATTTCCATTACAATTCATAGCAATGACAACTATTAATATTGGCAATAGAACTAATAAAGGATGATAAAAATGGGAAATTTGTTAGTTTTTTGGCTGAAGACGCATTATGAAGTTCATCACTGAAGATTGTATACTATAAGCCCCTTTCCACACACAACGATTTTTGGACGTCTGGTTTATTGAATAATAATAGAGTTTAAAAGAGTTTTTTCGTAAAAAATCTATTATTATTTATTACTCTATTGTTATTAAAAAATATTAAACGATGACTTTATTTTAATACTAGCCGGCAGGCTCGCTTCGCACACCTTCTCCGTCTAGCCAGGGGGCTCCGCCCCCTGGACCCCCGACAGTATCAGCAATGTCAGTAAGTCAAACAGGCTCGCTTCACTCGCCTGCAAAACACCTGTCAGTGTCAGCTGAGACGAATTTTTCGCAATTTCCGTTCGAAATATTGGCTTTGATCATCATATCACTTAACAGGGCTCAACCTGGGTATATGATTTGAACGTATTTAGTTCAGTAATTTCCGTGAAATAAACAAAAGTGCAGATTCCAAACATTGGAAAACCTTATTACAGGCCTAACCTCGTAATGTTATTTCGAAATTTATTGAACACATAATTTGTAGAACTAATCTGATCCTTTTACCAAATTACAACATTTTCTACCAATTGGTTCTCGAAAATCTATGAAAAACTCCGAGAATTCCGAAAAATAGTAAAACGCTAATATTGAGCGTAACTTTGGGAAGTATATCGGACATATAATAGTTTGAAACTTGATTCAATATCTTCCAAATTAGTTCATCTATAATCTCGCTTAACCATTAAATTTAGAGTAAGGAGTTGGTCGTATCAAGGCGGAAGATATGCAACCCGCAATACATCTACAATTTCGAAAAACTTGTTACTGGCGTAATCTTGAAAATATTTTCAACACAACATTTCAATACCTTATCTGAACCTGCCTACCAAATATCAACATTTTCTACCGATTGGTTCTCGAAAAAATGAAGAAAACGCCGAAAAACTATAGAAAAACTTGAAATATTTGGCGTATCCTTGAAAATTTTCTAGAATCTGTTCTTAGCGCGCGTCTAAACGTCCAACTGAACATGCCTGCCAAATTTGAACGCATTCGTTTTAGTGGATTTTTAGTTCTGGTGATGAAATGATCAGTGAATAAATCAGTGCCATTTCGCTTTTATGGATATAGATAAAGAGAGTACGCGAAAGTTAATTGAAATTTATTTATTTATATATACTTAATAAAAGGTTCAACAGGATTACTCCCAAAACTACTGGGAGAGTAAAGCTGATCTCGGATCAGGTCCACCAACACAAAAAAATTAACATTCACGAGATGAATTTTCTAAATGTAGTCAACCATCTATCCTCGTTTAAAAGGAGCTCAAGATCCTTTTCTTGAAGGGCTTCTAGAAAATACAACTACAATGGGCTTCTAAAAATGCAATAGGTTGTCCAAGACCTGACAATATGTAATAAAAATCAATCAACTTAATCTTGGCTAGAGGCTCTAGCTCTTTAATTCTACCAGGACTCTATAATATTCTTATATCATTCACTATTATCAAGAATACTGGAAGTCGAACAGTTGTAGGAAGTCAAGGAAGTTATATATTGAGAAAAGTCATTTAAAAGTCGGTTCTGCGACGAGAAAATTTTCTCTTGTAACAAAACTACTGTAGACCACTGCATGCTTTTAATTAGTGATAGATAGTACAGTATTATGTATTAATTGGGCTGATCATGATATGTACATGAAACTTAAAGCATGCCAACTAGTCATGCTTGATTAAAAACGGAAATAATTTCTTGCTTTCTCAACAATTGAGATTCAGACAGCTTTATGTAGTAAAAATAATTGAGATAAGTCTGTCAATCAAGCCATACACTAAATAAAAATTTATAATCATTACAATTTATGAGTAATTTACTGCGTTTTGAGAGGGAAACAAATTGATAGTGTAATACTATTTAATCAAGTTTGCATTATCGGACGAGAAGAATTCGATAAATTCGTTAATTACATCCATAATTCAAGTGCACTAACTAGCTGAGCTATAATGAGTCAAACCTTCTGATTAGTTTTATTAATGATAAGCGAAATTTTTCAGAATCAGGGATCAAATTCCCTCTCACAAGAGGCGTGTAGTGCATGATCTCATTATGAACCTTGTTTGAAAGGTTTGTTTTGGAATCAATCAATCAATCTGACAGAACGCCAATAGTTATACTGACTATTTTATTAGTTGAAAATCTGGTAAGCTAGACTATAGAACTATCACCAATAGTTCAATATATTCATTTTCTATTAAAAAAATTTATTAGGCTTGAAAGTTGTACAGCAATGTCCAAACCACAACAATTGAATTCCATGATGACACCAGGCTCGGCCTACGAAAGACAAAACGTGACCAGAATACCAAATAATTCTCTCCGTCCCTGTTTGGCGAAATTATTCAATGGAATCGGGTCGCGGGATAAATTGAATTAATTAAAAAGTGAACTCCGCTGGAATGCTGTCAGCTTGGTGTTTTCATCAATAAGCTCCGGATTTTCAATGATTACTATCTGTAGCCTACTTCAAAATATTGTTTGTCTTTCAGGATCATTTTGGCGAAAATAATTTCCTGTGCCACTACTGACTATGAATAGTCAATAGTATAGTATTTAATAAGCTTATACATATTTCTATCATCAAACTTGATACAAAGAAAGGGTACCAAAGATGAAAGATAAATTTCTGGGTGAAACAATATCATTTTTACACCTCCAATATCAGTCTAGCTAATAATGCAGTCCTATAATAATAATATTATCTCAGTATATGAAAACATAAAATTTCACCAGTAGGCCTTTAATATGGTTGTACCTCATGAGTTGATAATAATGATAATGATTTGTAACATTTATGCTTGGTGGTGGGTGGTGGCAATGCTATGGGTAGTTTTAAGCTAGGAAGTCATTTAGAAGAATAAAAGTGTAGCTGGTTAATTTTTCCAATGAAAAAAGACAATCAAAGAATTATCTGATTAAATTATAGTTATTTATTAATTATTTTTTAATATTTTATTAAATTTTGTATAATGATTCTGATGTTGCCATAGGTCTCCTCAGACCTGTCAAAGGAGATTATAATCAATCAATCAATCAGCACTTTCCAAGTTTGAAGTGTATCAAACAATATAAATTCACCAAGTAACCCATCTACAATATTTTTAATATCTGTAAAAAAATAAACAATGTTGCTTCATAGAGAAATAGATAAGTTTCATAGCTCCTCTACAATTTCATCAATCTCATAATAATTGTGTAAACTGTAGTAGGTAGATGAATTCAAATAAATTTAAATTGATACTCAACCAATGCAACTTAGATTAGTGAACAATCTTAGTTTCCAAAGTGTTGAAATCAAATCATAAAATTGTTTATTGAATAACATAAAAATTATAATATTATGCTTTCCTCTTCCTATTCTACCTTAAAACTATTTATTAGTTTTCACTGTAGTTTTATTTTTACTGTATTAGTAACTCTATCATTGATTTTGTATTTAGTCATTTATTTTCTTTCTCAACGCTACAGTACGTTATTCTTTTCTCTTTTTTTTCTTTCTTTTCATTTCTTGTATTACATAATTTTTAGGTATTTAGTGTAATATACTAATATAAGTTTATATTACAGTTGTAACTTTGAGATGTAATGTATGTTGTGTTGTGCAATGGGTCTTTCCAGACCTAGCACTAAATAAAAATCAATCAATCAATCTTCCCTGCCACTTCCATTTGCATAAGCTTCAAACCAAGGAGGTAACATCCTTGCTTCAAACAAACTATTCATAATAATATAACTTCTCTCTTGGCCAGAAGGATTCACTTGAGTATTCTGTCTGTATAGGAATAGAGAGAATATTATGTAAGCATAATATGCTTTTGGCCAGCTAGACTCTGCACGATTATTATAGGTGGTTGTTTACAAGCAATCACATTAGAACGAACTCCAAAGTAAGCTACGCTACGATTATTGCTGGGTACGGTATTTGGTTTGTGCATATAGTTATTCAAAGGGAATGGGGATTCAGTTAATACTTCGCTCACAACCATATTTCAGTATCAGAGGGGAAAGTTTCTCAACCATTATGAGAATTAGTTATTACGGTATTATCTATTAGCCTAATTAACATTAAGCTACAGTAGTTTATATTTGCTGTGATTTTTATTATAGTAGTACATACATTGTATACATTTGTATTCTACCGGTAGTTCTATCAATTTTCTCATTTATTTACTTTCAATTGTACTCATTTATTACCTATCAAAAGTATTTTTCATACATCACCAGAGATTCGCTCTACAAAGTGATTTCGTGAGAAAATTTTATTATAAATAGGATAAACTTGCACCTACAAACCAAGGTTGTCAAGTCTAGGTAAGCTTACCTATCTTGCTTAATGTACCCCTCTTGATGAGCATCGCGAAACATGGATTGCAGCAGAGACAATGTATTATTATACAATGATACCAATATAATGATACATTGTCTTTGATTGCAGATAGATAGTAGTGTTGAACGCATGAAAATGGTCCAATGGAAACTAGAACAGCAGAGTCCCACCTCAACCCCCCCCCCTCCTAGGACCAATAGACGTAGTTATTTTGTCAGGTGTATTATGACAATATAAATGAATTTCAAATCATAATCAGCTGAATTGGCAACGTTGCATGAAGTCTCACTGGACTATTTTCATGTATTTTACTCTATATCTCACTGGACTATTTTCATGTATTTTACTCTATAATACGGAATACCTTATTATCAAAGAGCCTCTGTAATAGTCTGTCCAAACAAAGAAGACATTCTGACATGATGGGAAAATGACTCCAGCTCGGTCAATATTGGTTCAAAAATTATAAATTTGGTCTAAAATTGTAGAGCAGAATGTTTCCTATAATTTGAGACCAAATTTTCAATTTTTGATCCAATATTGACCGAGCTGGAGTCATTTTTCCATATTGCCAGGATGTCTCCTCTGCTCGACCAGACTACTAGGACTCTATATGAAAGAACCCCTTTTAAAGAGTCTTTGTAGTGGGAGACTGACACGTAATTAGGACTCACCAGACGAGGTAGATAGATCGGACTGGAAATAGAAAAATCCAAAATCCAATAGTAGAGGATTCACACTCTCACTCACTCACACACTATCCACACTTTTCACCACTCCAACGTACAAACGAAGACTGGCCCGTATTGGTCGATTAGGGAGCGGGGTGCGGCAGGGGGGCACACTGTGATAGCCCAGGGGTCAGTCTGCCTCCTAACCTTGCATCGTTTCAAAACACACACGTTCAAATTATTCATTTCATATTGTAACAAATTCCACACATCTCTATAAATTAATAGGCTGTTCGGAAAATACGATTACGATATCCAAAATGAGTTCAACATCTAAAGTTTTATCTGAAAGATTTATGTGGAACTAGAACTACTCAACGCGGCTGATAACTTCGTTCGAGTAATTATTATTTTTGATAGTCTAAAAATATATTAGTTATCGAAACGAAATTATTTCAACTATTTTGAATGGACAGCTCGTGCTCAGCCCACACCGGGAAGCTTTTGTTGCAATGTCTAGCCGATCTTGTCTTTTGTTACAACGTTTTTTATTCTAGTACATCTTCAGTTTTTACTAATAAATGTTTTTAATCATTCACGACTCGTTAACTGATATCACACATTGGAATCGATTTTTGAAGATGGATTAGAGACGTCTCTTGGATTTTATTTAGTGGGCCTACTTGACAGAATATTATATTACACAAATATTTGATTTTTCAATTTATTTTTTAATAAAAATATAAATATTTGAATATGAGTAGGCCTTAGGCATAAGCGTTATTGTGATCAACAAACTGTCATACATAAATAGGCTACTGTTTGAATAAATTATTTGATTACAATAATACAATAAGAAGTGAAAAAACAGACAATGTATGATATAGTATAAGGCGGAAAGCGACGCCATCAGTAAAAGTTTTTAGAGTAAATCAGCTCTCCTGGAGTACGGAAAACTTTAATTTGGAATTTAAAATTTCATTTCTATAATAAATTACCATTATATCGCAGAGAACTGGTAAAAACTATCGTACGGTACTGGAAAAGAGTGTAGCCGACTGTACAGTGAATTGGGAACTGTATAAATATTATAATATAGTGATTATAAAAATAGTGGCGATAAATTGAGTTTTCTATGTACAAAAATATGCATGAGTACACATTCAATGATCCTCTTCCACTAGACCAAAAAAGTTTGATTAAATTAATAAATCTCAATAATTATTATACTTAGTATACGAATAGAAAGTGGTTTACCGCAGTCAGTAGGTTGAGTAGGAATAGGTAGGTATAGTCTGTCCAAGCAAAGAAGACATTTTGGCAAGATGGGAAAATGACTCCAGCTCGGTCAATATCGGTTCAAAAATTATAAATTTAGTTTCAAATTGTAGATCAGAATGTTTCCTACAATTTGAGACCAAATATATTGTTTATTTGAACCAATATTGACCGAGCTAGAATCAGTTTCCAATCTTATCGGAATGTCTTTGCTTGGACAAACTATATGCTATCCTGAGAGCAAACAATAAACTGAAGAGTATTGAAGTAGCCCACCGTACAAGCTCCGAACCTTGTACACCATAATTTCGGTCAAGATGAGTTGAGTAGGCTACCTGAGACCATAACTGAGATGAAAATTAATATTACAAGGGAACATAATTACTCTAAAGAGCGCTGTTGCTTCACTATAGTACATGGTATATCACAAACTATAGTAGCCTGAATATCTACTTAATATAATTATTATTGAACTCCTATCATCATCAAAATGTAGTTCACGAAAACAAAACTCAGTTTCAAGACCGATTAGTGTGGTTCACGAAATTAAGTATTGCTTTATTTCAATTTCAGTGACCACTTCAACTAAACGTAGGCTAAACACGGTCATTTTCATGAGTAATATCCTTTTCTCTTAGCTCAAAACTTAGCCTAAAATATTTATTTATTGTGTTTCCTTTGTGGAAAGGAACACACATCATTTATTGTGATGCATTTTAAATTTTGGAAAAATGAATTATACAACGTTTTTAAAATCATGAACAATTTATCGATTCTCGAGCTAATGTATAGCTTTATATATATCTAAAATTAATGATTAGTAAATAGGCTCTAGATAACTACTTATCCTCAACGTTCTTTGTATTATTGGGGACTTGGTAGTATAACTTCATAACGAGTAGAGTGGAAACATGATTTTTACTCTAAACATTGATACCGGTAGCTCTTTTCTGTGCAGCATTCATCTGCATGATCATAAATATCATAACTTCACCATATTCCCTTCATTAAACATATTATATGATTATTAAGATTGTAACAATCAATAGATAAATATTATATATAAATGAAAAAGAAAACAATTTGATTTTGTTTTTTTTTTTTAATAGACGGTAAGTTGAAAAGTAAAGTGAGAGATCACTGACAAGTCTTACATTATTACTAACAAATTGTAAGTCTTACATTTTTGCATGCTGGACTGCTGCGGTGTTGTACAATCGCAATCAAACATCACTTTCTATATGACTTGAAAGTGTTCAACACGAGCTCAAAATTGTCACAATAACAATGACAAAATTGTACAATAACTATGACAATGATTTTTGTACTATTTTTAAGATGGTATGGTTTTTTAAGATCAAATTGAGACAATTTCTAATTCCAACTCATGTATTAGCAAATAAGACACTCTGACAAGATAGGAAAATGACCCCAGCTCGGTCAATATTGATTAAAAAATTATAAATTTGGTCTCAAATTGTAGATCAGAATGTTTTCTACAATTTGAGACCAAATTAAAAATTTTTGAATCAACATTTACCGAGTTAAAGTCATTTTCCCATCTTGCCAGAATGGCTTCTTCGCTTGGACAGATTTATCAATTAGTGAAAAAAAGTGGAAACTCAACAGTTGAATTTTTCGTTTATTCAGTTACAGTTCAGCATTTTCGTTAGTGAAGTCGTTGTGCGGCGCCGGTATGCGGTTGGGAGGTCTGACGCCGTAATCGGTTGCGGTTGTGTGCGGACAGCAGTCGGGCCAGGGCGTCTGCAGACACTCGGCGCGTCCGCCGCAGTCCCAGCGCGGACAGTCGTCGCGCAGTCCATCGCGACGGCCGCAGCTGCAGCGCAAATGGTGAATGCCGCCGCGCAGCTCTACTGACGCGTAGCGCGGTCGCTGCCACGGCGGGTTTCTCTGTTCAACAAAGATATGCGTTTTATTAATTTATTGATTTCACTGAAACTATACTCTATTCACGATCACTTGAGACGAAATAAATCAACTTTCTACATGTACAGGTAGCTACTTTTGTTTGAGCTTGAGGAAAAGCCAAGAACTGTGATAGGTTATAGCTGATCGACTTCGGCCGACCGTCGTATGAAGTAATACATCCCTTTACCCGCATGAACGCGCAAAAAGTTTGTTCATTTCGTCTCAAGTGATCGTGAATAGGGTATAGTAAACTTATTGGTTAAAAACACAGACTATTGTCCAAAACGTATTTATACCAAATTTTTAGTTGATGTTTCCTATTCAGCTGGTTCAAATATTCTATTTACATTAAACAAAAAAAAACATTTTTGGCTATTCCCAAGACTGTGGGTTTACAACGAGGATGTTTAAGTTTCAATCGATGTGAGTTTCACTCAGGTCTATGGGTTTTCTTTGTATGGTCTTCGATTTTTAAAATTGTTTCTAAATTATATTTTTTTCATACATAGGCTAATTAATTTCAAGTTTCAATGTAGTAGTGTGAAAAATGTTTTCTAAAGAATAACTGATTTTTAGGTATGTCAGGAGAGTCGTATCTGGTCTATTCCAAGTAAATAAGTTTAATTAAAAGTTAATAAAACTCATTTATTCTTCATCTTATGAAATATGAAACAAATATGAATAATTGAATTTGAAGAATGATTCTCATATGGGCAAATGTCTATAAGAGAAAGGATCTTCAAATATTAGTATATAAATATTATAAAATTGAAATTGATTCAATTTTTTGTAATAAATTAATACACTTATGGCTTAAAAACGCAGACCAATGTTCGAAACGTCTTTCAATATATAATAAATATAAAATATAATATATATTTTAATATAAATATTCTATAATAAATATTTTGATAAAGCCAGGTAAACCTATAGACCTACAGGTTTGAAATCTTTAATTGAGAACTGAGTATGGTAATAGTATTGTCTAGATTCAGCAAGAGAAAGAACCTAAAACTACAAAATGAAAATTGAATTGTTTTCGATCAAAAGTTAATAAAATTGATAAATATATTACTTCACTGGCGGCTCGTGCCCACGAAACAGGTGAAGTTCTGTACAGTAAAATATACGGGCAATACACCTGTTTCGTGGGTACGAGCCGCCAGTGTATTACTTGATTATATTACTATAATCCAAAGTCCTTATTTATTTTGTATCAAATCTTTAGTTGGAACTGATTAATGTTAATTAAGCAATAGAAATAACCTAAAACTACAAGATAAAATAAGCAATTATTGTGTTTGAACAATCTTGATTATTGATAATTACATAACTTAATAATTAGAGGCAGAATTGAACAAAAATTCTCATTTAGATACTCACAGGTCCATAATCGCTCCAAACCATTTCCGGCTCGGGTTTCTCAGCTTGGCATACCGTCCTACCGTCCATGGTCACCATTTGGGTTGTTTTGCTCATTTGGTTTGGCGGATTGACATAGGGCCTTGGCGGACACAGAAGACCTTCACACGGGTTCTCCTTACCACTCAAATTCAGCTTGCAAAGGTCTCTGCTGCGAGGTTTAATCGAATTTTGCTTGGGAGCACTGTACACTGAACCTCGTTTCTTCTCTTTACTAGAGAGGGGATTCCAAATGAATATCAATATCAATGAGGATTTGATAAAATTAATCTACTAATACTTTTGCGTTCGGCATGTGTATTGAAAATGATTAGTTTACATTTCTTTGTACAAACATTTTCTAGTCAGTCTTATTTGAATTTTGGATCAAGTTGAGGCAAGTTCTAGCAAATCCTTATTGCATCTTTCTAGATGTTATTGTTCATTAATTTTGATGAATGTATCTTAAAATAGTTGAAAAATATTGATTCTACTGTATGAATTAAACAAAGAATATTTTTACAAATAGTAGCTTATATAGAGTGATTGGATATAATTAGGCTAGCCTAATTGAGTTAATTATTATTATTGAAAACAGATTATTAGAATTTTACTTAATCAAAAATGAAGATATGCGAAGTAGGCTAACCTAATTAAGTTTATTATTATTATTATTATTGAAAACAGATTATTAGAATTTTACTTCATCAAAAATAAAGTGAAAATAACTACAACTATACTAAGTACCAGCCGGATAAGCTTGTAAGAAAAACATTCCATGCAAATTGTTATGCTAGGAACTTATTGGGAAAATTGCACTTAACTAATACAAAAAATGACTGGCAAAATAGTTATAACTTGATTAATTTTTATTGCAAAAGGTTTACCCATGCACAAGCTAAAATGCTTATGTGGGCATCATCCGCAATAAAATAGAATAGATAAAATAAATATATACTCACAGTTCGCAGCCCATTTCTTCAAGTAGGGTTTTGAGTTTTTCGACTGCATTTTTTCCATTGGTGGCGCTACAGCATAGGTATTTCTGTTCCATAACGAACTCAATTGAGCGCCAATTTTCTTCAAGGCTATCATTAGATAATGTAAACTGAGAAATTCACTGTTTTATATTGGAGTTTAAATGTGGGCCTAGAATTATGTATGTATGTATGATCAGTGTATGAATAAATTTTGTAAGTGGTAGTTTTTACATGGAATTTAGTGATGTATGAATGATTTATGTGTGTTTGAATCAGAATGGCATTTCAAATGATTTTGAAAACTTCCAAACATCTTCTTCTTATTCTTCTTTGTAGCCACATCCACATCTGGCCAGACAAAGAGGCTACAACTACTGCTCTTATGAATAATGAATAAGGCCGGTTTTACATCGTAATATTCCTTTGTCACATGTACATCATATAAGATATGTAATGAGATGAGAGTAACAAAATTATACTATCATCTTCTCTTATATGATTCAATTCAATTCATTTATTAATGCTATATGCATTGCAATAAATACAATTTCAGCACAAGTCACATTACAAAATATATAAATATAAATATATATATAAATTATGTAAAGATAAACAATGGTAATGCTGATGCGCATCTTTTCTTTGTAGCCGCCTGTGGCGCTGCAATTATCCTCAGTCTGAGTTTTGCTACCGAATTGTACACATGTAAATTAATAAAGTTTTCTTTTTAAAAACGTTGTTTTCTATTAGATAAACGTTTCTGGCGCCCGAACAGGGACAGGGTGACGAAAATTAGTGATCATTCATCAGTGAATTTTCGGTGAATTTCAATTCTTTACACTCGCCCTAAAAGTGATATTTTCGCGAACGCAAATGTGTTAGTTGTGTGATACCTCTCGGAAGTGAACTCAGTACTCATCAACCTGGAGACTGGAGGCCGCTCATTACGCAGCCGCTGGATCCCATTTCAAAAACCTCCTCAGATTTCAACATCGCCCAAATTTGAGGACTTGTTGGGAGGAAGTGGAGGCGGAAGACAACATGATGTCCGATGACTCGCAAGCTGCTCACCAGCAACCCATGCAACAGGTACAACTCATTTTTAAACCAATTTCCAAGGATGACACCGATCTAATACCCGATTACAGTGGTGATGCTATTGACTTAGTACCCTTTCTCGAAGTAATCAAAACTTTGTATGAATCATATTGTGCATCGAACATTCAAGAAAAGGAAACCAATCACTTACGTCTTCTTTGTCATATCAGAAAAAGACTTCACGGTACTGCACTGGCCGTTGTTCTAAATTCTCCTAGTCAAACAGTTCTTGAAATAAGTTCCGCTTTAAAAGACAATTTCGCTGATAACCGTACTGTTCATCAACTAACCACTGAACTACTTCATTTGAAACCAAATTCAAAAAGCACACCCTCTAAATTTTGTGAACATTCTCGAAGAAAAACGCACCACGATCATTGCCCGACACAAGTTAGATGGAGTGAAAGATGAATTCCTCGAATTCATCAAAGAGCAACTCGATAGGCAGGTCATTAATGTGCTCGTGGACGCCTTGCCCTATCAACTAGGAGCCCACCTGCAAACACTAAATGTTTCCAACTTGCAACAAGCTAGACAAGCTATTATCAGTAATAGCACCGCTGTTCTGAAACATTTAGGATTCACAACAGACGTTACGAAAATGCAGAGTAGGAACTACGTCGATCATCAGATCTCCAACCAACAGCAGAGACAACAAAATTTTCAAAATAATTCTAGACAAATCCAACCAAAATCATGTGTTTCCAAAATCTCGTCAATTCAATCAAAATCAAATGCAGTCGAAGCCGCAATTTAATCAGAACCAATCATTTTCGAAACAACAAAGTTTCAACTCTTTCAGACCTTTCAATCAAAATAGGAATTTCAATCCAAATTACAATAATTCTTTTCAAAATCGATCACCTGGATCCTTCCAGAAACCAGCTCAAAATCAAGATGTTTCTATGAGAACAATCTCTACTTTCAAAAACCCACATCAAGTACATTTTACGGAAGCTGAATGTGACGAATTCGAACAAGTTAATGACTTCGAACAAGTCAATGACTTCAATGATTCCGAAGAATTTGATCAATGCCAAGGTTATTGCGGTAATCCTTCCAGACTTGAAAATCTGGAACAAAAACTTGATGAATTGACAGAATCTTTCCAGAATTTTTTAGGATCAGGCCTGAACAACAAGCCAAAGACCTGATACTTGAATTGAATTCGATTTCAGTAGACTTACCACATATTCATTTTGATGGCATGAAAATTCTGATCGACACAGCCAGTAACTATAATTTCATAAAGCCCCAAATAGTTACTAAACAAACAAAATTGATTGATTGTACGTATACAATTCGTACAGCCACAGGTGAATCTAAAGGAAACGGTTATGTAAATATTAATGTTAAGGGTATGCTGGGTGTAGATAAAGATGAACGATTTTTTGTATTTGATTTTAGCGATAATTACGATGTTCTTATTGGAAAACAAACTTTGCAAGGATTGAAATCAAAAATCGACTTTGAGACCAATTGTCTTGTTACGAAGTACAGTACGATTCCATTGTTAGGTATGAATTGTACTAAAATCCACAAGGGTTGGAATGATTTAAGAATAAAAACGAACGAATGTAATCCATCAGAAAAGTTATGTATAGCTAGTATTAAGGAATTGCAATTGAATAATATTGTAACTAATATTGATAGGAATGGTTTTATTGAGATTGAATATTTTTCCGACTGTGACAAAACTTTGAATATTGAAACAGTTCCTGTAGAAGAATGTGAATTGTACATGGGTGAGACGATCGATAATCCTCTCTCCATGGACGAAATCACTTCTTTATTGAGGACTGATCATATGAATTCAGAAGAAGAAGGAATGCATTATTAGTACTCTTATGAAATATCCCGAAATAATAAAATTCGAAGGTGATATACTAACAGCAACTAATTTACTCAAACATAAAATAGTGACTACAGACGAAGAGCCTGTTTATTCAAAAAACTACCGTTATCCTATCTCATTTAGACAGGATATCGGTAATGAAATAAACAAGTTACTCGAACAAAAAATAATAAGACCATCTAATTCTCCGTACAACTCTCCTTTATGGGTTGTGCCGAAGAAACCTGATGCTTCAGGAAAACGTAAAGTTCGTTTAGTAGTAGATTATCGAAAATTGAACAACAAAACAAAAGACGATAGATTTCCTCTCCGAATATTGAAGACTTATTCTCAAAAATCGGTCCGAGCAACATACTTTTCGGCTATTGACCTTGTTTCAGGATTTCATCAAATTGAAATGGAACCTGAATCAATACCAAAAACAGCATTCAGTACCGAAAATGGTCATTATGAGTTTCTCAGAATGCCATTCGGGCTGAAAAATGGTCCACCTCAATTTCAAAGAACCATGAATTTGATATTTTGCGATTTACCAAATGTTCTTGTATATCTTGACGATATTATTATTTTTAGTAACAGCTTACAAGAACACATGAAACACTTGAACGTAGTATTCAAACGATTAAAAACTCATCAACTAAAAATACAATTGGACAAGACCGAATTCTTTAAGAAAGAACTTCTATTTTTAGGACACATAATTTCAGAAAAAGGCATTCAGCCCAATCCAGAAAAAGTAAAAGCAATAAAAGATTTTCCCGTTCCACAAACTACTAAACAAATAAAACAATTTCTAGGTTTGGCAGGATACTACAGGAAAATGATAAAAGGATTCGCTAAAATAGCTCAACCTCTAACTCATGCATTGAGAAAAACATCCACTATCAATCCAAAAGATCCTAAATTCATTGAAGCTGTCAATTTTTTGAAAGAAGCAATTACTAACGCACCAATATTGCAATTACCAAAATTGAATGATCCATATATTTTGACAACAGACGCTTCTAACGTAAGTTTAGGGGCTGTCCTTAGTCAAATGACCGACAATAAAGATCTCCCAATTTCATTCGCTTCTCGAACACTCAATCCAGCTGAACAAAAATTTGTCAACAATAGAAAAAGAAATGTTAGCAATTACGTGGGCAGTGAAACATTTTCGTCCATATTTGTATGGAAGAAAATTCACTTTGAGGACAGATCATAAACCACTTCAATGGCTCCATTCTTTAAAAGAACCAAATTCAAAATTAATGAGATGGAAACTTTTAATGGAAGAGTATGATTACACCGTAGAGTTCATAAAAGGTCGTTCAAATTGTGTTGCTGATTGTCTCTCACGACCATTTCAAGTAAATATGATGGAAAATGATGACACTGATTTTGTAGGCTTTGAAAACGATACTTTCCTTGGCTTTCCACAGTCAACGACGTCAGTGCCAATGTCAATGACAGTAACGACAATAACGATTTACATGAATTCGATGACATTGACATTAATGACTTACTGAGATTTAATAACAATGAACCTCCTCTTTATGTAGATGAAAGTATCCTGGACGAAATAAATGAACAAATTGATAATAATGGAAATGACGACACTGGTAATAATCCGATTGAAAATATAAATATTGACAACGAAAATGAAAATGATAGGGCCAAATAATGACAATGACTCACTCATGACGCAACATTCCCAAGAAAGTTCAGACGATAGAATAGGTATTATGGACGACAATAGTATTATAAACACGGAAGCAAATCAAATAGTTATATCAAGAGGAAAAGGAAAACCCCAATTCAAAAAGATTTTCAACAAAAACAGAATAATTTTCAAGTACAGAGATGCACGGGACATTGTAAACAACGTAGAAGAAATACGAGAGTATTTGAAACCCGATACTGTGTACGGTATAGTATTTTCAAATAAAAGCCCATTGTTTGAAGCTCTGAAGACAGAAATTCTAAGTTCGATGACTAATGAAATTGTCAAAATAGTTCCTAATATAAAGTTCCGAATCTATAAAAGAATAAATGCCGACATAACTGATGTAGATGAACAAACAATGATAATCGCTCGATGTCACGAAGACAAAAACTTTCACAGAGGAATTAACGAAAATTATAAACAAATACGTAAAAACTACTATTGGCCAGCAATGCACAAAGACGTAACCGATTTTGTAAATAAATGTGAAATTTGTTTGAAGACCAAGTATGAAAGAAACCCAATTAAAACTAAATTTAAAGTAACTCCTACACCTACTAAACCTTTCGAGAAAATTCAGATTGACACTTTCACGTATAATAATATCAAAATCCTCACGATTGTCGATTCTTTTCTAAAAGACTTTCCGCCTACACCATGAAATCAGCTAACAGTATCGAAATAATAAAAAATCTAAACAATTATCTTTCAATTTTCCCAATTCCAAAATGTATTCAAACTGATAACGGATTGAATTTAATAATGCACTGTACAAACAATTTACTGAAATTAATGGTATCGAAACCTACTTCACCACACCCTATCATCCCCCATCTCAAGGACTAATAGAAAGAACACACTCCACAATTATTGAAATCCTTCAAGGACTCGAAATCAAATTCCCAAAATATAGTGTAAAACAAAAACTTCGATTAGCTTTGAGAACCTATAATAATTCGATAAAAGATCAATTCAATTTGAGCCCAAATGAACTTACTTTCGGAATTCAAAACTATTTGCCAAAAAATCAAGATCAGGATAATCCCGCAGTAATTACTGAAGAACTTGCTAATCAATACTTCAAAGAAATACAAGCTTTAAATGATGCCGTTTACAAGAAAATAATCGAGGAAAAGAAAAACGAACAGAAAAATGTAACAAAAATAGAGAGGAACCACCCGTAATACCAGATAGGATATTCATTAAAAACCCAAAATTCCATAAAAATGTTCCACGTTATAGCACAGCTACTAAGGAAGGTGATAGGTTTAAACTGAAAAGAAATGTAATCAAAATACACCCAAATAGAATGAAAAGACCTCGAAAGAATTTTAAGGATAATCTAATTGTTCCAGATGAAGGCAATGATAATCCTCCTTCTGTTGTTCCTGGTCCCAGCAACGCTGACGTACAGACTGACAGACTTGACGAAGACAGCAGGAATAATTCCGATTAAAATAGGACAATCTATGCTCATTAACGAAACTTACAAAGTGATACATTTTACTAACGTGACTGATCTTAAAATACAATCTTTGAAATTACAGACTCATATCAATAATCTGCAAGACTCAGATTACATATCCTCTGACATTGTTGAATCCTTGAAGAAAATTTCACTTGATCAATATTATAAATTAGAAATGATTTCTGAAACTAGAAATAAAAAGGTAAAACGAGGACTAATGAACGGATTAGGAAACGCCATATCATGGTTGACAGGACTAATGACTGCTGACGACAAGGAACATCTTGACAAAGTAATTGATAAGATAGAAAATAATGAATTACATTTAGTTGAAAACGAAAAACATAATTTTGCATTGAACCATGAGTTAATTAAGAAATTTAATTTCGATGTTGAACATATAAATTCTAATAATAAAGCACTGGAAAATATTACAAATGAAACTGCTAATATTGTCGAAAATATGCAAGCTGTTGATTTAATTACTTTGACTATGCAATTGTTGGATGATGAAATAAATGATGTTGTTGACTCGTTGATGTATTGTAAAAGAAGGGAAACTACATCCCTCAATTTTGAGTTTTGATGATTTTCGTAGGTTAATTAATTATAAGAATTATTCATTAGCTAGTAGAGATTTAAGTATTTTATGGGAAATTAGTAATAGCACTTGTATTTTGTCGAAATCTGTTATCACTTATGTTATTCATTTACCGAAATCGAATGATTTATTTGAAAGATATGACCTTCTGTCTTATCCTGTTGAAATGGAATCAAAAGTTCATACCATGAAATTGAAAGAAAAATCAATATCTGTATCTCAAAACAAAAAACTTTGGAAATTGACCAATTGTCAAATATTCTCTTCTATTTCTTTTTGTACTTCAGGAGAAATGATAAATGATAACTGTATTTTGTCTGTAGTGAATAATAAGGATCTGGATAGTTGTGTAAGAATAGAAATAATTAATGATAAGCCATTTATGAATTATTTTGAGAATTGTAATTGTATTTTAGGATATAAGTTTGATCAAATTGAAATCAATAATGATACTATAAATACTCCTTCATCTTTTCTGATTAATCTTGATATCAATGATAAAATGACAGATATGAAGTTACCGTTTACTTCAGTTACCACATATGCACAAAAATTAAGTCATGTACCAAATAAAATTCATACCAAACTTATTGATTTGAAAGATGTTAGTAAACTTGATGATATTGAACCTAGAGATTTGGATTTTATAAATTTTGAAGATTCTTTTGTCCTTAAGACACATCATATTGTTATTTTTGTTTCTATTACATTGTTAATCATGGTAATTTCGATTGTTCATTCAAAATTTAAAGCCCAAAACAATGTTCTAAATACAGTTCAAATTCCATTAGCACCTGTATCAACTTTTAATACTGGAGTAGCTCGAATTTTGTAAGCACCTAGTTTAGTAATTTCAATTTTGTAGTAATCTAAAATTGTCCTAAATGTATTTTTCGGGACGAAAAAAACTTAAGGAGGGAGGAATTATGTAAAGATAAACAATGGTAATGCTGATGCGCATCTTTTCTTTGTAGCCGCCTGTGGCGCGCAATTATCCTCAGTCTGAGTTTTTGCTACCGAATTGTACACATGTAAATAAATACAATTTCAGCACAAGTCACATTAGATATATATATATATATATATATATATATATATATAAAAGGCATAAGAAAAGTTGTCATTATCACAGTCAAAAAATCAAAGTTCTTGACGATTCAAAGTCAAAAATCAAAGTTTTCAATTTATATAATATATGCATAAGTACATTTCAAACTATTCATGCAAAAGTTCTCTAATATCATAAAAGCACTTCATTTTCAACCACAACTTCAATTGATTTAAAATTCTGCAGCCGTATTGAGTTCTCGAATTTCTCTTGCTAATTCATTGTACACTTTTTTGGCCATATGCTGTGGACTTGCTTCGAAAAATGATGTTCTGTGGGAATCCAGTCTCATCATCTGCCTGCCTCTGGTGTTATGAGAGTGGATATCTGCACCAGTTGTCCAGCTACTTCTCCATTTCAACGCCATAGTTGCCAATAGGTAAATGTAGAGGCTGGGAACTGTGAGGATACCTGCTGTCCTAAATAGATCTCTGCATGGGTAGCGTAGCGGTTTCTTGAACATTACTCTGATGGCTCTTTTCTGGGTACGGAAGACACAACCACTACGCGTTGAAGCTCCCCATGCTACAATTCCATAGAATAAAAGGGGCTCAAAGTAACCATGATAAGCCATAGTCACCACCTTCACATCTGACATCCTGATCAACTTTTGCAGAGAGTAGATTGCGGAGTTCAACTTCTTTATTAGAGTTTCCACATGAGGTTTCCAGGTCAGACATTGGTCAATGAACACTCCAAGAAACTTAGTGTTCTCCATCCGGTCAATATCTGCACCACACATTCTGAAATTTAAGGAGTGGATGTTCTTGTTGCTCTCTAATTGCGAAGTTTATGAAGCATGTCTTAGAAACATTGATCTGAAGTTCATTGGCCCTGCACCATACTTCTACATCCTTTAAAACATTATCTGCGCTGATTACTAAGCTCTCTGACTCCTTGGATGTTAGAATGAAATTGGCATCATCCACAAAGAGAATCGTTTGTGCACGAGAGACATTAGCAGGCAAGTCATTGGTGTACACAAGAAAGAGCAATGGCCCAAAAATAGATCCCTCCAGATTCCATATGATTACAGAAATATTATCGTGTAATACCGGCTCAAAGAGGTTACCTCCTTACACCGGCTTGATATTCATCTCAAATCGCATATTTAGTATTTGCAAATAATAATATCACTGTTCTTATTCATCCTGAAAAATATGACCCTTATCATAACCTTCTATCATTCTACAATGGCGTTATGGTGTTATCCTGCCCATTTTACATACAAATATTACAAAATATTGAATTACAATAAAATTTTCATGCCACATGACTCGATTTCCTGATTTATATAGGTATCTTATCTGATATTTAAATATCGATTTCCTAGATTACCTGTCTCTATCTCCTATTTCGGAATTATCAACTCTGATTCAATTTCTCATATTATCCTTGATAATGATATAATAGTTTTACACAAAAGCCTTTGAAGCCACCCATATTATCAAAGCCAGTAAAAACATATTATCTGTAAAGGGAGGTAATTCCCTTGGACTACATTAGGTACCTTTTCCATTAGGCCCGATAGATTACATGATTTCCTGGGACTAATAATTCAAAATAATATCCATGAAAGCAGTTGATCAAGTTTATAGTACTAGTGTACAAGTATGACTTGTACACCAAGTACAAGTCGACCAAGTACAAGTATACAAAGTACAAGTACAACCAGTACATGTAAACCAAGTACAAATACACCAAGTATAAGTATAAAAAGTACAAGTACACCTGGTAAAAGTATACCAAGTACAAGTACACAAAGTACAAGTAGGCTACACCAAGTACAAGTGTACCACTAAGTACAAGTCCACAAAGTAGCTTGTACTGGGAATAAATTGAAGAATCAAATAAAAACCCATCTAATTTTTATGTAATACAATTCATTTATCTCAATTATTTTCAGGAAATACAATATAAAATTCTTTAAAACGTTCCATATACATTGAAATATTTCCAATTATAAACAGAAAGTTATTTTGTTTAACAAGAAACATGAAAATTAATTACACCTATTTATTAGAATAGTATGTTACATTCACGCCTGAGGAGGGAGCAAGAAGTAACTTTTGGCACCAACGAACATGCTTTGTTATTACCAAATCTCTTTACATGCCTACAACTTGGAATAAATTAATATCAATAGCTACACTGTACAAAAACTATAATAATTAACATTACTAATTATACTTATATAATTTAATGCAATATAATTGAGAGTTTTCATATAGTACTAGATATTTTCTGTTTTTAACACTCATTGTTACATTAAAAGACGCAACACATTTGATTGAAATATTATCACAGTTTAACTCGATTAAAAATATTAACGGTAGACAATATAATCTACTCTGTGATGTAATAAATCTCAATAATGTAAATTAATATTTTTATTTGAAGACAGATTTCGAGGGCAAATAATAAATAAATGATCAACTTAAATTCTCAAGTGTTTAGAGCTGCAAAGCTTCACTCTTAATAGCCGAAAGATTATCACAGTGTAACAAATCAAAAACAAGTGGGGAAAATGAAATAAAATATAGTAAGAGACGTATTTGATTAATTATTTAGAATATTTTCGATGTTCCGTTAACATAAACGTATTTTTCGTTGTCTTTTAAATTCAAATTATAATTTTTTCAACAATAAAACGAGCATTCTTTGAAACAATTTATTCCTACTTATAATTTACTATAACTATGATATACCTCACTCCGATACTTAACAAAAACAAAATCTCGGCAAAGATTGTACTGAAGCTCATAGAAAATGTGGAGAGAGATCAGTATATAAGCTCTATTCAAGGCACTAAACTCATTGTTCAATAGTAGTATTAGACAACCTAGAAATTATCAATTTTTGTGATGTATGTAATTATGTGGGTTTAAAAAATATATATATTTCATGCAACTGTAATACATACAAAATTCTTGACTGTAGAATAAAAACTTGTGTTGTGTAATGTATTCCGTAGGTAGACTAATCAGTCAGATTTCTCTTTAGAAGGCACATTAATTCCAAATAAAACAACTAGAGAAATATAGATAATTGTGAGTCATGAATGTATTTTAGAACATTCACTAAATAAAACAAAAAGTATAAAATGGTAGAAGACTTTGATACAAAACACATAAAAAGAGAATTCAAAATTCATTATCATGGTAAAAAATACCAAACTATAATAGTAAAATACTATAAAACTTAAATCAATTTCCTTAATCATATCTCAATCCTTATAGCAGGAATATTTGCCACATAACAAATAATAATGGCGAATAGTTAGTTATTCTCTCGTAGGCTATAAAAAGATAGTATCTAACAATAAAATTATTTATAAAATGTTATAAATTACAAATTATTCTAGTTTTGAGAGAACACTTATATTTACAATACTAATTAATGATAATGGAATAACCTTGGAATACTTCAATCAACACTTACAACCATCAAATCGAGTAAAAACATCGAATACTCCAATTTAAAACGAAGCCTTGTAGAGTTTATCAAATTCATTACACTAATTTCACCCAGTAAAAACGTAATTATACATTTTCAAGTATGAAGTGTTCAATCCAATACAAAAGGACGAATCGTCGATATAAAATTGTGATCAAGAAGGTATCGCGTATTTCCACCAAGCTGGTATAATCTGGTCGACCTAAGAAGACATTCTGGAGAGATGACTCAAGCTCGGTCAATATTGGTTCAAAAATTATAAATTTGGCTTAAGTTGTAGAAAACATTCTGCTCTACAATTTGAGATCAAATTTATAATTTTTGAACCACTATTGACCAAGTTGAAGCTGAATTCAATTTCTCATCTTGCCAGAATGTCTTCTTTGCTCAACCAGACTACACCAAGCTGATAGATTGATAGAATTTTCATTTCTAACGATTTGAAACTCACAAATCCTCGATTTTGTGTTATCGAATCATTTTTAAAAGCATGAATGACATTCAATTCATACATTAAAAAGTATGAATTATTATTATTAGATGAGGAACTCGAACCTCGAGATGGATCGAACACAACAGTTATAAAAATGTACAAGAAGTTTTTCTCTTATTCAACGAGTGAACAACAATTCAAATCTAATAGAAGTTCAGCTCATATCAGTTCGGAAACGAATTCTGGTTGACCGTCCTTATTAACTCGTAGTTCCGATCTTGTCCTGAAGAGGTCTCCACTTTCTGGCACTTGGAATGTAGATCCTTGGAAACCAAGAGCTGCTTCATACATCTGTGAAAGAACCGAAAAATTTGATTATTCAAATTAATGAATCAATAATGCAAAAAGTACAGCATGGAAATAATATAAGATAAAAAATAAACAAATTCAAAACTTATTAGCCTACACTTATGAAACTTGTTCTGGTTGATGATACCGGGTTGATCAGCCCTCATAAAGATTACATATTAAAGATTTATGTCGTCATACGCCAAATTAATAATACAGTCCAATTATTCATAGTAAGCCTATTTGTACATATGCATGCAGGCCAAATTGAGACAAATAACTTCACTGATAAGTTTACTGTTTAGTACAAAAAATAAGCATCCATATTAGACCAATTCAATAAAAATTACTGTAACCAAAGAGGAACTTAGTATAGAGGTCTGTAACTCTATACTGTAACTCAACTAATAATACAGTGACAAAGGAAACAGTGACACTTTAGTTGGACCAGTGTTTACAACAAAAAAGAAAGTAAGATATTGCTAGCACATCGGTCCCTGGTAGAAGATAATTTATTATTTATCATTTATTCAATCAATCAAAAAAAAAAAAAGGTTAGTACAACAGGCATAATTCCAAAACTGTTCCCAAACCAATTTATAATAAAAGTCCAAATTAAGGTTAGTTTTTACCAACGAAATAGAAGACAAACACTATCATAATTCAGAAATCATAGCAATTAAGGTAAAGTCCCTAGCTCTTGATGTTTAAAAACTGGAAGGTAAGGTTGCAGCCTATGAGAATATTATTCCAAAGCTGCGATCTGAACTGCTTCAAGGGGTAACCAGCTCTGTTTGACAGGTAACAAAAGTTCAGTCTGTGAGTACACTGGTTTCAGGTATCCAGAATTGATAGGGCAATCAAGAGAGTGGAAGAGGTGTTAGCCACCCCAGCTGTGCTCAAATAGCGTGCTCCACGGGTGAGGGTGGCTCAGCCACTCAAGCCTGCTATGTGTCGAGACCAGCAACCTCAAGGCGGTGACAGTGATTCACAGTTATGGGAGTCATTTTCCCATCATGCCAGAATGTTTTTTTTCTTGGGCAGACTATAATTGACTGAGAGAGGTGTGTCAAGCAAAACTAGGGCTTTTTGTATGGAGAAGAGGGAACAGGTGGAGAAGAGGGAACAGGTGGAAGCGCTCGCAGTATTAATTTATTTAAGAAAATACATTACATTATAGATAAAACACAGACTGAACGTCCAAAACGTCTTATTTCGAAAAATTAATATAAACATCCTAAACTTGAGTTATGTCCACCAAATTTACTTCCATTACTCACAAATTTCTTCCTTCGAGAATAGAAAACTATAATTAATCAATTATTGGTATTGGTAATAGAGTTAACACCCAGTGCCTCCAGAGAAGTACTTTGTACTAGAGAGTAGGGTCTAGTTTACCGTGGAATTGTGGCGAAAGGTAGGCCTCCGAATGATGGGGACAGGTGCCCCGCCTCCTCTTGGGTGTTGCCCTCCCCCCATGATCTAGCAGGGTACCACAGAGGCTCAGGGCGTGCCCTCTTTGAGTACCCAGACTAAAGAAACGAGCCTCTTAAGGGTGGGCTGTCATTTACACCCCACTGCCCTGGGAAGATAGGCACAGCTAATGTCCAACCCACAGACAGACCCTGTTCCTTGAAGGAATACAGTTCTTACAAGACTTCGGAAAAATGTTGCAGCTGCTGAGAGTAGGCATACCCATCAATTACTAATGTCTGATCAGTTGACTGTTAGCATATATTATTCATGTGCGACATATTTTTCCAAAGATTGGAACATCTATTAGTCGTAGAATATTCATAGGTTATTCGTCAGTTGGACTTTGTGGGTCAAGTGAAGAGAGAACCGGTTTCTCTCTAAATTTAGTTTATCAAATAAAGGCAGGAATTTCAAGTATAACATATATTTTTTCAAGGTTGAAACACATATTTGTCAGAGTCAACACTTTCAATTGAATGGTATAAATTTATCTGACCTGTTTGGGTAGAGGGGCATAGAATAGAATATAGTTAATTTGTCATCGTATTTATAAGAACTCATGGACATCGTCATTTGATTTGTATTTATAAGACATAAATATATAGCAATTCAACAAATCAGTTTTAAATTCATCTTAACGAGACATTAGAAAAACAATCATCACAGATGACAATAAGCCCACAGTATCCCCTGCTTCATCGTTAGAGGCAACTAAAAGGGGTAGTGGGAACCACATGAATTACCACAATTCAAAACAGCCAAAACAAAACTTCAAGGCAACTCCAGAAGTAGCCTTGCCATCAAGCCCTTCAGGACCTGCCCCATAAGGGTAGGTTCCTCAATCTGAAATGGGTGCTTCAGGAACACAGGAGGTTCCGTTGCATTCTCATGTAGAGGCCATCAAGATTGAGAAGGCTTCTATGGATCACTAAGAAACATTCTCCACACAATTGGACTTGGAAATGAATGTCAGATCTGTAGGTTTCGCAATCAGTCTGAAGAGACTGCCGAACATATTATACTGCATTGCGAGAGATTAGGGGTAAGTAGAAGGGCTCTGTTTGGCTACAAGCAACAGATGATGATTGAAACGCTAGTATAATGAAAAAACTCCTGGATCTTGTAAAGGACACAGGTATTGGTTTGCCCAACTAGCGTACCTGGGACACACAATAAGCTTCGGTTGAAGAGTGAGGATATTTAAATCTTTAGATCCTTGAAAACGTCTCTTCAGTGACAAAACATCACATATTTGACCTGTTGACTCTTAGCACATATTTTTCACGTGGGACTTATTTTTCCAAGATGGAAACAACTATTCACCGAATTACAAACTTTCAATGGAATGAGATAAATTGATGATGATAATGTCTGTCTGACCTGTTGACTGTGCGAGCTGACATTGTCGATGGGAAGCAGAGAGCCGCCTAGAGTGGCATAATCTCCGGCGCCCAGCGACAGCACCGTGTTCACCGAGCCCCTTCTCGCCGGGTGCTGGATGGTGTCGTAAGTGTTGTCAACCTGCAACGCACAAAAACACATTAGAATTGATTTATTTACAAATTCATAAATGTATTATATACATATAACAATATATTGTAATTATTAATATTCACGTTATATACATATTCCCATCTAATAACTTGCCAGAGCCCACAGCGCAAAGTCCCGCTTATTTTAAAGACTTTTGGTTGTTCGTGCGTTTCAGGTCGTTCCTTTGCCTGAATGACTCCACTAACTGGAAGAGTCATGACTGATTTTATAATGACTGATTAATATAATCAAGCCTTTAGAACCGTGACAAAGTGAAAACCCGAGCAAATGATATATTTGAAAATAAAGTGTTGAAGTGTGATAGTAGCAACAAAACATTCAATTTTCGTTATGTAGAATAAATAGTAGAATCAATAATTACTCGTATGTTATTATTGTATGAATTCTTGATTTATTAAATAAAACATAATCTCGAACTTGCAAGTTGATACAACTTTATAATATAAGTGAATTCAAGTCATATTGTAGATTAATAATTATAATATATAGCTTATTAGTATGAATATTGTAATTAGACATAAATTTTTGTAGAATGTTTTTGACTTCATGAGTTGATCATGTAGCGGTGTACTATAATTTGTAATGTATTGACTAATGATGCGAACAATAAAATTTGAAATTTGAAGTGCTATCCATGTCAGTCTGTGTCCTCATTTTTCAAGTATAACTTATCTTCTAAAATCGTAAAAACCTGTTAAAAATATAGAGTAACTATCACAAAAATTCCCAAGTTATCTATTGAAAACGGTAACTAGTTTGTCTAGCATGAATGAAGCGTTACAATTGTACATCAATAATTAGATTGTAAGAAAAATTTCCAATTTATCAATTGAAAAAAGAAATTAGGTCATCTGTTATGAATTAACATTGTGCATCAATAATGTAAAATGTAACGTGAAATTGAAAAAAGCAATAATGGAAGCATACTTACAACAGACATATCAGCCGAGTCCCTCCTCTCCATAGTGGCCTGAGTGGGAATCTGAGTGCTATCTGGCTCACAGAACACTTGCATTGTCAGTTCTTGTTCTTCATACAGTTTCAATTTTCTGAAAATTACAGACATTGCATTAGTAAAATAATGAAGAAGGTTTCTAGAGATAAACCAATTGCTAACCCACGCACGGGCCTAGGAGCTCATGTGGGCATCTACCTCAAAAAATCTGTTGGATAAGAAGGATGTTCAGTAAGAGCTGAATTCATAATGAATGAAAAATAATTGATAAACCACAAATTCATTGTAAATTCGGTAATATTAAAATATGAATTGGTTAATTAAATATTTGGGTGGCTTGTTGGAGTAAATAATAACAAGCCGGTCATCTCTGGTATCCTAGCCTTATCATCTCTCATTATCATACCTCTCATTACCCACGCAAAGGTTCAGGAGCCCATGAGGGCATCCTCAGAAAAAGAGGTACCTATCTCGATTTTAAATAGATATTTGGTTCGACAATTTCTACTCTATTTCATTCAATATTTATAAAAAACACAATAATACCTTCATAACTACACTGAAAGTGATGAAACAAGGATATCAATACCATATTTTGCTCTTGACTCCAACATATTTGATGAACTTACTGTTCAATCCATAGTGGATTTTCGGTGGTATTGAGATCATCTAGGATGGCTTTCTTGATCAGCATGTCCGATGCCTTCATGTCCAGAGGTTCAGCGACAACCCTGCAACACACATCAATTAATTGATAAGTCAGAATCACTAGAATAAAGCTACCAAAGGTAGGTTACATTACTTAAAGTCGCGGGCGTATCATCTCGAGCACAGGATGCAATAGAAACACGTGGTTGTATGGAGCAACGCAAATAAAAAATCAGCTAACCAGTAAGCGTTGCTCTACACAACTCCATGTTTCTATTGCATCTTGTGTCCGATATGTGCCCGCGTTTTGTAGTGAGGGAAACTGACCTCACGTATACATACTGGATAGCTCAAGTTGAGAAACGAGGTATTGGGACATTGTCATACATTATTTCCAATAACAAACAAATTGAGATGCTGGTGATATTGATTCAAGTTATAATAAGCATTTATAAATGTGAAATATCATGATGACATTATTCAGAGAGCGAAATAATCTATTTATTTATTTATTTTATTTATTTTATTTATTTTATTTATTTTATTTATTTTATTTATTTTATTTATTTTATTTATTTATTCATTTTACAGACAATAATAACTTATTGTTTAAAAACACAGACTTATGTCCAAAACGTCTTCATACCAAATTTTTATGAATAATAATGTTCGAAACTAGGTTATTTTGTCGTAGCACTTCAATTAAGAATAAATTTATAGTCCAGGAGAAATACCAAATTATTAAATTTTGTATTTAGAGCAATAAGGTTATTCCAAATAATTACAAATAATGCTCATTTTTATATAATATATTTTTCTAATGTTGAAATATTTCTTATCAATTAATCAATTTAAAGGACAAAGAGCTTCGAAGAAATTGTGTGGTTTAGTTTATGAAAATTATTGATTAATGGAGAAGTTATAGTCTGTCCAAGCAAAGAAGACCCTCTGGCAAGATGTGAGAATGACTCAAGCTCGGCCAATATTGGTTCAAAAATTATCAATTTGATCTACTTTTAAGACCACAATTATAATTCTTGAACAAATATTGACCAAGCTGAAGTCATTTTCCCATCTTGCCAGAGGGTCTTCTTTGCTTGGACAGACTATATGTGTCCACGATTTGAACTACTCATACGAAATGATACATGTATCAAATGGAAAAATCTAATTGAAAGGTCTTGCAACATTATTTAAAGCTACCATTTCCGATTGTTTCATTTGATACATACATGATATTGAATAAGTTTTTCAAGAGGGAATTGGTCACACAGCTCTTAATAAATCGTTAAATATTCAAACATATTCAAAGACTAGGGTACAAATATAAGTACGAAATGTAATTATTTTGTTCTTCTTCATCTACTTATAATTCATAGCATAGTAACTGGCATGAAATTCTTATAAAGGGGGTTGATTGTATCTACTAAAATGATTTGTACTTGTCTAGGGCTTATCAATGTACATAGAGCTAAAGGATTTAAAACAGCTCACAGGAATGTATGTTAAAATATCAAAGTCAAAATCACAGTACCTTCAAATATTTTTATTTGAATACATATTTACCGAAATAAGAATATTGAAAGGGTACTGTGATTTTGATTTTCATCTAATAATGAACACTTAGAAAATATTTCTACAGGATATAATAATTATTGTACTATTTCAACTCTAGGAAATTGATTATTTGAAAATACTGACCAATGACGGAAGCAACAGCAGACAATAATGACAGAAACACATCCGACAAAGAGGACGACCAGAAGGGCGATGAGCGAGGCAACTGCTGGGTCGAACGTCTCTTCACGTACGTTCACATGTGCTGGCTAGAAAATAAATCATCATTCACAAACATTATTACATGTATCTTCTCTCTGATCATAGCATGCCAAATCATGGAAAATTCAAACAGAATTATGAATGGACAAATGTGTGATATCAACTGTTTCCTTACAAATTTGAATAAAGCATGGTCATTCAAGGATATGTAGATTTAAAATAATTCGCTAGTAGCCTTGTAAGGCTAGCTTGTATCTTCTTCCTTACAAATTCGAATAGAATATGGTGATTCAAGCATTCAATGATATGTGAATTTAATATAATTCGCTAGTAGCCTAATAATTGTAAATAAAGAATAGCTAGTAATAGCCTAATGATTATCATAACAGCTTAGTGATAATATTGCGAAGCTCAAGAGAGTAATTTAATGTTGTAATTTCTTATTATATCGGTTGAAAATACAATAAAATGTAGATGAATTTTTGAATAGAATTAACAGTAAGTTAAGTTACACCCTTCATCCATTAACAGTTACATGAAGAATAAAAATGTATCAATTAAAAATGAAATAAAAACTTTACAATGAAATTACTCACGTTTTTGATGCCACACTTGTTTCGTGCTGTTATTGCACATTGTCAAGCTTAGGCGCTACTGAGCTTCAAGGTTTACAATATACAATAAAATGTAGATTAATTATTAAACCTTGAAGCTCAGTAGCGCCTAAGCTTGACAATGTGCAATACCAGCACGAAACAATCGTTGCCTCAAAAACGTAAGTAATTTCATTGTAAAGTTTTTATTTCATTTTCAATTGATATATGAGTGAAAAAAGATGGATGAACAACAACAGAAAAATGTATTGTATACTAAATATAAATTTAAAAACACGATTATTTAAACAATAAATTTGAGTTTGACGCAAAAAATAGGAATAGAAATGAAAACCCTATTTTCACAGACAGTTTTACTCACAATAACGTTTTCGATGGCGTTTCCAACATAGTAGTCCTTGAGGTAGTCATACTGTGCGTCGATTACTTTCAGTATGTCCGGAATCATGGCAATTGAAAACGTTCTCTGGTCCACAACATGCAGATACATATCACACCTACAACACATTTCACATTAAATTTAAGTTTTAATTGACTATTATTTTTATAATAATTTATTAAAGGAGAACAATAATAATAATTTTAAATATTTCTTTCAAAAATACACTAATCAAACTCAGCTAAAAATTGTGCCTCCCACGAGTTTTGATGATATTCACAAACAAGTATACTTATGAAACAGTTACTTACAAAATAAGTACCGTACACTTCAAAGAATTTCCCAATTATATAAACTACTCGTATACTGATAATACTGTAAAATTTGTATTATATATTATTTTATCATTGACAAAAAAATTACCAAGTGTAATAAAGTATTAATGATGAATTTTTCAACAAACGTTTCACAGCAACTTGAAAACTATAATCAAGACTGAGAGACACAAAATATACTTTTGTATGAGAATAAGATTGCATTATTCCAGTGTCCGACAAACTTTCAAGATGAAATTTCCATAGATATAATATTGCTAACTTCGAATTTCTAGTTAATTTCATCATAGATTGGGAATTACAGACATTATGAGAAGTGAGAACAAAGAATGGAAGAGTAAATTCGCAGAGACAATTTTCTCCTACAACTTTTTTTTGGAACCCTATTATCATCAGCAGAGATGCCTGTGATTTTTCTTACTCTTGATTAAAAGAATGTCCCACAAAATGCGCATCAGAAAAATATGATGCTTTTGGGATATCAATCAATTCACAATCCTGTTATTGAAAAAAATAAGAAGGTGTAATGAACTAACCAGTCTTCATGTTTGTGGTTCAAGTCATCAATATGGTACTTGATGTCATCAACTACGACCAGACTCCTAGTAGCGTTGGAAAGGATACTGACGATCTTATCCTTGTCCCTATTCACCTCTTCAGGAGTCTTCGAAAGAATCACTCTGATGAGTTGCTGCTCCTCGTAAATCCACACCTGAACCAAATAAAACGATCCAAAAAATTAACAAGTTTAATGAAAATAGTGTTATTAAGGATTAAAAATTATTGAAAAACAAAGAAAGAATTTGAATTGAACCTGCCATTATTTAGGCCTTAGTAAGTCCTTTTCCAATACAAAATTATTTTTAGCTAACAGTGCCCTCCTTTGGGAGATTGGCTGTCGTTAGTAAAGACAGTCAGTCGTTTCCCGTCTCTGGAGGAATAGTAATTGTTGCATTACACTCTAACTGATTAACTGCATGTTATTCAGAGGTGTTCTACGCCGCCAATTGGTTGCGGAGACTGGCTCATGGTTGAGAGGATCAACGTGCTAACCACACGTTACCTCTATCCCGGTTGATGATTATTTGCTTGCTGTATGGTCTGTCCGGTCGTGGGAGGGGGGATTCTGGCGGGGTGGAGGGGGCTTCTGGCTTCGGCTCGGCCAGTGTTGGTTCGGGGACTGTGAGCTCTGATTGAGAATTTATGACTTTTGGGCTGGTATTGGCTGGGCTGGGGCCGTTTTCCCGTCGTGCCGGAGTGTCTTCTTGGCTTGGACGAGCTGTATGGTAGAGTGAATTTTAAACTGGCAACCAGCTGGTAGGCCTAGGCCCTTCATGGGCGGTTGAACCAGACATACATACATACATACAGTGAAAATTGAAAGTTCCATCGGAAAGCATATTGTTCAATAAATAATTCTTGTTCTACTGGGGTTCCATTTTTTAGTTCGATTTTTTTTAAGTTATAATTTTCTAAATTTAATATTCTCTAGTTGCGTTATGATAAAATTGGGATGCTGTAACGAATAATAACTGGATAGAAACTTTAAAAAGAACATAATTTTCTTACATCAAAATATTATCAAATAAATAATGAACAGGTCTCTTCAACTTGATGATGTTAATCATCATTAACCACCTTATATTCATGTATTTAAACAATCAATATTAATGTATACTATGCAGCAGTTCTCCATAAGCTATATACAGTACCATGACCACTAAAAGATGAACTTGAAATTCAAGATACCTAATCAAGGGATCAGTATACTTGATTTTCATGTCGCTCTTTTTGTTAATGTTCTTTTTTTCTGAGGGTGATGCCCACATGTGCTCTAAGCATGTGCGTGGGTTATGAGAGGAGTGATGATGAGAGATGACGACTGCTTATAAGGCAATCGGGACCGACGGCTTTAAGTCTCCTCTGAAAGACGAGAGTGGCTGTGAGCGGTCAAAAATTGGTGACTTCAACTGGGATCGAACCCCAGAAGCCCTATAAGACTCAGACTTTGCTGATTAATAGAACAACGCTTTATTGCAACCAGCTACAGCCACTGCCAATGTGTCCATGTCGATGTGATGTCACGGTGCATTACACAATTTAATGTATAGATGTAAATTAGTTTTTATGAAACAGACCCCAAATGGCATAATACTCAAATTATTATTAGCGTATGGTTTTCCCATCATGGGAAATTGTGATAATTCTTGACTTCATACTCACATGTACAGTGGCCTTGGCCTCGCGGAACGGATGCGTTTTCTCGCGCGCGACCACGTCCAGCTGGAATCGCTCCTGGTTGTACTCGGCCACCAGTGTGGCGGTTTTCAGTCGGCCGGCGTTCGATATCCGGAACGGACTCGGCACAACCGAACCGGAAGACACGTTTGATCCTGTACAACATTTTGATGTTAATTTATTATTTAAAATTTTCTAATTTTATGAAGACTACCAGAGAGAGCGAGCAACTAACTCACGTTTGGTCCTGTACAACATATTGATATTCATTTAGTATTTTGAAATTATATGGATAATTTCATATAATAGAAGACTACAAGAGAGAGAGCAAGCAACTGACTCACGTTTGATCTTATATAGATATTAATTTAGTAGGTAAATTGAAACGTGAACCTAGACATACTGTTTAATGAATCCTTTGAAAATAAGCTTTTTTAAACGACTCTTCGCAGTTTTACATACGTACTGTAATTTATTTCAGTGGATTAAAACTTCGATTTAGGGTTTACAGAATATGAAAATAATCATATTTAATAATACCGTAATTAAAATATGATAGGTTTGTATTCTAACTAGGTACGGCATTCTTCCTTCTTTCATTTTCTCCAGCACATCCCACCATGGAGCCTGTAGTCTTAATATATTGTATCATTGCTTATCGTATTGAATTGTCTTGTAATTTTGTTTTTTATTGCATTTCTTGCTTGTTTTATTGAAAATCAATCTAACTTATTAAAGAAATAAGACTGTATGTATAATGTCATCAATGACAGAATCATTTCAATGACAATGTCTATACCTAAGGTGGGTTTTCATGATGCCGCTAGGCAATGTCTTTTGACAATTTTCTTCTGAAACCTACAGCTGATGCAGAGTATGTATTGTATATTTTGATTTTAAACCATCATCTAGGCATAGCTAAATGAAAACTCTAATTGAGAACATCAGCTGTTGGAAAACACCAGAAGCAGTCTTCTGACAATTGTCTCGCCAATTGGCATCGTATAAACCCGGCATTACACTCTACACTTACCGCCTCTGAACAAGTGCGAAGCTACAATTTGATATGTGATGACGCCATTCTCGCCTTCATCCAAGTCGCTGGCAAACAACTCACAAACCAGTTCATCTTCATCTGCTGCCACATTTACCCCTGAAAACATCACAGTTTGGTTAACAAATAATCATTTTTCAAACCTAACTTTGATGCAATTATGAGAATAACGACAAAAATTAGCTTTCACATGTTTAGGGCGAAGAAAGGGTGAATATGTGGAAAATGATAAATTTGAAATAAAGATTGAAATGCTTGATCAAAAAATTCGAATAAGTGAGATAATATAGAAGAGGACAGAAATTCAAAAATTTAGGGTGGTTTCATGTTTATCTAAATAATCATGATAATTTATTCGAGCAACACGCATGTCGCCAAAAACTGTTCCTCAAACAATTTATACTAAAAGTAGAATATCAAGTTATAGTAAATCATTCTATGGAAAGTTTAAGAATCATGGTAGAAATTGTTGAAGTACTCAAACTTGAACTTCAATATAGATTTCTTACCTGCGAAATAGAAACTCTTCTCGAACACAGGAGGATTATCGTTTTCATCCATAACATTGATGCGAACTTTAGCAACACTCGTTGATTCTCTCAGATTATTAGCTGCATTTTTATCCTGCAAAAAGAAACGAGAAATCCTGTGAGTTGACTCGAGAGTCAATTTGAAAAAAACTATTACATAAATGCACACGTAAACACTACATTTTCCGACGCTTTATTACATTGAAATGTTATTATAAAATTTATCAACATAGATGTCAATGAAAATTTACAAAAAAAATTTAGCTACAGGCTACATGAATTTAAACTGCTTTAGGGTTACGCCTGAGATTCACTCTGCCTTGATCGTGGCCTACTACTGATGTACGCAGGTCCTAAAGCACTTTGAATAAGAGTAGGCTACCTACATTATTATACTCATGGTATTATCATTGTAATAATCCTAAGTACGGTATTTGATTAGTATGGAATTGACGTTATAACATTCTGATATGTTGTTAACAATAAATTATTTCGAATTTTGAATTTCATATTCAAATATTTCATATTAGATTGGAAGAACACGGCGTTAAAATATAACGAAAAATCTTATATTGAACTGGTTTTGAAATGAGTAATTGAGTTTTATGAGGGAAAACTTGATCATTTAATATTTTCATGTTGGCTTTATGTGATTTATTGTAAATTTGTAATGCTGTATACGTATTATGTTGAAGTTGTTATAGCTACACACAGTGTTTTTCAATAAATTATTTGATTTGTTTCTCGTCATTGAATTATTTGACTTGATCTACCTTAGAGGCGTAATAGTCGGGATCATTGGTGGCTTTGATGTACAGCTGATATGAGTCCTGTTCCTCGCGATCGAGTGTGCCATTGGTCCAAATGGTGCCATCAAGTCGGTCCACCACGAATCGTCGATCCTCGTTACCTCCAATTATGTAATAGTACACTTTGGCATTCTCCCCTTCGTCTTTATCCACGGCCTCAACTTTACCTACAAACGTAAAAAATATGAGAATTTATTGATTCTTGACGAACTGCAAGGAAAACTCTAATAATTAGTATTGAGAATGATTGTATTAGTTTAGTATGGTCGAGTAAAAAAGGCAATTTGACAAGATGGGGTAATGACTCCAGGTCAATATTCGTTCAAAAATTACGAATCTTCCTCTCTTCTTTATCCCAGCCCCGGTATGCCTTGCAGCAGTCGGTATAAAGATTACGGTTCAAAAATTATGAATTTGGTCTCAAATTGTAGGAAAAAATTAACCTAGACATTTTCCTATCTTGCCAAAGTGTCTTCTTTGCTTGACCAGACTATATTGTTAATGATTGTGATGAAATCATTCATTAATGATTCCAATCGAATTGATTGTGATGAGATAATTAATGGATGATTCCAGTAGAATTTAGTGTAATGAGTTCATTCAAAGATGATTTCAGTAGAATTTCACAAATACAAATTGCATGTTGTGAAATTCTTTGTCCTGAGAAATCATTACAGTTGAAACAATATTACAGTTCAAATTACACACGAAAGTTATCATATATGAACAAATTATTATCAAACAAAACATAGAATTAATTAATTGGGTTCACAAATTACATTGAAATTGAGCCCTGATATAATTTATTATTTATTTATTGTTACAATATTGCAATTTGATAGCAAGTATTTTAAGCAAAGGTGATAATGAGTGAGAGGATGATGATGTTTACAGGTTGAATGAAAGATAATGAAAGTTAACATTACAATTTCAACTTTGAAAATCACTTTTCACATTAAAAAATTCTGAATTTTGATGCAAGTTCACTGTTTACAATAAGGATATAATCAAAAACATGTAATAAAGATGTTCAAAAACTTTGAAAATGTTTGAATTAACTGGAAAATTTTCAGAGCAACACTTTTGAATTTCGAATTTGTAAGGTTGATATACCGGGACTCAGAATATGGACATTATGCTCCTCAAAACCAAACAAAGAGCAGTTACACGTTGTGTGAGCTGAGAAGACACACCGTTACAATAAACTTTACATTGTAAAAGCGTGTCTTCTCAGCTCGCGTTTCATACTACTGTACATGTATCACAGTATTTACACTTGAATGAATTACAGAACTAACAAAGCTTACCAATTTTGCGATGTGACGGTGTGTTTTCTATAACATTGAATACGTAAGGCTTCGTGCTGTTTTCAGAAGGGAATTCGGGCACATTGTCATCCACATCTTTGAGAATTATGGTTAGGAACTGCAACGCCTCATACCACGTAGGGGAAGCATGATCTCTTGCTACCAGTACAAGCTGAAAAAAATAATACATCAAATCAGAAACCAATGATTTATAATTCATTTACAATACAGAGATTGAGATATGAGATTGGAACATAGACAAAGTTCAAAATATCTCTTCTTTTCACTTTGATTATCAATGACTATCTCAATAGATTGGATGATCATGTTTGGGGATGAACTTTGAATCACACGTTTTATATTGATTTTCCAGTAATGAATCGTGTATTTATCAGTAATTAAGATTCATTAACAAATTTATATCAGTTGCAAGAGTTGGTTCATTATGCAAAAGCACTTAATTGTTGTTGAAAATCATTCAAACTTTTATAACGTTCAAGGTTGTTACGTTCTTTAATTTGGGTAACTTAATTTGGAATAAATTTTTGGAAATCACGCAACAAATAGAATAGGAAAGTACTTGACCAACTAATTGCTAGGTGGAGGAATTTTGGAAATAAGAACGAGAAGTTAGAGAGAGAAAGAAACTTGGCTTTATTACAAAAGCTTTAGTCACGACAATGCTTAATGTGGTGGAGCTGACCATGATTACACGCTCCAAAAATATTCCTTTCTCAAATATAAACAGGAAAGACAAATCATCACAAGTCAATTTATAATTATTTCCGTTGTTTCGGTGTTTGGTAAGATTTGTAAAAGTGTTTGGTGTTCCACAAGGTGGAACGTTAAAGCTATGCATATATTTTGTTTTTAGTACTGGCTACAGAGACTGTCCTGTTCAGAACGAATATTTGCTTTTCTCAAGATAAAATTCACCAATTATACAATTCAAAACATGGATGTATTGTTACTTCATTATTTTTATACACTTTGAAGATAGTACGGTAGGAGTATTTAATAATTTGATTGATTGTCAGTTTAGGTGCATTTGTAGAATGAACCAGCTAAAATGAGCCGATACACTCTCACACTCTACAAAATTATTGTATCTATTCATGAAAACATTGAATTTCTGAATGTCCGGTGAACGTAAAAGCTAAAAAAAACACCCAAATATATGATTAGGAAACAGACAAGCAAAGACAGTATTAAAATTTTTTATTTCAGAGAAAAGACGAATTAAAAATTAAAATAAAATATGACCTATTCAGTTCTATTTTTGAAGCATAATCGAGGTAACTACCTATATCTAAAACTATAACTATATCTATAACGATATTCAAATGCTTAAGATTTCCATTACTACAAAGCATGGGAACATGTCAGGCCCGAGTTGCAATAGAAACACCTAGTTATATGGAGCAAGGTAATTAGATTACCTTGTATCGACTCTTATTATCTTGGTATGAACATAAGCTAATTACAGTACTCCTAGTTTAAGTAGAGTAGGCTAAGTAGATCGTCCTTGGTATGGAGCAACGCAAATCAAGAATCAGCTGACCAGTGAGTGTTGCTCTTGCTCCGTGTTCTATTGCATCTTGTGCTCAACATGTTTCCGTGTTTTGTAGTAATGGAAACCTACCTTTGGTGAAAGTCCAAAAAATCTATTCATGTGAAATAGATAAACAAAGAACTCACTTGGTAAGAAGGTTTTGTTTCTCTGTCAAGAATCACTTTGGCCCTCAGCTCCCCGTTATCTGCATCAATGGAGAACTCTTCAGTTTCCTGCACATTGGAGTCGTTGACTTTGAAATGATAAGTGACCCTGCCATTCTCGCCATAGTCCTCATCCTCAGCACGAACTCTCATCACAAGGGTATCGCCGATATCATTCTGTCAACAGACAAATAATCTCAATCAGCAAAGTATAACAGAAGACGCCTATCAGTTTTGAAAATTAGAAATGGCATGGGAATTTTAGTGAAATAGAGGTTATTATAGCTAGGGAAACTAGTATTTATATCTTAGCAAAAAATACATAATGAAAAATGTTTTTATGGTGCTTCAAGGGACTAGCATGCACGGATGATATTTTCTATTAATGTGTGATTATTTAGTATTATAGAGTATTACTATTAAATATGACTAAACTGAGACTCTAAAAAATATTATTATGTATGAAATGTGAAATATTATTCCTTGTTAGGTATCAGTACATATTGGAGAGAATATATCCCTCGTCTGTGATTATATAATTCCACCTAAAAAATGGTAAATATCATTCAATAGTATAGTCAAAACCGGTTATAGTTCTTTAGATGTATATATAGTGTCTTAAAATATGAAAACAAATGAAAATATGGTTTCGTTATCTTTATCTCATTTAATGTCATTTATATTATAAAAACTAATACCGGCGTAACGGTATTGTGTTGAGTAAATAAATATATTCCTATCAGCCCATATTATAACTTAGGGCATGAGGAATTAAATCCTACTATTAACCTCAGTCACTAATATTATTCAATTCTCTTAATACTTCACTTGAATCTGAATAGAACAATTATCGGAAAATAGGAAAAACTTTATGATGATAAATTGAGTTAATTATAATTACATAAAAATCAATCATGTAACTTGATAAATATTGCAAACAGAAATCAATTACACCAATAAGGAAGATTTGGTAGGAATTACAGTTACAATACGGTATAATACATAATACAATACAATCTAAACACATAATACATGTATATTGTACCATAAGGCCGGGCGTAAGCTGGGACGCACGTAACGCATTCCACGCGAACTAGCCAATCACAGCTCTTTTCTTGTCATCAATATGAGCTGTGATTGGCTACTTCGCGTGGGCTGCGTCACGTGCGTCCCAGCATACGCCCGGTCTAATAGGAGATATTATAAAATTGAAATATTATACAAGATATTACTTTCAAGATAAATTTCTGATAGCTCACCTCTTCAACATGTATGGTGGCGTTCTGAGAAGGCGGCTCTATGAAGGTGGGTTGGTGCTGATTGACGTTCAGTATTTTGATGTCCACATTGGCAGCATCCGTGAACGTGCCATCGGAAACCTCCACCGTCAAACTGAAATGCTGCGGTTTTCCCACCAGAGACACGCCGGGAGTCAGAATTCCTGTCACTGGATCTAGCTTGAACACGTCTGAAAAATAATTACGGAAAGATTATTCGAAATGCTCCTTTCATTCAAATAATCGACTCTATTTCACAGATATCGATTAGCTCTCCGATATTTGATTACTCATTTGAATTAATCAAGGATGAATTACTTAAAATGTATTTTTTTTCAATCGATCGCCTTTATTTCACAGACAGATTAGTTCTCCGATCTCTTAGGGGATTCATATGCCTCAACTTCGCCCACATCACTTATGTAATGTACTAAGTGGAAAAATAAAGGTATCTCTCATTACTCATTTGAATTATTCCTAGTGATTGGTGGTCAAGCTTACTAGCAGATTAAATTAAGAGAAAATATTAAAAAAGATATTGTCAAACCAGATTTATTAAAAATTAAGATATCGGTTTTGGTTGCTACACCATAATCAATCTCTGGTAAACTAAAACTTGAAGTAATTGGCAAATACTAAAATAAGAATTACTTGAAACAATCCCATTTCCCATTTTAATAGATATTCAAATGGCTTAAATGAATAAATGACAACTCTGACAACATCAGCTGTTGAATCGCACAAGGAGCAGAAGAAACAAATCAACTTTTTGGCGCCAGCTATACTGTACTCTAATGACTTGATATGAATTTGGTACAACAAAACACATTCAAGATAGATTGGCAGAATACTTCATAAATAAACAATATAATTAAGATTTGAAGCAGCTATTTGATGTGGTTTGATCTGTTTTCTTTCAAGAGATATATCTTTTAGGGTTGAAATTCAATTATATTGGATATTATTCACTATCTTTATCATGTTAACAGTGACAGAAATGACTGTAATTATAAAAGTAATTATATTATCTGTACTAATTATTATTATCAACATTTGATAAATGTTTTATTATTATTTGTATTTGTATACATTTTATATTTTGTTGCATGTTTGAACTTACCGCCGACATTCCCCGATATAATTCTGAACTTGAGCTGGCTGGTCTGGTCCTTGTCCTGGGCGCGCAGCTGTACAATGGGTGAGGGCGGCGAGAGCGGAATGTTCTCCACTATATTGGCCACGTAGTTGCGCTGCGTGAATGTTGGAGCGTTGTCGTTCGCGTCCAGCAGTTTTATTGTCACCTGTTAAACACAAAAAAAACTGATTGGTGAATGGATATTCAAGAGAATTGTGAGAAACCGGGGAGAACAATAACATAATATTTTAAAGATTAGGATTCTGGTTTACGGTAATCGAAACCAAGGTAATTAGAATAGAATTAATAGAATATAATTCTATTCTAATTACCTTGCTCGAAATAACTGTCAAGATGGAAAAATGACTCCAGCTTGGTCAATATTGGTTTGTAAATTATAAATTTGGTCTCAATTCGTAGAAAATATAATATAACAGAAAATATTCTGGCTGCTTGAGACCAAATTTATAATTTTGAACCAATATTGACTGAGCTGGAGTCATTTTCCCATCTTGCCAGAATGTCTTCTTTGCTCGACCAGATATATAAATATACAGACTATACCAACTATACTTCTATATTATATAAAAGACAAGGTTATAGGCTACTCGGTATTAAAAATCGGACATCCAACAATCGCAACGGGGCTTACATTACTATTTCAACAATACAACACGTCAGAGAGAAACTGATAAAATGAAAACGCCTGCACAAACTTACATGACTATTTCTACATATTAACACTATCTCTTAACGGATCTACCCACCAATTAATGCCATACGCTAATTTTAATGTATAGTTTGTCCAAGCAAAGAAAACCTTCTTGCAAGATAAGAAAATGACTCCAGCTCGTTCAATATTGGTTCAAAAATCATAAATTTGGCCTCAAATTGTAGGAAACATTCCTATCAACAATTTGAGACCAATTGTATAAATATTGACTGAGCTGGAGTCATTTTTCAAGTCCATCTTGTCAGAATGTCTTCTTTGCTTCGACGGATTACAATTTGAGACCAAACTTATAATTTTTTTACCAATATTGACCAAATTGGAGTCACTTTTCCACCTTGTCAGAATGTCTTCTTTGCTTGGACGGAGTACACATGACCATTTCAACAAATTAACACTATTTCTCAACGGATCTCCTCACCCATGAGTGTCATACGCTAATTTTAATGTAATAATCTACTTTTTAGAAGAAGTAACATTATGTCTTTGGAAAGTGAAATTTTTATTCGTTTTTTTTCAACTTACAGGAACAGCAGTGGTCCTCCTGATGTCGAGGGGAGCACCATCGCTGGCCATCACCTGCAGCGTGATCTCTTCGCGTTCCTCCCTATCGAGCGCCGTCGACTTGGCCACGGTGATTTCGCCCGTTTCCGGATCAATGCTGAACTCCGAACTGTGCTCGCCGAGCAAACTGTAGGTAACCTCGCCGAACGCGCCCGAGTCCTTGTCCGAGGCACTGACTCGCGCCACCACCGTGCCCTGTTGCGCGTTCTCGTATAGCTTCACCTCGTATGAGCTCTGCAAAGATCATCACAATTATTAATAAATGCAACAAATATATTCTATTTATATTATTGACAAAAATATTCTGCTAACATATACTACTTACACTAGAGGCAGGTTTTCATTTCTGCAGAAGCCGCAACATTCAACTCCTGTGTTTCTATTGCATCTTAGGCACATGTATAGTCTGTCCAAGCAAAGACGACATTCTGGCAAAATGGGATAATGACTGTCCAAGCAAAGAAGACATTTTGGAAAGATGGGAAAATGACTCCACCTATTTCAATATTGGTTAAAAAATTTCAAATTGATCTCAAATTTTGGATCAAAATATTCAATTTTTTTGAACCAATATTGAACGAGCTGGAGTCATTCTCCCATCGTGCCAGAATGTCTTCTTTGTTTGGACAGACTATACATGTGCCTAAGATGCAATAGAAACACAGGAGTTGTATAGGGTAACACATACTGGCTAGCTTATTTTTTATTTGCTTTGCTCCATACAACTATTATATATTGTTTCTATTTTCACACTATTTCATAGTGTTTCTATTACATATTGTGCCCGACATGTGCCCGCGACTTGTAGTGATTGAAACCTCCTTAACACGTTGGATTTCCCAACTAAATATTAGCGGCTTAGTCAACTGTTTATACTTTCACTAGTGTCATGAACCATAAGGTTCGACAGATCCCCAAAGTTTAAGCATTATTTTAATCATCATTTTATTTTATTTTTTTCCTTTCAAATTTAAATTCAGATATTGTTAGCTTCTGAAAGTTTTCGTGAGAACGGAAGCTCTCAGAATTTTGCTGACGAAATTATCCAAATACGTTGTGCTGTGAGAGGAGTGGGGCTAGGCTTCTAGACTCCCCTCCAGCCAGCTAGCGGAAAAGCTTCCAATATTTTTTACTAAATTAAATCGTTTTAAAAGACACTCTTTCGCCGTCTTCCTCCTGAGACAGTTCTGGGACCTGGACTTTCTGTGTGGCCTACCATTCTGCCATGGCGACCATCAAGGATTGACCATCAGCGGTTTGGGTATCGTTCCAATCATATACTTCATTCAATTTTATTCTTTCCAAAATTAATAATGCATTTTTAATTAATTTGTTTAAATAAATTTTAATCAAGTTTTAAATAAAATAAATATGATCAATTATTTACCGTACCTTTCAAATAAAATTGAAATTATCATTTCTTCAAATAACTTTTAACTAAAGCTTTAAATAAAATTGAAATAAAATAAAATAAAAAATAACTTAAATTTAAAAAACTCTTCAGACAAGAAATAAAAACTAATCAGGTAAAATTCGACACCTTTGTTTAAAGAAATATTGGAATACATAAATTTGGATTCATATGTGCTATAATATCGAAACTATTATAGATTCTTGGTAAATAAAAAATCTTGACATTGTAACAATTTGTTTTCTTTTCAAATTTTCCAACTTAACTTTAGATCTGCTAAATTTAACTTTTCATCTGCTCTACCATCATGCTACGTTATTTTGACTTAAATAAATTACAGTGTTCCCGTCTGGGAACTGGTGGACGCCCCCTTTCATTAAACCTTTGAATAGGTACCTTTTCTTTTTTCTATAAATTTATCGCCCATATTGTAATTACAATAGCAGAGACATTTCTATTATCACAAATAGAGGTTTCTCACATTATTACAGAAAAGTGCAGCCGCCAAATTCATTCTTTCTAAAATCATTATAAATGGTGGTTGTGCCAAATTCAAGACCTTTAAAAATTGTGGAGACTTCTTCCCATTGTTATAAAATGGTGGAGGGCAACAAATCATTACAATAGTTACGAGTGCAAAATAATCTTTTTTGAATTCAAAAACATCGTCCAGATTAGTAGAAACCAAATTTGTTTATTGAATATTTAATATGCTAATTACAGTTATAATATCTAAGTTGAATAGTAGAAACGCAATTTATACCTGATTAAAAACGGGATCATTATCGTTGATATTCATTACGTTGACCGTGACGTGAGCTGAGCTTGACAATTGAGGAACTCCCGAATCAAATGCAACTATGGTGAAGTTTAGTAGAGGTGTTTCTTCGTAGTCAATCCTTTCCATAGTTCGTACAGCGCCTTAAATAAGTAGCAAATCAAAAATAGTTAATCAGAATATGTAGAAATAATAAGTTAATAAATAAGTAGAATGTGAAATTAGAAATCGCAAACAGTGTAACATTTTTGTTAATTGTTTAGAAATAATGAAGGATTCATTATTCTTAATAAGAATCAGCAACATAGTATATCAGTAAATTTTATATACTTTTTCAAGTATTGATGTTTAACATTTTGAGTTATTTTTCATGGATTGGTTTTCCTGGAATGTGGAATATATATTCGAAATGCTAATTTCAAAAATGGAAATTCAACAAGATTCGCTTCATGCAATCCTTTTTCATGCATAATATCAGTTTTTATTGGATTTGCATAAAGTTGTAGTGAAACTAAAAGTATTGAATATGCAGTAGATTAAATTATATGAATTTACATCTATTTTCAGTACATATATTTTCATTAGAAATCACTAGGAGAACAAAAATACCAGGGATTTTTCCAGCCGGAACGCACCGGAACGGTACCTCTCTTTGAGTAATATTTATTTCTCCTATGTATTCTTTCATTCTATGTATTTCCAGATTTTAGACTTCCGGCCCCATTTTCTAAAATAAATCTCTGGAAAGTACTGATATATAAACCTATATGGAAAAATTCAATTCGTACGAACTAAGTTTGCACAAAATTATAAAAAGTTTTGTCAGAACTTACCAGTTGAATTATTAATGGAAAAAACTTCGAAGGAGGAAGTATTTCATAGCGTTCAATGTTGGAGTCTTGATCAGTGGCCGTAAATGTTGCAATGAGTGTGCCCACAGGCTGCTCTTCAAGAATGTCAATGCTATAGTAGGGCTGTTCAGGCGTCCAGGGCGCCGGAAATGTTGGGGCAAAATCGTTGACATCGATTATAGTCACCACAAGTGTTCCTGAAAAAAGAAGAAATTATTTAGTGGGTCCTTTGAAATAATTGTGGAAAAATTATTGATTCAAATAAAAGTATGTTTCTCAATGAGAACTTGTTGAGGTACTTCTTAAAGAAATAGAAACCTTACAGGTCTAATGGTGGAGAAAAGCTTTTTCAATTTGGAATTGGAATACATACACATATGCTTATAATGATTGGATTATCTCTAACCCTATTGTGGGTTAAGTCGAAGAGGAGGGGAGGGAGGTTCTTGTGCCTCAACTTCGCCCACATCACTTCTGTAATGTACTAAATGGGAAAATAAAGACATTTATCTATCTATGTATCTATTCACGATCACTTGAGACGAAATAAAAACCTTTTACGTGTGTGCGAGTAGATATGGGGTGGCTACCTTGGCCACGACAAAACTCAACCTATAAACGACGAACCGTAGATACGTAATAGCATTGGCAATGCGTTTGTGTCGTAATTTTTTTCTTTTGTCATGACTGTGTCGTATGGTTTGTCATCGCAACAGTAGCAGCCACGTAGTGGGTTTGTTTATTTCGTGTCAGGTCATCGTGAATGAGGTATGGATATTATATCATTAAGAGTGGAAGGTAGTGGACGGCAAACTGCCGAACAGCAAAATCATGCTCCATAATAACAATGTAATTTTTATCTATCTCTTGGAGCAGATAGAACCTCTATTTATGGACAGAATTCCACGTTCTCTATCTCATTGGGAGGAGAATTCAATTCTCCAGGGGCGTGACTTTTTAATTTTAAGTTTATTTTGATAATTAATTAACTAAAAAAGTATTGAACTCTTATTATTGAAATAAACTTGAAATCGAAAAAGTCACGCCCCTGGAGAATTGAATTCTCTTTCCAATGAGATAAAGAACGTGAAATTCTGTCCATAAGTAGAGGCTCTATCTGCTCCAAGAGATTGCTAAAAATTACATTGTTCATAATTCTGCCGGTCGGCAGTTTGCCAACTACTACTGCCCACTCTTAAATAGGTATAGCTTATGCACGACGTTAGGCGGTTGGCGAATGACTGTTATAAATTCTCAGCTCTGTCAGGACAGTCAGTGAGCTGTCTTTGAGAAAACATCGAAACGAGAGCGTCCCCAGCTATACTAATTCGCTCTCGAATACAGCTTCAGAGTATCCTGACAGAGTTGAGAATTGATTTCTCAACCTGCTAACTTCGTGCCGTCAGTTATACCGTAAATATTTTTCAATTGATTGAATATTATTAGTTGATAATAGTAAAAATACATGACTTCTCACCCTTTCCTTGTTGCAATGTAGGCGCTGTTATGTCGGTAACAACAACCGTAATTCTAACAACGGAAGCAACATCTCTCCTCAACGTTTCAGCAACGGTTACTTCTCCCGTTTCTTCATTTACGTGGAAGAAATTCTGAAACACAAAGAATTACAATTCATTTTATTTTTAGGAAAACAAATACAATCCAATTAATTTCTCCAAAAATGACTTTTTTGATACGGAATTTTAGTGCTTGTTAAGAGGAGTCAATACTAACCAATAACTGTGATAACTGTGATAAATAATCCAAATCCACTTTCTACAAAATTTAGTTGACAATCGTTGAATCCCACCAATACTTCAAGATTGTTCAACTTGAATTTGATTATCTACGAATAATTACTAAATAAACTTGAAAAGTTTTCCAAACTTTTGGAGATAAATGGTTTTGGTAATTTGTTTTTTAATCTTCAAAATAATTTCAATTTGATTATATGAATATACCTTTGTTATGCTATGTTACTGGAGGGACGGATTCAAGGATCTCAAAATTCAAAAATCCTCACACGTCAACCGAAGTATGTCCCAAGTACGCTAGTTGAGCATACCAATACCTGTGTCCTTTAAAAGTTTAAAAACGTTTTGAAATACCAAGATTATTTCGAAATTTTATCTAATAGATTGGATGGATTTCAAATATTCCAGCATCAAATGACAAGAAATGTGCCAAGAAAACTCTGAAACACAATCATGTGCAGATCACTATGCCTCAGCCACACAATGCTAATTTGCCGTCAAGTCGACTTAATCAAGTAAGTTAGTTGCGTTGGCTGTTGGAATGATCATAACAGCAAAATATTGAAACTAGAAGTATAAATTACCACACAAAAAAGACCCGTAAATATTAAAATTTTGTATTCATTATAAATAGTACTTAGTTCAATTTTACAATGTTTTTACATAGGAAATACAATTAATTTATTAATTAATATTTAGTACCAGTATAGAGTAAGATTTTATAGTAGGTCAGATCTTGTGGTTTCCATTTTGACTTATCCTCTATTTTGACTATTCATGCAACCAAAGCATTTACTTGCTCACCTCTTGTGACTATAAGGCTCAAGGCTTAGTAAATGGTGAAATAAATAGCAAAACATTCCCAAGGTTTGCATATTGACACCAAAACCTCGTTTCTACTCACTTTAAAAGACTCGTCTTCAGATACTTCTTTGCCGTTTTTATCGACTGCTGTGATTGGTTCGCTGGTGGAGAAGTGCAGAGCATCTGAACTATTCACATCGAGATCTTTCGCAGTTAGACGATGAATGATTGTTCCCACTGAAGCATCTTCACCCACCTATAACAGTTAAAAAGTAATAAAAGTAACAGTTGAAAGTAACAGTAAAAGCAACAGTAAAGTGACAGTAAAGTAACTGTTGAGAGTAATAGTGAGAAAAAAGTAGAAGTAATAGTAAGATTGATTGATTGATTGATTGATTGATTGATTGATTATAATCTCCTTTGCCAGGTCTGAGGAGACCTATGGCAACATCAGACACATGATACAGAATTGAATAATATAAAAAATTAATAAATAAAAATTATAAACAGCATAAATATGGAATATAAGACAAGCTTCCTTTTTTTGTAATGAGAGAAAGTAGAAGTGAAATAAAACTAACAGTTGAAAAGTGAGAATGATACTCTAATGCCCGGTTTTTCCAAGCACACTCAAAGTTGAGGGACCCTCAAATTATGATGAACAGCTGATATTTTCTATGATTAGTATAGGAAATGTAGTAAAGTGTAGTAAACTTCAAGCACACTCAAATTTGAGGGACCCTCAAGTTTACTACACTTTACTAGATTTCCTATACTTATCATAGAAAATGTCAGCTGTTCATCAAAATTTGAGGGTCCCTCAACTTTGAGTGTGCTTGGAAAAACCGGGCATCAGGGTACCTCAAATTTGAGTGTGCTTGGAAAAACCGGGCATAAGGCTTTGTACCTTGAAAAAAATGGAATAGAATAGAATGGCTGCCTTTATTTAATAACCTGGGAGGGCGAAATTAGGACGCAGCCGGCCCCCTCTTACACTTGACTCTCCACTACGATAAAAAAGAGAGAACATGGAATTTTTTTATTATTATTAGCTTATGGCTTTATTTGGTGGAGAGACCCAAAGGTGTTCCACCTCGCCGACATAACCTTGTTTAGTAGGAAACATGGTTGAATTTCTTGAATATGTTCACAATTAATTTGATTCGAAAAGGTTATTTTCAATTTAGAAGGTCCAAAAACACCACAGCACAAGTCAAAATCACTGATCGAAACCCGAAATTTTTTGAATTTAAGAAAAACTTGGAGCACAAAATATTAACGTGTTACAATTTTGCCATGGCAACAAAACATGGAATAGATATAGCTAAATAAAATTGAAAGTAGTGAATAATGTTATTGAATTGTTAACTTTTGACGATTCGCGGATGAGAATTACCAAATCCATGTTCATTCCAATGTTACAGAGGGAGCTATCTTCATAGTTAAATGAAATGACTTGATGTTCAGGGAGAACTGATACGCAAGGTAAAGAATTTAAAGGATTGAACTAGGAATAGAATGAATGCTGTGTTTTTCTAATTCAATCGGGTAGAATAATAGTTGAAGATGACAATTCCATGATCATATAATTGTCACAGAGGATGCTATCTTCAGAATTGGATGAGATTACTTGACTGTGAGGTTGACATCAGATACAAGATTCAGAATAACAAAGATAGAACTGGAAATAGGAGAAATGTTCTCTTGATTGATTGGGTAGAAGTATTATTCAAAATACTAAATACAGGATCATTACATTGTCAAAGAGAATAGTATGGTTATAGTTAGATGAGATGACTTGATTATCAGGTTGACAGGAGATGCATAGCAAGGATAATGCAGCTTAGCAAGCATTGAATTGGAAAAAGGTGGACTGCTGCATATTTTTTATTTAATTGGTTTGATATTCTGTTGAAAATACCAAATCCAGGATCATTACATTGTCACAAAGCATGATATGGTCAGAAATAGATGATATGACTTGACTGTCAGATTGACATATGAGATGCATAGCAAGGATAATGCAGCTTAACAATTGGAATAAGGTGGACTGCTGCATAATTTCTTATTTAATTGGGTTAATATACTGTTGATAATACCAAATACATGATCATTTCAGTGTTACAGAGGATGCTTTCTTCAGAATTGAATAGAATTACTTGACTGTGGGGTAGACATGAGATGCAAAATTCAGAATAGCAAAGATAGAACTGGAAATAGAAGGAATGCTGTCTGTTTTCTCAATCAATTGGGTAGAAATATAATCGGGAATGCCAAATCCAGGATCATTACATTGTCACGGAGGAAATAGTTGATGTTCATAGGTACGAGTAGATGACATGACTGTCAGGTTGACATGAGATGCATAGCAAGATAATGCATCTTAGCAAAGATTTAACTGGAAATAGGAGGAAGTCTGCGTGTTTTTTTGTTCAATCGGGTAGAAATATTGTTGAAAAATACACATACTTCATCATTTCATTGTTAATTTCAGTGTCACAGACAGAAAGACGATTGGAAGTTCGAGTCCATTCATAGATCTCACACACGTTCGGTGAATAAGTAGCTCATCCAATAATGAACTTACCTCAGCTCTTTGAGTCGGTGGTTCAAAGAATGGTATTTTGTCATTGCTGTTCTCTATGTTCAATGAGACTGTTGTTGTTCCAGTCAATGCAGGAGTACCTAAAAAATTAATAAAAATTATTGAGTTGTATGAATGAGTTATTATTCAACCAAGTTATAAATTTTAAACTTAAATTAAGTTTAAGTTTTCTTTCTCTATTGAGAGAAAAGAACAATGATTTGATTGATATAACAGTAAACTATCAATAGGCAGTTGATCACAATGTCATTGTATTCATCAAAAAGTTACACTCAATCAGCACTTTGTTACTTTCATTATGAATTGTTCCATGATTCACTATGATCGATCACCGACATGTAGTCATGCAATTTCTCAGTAAGAAAACTAAATTAAACTAGAGTGGAGTACTTTTGTGCACTAGCATATTGACTGCACGAAATACTTTTCCAGTAAATCAAATCGAATAGTTTTTCTTACTGAAAAATTATATGACTGCATGACAGTTATCAATCCTAGAGAACTTAACACATAGCAGCTCGTCTTGTATTAAGAAAGCATCATGTTCCATGATGTTAAAGAGAATACGTGGAACATTTCAATAAGAGGATACTTTCTATACGATATTTTGAGATATTATATTAGTAGAACAACGACAAATCAATTTGGTTGAAAAGTTATTGACGTGAAAACAAATAGAATAAGATGATTTATCTAGGAATGCTAAATTTTAAAACCTATTTGGGTTATTTATTAGTTTATCATTTATTATTACAATGGCGACTTGATAACAAGTATTAATGATGACAGGACCTCCTAGATACCTATTTAGGATGTCCTGGTGATGATGAGTATGTGACTGCTATTTACATAGTGAATTAGTGGATAGATCATGAAAGTTTACATTACAATTTTCCACTTAAAAACAATTCTGAATTTTGACAAAAATTTCACTTTACAGGGTTGAACGTTTCGTTTCAATTATTTGGGTTCTATTAGAAAATTATTTTAAAAAATTCATTGGTTGATGTATTACCCCCATCTACTGCTATAATTTCAATACTGTAGAATGATCGACGGTCGAAATCCAACTTCGATTCGACCCTAATGACTCCACTCATGTTATCGATTGAAAAATCGTCGAAAGCGCCCTTTTCAATGCGGTATATCAATTCGGCATTTATTCCAGAGTCTGCGTCTAGCGCTGTTACTTTCTCAACGCTTGTGCCTGAAAAATATTATCAAAATAGTCAAAATATGTAAACACAATTTCAAGGTAAGAGATAGTTGAAGTTGAACTTGATACTTCAACTATCCTTTCTCTATGATGTAACTGAGGAATAATCATTTGTTGTATCATATTTAGCCCACTTGTAACAGAAGAATAGTCTACTTATAACTAGTCAAAAATAGTTTAATCTACACGATTATAACCAGAGTAGCTGGCTTTCACATAGGTGTATTGTATTATGTATCGAGCCTCATGGTTTATAATTTGACCCTTTGTGTAACTCAACAAAGTACAAATACACCAGGTACAAGTACACCAAGTACAAGTGCAAGTACACCAAGTACAAAGTACACCAAGTACAAGTGCAAGTACACCAAGTACAAGTGCAAGTACACCAAGTACAAGCACTCCAAGTACAAGTGCAAGTACACCACAAGTACAAGTACCAAGTACAAGGCAAGTACACCAAGTACAAGTACTCCAAGTACAAGTGCAAGTACACCAAGTACAAGTACCAAGTACAAGTCAAGTACAAGTACCAAGTACAAGTACAAGTCCAAGTACCAAGTACAAGTACACTAGGTTCTGACAGTGTAAATGCCAAGACTGTATAATACATGTATGCTAATAAATGAAATGTAATTGTACTTGTATATATTCATCCTACATGAACCTTTCATTATCCTTTGCCTGGCCAATTATTAAACTTGAGCTCGTTTGAAACAAATATATAGAAATGAAAATCCCTTGTCAAAATATAAATTATCAGTGATGTTTGCTCTTATAAGCGGATTTATTTGAGAATTTCTTCAAATTTGAACCGAAATTAAGGTCTATATTTGTAAATTATCAAGTTTGACTTACCGATCGGTGTATCCTCTTTGACTGTTGCAACGTAACTCTCTCTTTCAAATATTGGACTGTTATTGTTGACATCCAAAACAGAAATATTGACGTGACATCGACTAGAGAATATACCGTCACTAGCCTGTAGGAGAAAAACAAAACGTAGGCTAAATAGTAGTAAGTTACAATAAAATAATGAAACCTGCGATATAGGTTGCTATTGTGGCTCAAAAACTATTTTTCATTGTTGATTTCGGTGTTGAATTCATTATTGTATTATTATTATTTGTATTATATATATCAAATCTTAAACAAGATCTAAAGAAAGCAATAACTTTTTCAAACACGAATAGGCTAGAATCATGTGCAAGGCAATCACTATCAGATTTATTTTATTTGAAATCAATAATCAAATGCATACAAACAAATAAAATACTTAGAACAGAATCTTTCAATTCTATTTTAGTTATCTAACACTTACTAATTACTATAATGCTGTTTGAAGAGACCTGACTCATAGACGATCTGGAAATTCAGTCGTCATAGTAATCCATTTGATAAACATTCGTCTTAAAATAAATAGAAATAAATAATATTACCAAGAAGGTTCTTGAACCTCCTTGAACATTACCCATCTAATACATTTTAAGCCAAGTCGGAACTTGCATCAATTAAATATACTGTATTGATAACTATGTAGATGTCACGAAAACTACTAGGATTTCTATTCCAGATCAGATAGGGCTTGATTCCCGGTCTGGGCACTATTTTTAGAACAGTTAAATTCAACGAATTTTCTCTTGCTATTCAGTACTTCGGTCAATACTTGCAGCAGCAGAAGTTTTTAGTTCAATGAATATCGCTATCATTGGAATTTCTAATCAGTTATTATTATATTATTCCAGATTAATTATAACAGTATGTAATGTAACTAGTAAAACGATAATTGTTTGATGAATCTATAAACATACCTCAATTACGAGATGAACAGAATCGCTGGTGGCATTGGACATATCCAGGCCATCAGGACTGGCCACAAAAACCTCTCCACTATCTCTGTCCACAATGAACAGATCATTTTCATTCGCTTCAATAATTGAGTACTCGATTTTCGATGTTTTATCAGCATCTCTAGCCTGCGAAAAGATACGTAATAGTAAGAATCAAAGGAATGAAATTATTAAAAAAGCAAACCTTTCCTTTGTAAATAGTTTTCAAGTGTAGCAATTTGTCAGGGCATTTAATTATGTGCATTATTCGTATCTTACAAGAGCGACGTTTTGGACTGATTTTTCCCTCTTTTTCAATCAAAAGTTTCTACACAATTTTTCATTTCTTTATTCAACAATCTCACAAGTACCAAAAACGAAATGATATGAGGGATATTATTATACGTGCCAAAGCCGCTACTAAGGATATAGAAATAATGTGGCTTTGCTTGTATGTCTTTTTTGAGTGAAAATTGACTTATTCCACTACGGTGTAACATGTTTAAGAAAATGTATTTCATTGTTTAGTAGGCATTCATTGCATTCATTTAGTATTTCATTGTTCATAGTTCAGTAAGTTTTATTAGCTGTGTTAACCAAATAATGTTTTCTATGCTCTGTCTTCCTGTGCTTATCAACCAATTGTGTACTATTGTTTTGAAATTTTTACAATGATTCATGTGTTAAATGTTTTCAGGAAGTGTATAATATAATTTTGGTTCTGGATTATTTAAATGTTTTTTGTATACCGCCTTCCTTGCAACGTTGGTGAGGAGAGGATTCCTATATCAGGTGTTGTGTATTGAATGTTGTCTTGAAATTTTTCATACATTTTCGTATATTAAATAAATTGATTTGAATTGAAAGAGCTACAAACCTGCACTTGAAGAGGTGGCTCGAACTTCTTGGCGCCCTCGTCAATGACAGCCGTATATGTGGCACTGGTGAACACCGGCGCGTTATCATTGCTATCCAACAGCGAGATCTTCAGAGGCACCACACTACTCTGACCGGTTCCCTCATCATCCCTAGCCGTGTACGACAGGAAGTAAACCGGTTTCGTCTCGAAATCCAAACACTCCGGAGCACCAGGTTTGTCGCAGGGTGCCACAGTTATAACTCCGGTTTTTGGGTTCACATTGAACTTTTCCGCCCCGTCTCCCACTAGTGAGTAGACAATGCCGTCCGTTCCATAGCGGCCTGAATCGCGATCAGTGGCCGTAAAGTTGGCAACAACGCTGCCAGGAGAGGCGGTTTCGCTGATCACGGCTGCCAACACGTCCTGATCGAAAACTGGAGAGTTGTCGTTAGCGTCGGTCACCTCCACGGTGAGGGTGGCGGTTGACGAGTGCTTGGGAAAGGCTTCCGTTTCCTCGGCGATCACCTGGGAAAGATACGGAAAATGTATGTCAAATTGTGAGAAGATAGTGAATGAAGTGATAAAAAATAGATAATTCTGGACTTGTAATTTTGAATGCCAGTTCAAGGGTTGGATACTATGTTATCATTAGCATAATATCAATTGAAAAATTCTCAACTATCAGCATATATCCTATTAAATGCTGTATTCAATTTATTGACTATGTCTCAATAAATGGTTAAGTTATTTTACGACAATATGATAGAATAGAATAGAATGACTTCTTTATTTTAATGACGTGGCGAAGTTTGGACAGTAATGTCCACTCTACCACTTAACAACGTGATAAGCATAAACAGACGCGCGTATTTGGTTGTAGAGTTCTGAAAATTTGGTTATAAACCCTATATCAATTTCAGGCAAATTACAGAGTATCAATTTGAACTAATAAAGTTCCTATCACGCTAATTTATTAAAAAATTGCATTGCGAAGGAAAACTATTTCTTACCAAGAGGATGAATTTTCTTGAATTTGGATTTTCATAATCCAGCGATCCATTCATCACACGGATTGAGACTGAAGTTGATCCGGTGGCATTTTTCGGCTCGACAGCGAACGCTCCAGACAAATCGGCCAACCGCAGAGAAAACGCTGAGTTCGATCCCTACAGAGACAGAGGAAAGTGAGTTATTTTCATAATTTACAACGCATAAATACAATACAGAATAATAATCGTTCCGAAATGGCAAGAATAATATACTCCACACACATGCCCAGGATTACAGAGACTGTACAATACAGACTTACTGTTTTTTATTTTAAATTTCAATCTCATTACCCTTTTCAATCAATTTAAAAAAAAAATAGCATGAATAAAATTGATTGAAAAGGGTAGTGAGATTAACATTTAAAATAAAAAACAGTAATAAAGTAGCCCTAAGATAAAGGAAACAATACAGACTTATTTTACATTATTTGTATAGCTGACGCCAAAACTTGGGCGGTTTCATCTGCTCCTTGTGCACTCCAACAGCTTATGTAGTCAAATAAAGTTTTCATTAAGGCCTAGATTATGTTTTTTTATCAAGCTATACATTAAGTGGATTTGGAATTGGAAGTTCCAGTTTGATCAAACCAGCCTAATTCAAACTTGTAACAGGCTGTAAGCAATCAAGCTGGAATTTTCATTCTTAAAATCAACCTTGAATGTTCCAGCTGCAGTCCAGCTTGTTTCAAGCTGAAATCAACCTTGATTCCAGCTTGAACTTTTAAGCTTGGATGCTTAAACTTGATTCCAGCTTGAACTTTCAAGCTTTGCAAACAGCTTGAAACGTGGTAACTTCTTTACTTGAATCAAGCTGTATTACAGCTGTTGACTGTAAGTTCCAATCTTGTATCCAGCTTGTTGAATGGAACATTCAAGCTGGAAACCAGCTGGACCCCAGCTTTTTTTGCTATCAGGGTTAAGGCCTAGATTATGTTTTTTTATCAAAAGAGAAAATAGAAGCATTATATCGGCTGTTAGTGGGTTACATCACATACAAGAGACAGACGAAACCGTCTTATATTGTTACTTATTGGCGTCAGCTGTACTCTAAATTATATGAACATGCCTTCCAATTGATACGTTTGATATAAGTTGACTCAATATGTTTCAAGATGAAATTGGAACAATTGAAGTTGAAAGTCTTCTAATCATACCTTAAAAAAACTTATAACAATATTTATTGAAGTTTCATGGGATATTAGTTTACTTTTTAAACTTAGAAATGGACTTCATCAAAATTGAAAATTGTTTGAGGTAAACATTTTTTGGAAGTGAGAAATCGCAATGTTAAGTTTAATGATCATGATAACCTTATTTTGGACTGTTGTAAAAATTGGTAGAGGAGCAGCTTTGGGCTTAGCCTGTAACACTCATTTGAGTTAATGATTATTCTTGAATAAATGATAACTCACCACGTCTGGATCAGTAACAGTCATATCGAGATTGGGTAGCGGTGTTCCATCGGGAATATTCTCGGGCAGACTGACCGTGTACTCGCGCTGATTGAACTTGGGAGCCTCGTCATTCACATCGGTTATCGTGATAGAAGCAACGGCAGAGGTCGACGTCATCACATCGTTGCTTGGCATGCCATCGACCAATTCTCTTGCCTAACAAAATAGGACATAATTCATTGAAATCAATTCGAAATCGAACAAGTGTGATGAGATGTTGTGGTATAGAAATGTTGACTCAGGCCCGCTTTTCCCAATGCGGCTTGAGCAAAGCTACGGCTCAAGTAGAATATGATTCTATAGTAAACTAGCCGGCAGGCTCGCTACGCTCGCCTTCTCCGCCTAGCCAGGGGGCTCCGCCCCCTGGACCCCCGGCAGTATAGCCAGTGTAAGTGAGTCCGACAGGCTCGCTTCGCTCGTCTGCAAAACCTCTGTCAGAGTCAGCTGAGACAAACAGTTCAGAAGGGATTCAAAATTTATTGTGCCCAGCATTTCTACAACTAATCTGGATCTGTTTACCTAATTTCAACATTTTCTGCCAATTTGTTCTAGAAAAATCTGAGAAAAACTCCGCAAATTCCAAAAAATAGTAAAACGCTAATATTAAGCGTAACCTTAGGAAGTATGTCGGACATAGTTTGAAACTTGATTCAATATCTTTCAAATTAGTTCATCTATAATCTCGCTGAACCATTGAATTTACAGTTAGGATTGTATTATTGGTCGTATCAAGGCGGAAGATATGCAACCCGCAACACATCTACAATTTTGAAAACCTGATTACTGGCGTAATCTTGAACAGATTGCAAAAATATTTCAACACAACATTTCTAAGCCTTATCTGCCCACCAAATATCAATATTTTCTACCGATTGGTTCTCGAAAAAATGAGGAAAACGCCAAAGAACTCTAGAAAAACTAAAATATTTGGCGTATCCTTGAAAAGTTTTTAAAATCCGTTCTTAGCGCGCTTCTAAACGTCCAACTGAACATGCCTGCCAAATTTGAACGCAATCGGTTCAGTGTATTTTTAGTTCTGGTGATAAATGAATGAATCAGTGCCATTTTGCTTTTCTATATAGAGATAAATACAATCAGTTAATACTCAAGCCGTAGCTTTGCTTGAGCCACATTAAGGAAAGCGGGCCTTATTCTTTTCGGGACGAGAAGAGACGCAAAAATGAGAACCAAGAAAATAAAATTTATGAGAAAGGAAACGTTTGTTTAATATTACTGGATAACACGAATTTTTCTCAACTAAAAAAAAAATCATGAATTGATTTTCAGGACAAATACGTTTTAGAATTTGTGCCTATTTTTTCATTCTATGAGTTGAGTGGAAATATTTTTCCTCGGCTTAGTAACATAAATAATTAAATGAAAATGAAACCAATGATTAACTTACAACTACTGTCAATGAAATGACTCCGTTTGAGTCCGGCAGAGCCTCTCGGTCCAAAGGCTTGGCCGTTCTCAGTTCACCAGTTTCACCATCAAGAAGGAAGTAGTCCAAAGGATCTGGAATTTAAATAAACGTTTGGATAATTATTCTCAATTTATATTCAACATACACATACATACACAAGTTGTTGAAAAGAAAGTTGGATAAAATTCATTAATTACTAATTACTAGTAATAAATTCATTTATTACAATCTAATAAATAGTTGGAACCGATAGTTAAGCGAGTAATTGCAAAGCAGCTTAATGAAAAGTTAAATAAACTAAAGAGATGTGTTTCTGCGGTTAAATTTACTTTCAAAAAAATAACAAAGTCCACAAAATTTGAAACATGATGCACTGAACACGACTTAGGGACTCGACATGATACAAGACTTTTCAATCAATTACACTGCTAGACGAATTTTTATAATGCGACACGTGATCGTTTTCATCTCATCATAATTATATCAAATTTTGATAGACTTTTGTATCTTATTGAAAAGGAATTGTGACATTTACAGACATCTTTAAACAAAAAGTTCAACAAGCAATAGGATATTTATATTACATAATAAATTTCTGTAAAGCGATGTTTCCACGGTTCGAATTAATACTTGTGCCGTATCTAATTACTAATTTTATCAAAACAATACGAAAAAGGAGACGCACAATTTGATAATGTATAAAATGGGAGCTGTAAGTCTATTTAAATGAAGAACAAGAAGATGCACAACATGAACAAATCGGGATAATAGAAACATACTCAGATTTCTTTCAATAATGGTACGGAATTCTTTCTAACTCATAATTCGATAGCTCCATTTGATACGTGATTTGATTTCATGAATCAACATGGAATAAAATTGCACCGTGAAGATTGGTTTCTATTACTACAAGAGTCGTACGGGCATGAGCCTAAGGGTAAGAATAATTATGTCAAAAAGGTGAGGCTTAAGGTTTATACTATACTATGATATACAAATCTTATGATATATACTATATCATAATTAGGTTTCATATACTATATCATTAATTGCTATATCATATAATTGAGGTTTATACTATACTATGATATACAAATCTTATGATATAATATAGATGTAGAACTATGTATATACTATGTAGCACCCGCAGCCTAACTTAAGCCTCACTTTATTTGATATGTTCTTACCCTAAGCTTTCACATTTATGAGTAATTCATTGATACAATATTATTGTATCATGTATCGAGCCTCATCTTTTGAAATTCACCTCTATAATAACATATGTTGAACATTCAAAATTCAGACTATTATTATATGGACAAATTCCAAATATGAGGCTCGATACAAAACACAATACACCAATCACCAATGTGTAAGCCAGCTAGATGCGGTAGAAACACGTAGGCTAGTTATATTGAGAAACGCACACTAGTCAGCTGATTTTTGATTTGCGTTGCTCCATACAACTGCGTGTTTCTGTTGCATCTTATGCTCGACTTGTGCTCGTGTTTTGTGGGAATGAAAGCCTACCTGAGTATAGTCTGATCAAGCAAAGAAGACCCTCTGGTAAGATGGAAGAATGACTCCAGCTCGGTCAATACTTGTTCAAAAATTATAAATTTAGTCTCAAATTATAGATCAAAATGTCTCCTACAATTTGATTCCTAATTTAATAATTTTTGAACCAATATTGACCGAGCTGGAATCATTTTCCCATCTTGCCAGAAGGTCTTCTTTGCTTGATACAGCTTGAATTCAACAAATCTCCTCAACAATCAACTCACTTGTGATGAGCTCATACTGAATCTTCCTGGGCTGCCCTTTGTCACCATCTCTGGCCACAAACGTGGTCACCAGCGTGCCGATCGGATCATCTTCCCTTATGACACCGGTCAACGAACCCACAAATACAGGAGGCATATTCTGCACATCCTGCACTTTCACTTGTAGGCCAGTTGTCACTTCATGCACTCCGTCCTGCGAAAAGATTTCAATAGAAATTTAGACTTGCAGAAAGGAACATTTTCTCAAGACAATGCTTGAAATTTGAATTTACTTTAATAAAATAATATTGAGGATATTATTATTATTTGAAAGGCGATATTTTTTTATTGATGAGTATTTTCAAATTAGATGGTCTAAATGAAAATTTACCGAACTATTATGAGACATGTATTGATGTTATGGCAGTTCTTAGCCCTCAAAATATAAAAGCATTGAAGATCTTCGAGAGGAAAGTCATGAGAAATATTCATTCATGGTCCAATATGCGAAGAAGGAAAATGGAGAATGAAAAACAATGCGGAAGTCAATACCATCTTACAAGAAAAGGATATAGTGAGGTATGTTACGTCTATAGAAATCTGTTGACTAGGTCATGTACAAAGAATGGATCAGAATTGAGTACAGAGGCAGATGCTTATTGGAAGAATGGAGGGAACAAGAAAACAAGGCCGACCTAGACCCCGCTGGCTTCAGGATGTGGAAAGAGATCTGGCTTGCTTAGGAGTGAGGAACTGGAGGAGGCAAGCAAGTCAAAAGGATGAATGGAGGCGAATTATCGAGGAGGCCAAGGTTCAAACAGAGCTGTGGCGCTTTGTAAATGGTAAGTAGATTGTCAAATTGGAATAAATATAGTATAAATATAGTATAAGTAGTAGTATAAATATAGGTTGTATAAATATATTACTAGTATAAATATAGGTTGCCATTAATACAAGTCGCGGTAACATGTCGAGCACAAGATGCAATTGACACTTAGTTGTATAGAACAACCCAAATAAAAAAGAAGCTGACCAAATCAAAACCAGCTGACCAACGAAGCTGACCTTCGTTGCTCTATATAACTGCGTTTTTCTATTGCATCTCAGGAACATGTGACCGTCCGACTTTCGTAGTAATGGAAACGAGGCTCAAGTGGATTATTTTGTCAACATACAACAAAGCTGGAACAAATTTGAACAAGTTGTGACCATCGTTTCGAGATAAGGTCTCACTGTCAATATATAGGTCACATAATAATACGGACATGGAGACGTAGTAATTGAAACGGTGTGTACACGATTCACATTACTTCCCAAGTATGATACATGTAGCCTATGAAACGAAATAATCGAATTATAAGGTCTTGTATCATTATTGATAGTGTATCATCTTGGAGGTAAATTAAATCTGGATTTACCGCATAAGAAATCGTCACTCAGACTATAATTAATTTCTTTCTAATTCTCATAATCTCTTATACTTTAATTTATTCTTATTTGATCTCCTTTTAATCATGATTGATAATAATATTAATACTCCTTGAGCTATTTTTCATACTAAGCAGCACTAAGCTTGGAAGGCTTACAATACACGATATGGTCATTATGCTCATTAAATTGATTTTTCTATTTGTAAAATAATTATTTTATAGATATTCTATGAAAATGGATGGATACTTACCGTGGCTTTCAATAGAACTTGGTAGAATGGCCGTTCTGAATAATCTAATCGTTGTTTGAGGACGATCCCGCCTTGGTAACTTTGTTGACTTGCATTCCACATTTCTAAGGCGAATTTGGCACAGGCGTTTGGAAACTGAAAAAAATTCTCAATTAGGATAAAAGTTCAAATAAGTATATAAAAATTTCATTTCATTCCATATATGAAACTTAAGTAATTATAATTACTTCCCAAGCACAAGCTTGTCTATTTTAAATTGTTCATGCGTCTGTGTATTTTATGTGAATTGAGTTTTATTATGTTAAATTTCAACGATCTTTTAGTTTTACTATATTGTGTATAGTATGTTATAGTATGACCTGACACTATTCAATGTACTGAATGTATATTACTTGAATAAAGATATTTGAATTGAATTGAAGCCCGAGTTATACATTCTAGTCATGTATTTTCATAAAAATACTTATTACAATAACTTCATTCATTAATGAATAAAATTCATTATCACTGAATACATCGAACTTGGATAGTAAAGAATGAAACTAAATATCAGATAATCTTGGATATAGAAGCAAGCTCATGGATGCAAGACCATCCATATCAAACATATATTGAGATATTTTTCAATGTGAAAGATAAACGTAAAGTTTAAAGGGAATAGCCTACTACAAATTTTGTTCAAGTTGGATGTATCGGTTTTCGATAGTGCATGAATACAAATTACGAACATTGTTTATGATTTCGTTACACATTCAATTCTTGTTCTATATACTGTATAGACATTTAATTGCCGTTCAGTTAATACAACACGAAATTTCAAATACACTTTTTTCAAGATGGCAGATCAAAAGGAATGACCATACATTGTGACTAGTAGCACAGAGATGTAAATCTAGAGTGCTTATGGAAGTTAGCCTACATGATTTCTTTGCACATTGCGAATAGGAAATTTCCGAAATTGAGCATTAATAATTGAACTTACTTGTGCATGTTCCGTGCATGTGACTTCCAAAGTTTCACCCAGTAGATCGGCATCTTCAACTAAAATTGAGGAGAAAATCGTTGTACCAACTGGCGTATCTTCAGGGACTAGAGCTTCATATGGAACCTGTAAAATAAATTTATATTTTATACAAATAAAACACATATTTCGAATAGGAACTAAATGATTAGCTATCATTGTCAGTGATTATAAATTCACGGCCATAAGAATTTCAAGAAATACAATACATTACTGAAGGTGTCTATAAGTATACTTATGTGTCTAGAAGAAATACATTCAACGGGTGCAGAAAAAGATTTACAAAGGTTTCCTCACGACAATGATAAGTTAATTCAAAGGACTAAATGGATTATATTAGGGTGCATTCATACTAGATTAAAAGATGAAGATGTCATCAAAGTTGATGATATTCATGGATCAGCTGTATTAATCAAACAAAATGGAATAAATGGAAAGGAGCTTAATGATTGAATGAATAGAACGTAATCTTCATCTTTCAACTCACTATGTTTGCACCCTAATCAATATATAGACTCCTGCTAATCTTATTTCACAGGTTTTTTTGTGAGAGGGGGTGGTGAAAAATTATCCAATTGAGTTTTATCGATTCATATTTTGTCGACAACAATTGCGTCAATTAGTATTACAATTGAAACAATCAATTTGAATTCCCTTTGTGGACATACCTGTAATGGAATTAATACCTGTTCTCAACTCCGAATAGAGGTGAGAATAATCTTTCTTCCAACTCCTTTGATAATTTAATAATTATTTACTCTTCAATATTCACCTCCTTAATAGAATAGTTTGTACAATCATTCTTACATCTATAACATTAATGAACTACTGTTGAAACTTCTATTCACTGGCGGCTCGTGCCTACGGAACAGGTGAAGTGCTGTACAGTAAAAGATACGGGCACTTCACCTGTTTTGTAGGTACAAGCCGCCAGTGCTTCTACTGTATCTTCTCATCCTACTACTCCATCTATAATTTTAAGGACTTGGACATGATTGTGATTGTTATATTTGGAAATATTACTCACATTTTTGAACACAGGTGCATTATCGTTGTCATCAGCGACAATTACTGAGATTTGTAGATTAACTAAATTGTTTTTGCCGCCTTCTACCTCATCTTGTACTAAAACGTAGAAGCTGAGAGTATCATTCACCTGAAACAGTCGAAATTCGAGAGATATTATTACATGAACACAAAACCTTACATGAGGAAACATACTTTTTATAGGAATGTATTGTTTTTTAAATATATTATCTACTATTTTTATAAATATCATTAATTTGAAAAATATATTTATTGGAAAAAGAGAGAATTTAGAATTAAAACAATGCTCTGAATTATTATTGTTCCAAAATGTAGCTTATACGATAATTATCCTTGAAAATACAGCAACATTATTGAACATTTTCGAATATGTATCAGGAACTGAAGTTTCCACAATAAAAGGATTATCCAACAAATATGCGGATCCACTTTCAGAGCGGCTGCTGTTCTCACAATTTTTTGTTATATTTCACTAAAGAAGCACTGTACATGGATATTGGATAGGTATCACAAGCAGATTCCAGCCTGGATGATTCTGAGATCAGTAAGCTAATGTCTCATCAAACTACTTTAATAGCTGCTAGCGAGATAGCTGCTACTGAGAAGTAAATTTGACTATGGAGCGCTTCAAACCAATGGACACATTGTGGTTACACAGTCTCTCTCTGTCGTTAGGTGATGTGTGAAAGAAACAAAGTTGACATACATTATTTCAAATTATTATTTGAATGCTTTCAAATGGGCCAACTCCACCTACTATGTAGTACCACATTCAAGACCAACTAGAGATAGAATTAGTCTGGTCGAGCGAAAAAGACATTCTGGCAAAATGGGAAAATGACTCCAGCTCTGTCAATATTAGTTCAAACATTATAAAATTGGTTCCAAATTGTAGAGCATAATTTTTTATACAATTTGAGACCAAATAAAAAATTTGAACCGATATTTACCGAGATTGTGACATTTTCTCATCTTGCCAGAATGTCTTCTTCGCTCGACTAGACTATAGCAATATTACTGCATCCAAATAATCTTTTTTCAGCTACAACGACCATTTAATGTGATCAATTATTTTTTATGTTTCAGAATAAAGCCCTGCTTTGTAGGCCTACTGCTCTCAGAAGATAATTTTTAAAAAATACTCAATGTTCAACTATTAGTACTGACCTCGCGATCGAGCGGTTTGACTAGAGTGACGACGCCGGTTGTGGGGTCGACCTGGAAGTGATCGGTGCCGGACAGCTGATAGTGTAGGGGCGATCCCTCGGGGTCCATGCCGTCCAGCTTGCCCAGCACACTTCCCACGGGAGCCGCCTCGCTCATCACCGCATTGTTCAGCGTTTCGTACACCACTGGTGGCCGATTGGCTACTACACCTGCACAGGAACATATTGAAATTCAATAAATAAATAATATTCGTATGGTTTTTATAATGGAGATACCCTTGAGAGTTTCACCTCACCAATGTGTACCTGGCCGTAAATACATAGCTTAAAAACAGAATAATCTGTTCTAGCAAAGAATTCATTCTGACAAGATGGGAAAATGACTCCAGCTCGGTCAATATTATGAATATAATAGTAAAAATTCAATATTTTCGGCTATGGTGTAACCTAGTGATTTTGTGAAGTGCTTCAGTTCAAGTAGTCAACAATGTTTTGAAATCAAAAATTATGTTTTCAAATGAACTTTTTAAAAGAACTATATCTCAGTTTGTGGAATATGAGGTTATCTGGCGAAGTGGAACAACCCTTGGGTCTCCCCACTATTAAAAGCCATACGCTAAATAAATATTAGTTAAAAATTACAAATTTGGTCTCAAATTGTAGAACAGAATATTTCCTACAATTTGAGACCAAATTTATGAATAAAACATTCCAGTTGCTATATCCTATGAGTATTTTCTCATAGTGGTGTTTTTTCACAGTGAAAATTGTGTGAGAGAATATTGATCAGGGACATAACCTGAATTTGGACATTTTAGACTAAATTTGAATACAAGAAATTTGGGGTGAACGCTTTTTTTCATTCCTTATTGCATTATTTTAATGGAATAAATAAAAATAGTATAGTCTGATTGAGTAAATAAGACATTCTGGCAATATGGGAAAATGACTCTAGCTCTGTCAATGTTAGTTAAAATGTTTCCTACATAAATACAATGTTTCCATCTGAGACTAAATTTATAATATTTTTGGAAATCATTTACCCAGCTTGCCAGAATGTCTTCATTTCTTGATACATAATTATATGTATCGAATGACATTATTTGAAAGTTATTATAAGCTTATTGCTTTGATAGCGTGGTGGGGTGTTCTGAAGGATATTCTTCAACATAAATTGTCTTACAATACTTATCATTTCTAGTGTTAAATTAAATACTATCATATTTTTGTCTTGTAGACTGAGTTTTGCAGATAATTATTTTCAAGCAAGAAAGGTTCTGTGGCAAGAGTTTATTGCATTTAACAAGGATAATAAAAATTACATTCGCAATTCCAAATGCATAGACATGATTAAAATTTATATTTACCTCTGTTTCCTATGATGGATAAAAGTCCAGTTATTGCCAACAGAGCAATCCCCTCCACTCCCATTTCCCACCTGTGAAATAAAAATATAAATTATTAGAAATTACAAAAATTGTAAAAAGTACTTAAACAAACCTAGACAGAAACTTTACACTTCCAATAAGCAGTCTACTAGGCCTATCATTATTATTATTTTGGTTTTTGGCATCGACTTCGAATAAAACAATGTACTAAGTGGAAACATAGACTTTTCTCTCTTATCTATGATTGTACTAACTAATGCCTAATGAATAAGCCTAATGAACTTTTTTACTTTGTTTGCAAAGAGGAAATACTGTGATAATGATGATTTTATTTAATTGTTTTCTTTCAAATTATTTTCATTTTCTGTTACATTCAAAAAGTGTGAATACATTTTTATTCTATTCTATAGCCTACTAAACCAACTAGAATCTAGTTGCTAGATACACTGTATGTACTTTTTGCTTCAAGTATAACTCATTCCCAAACCAGCGTGTAGCCTACTACCTGATGAATGAATAAATTACTAACCCACATTCATAATACCATCCTACAGTTGTACACCGTTAATTGCGCTCAAAATAATAAGATTAGCACTTTAGCAGGTAAAAAAGGAAGCCAAAACATGCCGGTAACTTCCGCAAGATGCTATAGCTCGAATACCGTTTGGTGACGACTAAAAAAGCGCATGCTGCTCTGGTCAATGAACCTTGCGGACCTTCGCCCAAGTCTTCTGTCTACTTCTGGTCGTCAGTCACGATGGCATAGGAATACTGAATATGAACACAGTTATTATATACCGTATTATATCCGAGAATAGTCAATCACTAAGCTTGAAAAGGCTTCCTTCCAGTCATGAAGATGAACTATGAAGTATGGAGACATTGATAAAGTTCGCGTAAGCTGAGAAGACATTGGTAGAATTCGCGTGAGCTGAGAAGACACGCCGTTAAAATGTATAGTGTATTGTATGTTATGAATATTATTTGTATATAACGTGTATTATATAATCATATAGAGATGGTAATAATCCATCGGTACTATCACGAAGGATTTTTTTTTTTGAACCTCAAGTGCTAATCGGTATAGTAAGTATGGTCCGTCCAAGCAAAGAAGACATTCTAGCAAGATGGGAAAATGACCCCAGCTCGGTCAATATTGGTCAAATATTATAAATTTGGTCTTGAATTGTAGAAAACATTCTGCTCTGCAATTTGAGACCAAAGACGAAACAATTTGAAGTAGTATGTCCAAGCAAAGAAGACATTCTAGTAAGATGGAAAATGACTCCAGCTCGGTCAATATTGGTTCAAAAATTATAAATTTGGTCTTAAATTGTAGAAAACATTCTGCTCTGCAATTTGAGACCAAATTTACAATTTTTGAACCAATATTGACCTAGCTGATCATTTTTCCATCTTGCCAGGAATGTATTCTTTGCTTGACAGACTATACTTACTATACCAACTAGCACTAGGTAGTTGGTAAATCTATAGAACATACACCATCCACAGTAATACATCGTATGAATGCTATGTCGTCATACTGTTTTTGAGGTTATGTTGTCCATATTTAAGAATTTTAAGATGGCGGCTGAACACATACTATTCATACGATGTATGCCTTAAGGTTCAAAAAGAATTCCTTCCTGAAGGATAAGGATGAATTATGAATATACAGGTAATCATATATTAGAGGCAGATGTTACTACACTGTACTATAATATTATATCGTCTAACGTGGATCACTAAGCTTGAAAATTATTCCACCACCTCATAAGGATGAGCTATGAACAGGGCACAAACCGGTGATCATATAGAAGTCATAAAAGATGCAGAGATAGTCTTTCCAAGTAAGAAGAGTGTAGAGTAGAGAAGACATTCTGGCAAGATGGAAACATGACTCCAGCTCCAGCTCGGTCAATATTGGTTTAAAAAATTATATATTTGCAGAGCAAATCAAATTGTAGAGCAGAATTTTTTCTGCAATCTATCTTTTTCTTACAATCTATCATTTTTGAAGCAGTATTGGCCAAGTTGGAGTAATTTTCTCATCTTGCCAGAATGTCTTCTTCACTCGACCAGACTATATACAAGTCGACTTGACTCGTGAATTTTAGGTATTGAAGATGAAGGTTATTAAACTTTTCTATGTCCGATATTACTAATAAACTTAAAAAGATTCCAGAAGAATTCCCACCAGTACCTAATAATGATGAGCTATGAACCAATGGTTCATATAATAGAAGTAGACATGTCTGCCCGCCTTTATAACCAGACCAGAACACTAAACTAGTCTCTTAAAAACTGTGGACCAAATTACTTGTCGTACTTTCACCAACTTCACACTTAAACAAAGCTGTAAATGAGGCTTACATAAATACTGACTCACTTAAGTAATAGTTTGACACAAGAGTTTTGTGTTGATTGTTTCAAGATGTCGTTAAGATGTGAAAAGAAGGACATTTTCAGAGATTGAGGTAGTTCAAGAATCTATATTGTACTGGTGATTGAAGCAGCAAGAAACTAAATACCATTTGATTAGGTGGAAAAACTTCAATAATATATCATTGATTAAAAATTGAAAAAATTGTGATTGAATTTTTTATTCTGTAAAAACTCCTAGATTGGCATGACAAAATAACAGAAGTTATATTAGTTCAATAGGAATTATTATTCAATCTGAAAAAACTGAAGTATATTTGAGGATAAATCAAGTTTCTGAATAATAAGCTCACATATTTTTGGGTGGACACTATTATTCTAAGTATCTTCAATGTATTGAGTATACTAGGAGTTGGAGACAAATAGTAGCCTAGTCCTAATCATTAGGTGTGGTCAGAAAATGAAAAAGAAGATTAGAACCAAACATAAAAATCTGATTAGACGACGTCTCCTCTAACCTTTGGGCCAGCTTATATGAAGACTACAATTTATTGTTATCTTCATCCAACAATTTATTCAAAGATAAATGTGGCTTTTTACAGTTACTTCAATTCATTGCATACAGGAAGCCCTGAACTTTGGAGACTGTATCAGTCTCTGATTTTACAGTCTCTATACCCTGAACTATACCAAGGTTCTATATATGAACCTTGGAACTATACAGCATATTCGAGAGTTCAAACTACAATAACTAGTACAGTACAATGTTTCATGTAGTAAATTATTTGAAACAAGGAACCTCTGAATTTGAAAAATGAAATATGTGACAATGTTTTATTGGAAGTGGTTGTAGCTTGTATGTGACCACAGCTCAGAAAAAATCTGAGTATTAATTTCCCTAGATCTCTAAATTCAAACTTCACTCGTTAGAAAATTACTGAAAACTATTGATAACAGCCTGAAAATGAAGGATAATGATAGCCTAATTTTATTTTCAATTATCAATATTTGTAATGATTATTGCATTAAACTAGTTTAGCATTCACTATTACTCAATATCAGCTTCCGCAAAGCTTTAGTATCTAGAATAGTCTGTCCAAGCAAAGAAGACATTCTGGCAAGATGGGAAAATTACTCCAGCTCGGTCAATATTGGTTCTAAAATTATAAATTTGGTATAAAATTGCAGAGCAGAATGTCTTCTACAGTTTGAGACAAAATTTATAAGTTTTGAACCAATATTGACCGAGCTGGAGTCATTTCCCCATCTTGCCAGAGTGTCTTCATTGTTCGATCAGAACTTCAACTAGTATAACAATAAAATTGCTTTTACACAACAGTAATGGCAGAAAAAACGAGAACTACTTTCGAAGAGGATGGATTAGCAATGTACAACGGAGACACATTCACTTTCACTATTAAATGTTTTACATGTTCGATAACGTACAACGCACATGGCTATTATCAATTTTGTTGTCCAAGTTGGATATTTTTTGTTAACCTGGTAGAGGATATAAAGTATATACAATGGGGATCACATAATATTACACTATACTAGATCAACAAAATTCACAGTCCTTAATTTGTCATTATTTTTCATGAAAATATTAAAATAGAGTTTAAAAGCTATTTTATGTGCTTAGAGCATTTTATTCTCCAATTTCTTTATTTGGGCATTATAATAAATGCGCTTATTATAACTTTTCTAAGTAATTCCAACAACAGTATGAGTTTCTTGAATAATAAATATTGCTGAGCATCAATAGTACCTCTTCCCAATATTGTCAATGTTATAGTCTTGTCATCCCCATTTTTTCTATTCAATATTTTCCTACAAATATATTTAGTTGCGTCAAAAACGTGAGTGATTTCACTGTGAAGTAAAATATTATTTTCTTTTATTTAATATATTTAGATTTCTATGTTATCTTCAACAAATACACAGTTTCAAGGCATCATATTCTAAATTTCAGGGGAATTGTTAGTCATATTGCTATTACATTTACCTTCAATTTTCAATAGGAATACTATATACAGTGTATTCATTGACCTATTTCTCTATAACTTACATGATATTCTACAAAAACCATTTTAAAACACTAATGAGGGTTTTCATGGTGAAGAGATTTTGTAGATGATGACACTTTGGAGATAAGGTTCACGAATATTAAAGAGAAAATCAAATTAATAAATTATTCATAGATAAGGTTTGTGAATTTTTCTTACAATAATTGATGATTAAAATTTTTCAGGAACGTTTAGAATATATTTTACTCCATAACATACAATAGCCTACTCCAACCACTCACGGTTGAGACAATTTTTTTCCAAAACAAAAAAGGTGCCCGTACATCAAAAAGTGATTTATCAATGAAATACGCAACCTTCAAAGAGGACGCAATAAAATACTTAATGAAATACAATGAATCCTTGGTATAATACTAAAAACGAGGAGAAACACTTCTGCTTAGCTCATGACTGTTGACCAAAATAGGTCACAAACTATTAAAGGGCAGGTTTGCAAAATTCTCCGGATGTATTGCTCTTCAAGAATTTTAATTCATAGTGCGTGCCAATGACGCATGAAGCCGACATAACGTCAAAGAACCTATGAACTGTACGAGAATACGTAGAAAAGGTGAATGGACCCTATACACAGCATTGTATAAACTACATAACACACCCAAGTCCACATAGTTTTGTTGTTTTAGAAATAGTAGTTCTACCTTCACATACTCGTGAAAACATATAGCTCAAGTATCGGAATACATTATTTATTTATTCATTTCGATTACAGTAATACAATAAGGAATAAACAAGGCGTCCGCCCAAAACTTTAAATTTAGATTTAAAAATTCCAAAAGATTCCAAATTGCTTTTAGACTAAAAAAGATTCCAAATTCAGGTTATGTCCCTCACACAATTTTCACCTCTAAGGAATAATTACCGGTATCATATAAAAACCCAGAAAGGTTCTTATACAAGCCAAATTTTAAAATTGAAAATATTGTCAAATATTTATTCTAACTTTAACATTAGAATAAAATATTATGGGAAATATTTACAGTATTCATATTGCTCATATAGAAGTATAGAATTATTGGGAAGATAATTGTATTTTCTCTTCTTAAGTGCTTAAGAATTAGGAAGTTACTGCATATATTTACAATTATAGTACTGTACCACACTACATTAAATTTGAATCTGTACCAGAGTGCCAAGCATTTTTTAAATACACAGTAGAACGTTCTAGTCAGAGAGTATAGAAAGAGTGTTCTTCTCTCACTATTGAGTGCACTGCTCACGTAACGGTAAATTACAATAGTGGCTGACAAACGTAAGCCGTGAAACGCGACGGTACAATCCGTGGTCAACTTTGACAGCGGATGATTATTCAATTTTAACCGGTAAGAGTTTGTAAGCAAGCACAACGACCATTTATACCTACAATAGCGGCTTTCATCCAACACAGTGCTAGTATAAAATTAATTACTTGCTTATTAGAGTAGTTTCTCTTGAGTTTTATTCGAAATATTATTTTTTATTTATATTCTAATATTATTCTTACAATTCTTGTAAAAGTTCACAATTGTTTGGCAAACCACATTCAAATCTTACCAACTTGATAGAAATTAACAAGTTCTTTGATAATATTAAAGGTTATCATTTCTTTGCCATTTGAATATTTGTTGAGTATTTGTGAAGGTGATAATATAGTGGTAATTATCCATATTAAATGAAAAGAGTTTACCAAAAATTGATAATGGTGTAGCAACCGGAACCGGTATCTCGATTTAAAAAATTTAAGGTGTGATAATATCTTGTCTTTTTATTTAATGTAAGTCTTCAACTATAGAATATTCATCAAAATTTCAATTGTTCAACACTTTTACAAATACCATTCAAAAATTTGAAATTCAACCTCGGTTTTTCAACTATAATTCTAGAAGCTCTAGAAACAGGATAAAGACGTGTGCACATTAAACATGCAAATAGTAGCCTATGTCTTTATTTTAATAGAACTTTGATTCGACAATACAGTATCTTGTCTTTTCATTTAACATGAAAAACTACCACAATTATTACTTCCACAACTACTCAACACATGCAAATAGCAATGCATACAAATTAATTCTATTAGAGTACGTTTCAATGGTATAATTCAATGTCACTATTCAATAAAATTATAAATAGAGTGTGCATATAATATTTTCTATCTTTCTTCATTTTTATGAAACATGCCACTGATTGTGGAAGCACATAAAACATTACTGGTATTACAATCAAGTCTCAGCACAGATAATGAGAGATAATAAATTAATAAAAATTCCGTTTTCATCATAAATATCATGAAACATTATATTCTTAAACCTTGGAAATTGAATGACCAATTCAACAAGTTGTGTGGTCATTGTCAGTAATTGAGTTCAACTATTGTAATTCACGATATAAAATGAAATTGATAAATTGACATAATCAAATAGATTAAGTTTCATTAGTTCAGTTCATCAAATATGAGACTTAAAACTTCATCCTCTGTTCAACTTAGAAATGGAAAACGTTTATGTAAGTGTTTGAGTGCTTATGTAAAGTTTATGTTTAAGTTTAATGATGCTTTTTGGTACTACAGTAGTAACCATTTATTGATAGAAATAATATCAAATAGCACAACTATGGCTTTAATTTCAGGGAAGATATAATTTTTTTAATGAATTGATTCCTACAATCATTCATGTACGCATTTTTATATTCTCAATAAATTAAGATACACTTAACCTGAAACTCGTCTTCATCAAACATGAGTTCTAGCTAGGGACGAGATTATTTTTACATGACATGATTTCTACATTGTTTCATGTACACATTTCTATATTTTCAATGAATGAAGATTGAAACTGAAACCGAGATTGAAACTGAGATTGAATTGAGACCTGAAACTTGTCTCATCAATCTATACAGGAGTTCTAACTTGAAAAATCTTCCAGCACAGGTGGTATGAAAGTGGTAATGGAGCATTGAAAATTTAATTGTTCTGATAATGTCGACTAAAACCGGAATGGAAAGTAATCGAGGAGTGAAGAGACTCGTGAGACAACAAAAAACTTTGATAAAGAAAGACATGTTGAATGTCAGAGCAATATAAGAAAGTGAGAAATACAGATGAATGTTGATTCACCTGCGAGGAAAGGTCATACTACAAATCAATCGTTACATGAAGCTGTAATTTTGGATAGATCGGAAGACATCAACAATATATTTTCTACCTAGATTATAGTTTAAAAGTTGATATTAAATTTCTTCTATTATTATATAACTTACTTCATAAAAGATAAACTTTGACTTTAGAAAGGTCTTGTTCACCTGAGCAATTCATTCTCACAATAGGAGAAATTGATTGAACCTAAGAAATGAATATTGTCGCTACAAATCTAGACATGAGAGTTTTAGAACAATTAAATATTACAATCAATTACCATTACATGTTAGAAATTTATCTGAAAGAGATTTCAAATTGAAAATTAAGTATTTCCTGATAAGGAACTTTTTTCACAATAATAATGGATATTTTAGCTTTAATATTAATGACTTCCAAGATATGATTATGTCAAATCAAATAAAAATCTCGTTTATTCCACAATCAATATACAGTACATGAAATAATATTTTATCACCTAATAATACAATCTTATAGATAATTAAAGTACTAGACTAAATTTTTGTTTCTGATGATTGCAATATTATGAATAATACAGTACTAGATTAAACTTTTATTTACAATTCTGTAATAGAATGAGCCTACATGGGCACTATGGCCTGTGCGTAGTCTCGATGTGATTTTATTTGTACATTTTGATAACCTATGTGATTTTTATGACTAATAAATGTAAACAATTATGTCGTTGGCAATAAATGGATTTTGATTTGATTTTAATCTTATTATTCACTCTTGAATTCTAACAACGAAGTTTTACGAAGATATTGTAATAATCTGAAATATTGCTATTGTAAAAATATGGAATAATCTAGACTTTTGAGATGAAAAATTTTACAAAGCCATAACCCTCAGAATCTTCTATCAGACTGGAACAATATGAATAAACCAGGATCATGAAGTGGAACGTAAACGGTTGCTAGCTTCTCAAGGATAGAATAGCACGAGCTCATGGCTATTCTTCTCGGCACAAGCTATATAAGGTGTGCTTTACATAACCTGTAGTTTATGTTCTATTCTTGGTGATAGATAGTAAAAAAACACATGAAAATGAATGCACTCACACACATCAGTAGCCGGCCGTCACAGCTTTCTTTATTCTTTCAACTCAGAGAAAGGACCAGGAAACACGTCTCACCTGGCAAAAAGAACGGAAATGGAATAAATATCGGATAGAATAATGCATGCTGCATTTCCAAGATATTATGTATGAGGTAGGAATACTATAATCATGAAATTGTCAGGAAAGTGATTCAAATTGAGGAAATAATGTCATACAAAGCAATATTTTGATGTTACCCAACAACAAAAAATCAGAAATCATAAATTTTTATTGGCATGATTAGAAACGAAATACCTCATAAAAAAAGACTGCATCAATCTTATCAGTCGGTGGATACCTACTAGAATACTGTAAGTTATATCAATTGGATTCAATTATCATTTTATATTCAATATATTCTCCAATCTCCCTCCATTCTACCAACAAGGTTGGAATGATTATTTTTTGCAATTAGTAAAATTACTTACTAATGGAGTAAATACTACCTTTGAGTATGGATATAGTTATATCCATAGTCAATGATACTACATAGCCTTATATTTGTATATGAATACAAAGTACAGTACAAACTTTCATGGAGTTGAAAGTTTAAATATTAAAAATGAATCCTGAAGATACATGGATTTTCTTAGGTTAAAAGTTTGAAATGATAAAATGAATCCTGAAGTTACATGCATTTCATGGAGTTAGGAGTTCAAACTATTTGAAATAAGATGAAAAAAATAATTTTCCCACCAGCCAGAACGCAGTGGGAAAACGAAATAAAACGTAATTTTATAAATTCGAAACAGCAACCATTTATTGAGAGAATCATAGAGAAAAGAAATCCTCTACAATGGGAACTCAACAAAAGTAAGCATATTATTGAACATGAAAGAATTTTGGAGTACATTGTGTTTTTATTTATTTTTCAGTGCAATGTAAAATGGTAGAGGAGAAGTTTAGGGCAATGAGCCTCTTACCAGCCTCTTGCACTAACCCAAATGTATTTTTGAATAAATGATGATTGATTGATTGATCATTTCCAGGGAATTTATTAAATTTTTAGAATATCTTCATGATTTTCAATGGAATAATTTAAATTGAAACATACGAAAAGGGTCATGTAAGCTAGAAGAAAGTACAAAAAACGAAGAGTGTACCTAATTGCTGAGCCCCACTTGACCTGATAAATAATAAGTTACCGATAGATTTAAATAAACGTGAAGCTGCTTCTCCCAACCTGACTGCTGAAAGAACTGGCCAATCAACAACAAGCAAATTAATTCACATAAAGACTGGTCACGGCGGCGACCACATAATACAAATTGTACTTGTACTGTACATAATACAGAGTGTATTTGTATTATGTGGTCGCCGGGTCACGGTTCACAAGCGAGTTGAGATTGCAGGTCGCAGTTAAAATGGCGAAAAAAGCGAATCCACTGTCACGGTTTGTTGCTTCCTCAGTCCCAGAAACATCAAAAGTAGTCTGCGGTGTGGTTTTTTAGGCAAACTACAAACTATTAAACTAGTCAAACTGCACTGGAAGGTAGATAATTCATCAATCATTGAAAAAATCATCCTACTTGTGTCTCATTGTGAGAGATTCAGACAAAGATTGACGATCACCGATATTCAAACAATTTCATGCACTGGATACAGGGTAGCCTACTATAGTCTGTCCAAGTAGAGAAAACATTCTGGCAAGATGGCGGAGCTCCAGCTCGGTCAATACTGGTTCAAAAATTATAAATTTGGTCTCAAATCGTAGAAAACATTCTAATCTATGATTTGAGATCAAATTTATAAATTTTGAACCAGTACTGACCGAGCTGCAGTAATATTCCCATCTCGCCAGAATATCTTCTTTGGTCGACCAGACTTTACAAACTAGGCCTATTCAGTGTGAAGTCGAACTCAACTGGAAGGCAGATAATTTATCGATCTTAAAGAAGGCTATCATGAGCACTGAAGAAACCATTCTACTTACGTCTCATTGTGAGGAATTCAGGCAAGAATTGATGATTACTGATATTCTTACAATTTCATGCACTGGTTACAGGGTAGGCTACGATCAACTGCTAAATAATCTATCTACATATTATGGATAGATCGACTAGAAACGTATTTATGGATACAATTTATCAGTCAGACGCTTTACTACATCCACACCGCTGTCAGTTCTGTCAGTCAAAAACTGTGAGTGAATGGGGAAACCAGCAGATCAAAACAGCTGTAAACCTACATTCAGATCAATGATATTTGAAATGTGTTAGCTGATTATTTAGTGGACCGTGAACGATCGAACTGACGGTGGATGTAGATCCTAAATGGATAAAGTTATATTTAAGAAATAATTTCACTTCAAGTAACTATTTTACCAAGGTAAAGAAGCTCTTTACTTTCTGAACATGTTTGATGAAGTAAAATTCGATCATATTAAAAAAAGAAAGTCATTATCATCCAACATGCTGGCGTTGCAACCCAAAGGTCCCGGGTTCAAACCCAGGTCAGACCAGAAATTTTTCTCAGGTCATTTCCACGTGTTTCGGATGAACACGTTCGTTAAGTCATGTCAGAGGCCCTGAAATTGATCAGGAGCGACCTGAAAACTCTGATACCAGACCTGAGCCAGCCAGGTTACACGAATATTATTATTATTATTATCCAAAAAAGGTTTTCAATTTCAATTATTCAAGAATACAGTACTCTTTTACAAAAACCAGGAATTTAATCAGCCATGACAACAGAAAATGTGATAGGCTTAATAAATTTAAAAATGTACTTTTCAGGGTGTAAGAATATAAGAGAATAAGGGTAATTCTGGGGATTATCCTTATTAAACATAATATTAAATCAGCCGTCGAGAAACAATACAATTAGACAGGATATACAAGCTAATCTAAAATACTTGGAAATCAAGTCGCAATTGTAAAGAAAGAATAAAGAATAATCCACTACTATGATCAATTATAATCCAAAGTTTCCCACAGTACACAATAGATCGTTATCACTTCGCAAAACGAGATTCAGCAAAGTGGAAAAAAGTAGAAAACCTGAGAAATTACTCAAGATGATAGTGAACTTCACATCACAGGCCGTTAATCAACAACTCAATTGAACCAAAGTCTCACATAGTTTCATTGAGTAGGTTTATAGTAGCTACTATACAGAGGATAGCAACTAGGTCAATAGTACTTATTAAAAAAGTAGTTTTTCATTGAAGAATAGGACATTGTTGCCATTCATCCTTCAGAAGATGACTGACAATTTCACCAAGTAAAGGTGAAAACAAATTGTAGAAAGTTGATAGGCTCATACACATGTACTCATAATTTTGAGATAGCAATGTTTCATGAAAAATGTTATTAGGCAGACGATTAACTTATTTCACACAAACATAATGAAAGTGAAAACAATTATGAATAGATATTGGAGAAATTCTTCAAGTATTTTAAGATTCCCATACTTTGTTTTCAATAACTTCGAAATTATCAGAAATCCAGCGATAAGATTTTGATTCACTCATAATATTTCCAATTTTTATCAAAGATGGTGGGACAATAAGATTTTAGGGTCCTTTCACACCAGTGCAAGCCAGGCCCAGATTGGACGGTTAACAAGTTTTTATTTATGAATCATATATAGTCTGGTGGAGCAAAGAAGACATTCTGGGAAAATAAATCCAGCTCGGTCAATATTGATACAAATTCCTGTGCAGTAGAAAATGGGATGAACAATTACACAACAACAATAAATTATTCTTACGAGTGTTTGTGAATAGCCCAAATTGGTAACTCAACAATGGTCAGACTCACTGTTAATTAGTTCAGATTGCGAAGAAAGTGTTTCCTAACTGGAAAAGGAAAACATGAAATCTTGGCTCTAGGTATAATTTAGTATCATGAATTGGTATTGCACTGCTCTGTTCTGCTAGCTATATAGTATAGTATAGTTTGGTATAGTATAGCCCTCTGACACAAAATGACATTCTTGCAAGATGAGAAAATGACTCCAGCTCGGTCAATATTGGTTTAAAGATTATAAATTTGGTCTCAAATTGTAGGAAAAATTCTGATCTACAATTCTAAACTAAAGTTACAATTTTGAACTAATATTGACTGGGCAGGAGTAATTTTTCCATCTTGCCAGAATATATTCTTTGCTCGACCAGACTATACATGCGATCAGATGATTTAGTGTATAAATAAAAATATAAATATGTTTATTGAGATCTATCAATCGTCACCGGCTCCGCAAAGGTGTGAAAGAAGATTATAGAGTAGGTATAATCTATTATACATCATTATAAGGTGGGTATTAAAAAAATTAAATTATATCAAACACAGAAGTATTGTAACTCACATAAGAATACAAAATCAGCCAACCGCTGAGATGAAATGCTTGGCGTGACTGGAATAACTTTCACGTGTAGTTTTTGCATAACATTAAAAATACTCAGATCACGCTCAACGCATGATAGTGATAGTTACCTCAGAGAAAAAATTCTTCTCTGGGTACAGTCTTTCCAAGCAAAGAAGACCCTCTAGCAAGATGGTAGAATGACTCAAGCTCGGTCAATATTGGTTCAAAAATTATCAATTTGATCTCAAATTGTAGGAAACAATTTGATCTACTATTGAGACCACATTTATAATTTTTGAACGAATATTGACCAAGCTGGAGTCATTTTCCCATCTTGCCAGAGGGTCTTCTTTGCTTGGACAGACTATAGTTACCAAACACTCTTATCCATATCCCATTCAGCATCCAAACCTCACTAGTCATTAATGAACACTTGAAGAATGGATGACTTGAACAATAAATTCAAGCTGAGTAATCCTAATCAACAAAAGAAAGTGAAGGGAGCTTTAAAACAGTGTGAAAATATCCAATGAAGAGATTCAAGATGCAGGCGAAACAAAATATTATGGGAATTTTCAACTTATTCGAATGGAAGCTATCTGCAAGCTAATGATCATTTGGCAGTCATGCGTGGTGTGAATAGAAATGGGTGGAATTTGGGACGTGTGAAAATTGAAACAATGAATTAAAAGCATTGGCATATGATCTCACAGAAGTATTTTGTAACGAAAACAATTCACAGATTCCCAATCTCATTGCTTAGAGACGATTTAAATTAGCGAATTAACCTACCACTGGAATGAAGGACTCTCACAATTTTTCTGAATTGATTGATTCTTTGGGGAGGGATTGAGAAAAAACTTCCAATGCAGCCTTGAATTCCCTTATTTTTTTATAATATTTACCCACTGGAATACATGTATTATTAACATGCCACAAGATTGTATAATTTGTTAATAAAATTATTAAAATGAAAGTAGTTCTATATTGTAATAGTAGTTAATACTACAGTAGTATAATGCTAATTAGTAGTAGTATAATGCTAATTAGTGGTAGTATAATATATAGTAGTTGTATAATGAAGGAGTTCTATAGTTCTATAATGATTAATGATTAGTTCTATTAACCATTATTTTCAAAGTTCTATTATATAATGATTACATTACAGTATTAAAATTGATCCATGGGTTTTTAGAGATTGAGATAAGTTGAACGTTGAATCATCAGTTATTGGAAATCATTACAGGATCTACTAAAATAATAAAAATTGACGAAACAAAGGTTACAGACTGGTATTTATCAATCAATGTATCATTAAACTTGAAAAGATATCACGCAGGTAATATGAAGCTGGGTGAGTGCAAGTGCAAGATGCAAGCATTTCAATTACCTTTCAAAAAGATACACAAGGTAGTACATGTATATCGAATGAAAAAAATCTAAAAAATAATTATGATTCAATGATTCTAGTATTTCCCTAACATGAATTTGAACCGTGGATACACAAAATAAAAACAGAATATTATATCTTGTCATTACTAAAAATACAGATAATTACTTCTTAAACTCGAACCAACATGCCAAGTACCTCATAAAACAGTTCAATGCATTGCTTTAAATGCTCACAAGCCCAACCAAGTGGACTAGCTACAGTCTGGCCGAGCAAAGAAGACATTCTGACAAGATAGGAAATGACTCCAGCTCGGTCAATATTGGTTCAAAATTATTAATTTGCTCTCAAATTGTAGAGTAGAATATTTTCTACAATTTGAGACTAAATTTATAATTTTAAAACCAATATTGACTGAGCTGGAGTCATTTTCCATCTTGTCAGAATGTCTTCTTTGCTCGACCAGACCATAATAATGTAGCTCAATGACGCAATTGTCGTTTCAATTCAGCTTATTGTCGACTATTGAAGTGCAATAGAGAAAAAAGAGAGAATGAGAGAGAAGGAGTGAGAGGGACAGAGAGAAAGAGAGAGGGAGAGAGTAAGAGAGAGAGAGAGTGACTGGATTGGTGGTATAGCCTGGCAACCTAATAAATTTCACTTGTCCGAAATAAGGCTGCGGGGTGTACTTTCACTAAGCTCCCTCATACCTGAAGGTTCTGTAACAATCAACTTCATTTTTATTTCCGTCACAAAATATTTATGAAACTTGAATTCATATGAAAAAGGATAACATTTTAGTAAAGAATTCATTCGGCTAGTGGCACGACTGCTAATATTGGATTCAAATGCGATTGAATGATGAAATTTTAAAATGAGTAGTTTTAATTATACAATCGGCCCTATACAATAGTGTTAAGTGTAATAGAAGTGTAATCAAAGAAATCAAAGACAAACAAAACAATATTTTTGAGTAACAATAATATATTAGTACTGTGTTTGGTATAATGAGATTCAGTGAAAGTTTTCAATGTAGTTAAAATCAAATTGAATGAAAAGACAATTTACAGTATTATCAAACCACGGATTTATTAGAAAATCGAGATACTGGTTTCGGTTGCCACGCCATTATCAATCTCTGGTAAACAGTGAGGGTTTATAAGTTTAAAAGAGATTGATAATAGTGTAGCAACCGAAACCGGTATCTCGATTTTCTAATAAATATGTGGTTCAACAATGTCTTGTCTTTTCATTCAATATGGATAACTACCACATCATCAACTTCACAACTACTGAACTCAACAAGTAGTTATAATCACTTAATAATCTATTATATAAGGCCAAGATTTGAGCATTGCGAATTTGTGAACAACAACTTTTAACTAAGTGATAATTTCAGCTCTAGGCAGGAATGGATCAATCAAAAATATAGATGGGAGATACACATTCTGTACAATTATTAAATGAAAAGAAAAAATGTATAAATAATGTTTTTCATTTTGTTAATGTGGGTTGTGCCTTGCAACTGAATTTCAATCTCAAACGAAATAAATTCTATGACAACACAAAGAGACCGGATTGGAATACAATAATATCAGAGAAAATAAATTTCTATAAATACAAGTAAGTAATCTATATCTATAAAGCACTGACTGACTGATTCATTCATTCATTCATTCACCACCAGAACTAAAAATCCACTGAACCGAATGCGTTCAAATTTGGCGGGCATGTTCAGTTGGACGTTTAGACGACGCGCGCTAAGAACGGATTTTAGGAACTTTTCAAGGATACGCCAAATATTTAAGTTTTTCTATAGTTTTTCGGCGTTTTCTCATTTTTTTCGAGAACCAATCGGTAGAAAATGTTAATATTTGGTAGGTAGGTTCAGATAAGGTCTAGAAATGTTGTGTTAACATATTTTTGAATTCCGTTCAAGATTACGCCAGTAATCAGGTTTTTCAAAATTGTAGATGTATTGCGGGTTGCATATCTTCCGCCTTGATACTACCAATCCTTACTGTAAATTCAATGGTTCAGCGAGATTATAGATAAACTAATTTGGAAGATATTGAATCAAGTTTCAAACTATGTCCGATATAGTTCCCGAGGTTACGCTCAATATCAGCGTTTTACTATTTTTCGGAATTTTCAGAGTTTTTCTTAGATTTTTCGAGAATAAATTGGTAGAAAATGTTGAAATTTGGGGAACTGGTCCAGATATGCTGTGTTCAATAAGTTTTGAATCCCTTCTGAACGGAATTTGCAGGCGAGCGAAGCGAGCCTGTTTGTCTCAGTTTACACTGACAGAGGTTATGCAGGCGAGCGAAGCGAGCCTGTTTGACTTACTGACACTACTGATACTGTCGGGGTCCAGGGGCGGAGCCTAGCTAGAGAGAAGGCGAGCGAAGCGAGCATGCCGCTAGTATAAAGAGATAAGAAGAAAACTTTCCACATGAAACAATACTAATTCCGTTGGACCGGTTTTCCACATGATGATGCTATCATACAATGATGTTCATACTGAGCACAAAAAACATGGAATTGTAATCAAAGAAAAAAATAAAGTATAGTTGGCCTACTGTTGGATGGAGCTATCGAGGCCAGTAAGACAAGTTCCTGAACCAAGGAATGTCGTTTGCCCAGCCGAATGACTAAGTGCAACAAGGGTTCTTAACCTCTAATGTTCAGATCAAAAGGTTGCAGTTGCAGAAACAACTTATTAAAAGTTATGAGCAGCAATAAAAATGACCATTGAAATGCTAAAATAGGTACGAAGACCACAAAACCTTTACATAAGCCATTTCATATGACCATTGAAATGCTAACATGGAAAAAATACTCAAGTCTATGACTCAAGTATAAGTGCCAAAAGTTAAACTTTGAAATGTCATGAGGATTTTGAAAGATGTTACGCGATTGAGATAATTAAATTGAGTGGGAATTTGGTTGACTTAAAAATTATAAATATTTAAAGATATTAAAAAAAGAAATTGAAGTAAATTTAAATAAGCTTTATGAATTGAGATATAGCCTACAGTTTCAATTTCCATTAAAGTAACTTACATTAACAATTTGTACAGATTATTGCTTCAAAAAATTGTGATGAAGAAGTCCATCTTTTTACCTAGAACAATAAAGTCCTTCGACCATTTGAACGTCAATTTTTCATTAATGCATGAAATTGAGAATTTTTCGTCGACCTCACGGAATAGTAGGCTGATGGAAATCATATAAAAATTGAATTTGAAACTACCGTATACTAAACAATTGAGAATTGATTATGTTCATCCATCAACAGTTACCGGTACCTACGCAATCAAGGTAAATAATCAAATTTGGGATCATTTACTTCAGGAGTTCGTCAATAAAAATCATTTCTAGACCATATAATTTACGTGTTTTTAAAAATGCCAATTTTTCAAATACTGTACATATTTAATTGGGATGATAATTGTTGAATTTTTAAAAAATGGGTAATTGCATGTACAGAAAAATAGAAGTGGCCCGATATTGATGGGAGCTCATGGGTACTTGCCCGCTATCGATATCAGTATTATATCGTACTTACAACCAGTATATAGTGAAGTCATGCAGATTTCATAGAAGTCAAAGAAGTGTGGAATACACACAAATTTTATGCCTGTTGAGACAATACTCAGGTTAGGAGCAGTATCGTTGACTTTGATTCTTACCTGTAAATAAAAAAGAAAATTATTATTTTTAGTCAGAAAATTATAACAATGTAATCTTTAACCTGAATTATTTGTCGATAATAAATAGTAGAATCAATAGTAAAGAGCACTGAAATTCAATAAATCTTCAATGAAAATGACTAAAAATGGATAGGCCTACAAGAATTTAGAGTTTACTGTACAATACAAACGTCTGAATGAACTGTCAAGTTGGTTAAACTCAATTTCAGAGTACAGATTTAGAATACAGTGGTTAAATTTCTATTTTATTCTATGAAGATACTTCAATAGATACTTCAATCGGTGTCACGCACAGGTTTTTGCAAACCCATGTGACACCAAATCCAATTTTATTGTAATTTTTGTTCTATGTAATTTTGCAAAAAAAATTATGATTTCTGAGATGAGGAAAACTAGCAAAATAGTTCAAGCTTGGATTTTTTTATAAGTCTTCATTTTTCAACGCACCTCTAAAAGAATTATTAACAATTTTAATTCAGATAATTCTGGATAAACCAACACATAGAAAATCTTCATCCTTCAAATAGACTTATATTGCATCATTAATCATTGATATTTAAATCCATTAATACTGTACTTTCAACTTCATATATAGTAAATCAATACCAAAAGTTTCCAGCATAAAATTCACATAATTTGAATTTCCTCCATAATAAAAATTTATTGTACATGCAGTATTTATTATCTACAAATCATTATAGTTAAGGTGCCTAACAATTTACACAATTATAATTGTCTCAGAATTTGGACAAGAGACGTTTTGGACTTGACTGTCTGTGCTTTCATCCCATAAGTATACTGATTCTTTCAATTAAATTGATACATAAATGAATTAATGATTGATAAAAGAGTACTATGCTCCTCATATTACCCTCTATTACATCCATTAGCACGAAATGTATATCAATTTTCAACTGCCTGAAGGCCCATTTTAGGGGAAAGTAATACAGTAGTATTAATATAGTAGGTTTCCAACATCCTTCAGAATTAAAATATGCAACATATCCATCAATTACCAACTGGTAAACAATAGAGCAACAAATGGACAAACAATAGTGAAAACCTCCTATCAAGAGTGTTGTAACATCGCCAATCAAAACATAAATACAACATGAGGCAAGGCAAATAGATATGAATGATAGTTCTACTAGATTAAATCACAACGGTATAGTCTGTTCAAGCAGAAAAGACATTCTGGCAAGATGATAAGATGACTCCATCTCGGTCAATACTGATTGAAATTTTTTAAAGTTGGTTTCAAATTGTAGATCAGGATGTTTCCTACATTTTGAGACAAAATACATAATTTTTGAACCAATATTGATCGAGCTGGAGTCATTTCTCCATCTTGCCAGAGTGTCTTCTTTGTTTGGAAAGAGTTTGGTAGATTTTAAAAATGCAGTTTCACGCGTCATGCTAGGGCAAGCGTGAATCATAAGGACCGGGTACAGTCTGTCCAAGCAGAGAAGACATTCTGGCAAGATGGGAATATGACTCCAGCTCGGTCAATATTTGTTCAAAAATTATAAATTTTGACTCAAATTGTAGATCAGAATGTTTCCTACTATTTGATACCAAATTGATAATCTTTGAACCAATATTGACCGAGCTGAAGTCAATTTCCCATCTTGCCAGAATGTCTTCTCTGCTTGCACAGACTATACTAGCAGAGCAGGGCAATACCGAATCATAATACTGAATTATACATTGAGCTAAGATTTCATGTTTCCTTTTCTAGTTAGGAAACACTTTCTTCGCAATCTGGACTAATTAACAGTGAGCCTGACCATTGTTGAGTTACCAATGTTGGCTATCCACAAACACTCGTAAGAATAATATATTGTTGTTATGTAATTGTGTATCCTATTTTATACTGCACATGGAAATCAACAGTTTACGCAAGATTGTTTTGGTGAGTAAATTGCATTTGATTGCATAGGAAATTGATCAATTTTAAACATTGAATGATTGAATTGTCTTTAATACGTTAGTGACGTTGTTTTTGGAGACAAAATACAAGTGATTCATGGTTATTTAAAAAATCAAACCAAATTAATCAAGAGTTCACTACATGTTAGTAGTTACACAAATTTTGTTCACTACAATTGTTTATATACAGTTACAGTACAGTAGAACGTCTATTAACTAATTGGGACCGGGATAAATTCGGATAAGCAAAAATTCTGATAATTGGATATGGAATTTATTAAAGAAAAACAATGTGTTAAACTTGGAATAAACTGTATGACATTTGAAAAGTACAGTGTAGTGATGTTAATAAATTAATATGGATTATGGAAAGCAAAACAAATACTGTACTGTACTCAACTATAGTACAGTAAGTACAATAATTCAATAAGTACAACACATCACCTCGCCGCGCTACGATCACGTCGAAAACGCTGGTTTTTAATCTACTACGCCCAAGACCGATTCGGATAATTGGCAATTCGGTTAATCGGCGTTCTACTGTACCTTACTTCCCTAAAAAAATTCGACAATTACAAAAATCTTGAATTTCAGTGCTTGAACATACCTTTAGGAACCTTATCAGACTGAGACAGATTATTTATCAGACCAGCGCTTTATCGCATTCGGCTATAGCCACTGCCAAATAGCAGTATAGATTATGAATGATCTCAATCGTTATTATATCAATCGTTACAATGGCAATTACATTGCACATTACAATTACATGTTACTCTAGCTGTAACATGTTACATGTGTTATCTGTGAGTTCGCGTAAGCTAGCAAGACACACTGTTACACATTGTTACACACTGTTGCATGGTCACTTTCATGATTGAGAGAGCATCAAACCTATGAAATAACAATACAACATCTTAAACTTTGCTGTGAAAGCAAAACTTTTATTGTATAAGATTCGATTATGTAAATGCAGTTCAACTTTACAACAGGATATTGGCGAATTGACACGATACAAGACATAAATGCCATCAATAGAGAGCAGATCAGATAAGACATAAATCAGTGGACTAAGAAATCGACGAACAAATTCAGTTTCACTATACCGGCCGGCTTCAGCCCATTGTATTACAGCATAGTAGGCTACTTATCAATGGCATCTTTGAATTTTACAGTTGGCGGTACATAGTGAAAGTAAGCGCGCTATCTCCTTCTTTTGCAAACTTTAATATTATTCTTCGACCATGATAATCTGCAGCCAATATAATATACAGTATACATATAGGTATAGTTTCCTGTCTCCGGACTACATGACTGTATAGTCTGGTCGAGCAAAGAAGACATTCTAGCAAGATGGGAGAATGACTCCAGCTCGGACAATATTCGTTCAAAAAATATAAATTTGGTAGAAAATTGTAGAAAAAACCTGCCCTACAATTTGGAAACCAAATTTATAATTTTTGAACTAATATTGACCGAGCTGGAGTAATTTTCCCATCTTGCCAGAATGTCTTTTTTGCTCGACCAGACTATACTTAACACTTATTCAGTACAGCTGCAATGTCTGAGTGTCCATTGTTGCGTAAAACGAGAGAAGAGGCCCAGAGTTTGCAGCACTACTTGAGGTATATAAAAGACTCCCGGGGGCGTATCTGCAATAAGGTTGAGTAGCCAACAATGAACGCATCAGAAACAAAGGCTAGGGAATCAATGCAATCATCTCGAGAGGACCAGACTATAGGACCAGCAGCTTGTAACGATACTGAATTTGCAAGAGGTGACTCTCTTGACCCCGTCAGTAGCTCTGAGGGGGGCACAATTGGAGAGTGTATGTTTCATGCATCAATGTAATTCACGGCAAATAAATGTTTCACACTTTCATTCTTTTTCAATATGAATTTGCATGGGTAACATTGCATAATTTGCATAACACTTATCGTTATCATAGGTAACATCATAATGATAAGTTTAAATCCATATATTTTCTCCATTTTCCATGCTAAAATCTACCATCTACCAGCTACAATCTACAAGGGATATTTTCTTCATTCTTCATGCCAGATATGTAAATCTCTACTTTTATATTTTCTCTACTTTTCACACTACAATCTACAAAAGAGGGATATTTTCTCTATTCTTTATGCTACAATCTACTAAACCGAGAATTTTTCAACTATAAGTTCAGAATTCAACAATTAGTACATTTGCATCCAATCTACTATCAATAGTTAGCAGATTTGCTTTTTCATGTTCTAAAACATCAGCATTCTTTAAGATATACACACATAATACATCAGATGTTGAAATTGTCGGATTGACTGGTAAATATGACTTGGAATAACTTTTATTTATAGCAATTTTTTCCCCACATCACCATCACATAGATACGGCCACTTCGTCTTCCGGAGGAGACGATAAGCCATCGGTCCCGATTGCCTGAAAAGTATTTGTAATTTTTACATCATCCCGCTCATTACCCACAAACACGCCTAAGAGCTCATTCGAGCATCGCCCTCAGAAGAAACCTTTGACTTGGATAAGTATTTGGTTATGGAGTACCTATTCAAATTTTAGTGTTTTAAAACATCTTTTGAAAAACTAAAACCAAATAAGTATACAGGGCCTAATCAACCAATTACACTACCAAAATACAATAATTCAAACGCAATCGCTAGTTGTAGTCTGTCCAAGCAAAGAAGACATTCTGGGAAGATAGAAAAATGACTCTAGCACAGTCAATATTGGTTCAAACATTATAAATTTGGTCTCAAATTTTTGGAAATATTCCGATCTACAATTTGAGACCAAATTTATCATTTTGAACCGAAATTGACCGAGCTAGAGTCATTTTTCCATCTTGCTAGAATGTCTTCTTTGCTCGACCAGACTATAGTTGTAGCTGTATGATAACAGGCATTACCGCAATCAGAGAAGAGTTTCCTCATGACAAACCACTACTTCCTTCTCATGTCTCATCACTACAATCAACTATCGACCTCCTCGTGTTTCCTCTGGCCTTTTCCATGTTAACAATTACGCACAGCACAGGTGATTACGTTAATTCAAGCCAGTAAATTTCTGACAAAATTGGGAGAATGACCTTTAAAATGAGGAATACCGTACAATGCGATTTCAAAGAATCCTACAATAGATAAAGAAATAATATTATACTATGTGAAGATTATATTGTACGAGTATTTTGGTGATTTTGGAGGAGGCAATTTAGAGAAAGAATTTCACAGGCGCCATCAATTTATACACCATTCACTAAAGATGACTTGACCGTAGAAACAATTGTACAGTATGATTTTTATTTAAAATAAATAATCATGTTTGACGAGTTTGACAACGTTAGTGTGTTTTCTAATTTGTATAAATATCACATCATCGCACCTGACACTGTGTCTTCAATATAAGATGACCATTATATAAATATGGAGATTTTGATGAAGAGACAAATCGAAAAAAGAGTTCCACATGCGCCTTCGATAAGTAATATTACTACTACACCATTGTAAAAGTATGAAAGATCATTTGTATGTGTACAGTATATAGGATGACCGGAGAACACTTATTATGAAATATAATAACTTAGTCTGGTCGAGCAGAGAAGACATTCTGGAAAGATGGGGAAGTGACTCCAGCTCGGCCAATATTTCTTCAAAAACTACAAATTTGGTCTCAAATAGTAAAGAAGAATGTTTCTTGCAATTGAAAGAACAAATTTATAATTTTGTAGCCAATATTATTTATCGACCTGGTGTCATTCTCCCATCTTTCTAGAATGTATTATTTTCTCGACCAGACTATAATTATATTTCATAATAATTAATATATTCCGGTCATCCTATATACTGTAAACATACAAATGATCTTTTATACTTTTGCAGAATGGCTTCTTTGCTCGACCAGACTATACAAGGAGAGTTTGTAGGAGGTGGATGAGGAAAGAAAGAATTTCACAGTCGTCATTTCCTAGACGGAATAGTTTTGGAATGATGATTAGCGGTGGTTTCAAGAGAAGCTTTCGTCCGAACTTTCTAAATAGCAGCTGTAATTGCCTCACTCGCGGCAAACAGATGATTGCTGATTATTCGTACTGTATTGACAACCGGATAAACCACGCTGTATTTGGAATGATCGTCTGAAGTTCACCAATAGGAGACAGTGAACGTGCGAATTGTTATTCGTCAAGAGTTGCAATTTAGAATTGATTCAGGTAAATTCAATTGAATGGTTGAGTATATCTAATTAAATAATCCAATTAGGTGTTGTAGGCAATGAAAAGGAGATGTTTGTAAGGTATCGTGTTTGATGGATCAGATGCCGTGACCATGACTTCCGTAGAAAACAAATTCATCAGTTTGGGACCCACCCAAAAACTGTGAAAAAATAATCTCTTGTTATCATCAATCACATAATAATAATCTATTAATTAGGAAACATGAATTAATAATTTATGAATCATACTAAATGAATTAGTATCTGCAACAGTACAAAAAGACTAGTTGAATTGGAAAATACTGTTGTTGCTTGAGATTTTAACCATTTTAGAAAGTGGAGTAATATCTGTGATTGTCTTCTCAGAATAATAATTCCATGATCCATGATGATAAAATAAACATAATTTTATTGATTATCGCTTTTTTTATTTTATTCATTTAAGGAACAATAAGGCATCTAGAGGTTTCAAATATAATTCTTTCAATTGGGTAGATAAAGACTACCTAATTTGAAATGTCACTGCACTATTATATCCCACTTTAAAATTGAAGAACGAGGAGGTTCAACTCAATTTTGATGATTTTACACATGGTTTGAACTGCAAAAGCCCACGTTCAGTAGTGTTCATTAATAACAATCAAATATTTCCAGCTCCATCCTACATACTTTCATAAGTTCATGATCCACGCCCATTTATTCAACAATAACTGGATTATAGTTTCACCTTGACTTCTCTGCAACACTGACCTTTGCACTAAAATCCACAATATTATATTTTTCTTACAATCACCACACACTAGAATCTCATTTGGTTTCTAACCGCAAAGCATCTTGCATTCTCCAAGAGTATTTCCCATCTCATACTAGAATATTGTTTTATAGCAATGTGATGAATGTATAGCAATAGCCATTCAGTATTGAGTACTCAAACGAATAGATATATCTAATGTACCTAGTACTATCATTAGTGTATTTTGACTATTTGTGATTTGTAAATCTAGAATAGAAGGTATTTCATTCCAATAAAAGTAATAGTTATCCTGAAGTAGCTACAAGTAGGGAGTAGAGAATTGAGCTTCTCGTGCTTTTTTTCAACATATTTTTAGATTTAACATATCCATAACACAAGCATTTAAATTTAAAATGAGTAACTTGAACTACAGATATAGTAGGCTATGTATATCTCCTCCAAATAAATATACTTATTAAATCATTCTTTTATTAATTGAAACTAAATTTGAACCTCTAGGTGAACAAATTTGAACAAAAAGATGACACTCCGAGATCACAATAGGTATTGAATTGAAGGATGATTAGTGTTATAGAATTGAACGCATTGACAATACTATTCAAAATCTAGTATTTTTCTTCCAATTTTCAGGCAGGATTTTCAAACTTCTCACTTGGTTTCCAACACAATAAATCTTTCGGAGGAGACAATAAGCCGTCGGTCACGACTGCCTAAAAATTAGTCGACATCTCTCATTATCATCCCTCACAATACTCACGCAAGCCAAGGAGGCCAAATGGGCATCACCCTTAAAACATTAAAACAATTCAACTGAAAAATAGTTAAAATACAACATCATTCTATACACATCACAATATTCAAAATAGTCATAACAATAATTATACGAGTACTTCCAAAATCTATCTCTAGAGTATAGTCTGTCCAAGCAAAGAAGACCCTCTGGCAAGATGAGAAAATGACTCCAGCTCGGTCAATATTGGTTCAAAAAATATTGATTTGGTCTCAAATTGTGGATTAGAATGTTTCCTACGATTGAGACCAAAGCAATAATTTTTGAACCAATATTGACCGAGCTGGAGTCATTTTCTCATCTTGCCAGGTGGTCTTCTTTGCTTGAACGAACTAATACAACTTGAACTATACAACTAATTCTCAATTTCCCATTTAATTACATACAATCTCTTCAAGTTTCATATTTTTCTCCATCAATGAAAGTAAGGCAGAGTCAGTTCGCCATTGCCATTCGCTTGCACTGAAACTAGCCAACCAACGTCAGGAGTCGGTCGTGAACCTTGAAAACACAACCACCAATTTTCTGTCTCTCCTGCCTCTCACTCCTTGCATTTCTATAGTCTGTCCAAGCAAAGAAGACAATCTGACAAAATGGGAAAATGACTGCAGCTCGGTCAATAGTGATTCAAAAATTATACATTTGGTCTCAAATTGTAGATCAGAATGTTTCCTACAATTTGAGACCAAATTTATAATTTTTCAACAATATTGACCGAGCTGGAGTCATTTCTCCATCTTACAGGAATGTCTTCTTTGCTTGGACAGACTATACCTTGCCTTCTGCTTTGTTCAATGCTTTTCTTCTCAGTTTATAGTCTGTCCAAGCAAAGAAGACATTCTGGCAAGATGAGAAACTGAATCCAGCTCGATCAATATTGGTTCAAACATTATAAGTTTGGTCTCAAAATGTAGGAAACATTCTGTTCTACGATTTTAGATCTAAATATATGATTTTTTTACCAATATTGACCAAGCTGGAGTCATTTTCCCATCTAACCAGAATGTATTCTTTGCTTGGTCAGACTATACTGACTGCTCCTTTCATGGCAGCCCTGAACGAATCGTATTTTATTGAGGCGTGCAGCTCTTTGTTGCGTCTACACTCAACGTCCAGTTCCCATACTTTACTCTACACTCTATTTTACTCCATTACTCTTTACTCTTTTCAAACGGCCATAAAGTCTGCACACCACAGCCGTAAATCAGGTGCAATAAATTGTGGTGAATCACCTCATCTTTCTGCTTTGTGAGAAAGTTCAAAGTTTGAGAAGATTCAGTCGGTCTTTCCAGTAATTGTCTGGTGCTCGCAACATTTTGTTATGAGGTGAAGCCCACATGAGCTCTAGGCTTGTGCGTGGGTAATGATATGGATGATAGATGACGACTACTTTGAGGTAGTCGGGCAATCGTCTCCTCCAACGACCTGAGTATCTATGTGATTGCTTTACAAAAATTGTACTCAGGATTTGAACCAGGACCTGGTTATCAGACCGGCGCTTTATCACTCCTCCAACGAGCCACAATTATTTACTAGTATGAAGCTGTAATGTCATAGAATTAATTTTTCATTCCATTAAATTATTTATTTGGTGTATTATTGAAACTTTGGAGTGAACTGATATCAAAATTCTAAATTGTTTCAAATTCAAATGGATTTTTTTGTGAAAATTGTAATATTAGTTTATGATTTAACATAGCCTAACCTTGTTTTGGGCTGTGTAGTATAAATTGGTAGAGGAGCGGTTGAGGGCATGAGCCTGTTGCACTCAACAAAATGTAATTTGAATAAATGATGATTGATTGATTCATTATTCTAATAAACAAATATAATCCACTTTCATAAATACATATTGTCATATTGTAGGAAGCAGATGTTACAATGGAGTGATTATTATTACTATATTAACGAATCTCCCACTACAAGCTTGGAAGCAGCAGTTGTTTGGGAAAAGAGATGTCATCCTTTGTCCTCACATACAATTATTAGAAATATTATTTTCTTGCAAACGCTCTACTTTCCCGTCAAATCTAAGGCAATTCTATATTCCTCACAAAGAAAAAGCAAATCTAAGGAATTTTATATTCCTCAAACAAGAGAAACCGTGTCAGTTTCACAAAAGAGCTATTGTATTTTCAACACGATACCAGACTGTTCAATTTTCACAATACAGGCTTATCAAAGTAGAAGATATACATGAAATTTCAGCCATGCGATAAAAGGATTGGGCGTACTATTCTTTGGGTGAGTCTTCTTTCAATCCTTACAAGTCTTTCTGTTTTAGGGAGTGTATTTTCGTGAATGGACGTTGAATCTAGGTAAACGGCGGATAGCTAAGGAGTACAGTACAGAGTACATAACTTTCTTCTCTGTCTTTTTGTCCATTTCTTTCAAATTAATGATCTACTGTATTTTCTTTTTCTTTTTATTCTTGTCCTACTTCCTCTTCCTTCTTCTAGCTCTCCATTTTCTTTCCAACTTCATTTTTTCATGCTTTATGGTCTTCAGTCTGTTCATCTCCTTGCTTCTTCATATAAGAAAAATATCATGATCATATTCTTCATCCCTTTCTAGTTCGCTATATTCAACTTCTGTATCTTCAAGTTCATGTTCTCCTCCTTCTTCTAATTCATTCTTTTTTCATCTTCTTCTTCTAAAAAAGATGGAGAATCATCTTCTTCTCCTCCTCTTCTTTTTACCTTATCATTGTCCCACTTCTTCAGCTTTCATCTTCTGCTTCTCCATTAACATAATCTCTTCTCCTTCTACATCTTCTCGTCATTTTCCTTCTCCTTCTTCTTCGCATGGGAGGATGGATAATGCCAGTCACGCGTTTCTTCTCTATTCTTTCTTCTACTTCTCCTTCATTCTCACGCTCCATCTCTCATCTACGCCCACTGCATCTTGAATGACTGTTGGTATAGTCTGATCGAGCAAAGAAGACATTCTGGCAACACAGGAAAATAACTCCAGCTCGGTCAATATTAATTAAAAGATTATAAATTTTATCTCAAGTTGTAGAAACCATTCTGATCTACAAGACTACAATTAAAGACCAAATTCATGATTTTTTAACCAATATTGGCCGAGCTAGAGTCATTTTCCCCATCTTGCCAGAATGTCTTCTTTGCTTACCAGACAATACTCTACTCGGACTCACTGACTATTCAGGCAACTCCAATGTGGACAGGCAGGCATTCAGACTGCTGCAGCAACAGCGGATAGCGACCGTTATATCTGATGCAGCTTTCGACTCGCTCAACACGTGTAACAAAGATAATACAATGTATTTCAAGTCGGATGTTACATGAAATCTTAGACAACTACTTTACTTGGACTAACTACTCTGCTAAGTAGATTCTATTTGACCAAATAGTGTAAAACTCTACATAATAGAGTACCTATTTTATATAACTTTTGACTGGCCTAACCGCCTAACACATGTTGAGATAGGTAGTACAATGTATTCAGGGTCGGATGTTACATCAAATATTATTTGATTATTTAATAATAGTGTATTACTACATGATGAGAGTATTTTATGTAACTTGTGACTTATCGTAACACGTATAAGATGGGAAATACATTGTATATCAAGTCAGAAGTTACATCAAGTAGGCTAGAGTAGGTCTATAATAAATAACATGGAGGAGTTCATTGGCGCAAACCGCTTGACAAGGGCAGGAAAAACCGCCTTCTTCTAATACAACACGACTAGCCGTCGGCCATTTCACATTCAGGGAAATTTATGCGCTAAACCTGTCAGATTTTATACGGCAGCTATTTTTCAACCAAAACTATAGCCTAGGATAGAGCAAGCAAACGTACAATCTACTTGAAAGCAAAATACCATCTATTCTCTTTGGTAAGAATAATATTTGAGAAAGTTTTCTGTGGTATAAGATGTTTGGGAAGGAAATTCTTCTTCACTTGTTGAAAAGTCTTTCCAAGCGAAGAATGCTTATGGAAAAATGACTCCAGCTCGGTCAATATTGGTTCAAAAAATATAAATTCGATCTAAAATTGTATGAAACATTCTGATCTACAATTTGAGACCGAATTTATTATTCAACGAATATTGATCGAGCTGGTCATTTCCACCTTGCCAGAATGTCTTCTTTGATTGGAAAGACTTCAACTGAGATTTTACCATTTGACTTTCCCAGAGTTGAAAGATTTGGAGGCGTCACTCCTGCGTCCTGCACTTCCAACTCCGTTACCTTATTTGATTTGAACAAGGTCAGATTAGAGCCGAATATTTCCGGAGGCCGTTAGAAACCGGTTGCCACACATTTGCACATATGAAGAAAACTTCTAATTTCATTCGGAAAAAAGAATGATCGTGAACTTGAGAGTACGGTACATTCGGGTGAATAACAGTATGGCAGCTTTCTGATACTCAGCATTAAGCTTGAGAGATGGTAAATGTTTAGAATAACAAACAATAGCAATAAGTTAGCAAATCTTTTCAAATCTCTCAGTTTTTTCATTCAATAGGCGTATTTTGTATCATCTTTATTTCTTTTTTTTTGAAAGTTAATTGAATTATGTTTGTATAAGCTGTTCAAGGCACCTCAACTTCGTTATCATCAAGTTACTTACTAGTATTTACTTACTTACTACTCATTTATTAATACTCAGGTACTTATGTTTACTCTCAGTGCTTGCTTTGTTTTGTAATTATTAAACTAATTCTCATGTTTTCTATATTTTTGTGACAAGAGTTTTCTTTATTTTTTATTGGATAATCATTCTTGTGCTCTCATATGTATGCTAAATAAATATAAATTACTATAAAATATTCATTCAAAGAAAATTTGTCCAAATCTGTGTGTCCACGATTCAATTGTTTTTTTTTTTTGATAAAATAAAGAAGATGAAATAGTTTTTCTTTCAATTTGAAACATGACACGAGAAATAAAATACAATACGACAGAAGACGTCTCAAAAATATAAAATTCAAGACTAATCAATTCTATTGTTTCACATGTAGCATATTGAATGGTTTTGATCATCTTATTAGAGTTTCAATGTATGCTGTTTAGGGCTACTTATATTTCTAAAAAAAATTAGAATCGCAGTACCCTTAGATAGAACAAATAATCCACGGGTATTGTGATTCTAGTTTTTAAATATTGAAGGTTGTAATAGATTTGAAAGCAATTGAAACATGGATACACAGATTTGTGTAGTGGAGAGATCTTCGCAGACTCTTGCAGGCGTATGAGAATTTCCAAGCATGCATGCCAATGGCTTACTATACGGTTGTCAAGACCAATCACGTTTACGGTATAGTCTGTCCAAGCAAAGGAGACATTCTGTCAAAATGGGAAAATGATTCCAGCTCGGTCAATATTTGGTCAAAAATCATAAATTTGGTCTCAAATTGTAGGAAACATTTTGCTCTACAATTTGAGACCTAATTTATAATTTTTGAACAAATACTGACCGATCTGGAGTCATTTTCCCATCTTGCCAGAATGTCTTCTTTGTTTGGGCGACTATGGTCACGCACTGAATTCAAAAAGTGGGCATCAACACACCAACTTTCACACTAGGAGAAAAATATAATCTCAAAAGAATTTCACCGATCTTCATGGAACAAAACAAGAAAATTTGCGATTCAAACCAATCACGCGGCTATGGAATTTTATTGCGACTGGCAACAAAGATTGTAACAGCATCATGACCACAGTAAAGCAATAGCAATTACCAGAGCGCGTGAAAGCACGACAGAATGGTGATTATTTCGAAAAGCATGACATTTTGAGAACGACTGTGATGTTTGTTTGCAAAACCAGATTCAAATGGATGGGGGTAAAGATACACAATCAAGCACACCAATCAAAATTACTCTTTATTCAGAGAGTTGGTTTCATAGAAATTCCAAACGTTTAAAAAATATATATTTGATTTCAAGATAAACTTCAATTACCTTTTATTCATTTTTCAAGAAAAGTGTTTTTTTAAATCAAGTTGTCCACGAATTCATTCCAATTCAATTAGGCAGAAATCAGAAATTTTTATTTGCAAAATTACATAGAACAAAAATTACAATAAAATTGGATTTGGTGTCACATGGGTTTGCAAAAACCTGTGCGTGACACCGAGTTCTCATCATTATAGAATAAATACATTTAGACATAACTTACACTATATTACTTCTTAGAAATACCTCAATTGCTATTCATGAATAATGAGACTTAGTAACAGAAATAAAAATATTCAAGTATAATAACTACAGTTGAAGAATACAAAAATCTGCTATGTGATATTATAAAAAATGAACAGTATAGAGTTGAAATTGACAGTAACTTGTTAATTTACTGTATATTGAATCAATTAATACAAATATGCTCGAAGCGGAATGATGATGTCATTTGATACAATGCTAAATTAATTGTTATTGTAATAGCAGCTAACTTATATCTTTGTTTTGAGCAATTTATATTTATAATATTCGGTGGGATATTACGATAAATAAAATTTGCAACATACCAAGAATTTGTGTATAGAATAGATTTAACGACTCTTGAAACCTGTAGGCCTAGATTCACTGAACCTCTGGTAAGATGGTCATGTGCTACTGGGTTTATGACTAGGTCTTTATTAGAAAACAAAAAAACCAGTGTTTCCCTAATAAATAGCTGCCTTACTGATATAGGCTATAAGCTTATAATCCAATTAAGTTCAAATCAGTTTTATTTACAAATTCAGTATACAAATGATTGTATTAGAAACTCTACAGGAATGATAGTAAGTTCGTACTAGCAGTATCCAGATTGAATTCTAGCAGCACAGTTGGCAGAGATTGTACTAGATTAGTTTAATGAAATTGGGTTACTACGAGTATAGGAGGAGCTGACACAAAGGGTTCGAATATCGAAGGAAGTTCACTTGACAGAATTACCAAGCCAGAATACTAGACCTCCCAGCAACATTTACAAGCTTATATGGCTTGAGACCAGTCACTAGAGTACTAGAGCAATGAACTGTATGAAAAAATGTCCCCTCTAATCTAAAAAACCTGATCAATATCAATGAATAAAATCATAAAACATCAAGAGTGTGTAAATTTTTGATGAAGAATTTGTCAAACTGAAAATCAACACGAAAAATGTTAAGCTATGAGTGAAGAACTACTGGAAAAGAAGTCTTATTGAAGTGAAGTTGGCTATTCAACTTATTAGAGACGAATTCGTTTTCATGCCTGACAATCAAATTAATAATTAATTATTAATCATTGCATTTTAGTAGACAAAAGTTGAATTGGTGATACGCTTATTCACGAATAGAACAAGTTTTAGAAGTATATCATAGTAGACTATATCAAGTTGTTAGAAGCTTGTAATAATGTTGATACATAATGATAAAAATATAATCAGTTACCAGGTGAACATTAGTCATAGGGCTTACATAATTACATAACAACTCAATAATTTTTAAATTATTTATTTGGTATATTATTTGAACTTTAGAGTGAACATAAAAAAATTCTAAACTATAAGAAGTGGACATTTGTAATAAAGATTATTAAGTTCTATTATTCAACAAAAACTGGTTTGGACTGTGTCTTATAAATTGGTGAAGGATCAGTTTTGGGAATGAGCCTGTTGCACTCACCAAAAATTTTTTTATAAATGTAGATGGATTGATAATGAAACAAAACTCTATTAAACAATATTCAACTTTTCTAGTTATCATAAACTGAAACAATGTTATAGGTCTACTCCATAAAATAGAATAGGTACTTCCAACATAGATTTCTTGAATCAAAGAACACAACTGCACAATGCACAATAGAGAGTGGCCTGGAGAAAGCTGAAAAAATCATGATGCATTTGAAAATACAACCACGTAATAAGAGCCAAGATTTGCTTTAGTAAATAATAGGAGCCGTGAATAATAGCGGAGGCTGCGATCTGCAACCAAAGTCATCATCACTATCACCAACATCTACAACAATGGTTCATAGTAGCCTACATATTTGTTTATGAGGGTGAAGCCCACATGAGCTCATAGGCTTGTGCGTGGGTAATGAAATGGATGATAGATGACGACTACTTTTTAGGTAGTCGGGACCGACGGCTTATCGTCTCCTCCGAAAGACGGGGTGGCCGTATTTATGTGATTGTGCTGTGGTCAAAAATTGTTTCCCCGCTTGGGACTTGAACCAGGGTCCACCTGGTTATCAGACCGGCGCTTTATCACTCCTCCAACGAGCCATCCAAATGTATTTACCATGTACAAACCATGCAAATAAAATAGAAGTAGTATACATTATTTATACTCAATTGCTATGCGATCGCCGCATAGGTAGAAGCGGTAGACGAAGAATGATTGAAGTTTATGAGACAAGGAGGATTTATATGTCAATGCATGGGTAGACAGAGATAGATGGAATGAGGACAGATTATTTGGATGAGAATAGAGTGACAAAGAAATAGATGGAGCCGAAATCAGTGGGCGGCTAGAGAGCAGTAGTCACGTGTTCCAGCCCCCCTCTCAGTTCAACTACTACTCTCCAATAATTCTCCTGTACTGAAATAATAATTCTTCTGTCCTCTCAACCACACATGCTCGCGCTCATCTGTCCCTATTCGCACCAAGACTCTTTTGTAATACTGCACTGTATTTATTGGAAACTTAGTATAAGTAGTAAACTATATACTGATTTTTTTATTTCGTCTGTTACATCGTATTATCCTGTTATTTGTACTAGACATAGTAGTAAGTCTTATATTAAGACTACTTAGTATACATACTGCACTTAGTATAATACTGTACTGAAACTTAGTATAATCAGTACACTGATTTTTTACTTCATCTTTAACATCGTGTTATCCTGTCATTTGTGCTATAGTATACCGTAGACATAGTAGTTAGTCTTACTACATATACTTAGTCTATGGTGGTACATAAGGAAAAACATTAGCAGTTAATTCGATATTATTATCAAGAGCATACCAATATTTACGAGTGCCTCGTGCAGAACACTAAAGGCTATAGAGCTAAAGATCTGTGCTGAATAAGTTAAGCGAGTATAGCTGAGAGTTCTATGGACTCGTCTCTCCACCACGCTCCACGAAGTAACATGACACTTTTAGTTCATGGAGCTAGTCAGTCAGTGGTCGAGACGACTTGGTTTCAGTCAAGCATCACATCTCAGCCACAACTACCAGGCCAACAGAGCTTAGCAGGAGACACTTTGGCCTGGTCTGCCCTCAGCCGAAGATGAGTCGACCTACCAACAGCTTTTGCCTTCTAGGTCATCAACTCAACTTGGTTCAAAGTGCATACAAACAACGAAACAAGTCACTTCAAGTTACTTCATAAGGATTGCGTTTCATTGCCTGACTCATTCTGAATTATTACATTTTTTACGTTAAATTTTAAGTAAGAAATTTCTTGAATTATTAAAAAAGGAATTATAGATAAATGAGTGTGATACAAGAGTGAAGAATAATTTGAGGAAGGTGGAACAAGTGAAAGGATTCACTTCACACAGATTCTTTTCCTTATCATTTTGTACTTCAATTGAAAAACTAAAAACTATAAATTACGCTAAATTAAAAAATAATGATAAATAAATGTAGTTGAAGGAAAGATAACGAAAGATTTTTGCAAAGAAGGAAAAAATTGGAAAGGGTAACTGCATGGATTGCAATTGCAACAATTTCATAGATTGCCTAACTCAAATCTCAATCAGATTCATAAAAAAGATCAATTGATAATTAAATAACTCAACAGATCATGGATAATAGAGTGATAACAAAAGTCAATACTATATGCAAATAAACTAGACATGCAACTGCACTCGAATGGCATCCCATGTTATGATAGCCTATAATTTTAAATTGTTAAATCATTTTCAATAATGATCAGCTTCTAAGTGCTTTTACTTAGTATGCATTATACTGTATACTGATCCGCTTCTCCTATATAAAGGTTAAATACATTACAAAATATCACAGTGATGCTAGATTTCTTATCAACTTCTAGTGACACGGTTTATTAATGAGTATTTCAGGTGAAACAAAGCCATTCTGCTCATTTTTCAAGTTTTAACGGCAGAACAAAGAGTTAAATAGGTGGCGTGCTACTTACAATAGACGAGAAATTTCGCTCTGAATGAATTTGGAGTAAAATTTAGATACGATAATCCCACGCTCTACTAAGACGACAAACGAATGCGTTCACAACGGTTTACTGCAGTGAATATATTAAGATGAATTTGAATTTCTTCTTACAAATCATTTTGAGAGAAATACTTTGGTATTAAATTGGTCAATTCATAATTTAGAATTTTTCAAAGAAGAATATTGAACAATTCAATAATAATGAATAATGTAAGTTACTTCTACTTGCTTTGCAGCTCACTTAGGTAAGATTTCTTGAGTCGCGGACGCGTTTCGAACATTGATGTTCATCCTCGACTCAAAAAATCCAAGCTACAAAGCAAGCAGAAATGCATTAAATTCATAAATATTTAGTACCTACTGAAGTTACAATAAGTATGGATGACTTCAACAACAATGAAAAACGCAATCTAAGTCTTGGTACAGGGTACTGTACCAAGAATTATAACGCCTAGTCTAATAACCGCAGAGTATTGTTAGTTTTTTTAAATACCTCTCTATTTTAATTAAATTCAAGTTATCTATCATTTATTTTTCAATTAGGGCCTAAGTTTAATAGTATTTTAATTTGAACATACAGACTCGATTCAAACCATAGATTTAGGCTATTAAAAAACGAGATACCGGTTTCGATTGCTACACCATCATCAATATCTTCAATATCTGGTGTATACCCAGAGGGATTTCTTTTCTATCTGTGTATACCAGAGATTGATAATGGTGTAGCAACCGAGACCGGTATCTCAATTTTAAATAAATCTGTAGTTTGACAATATCTTGTCTATTAATTCAATATGGATAACTACTAGAATATTACCTTCACAACTACTATAGTCTCTGGCAAGATGAGAAAATGACTCCAGCTTGGTTCAAAAATTACTGATCTGGTCTTAATATTGTAGGAAACATTCTTATCTACAATTTGAGACCAAATTTATAATTTTTGTACCAATATTGACCGAACTGCAGTCATTTTCCCATAATGTCAGATTGTCTTCTTTGCTTGGACAGACTATACCTACACAACATCCAACATTAAATTTTGTATTTACATTATAAATTTTATAATATTTTTCATACCCACTCCCCTTCGTCAAGATATATTTATCATCAACTATGCAAGGTTGCAATTTGCAAAATGTGATTTCCCAAGTCAATTTTGATCAAATCACAGTTATTTTATGCGCAGCAGAAACTCTTGAGTCTGGAGCTAATATTTTAAACTTAATTCTGGACCTGAAACTTGGAAGTCTTCACCTTTGACCAGCAGTGCTGGTTTACTTCAGCATCTCCTTCTTGGAAGCAGCAGGAACCAAAATTTAAAAAATTGAAGAACTCATAAGCATCACAATATTAGTCTATCGGCTAATTTAAAAATAAGGTTATAAGTTAAGTTAAACCACGTGACTGAAGAAGCTTCAGAAAGGTCATAGATCTTCTGCTCCTTCATTGAAGACAATTTTTTGATATTAGGAAATTGCTAAGTTAATTGCAAGTTAATAGGCACCCATCTGAGATAATAACTTACCATGCTTAAAGTGAATGCAGACATCGAACTAATTCTTTAGAACTTCCCTAACTTATTTTCGAAGAAGAGAAATTATCAGTGATCATGATAACCCTGACCATGAGTTAGCTTACCTTAGAAAAAATAATCCAATGCATAGAATGTGATCTGGTATCTGTTTCCCATACAGGAGTTATCGCCCACGCACAAAACAGTATAAATTTGTCAAACTTATGTCGGCTTCATCGCACAAAGTTAGCCACGAAATTCAATAAACGACAACTTGTCGTTCCACGATGAAATAACGATCACAAATACAACGGGAGAAAATAATAATATCGCAGAATTCCTTCACATTCCTTACCCCGAGGGTGCAGCAGCAACGTAGCCTTCAAACTATGTTACACTATAGTACCGTTAACTTCCTCAAGAACTAAGTTTTGAAACTTTCCACGCCCACAAATAACTAAGGACCTAATAAAATCACCAAATTTATTTCAAACACTAGTCTACTGCTTGGTTATTATTATGAAATCGAGCTGTCAACTGTCACAATTTCACGTAAACTTTACACATCACTACGAACCCAAAAGAGGAACCACTCTCCTCAACTGCAACTTAAAACAAGAACTGAGATTAAAGTTCTAACAAGCAGAGCAGACAATTTTGTCTTAGAACTAAATACAGCACAGATTTGGAGACAGCACGAAAATGAAGAGAATATTTTCAAAGTTGTGAACTCCCGTTTGCCATGCCCAAAGATTTTTGTTAGTGGAAGTGGAATGTCATGAGAGGTGGGGATGAACTGAGGCAGTTCCGTCTAGAATGGAAATTAGCTTCACAATATTTCTACTAGGTGGCAGCACATGATGGAGTCACATGAAGGAAGCCCGGGAAAAGGATCAATTTCAAATTGAAGGAATTATGCATGATAAAATAATATAGTATAAATACAGATAACATGGAATAAAATAGAATAGCTGTTCCAGCAAATCCAAGGTGAATTCATACGTAATTCAAGGTAAAATTAAATTGTTAAACTAATCGTGTTGTGCATTCATTCATATTGCACTTTTATTTTAAACTAAATTAACAACATTCTTCTTGAATTTATTAAGAACTTATTCAGTACTCTTTTTTCAATCTGGTCCTTCTTCTCTTCAAGAAAATTAACGGTGGACACTGTCATAATGGACATTGACTTGTGTTTTAAATTATATTTTCATCAAAAATTAATTCATTAAATATTACAAACTGACTGTTTGTTGATGGCTACCTACCATATAAATTAATTTCAATAACAATCAGTCTGTAGTATTCAATTAATTTATTTTTGATGAAAATATAATTTTAAAATTATTCAAGTTAATACAATGTCCATTATGATAACACTCAGTCTTCCCCTCATTGTGCTCCTGAGCCATGTTTTTACCCCACGAAGGGTACGGTACGATACTCTATAAATGATCTCTCAACAGTATGGCCTCCTCCAAAAGTGTAAGTAGCTACTTTAACTCTCAATTTTTTTTTCTTTCCAAATACATCATACCATAGCTAAAATTCCGCAGTCATGGATTCTAGCTCGTAAAACTCAATGGAAGACTCAAAATGTTCTCTGGAGCTACTTTCTAGCATAAGATTCAAAGGATGGAGAAGTGACAAATAAGATTAAGTATATATTCTTATTTGAAAACCTGACGTCCAAAGACAGTTCATAAGATTCAAAATAAATAATTATCAAATATCTTCTCCAGTATTCAATTGCAGACTAGTGCTCTCTGTGAGATTGCAGGATATTAGATAAGGATGCTAAGAGGCACCATATTATTCAAGCAATGTCTGCACACAAGCAGACAAACAGTGTCCAGCACTTAGGAACCTTCTCCTAGTTGTGCGAAGGCGTAATTAATTTTTCGTAACCTCTGCCTTAGGTACTACACATGGGATCCCTACTCAAACTTATGGTTAAATATTATGCAAAGATAAACTAATACTACTTGAAAAATAAATAAATCAAACACCCTTTAAAACTTCATTCTCAATGTGGATAAAAATAGTAATCTATTTTTAAGTTTTAAAGTTCTTTATTCTAATACTACTTGTTATATCACATTGATTTGAGAATGGATCACCACATGAATGCATCCTACAGAGCACCCTGGGTCCAGGGTATTACAGTGGAATATAATAGTTATAGGTGGACATTATACATAATATTTGCATTTAAATATTGTCATTTTTATACTAATATTCTTTCAAGTGTTTGTTCATACTTAATTCCATTTTACGGCGAGTTATAGGTAGACACAATATTTGCATTCAAATACGGTACCGGTATTGTTATTTTTACAGTGTTTGTTTGTTCATACCTAATTCCAATTTAATGTTCTTAGTAATAAATGTAGACCTATTGAAAACTAAATTTTGTGTTTAAAATCATAGGCTACTCTGTTATTTTCAAGATTATCATCTCAGTAATTAATAAATCCAATACAGTAATAGACAGACGAATGCTATTTCGTATTGTACTTAAATATTTATTTGAATATGTTCAATAGATGGATAAAAATAGATTTAATGTTTATAACTCATACGGTACTTCAGTTTTTATTAGAAAGTGGAGGTGATTTCTGACTCTGGATCTTTTATAATGGGAAAAAAATATTAAAAATAATAATATTTAAAAAAATATTGCTAGTAGTTCTGTGAACGGTAGACCTCACGAAGTAACCCATGTTCCCTGCATAATAAAAGCACTGTCTGTATTCACGATACCTACGTTCAGATTATGCGTCGATTCCGAAAGTCGGCGCGAGGAAGTCTGGTCAGCAATGCAGTGGCCACAGTCACGCTCTATGTCGGCATCAGTTCATCACGATTCGTCAAAATTTGAGGGTGCTTGGAAAACCGGGTATCAGTCTCTATATTATTGTAATAATGTTTTCTTTCATGCGAAACGGTCCAGTGGCGTGTATAAAAAAGATTTCGGGGGGGCCAGCAGCCACGGATCTAGATCTCTTGTATGGGAGGGGGTTTCATGAAAGGGAGGGGTTCGGGAGACCACCCCGGAAATTTTTGAGTTGAGCACGAAATACAGTTTGAAGCCCTATTTCTGAGGATTTTTTGTTTTAATTTTCTGAGGTTGATACCCACAAGAGCTCTTAGGCTTGTGCGTGGGTAATGATAAGAGATGACGGATACTTTTTAGGTAGCCGGAACCGACGGATTATATTCTCCTCCAAAAAACAGAGTATCGGCTTATATTTTCCTCCAAAAGACAGAGAGATATACGCTGTATCTATGTGATTGGGTTGTGGCAAAGAATATGTAGACAAAGAATATGTATACTTTATATTCACTGGTTGTGGTCAGAGAATTGTGTACCGGTTATCAAACTCGGGTCCTGTTGGTTAGCAGACCAACGCGTTATCACTCACTCCAACGAGCCGCCTAAATTGATAATACAGCCACGAATAATGATAAAACGAGAAAACGGAATTGATAAAGAAGAGATTATTTGATAATAAAGATTTACTTGAATGAAAATTCCAATAAACCTTGAATGAAACTATTTTTCCAATAGTTGGTGATATTTTCTACAGTAGGCTTATACCTTTATTTATTGAGAATCTGAACCATAATGATATCATACTAAACTGCAACTCAACAAAATTTCAGAAAAATGATTCTATGGGGAAACATCAATGTTTTGTCATTCAATACCCATCCCTGGAAAACCATTGTCCACCTCCAGGCTCTCTTTGTTCCATGCTCACTTCTCAATGGACGTGTCTGAACTTCATTTTGTATTGTATCATTATCATTCAATCCCTTATACCTCTTGTTTCATCACTTAAGAATAGGGCCTATAAACTGAAAAAATTTAAACATTTTATAGGCTATATATCTGCTATAAGGGCCGTAATTCCTGTCTACGTCCCTGAATCTGCACAGAACATTTCTTCAATAGACATTATTTTCATCCGTATAGTTAACTGCTGTCAACTCACGTCTTCTAAAAATTTAAAACTCAACTCAAATTGAGTTAAGCTAATGCTTACAATCAGAATAAAATTACAAATTCAAGCTGTTGGTGAGGGTGAGGATTTTTTTAAATATTTTGAGTTCAAAGTAAAGTTTGACAGCTCTATTTTCTTAGGTTGAATAAACATACAAATCAAGAATTTATGCTGTTCAACTCTCAGCAATCTGCACTTTTTGGTATTTGGTCACCACTTTAGTAGAAGGACGTTTTTTGTTATTTTAGTATTGAAATAGCTTTAAAGCACTTAATTAAACAGTATTTGAAATATAATCTATTTTTCATTTCATAAGAGCAGAATTTTTTTAGTTTTTGAGCACAAAATACATTTTAGAGCACTATTTCTGGAGATTAATTAATAATGCAGATTTACTTCAGGTGAAGAAATAATCACTATATAGATATTATGCATACTATCAAGCAGCATATTAGGATGAATTACAGATTGTGGCTGTTGACGTGGTTAGGTAGTTTTTTTAACCCAAAGTGGTGTTTTAGAACTCTACTTTCAATGATTTACAAATGAAAAACAAATACAGATTCAGGCATTATGCTATTCAACCCTCATCAATCTGTATTTTTTGGTCACAAATTGGGCAGTAGAAGAGGACGAAATATTAGTGTTTGAATTAGTGGTTTAGAGCTTCCAATATACATAAAATTGAATATTAAAGTATATATAAAATATACACATAAAAAAAATATATTTTTCAATTATAGCCTATTGTATTGACATTCATTGAAATAACTATCATTAATTACTAATTTTTTTCTTCCCATTCACCATTTCGGGGGGGCCCCGGGCACCCTGCCCCCCTAAATACGTCACTGAAACAGTCCGACGGTCGGCTGCAGTCGAACAGCTGTAGCCAATCACAGCTCTTGTTGTTAGCCTGTGGTCGACCGTCTGACCGTTTCGCATAAAGAAAAACTTACCTTAATATGTGTGATCTGAAATATCTCAGCTGCTGACTTCAATGAAAGTATATCATCTGAAGTAGAAATTTTTGAAAATTTTCTATTATGAATGTCATAATATCACATGTTTTAGTAATATCAACATAAATATACTATCAAATCATTTATGGAGTATACCTATATCAGAGAATAGTTCAATCCTTTTTTCGTCCTTAATATGAAAATTGTCAAAAAACCTTACATATACATCGACGCGCGGTTTCAAGAGGAACATCCCTGTCAAATTTCATTGGAATGTATTGCCGCGTTCAGTCGTAAATGCGGAACATACATACATACATGCATACAAACAAATGCGAAATCGTCGACTTGAATCTTAGACCTCACTTACGTTCGGTCAATTATAAAGTAATATTATAAAATATTAAAATAATATTTTGGGACGAAAATACAACACACTTCTTGCCTAGACACAATATAAGCGCAAACCCTATAATCCTTTTTTGCCACGCAGCCTGCAACGTTGTGATTCTAAATAAGAAAACTATGAGTATGCAAATGCAAGACTACTTGAATTATATTTTAATTTTAATATATGTTAGGTTGCATCCATTTCGAAGGAGGGGGGTCGGAATCTCGCATAGTGCGCAAATACCACGCAATGGCCCTGCTGTCATGCATTTAGACTGGAAGTGCCTCAGTGCAGACTGATTATTATTACCATGTAGTTGATGTAGATGTTTACTATTGCCATGTTCGAGAGCAAAAAATTATTATAAATAGCAAGTCACTTGGAATAGCACTACATCATTTTGAAATGACAAACATGATAAAACCATAAACGTGATAGTTCCAAGGCCTTATCAATGAGTGTGGATTCCAAATTCTGTAATGTGAAATTCACATGAATTCATAGGCAATGAGATGGGTGATGATAGAGATGACTACTCTTGCAGTAGTCGGGACTGACGGCTTATCGTCTTTCCTTCGAAGAACGGGGTGGCCATATCGATGTGATGATAGTGCTGTGGTAAAGAATTTTGCCCCGGTCAGAAACTCGTCTCCTCTTAGTTATTAGACTGGCAGTGTATGGTACATATTTAGAGCAATTACTTTCATGTGGAGTAATAAGATAATCCACTGTTAAATACTGAACAATCACTAATAAATACACAAACTAATAGCGTAGATATAATATTCTTTATAGTTAGTCTATGCTAATAGTAAATAATATTATGGTTGTTAAATCAATAACAGGGAGAGTTAACACTTGTAACACAATAACACTTGAAACTCAAGAAAACACTCAGTTCTCAAGAAAATTTTACATCTAAGGGCCGGTTTCTCCAAATACGTTTAACTGAAATTTTAGTTTAAACTATCAGTTGTCAGTGTATGGTCACTTTTATTAACTTGTGTTCCAATTGAGCCAGCTGATGGTTTAATCCAAAATTCAGATTAACTTTTTGGAGAAACCGGCCCTAACTTGGTACCGTGCCAAGTTGCTAGAATAAACCATAGGATGGGTTCCATCTGATGAAACGCTATCAGAGCTGGTGCCAAAATTCAAGGCGGTTCCGTCTTACAACGGCTGATGTCTGCAAAACTGTACCGAACCAGCTGACTAGAGAATAGTTACAAATATACTCTAGTCAGTTGGTCCTATAATTGGACAAGGAAAAGACAAAACCTCCTCAATTTTTGGCACCAGCTATACAGGGAAACGTACTAGGTCAAGTTAATCTTTTTCACAAAGGGATATAGGATGTATACAATTGAGTGAAAATTTGAAAAATTATTTATTTAATGAAGTTAACTTTGTTTTAATTACCTTAAAAATTACAAAAATATAATAATTATCATCATTATTCATAATACCTATAATTTACTTGGATGAACAAATTCAATTGTAGGCCGTCTTCAACAGCAAAAAGAACACATTAATATACAAGAACCCTCTACATTTATCTAGATCTAGAATACGTCAAACAATGAAAATGTAGAATAAGATAAGAAAATTTAAGAATGAGGATAAACTACTACTGCATTTGGAAAAGATGTTTAATATTGTGATAAAAATTGAGCTTTCTGCAGTTATGCTCAGCGTTAAGTGTTCGTTATAAAAGTTATTCTAAAATGTTATAAAAAGGTAACATGTTCTTTAAACAAAGGACAGTCAAACTCATTTACAGAGATCATTAAAGGACGTCATTACCGATATTGCTCAATTTCAGAACACAGACAAAAATAGTATGATACATGTTGAAGAAGGCCTATTGAATGATGATATTTCAGAAATTACAAATATTCAAGATATATTATTATCAAAGACAATCGCTATTAGCGGTCAAACAGTTACTCTGCTTGAGGGGATTCAGAAAACCTGCCTGTCATAAGTTATAAGTGAGTTTGACTGACATATACATATAAGAAATTCTTTGAACAGAAATAGTTTCAACACACAAGAATTCAACAATCAATTGTTTATCGGCAACATTGCTGAATGTTCAAGACCTCAACTAATATTAAGATACAAAATAATCATAGTAAGAATTCATCACCTCTAACAAACCGAGGCAATGAGATTTCTGTGTATATAATAGAAAGTTCATCACTTCAACATGTACCTCTGTACATACACTTTCACTGAATGTCTCTATTATACACTCCAACATATTTGAACATGATTATGCAGGCTTCTGAGATCCCTTCTTGCCAATCAGCGATTTGTGAATGTGAGGAATGACACCTGAAACAAAAAAATAATTCAATGTATTAGCAACACAATAATAGAATTAAAGACATGTTTTTAATATGCGCTGTAGCAATTAAACTGTTAATATGTTATTGTTATTTTATAACTTCTGAATCATTAATAACTTGACAGTGAAAGTAACCAACTAGAGGAGGGTGATTTGAACATTATTTCACCAAAAATTAACCACATTTTTTTAAATACCTTCTTCACTCAAATACAGTAGGCTACCAATATAAAAGATTCTTCACAAGTTACATGATAAAAATATAGTCCATCTACCCATTAGAGTTAATTCACGTTATTTATAAAAAAGCCTAACTGTCATGTGTAAAGATTTGATATACAATTTAAAAAATTATAAATCACACCAAGCCAGTAAGTATGGTTAATTATCTAGCCTTTCTGTTATTAACTGTAACTGTTAACTTTCTGTTAACTATTCTGGCCTTATCCATATTGATTTGAATCATAGTAAATATAAAAACCTTTCAAACCAAACCCCACTCATATTATTGAGTAATAATCATCATAATCAACTGAAATAATATCATAAATAAACTACTGGAAAAAGCTGATTTTATAGAATATTCAAGTGCAAAAAGCACAGCACGTCCATCCAAACAAACTGTGATACTCTCCGAGGCCAGTATAGACTGTCAAAGAAAATGAGACATTCTGGCAATATGGGAAAATGACTACATCTCGGTTAATAATAATTATTAGTTTAAAATTTAAAAATTTAATCTCAAATTGTAGAGCAGAATGTTTTCAAGATTTGAGACAAATTTACAATGTCAGCAAATATATAGCAACTTCTGGAACTCCTCCCCCGTCTCAAGGCCCAGGAAGCGGGCCACTCCACAAAGGTCGGTCCAGGGGCTGGCGGTTGTGAAATTTGTCGGTTTTGTGGGTCAGCCAAAAAGATGTTCCGTGTTGTGGGGGCCACCGCCACAGTCAGGACAGGTTTCACTCACACCATCGGTGATTCAGGACATGTAACTGTTTAGTATCACAGAGTAGCAAATAGTCTGCGTTACTGTATCGGACCAGCTGACTAGAGAATAGTTACGATGTTCCAGACGCTTTTCTCGATCACTTGAGACGAAATAAACAAACTTTATGTGCATGTGTTCGTGTAATGGTAGGTCTTCTATGTGAAACGGTCGGCCACAGTCGAACCACTATAGCCAATCACAGCTCAAGACAAGAGCTGTGATTGACGACAGCTGTTCGACTTCGGCCGATCGTCAGACAGTTTTGCATAGATGAAGACCTACCATTACACGCAAACGTCTGTTTATTTCGTCTCAAGTAGTGAATAGGGTATAGTCAGTAGGTTATTTACTAGATAATTAATAGAATCACAGGGCGGTGAATCTGTTCCAGCAAAGTAAATCTGATTTGCCTTCTCTGTGCTGGAACATACAAGAAATAGACGAAACCAGCTATAAAAAAGACAGAACAAATGTTTCGAATACAAAACGATATTTCAAAAGAATCTTACCTCCTCCAGCAATTGTAGCCTTGATTAAGCTATCGAGTTCTTCGTCTCCTCTGATGGCGAGCTGTAAATGTCTGGGTGTGATACGCTTCACCTTTAAATCTTTCGACGCATTTCCAGCCAACTCGAGCACCTGAACACAATTATAATTACCAAGTTAAGTAGAGAATATTACTCAAGTTACTCGAAAAACTGTCCCAAAGGAATACAATTACATAAGCAACAAGAGTACAAAAATACGGTGGTACTTCATATGTATCCACACTTTAAATTTCAATGATTAATTAATTTATCAATGTAATGAAAAACACACATTGGCAAGAAATGTTTTATTTCGAGTCACATACTTCATTTTGCGTCACACGATGAAATACAATTGAAAAAATGACAAAATATCTGAAAAATGCCAATTATCCTAGATTAACGAAGTAAGCCTACCTATATTATTATATTAAAGCGATACAGTATACACCTATCATATACTAGAATATAGTCACAGAGGACCTAAATCCTCTCAGCGGATTTAGGTCATCTGTGCTATAGCCTAGTTTACTACATCCGTGGACAACATTGTAATGTTTGACCCAAAAACCAATTTTTACAAATAATCTGAAAGTCTTGTATTTTCTTTGCTAGGATACTTCAGTGGCAGAACACCACATTTAGATGTATCATTTTAGCAAAAAAACATACATCGCAAATATCAATTTTCGCTCAAGAACAAACAATTCTCACTAACTGAAAATAGAGAGACAATTCAATAAGCTCACAAACTAAACTGATAATCGAATTATAAACATTATAAGCCTAATAGTAGTTAATCAACAAAAAATGAATTGTGCTTATTCAAACAAAATGAATTGTGAAGTTTCCACATTTCAAATTTTTTCCCCTATAGAATCGAAAGGAAGGCTGATTAACGAACAAGTTCTGATTAACAGTATAAACTTTTTTATAAGTTAATTGAATCATGCTAAGCTAAAAATAAGTCATCCAGGTCGATAATAACTCGGATTTAGCAAAATATTAGCGAACTATTTTGATTTGGTGGAAAATACAGACAACAATCTTAAATTTAACATGATCTAACAACACATTCATGACAAGTTCAAACATAACCTATCTAAGTTATCAACAGCGAGAGTAACATTGGATTGGAATGTCATAACCTAAACCTGAACTCAGTGTGAGATTTAGCCTACATTTAAAACTTTCACCTCCTTTAAAGTTGGAAGGGCATTTAAAACAATGAATTTTAACGAGAACTTCATTATAAAAAAATTAAGATGGATAGCTAAGCTTTAGAGAAAACTAACCTCAGCAGTCAAGTATTCCAGAATTGCTGCACTGTAAACGGCCGCTGTAGCGCCAACACGACCATGACTTGTCGTTCTGTTTTTGAGATGCCTGTGTATTCTGCCCACGGGAAACTGCAAAACAATAACAAAACCATGATTATTAATTCTAATTATGGAGTAAACATTGAAAAGTGAAGAGTAAACTTATCCAGTAAAATATGATTTAACATGAGATGATGAAATTTTGGTTTTGGATGAACATCACTTGTGAGCTATGATTACGAAATAACAGCTTCAACAATACATAGCCAAGAAAGAATAAATAGATAATAATTTCAATTACCTGTAGGCCAGCCCTCGCGGATCTTGAAACTGCCTTAGCTTTCGCCTTGCCTGAATCTTTTCCAGCTTTACCACCAGCCTGTGAATCAAGAAGGAATTTCATGAAATATTATGATAACAAAGACACAGCAGATTAAGTTTCAACACTGCTATTCAAATCATCTTTGAAATAGCGTAATCAAGGCAATAATTGATGAATTATAGGCTGAACTTACCATTTTTATCTTTCACAATACACAAGGTAAACGTAACACAACGAACAAGAAACCAACGCTACACACGAACCCGCCAAATGAACGCTTGGGTTTCGTTACTGACTCTGACGTCACGTGATGCTCTCGACCAATCAAAGAGCCAGGATTCAAAACGATACGCGGCAGGAACGCAGTCTATCGATCAAAGTGGAACATACTCGACATTTTTGTTTTTAAAATACAAAGAGGCATTGACTTATCAAGCCATATTATATTGATTATTTATCGTGAAAAATGATCAAAATATCTAAAACATCAAGAAATATATGTTTTAAAATTGAATTGTCTTATTCATTAATGGATATCGATCAATTATTTTCTATAGTTTTACATAAAAAGTTGATATTGGTCTATAATTGCAGTTTAAGGTGAATAAAATATTTTAATAATGAATTTTGTACTATTATTTTTATATAAAACTAAGAATTTGATGATTTATTGAGAAAGGTAACGTAAATTCGAAAATTAGTTTTATATCCTCTTTGTCAGAGATCAACGGTTTCCAAGATGGCTGACGTAGAGAGAAGACCTATATCTATAAATATTTCGTGAATGGATGCTATGTATATATTTTGAGTTGCCTCTTCCTCACCCCTCTCCAACAAAATTCCCACTTCAGACTTCACTGAATAGACTACCATATAATAATAATAAAAAAGTAAAAAACCTTATAATTTTTCAACCCACCTGAATTCTGAATGTATTCATATAATATTGCACTACTGAAACGTCTAACCTGCTTAAATACGTTCATTACTTTATAATAATTATAAAGCAATTATTTAAGGCATTGAGTGTTTCTGAATAATTATTGTAATTGATAGACCCCGATATAGATTTCCCAGAATTTCGCTTTTGGATAGGTGAAAAAATAAAAACATATCATTTATTCATTTTAAGAACAAAGCTTATATATTTATAAAAATGATTGAGGGCTCAGATTATTAAAAAAGGTCTTAAAACTAAAAAAAGAAAACAGCCGCAAAAATTAAAAATCTATGCTGCGTTCTTCCAATTTTATTGTACACTTATTAGATCTACCTCTTGTAAAACTAAATACTGTACTTTAACTTACTTGTAAAACCTCTTCTCGCCTGAGGATACGAGGTACCTAGTGATATAAGTACTTATCAGACTAATGCCCGGTTTTTCCAGCAAGCACACTCAAATTTGAGGGACCCTCAAGTTTACTAAATTTCCCATACTTATCATAGAAAATGTCAGCTGTTCATCAAAATTTGAGGGTCCCTCAACTTTGAGTGTGCTTGGAAAAACCCGGCATAAGACTACCTCATCAATAATTCTTATCAACGAATGCCAAGAAATGTTCTGTATTGAAATTTATTAGCGCAGAACCTTCACAAGTAGGCTATAGCTATAGTCTGCCCAAGCAAAGAAGAGCCTCTGGCAAGGTGAGAAAATGACTCCAGCTCGGTCAATATTGATTCAAAAAATATTGATTTGGTCTCAAATTGTAGGTCAGAATGTTTCCTACAATTGAGACCAGATCAATAATTTTTGAACCAATATTTCTCCAGCTGAAGTCATTTCCTCATCTTGCCATAGAGGGTCTTCTTTGCTTGGACAGACTATAATTATGAAGGTGATATTCTAATAGTTATCCATATACTGCTTCTTCCAATGAAGACAGTGTATTATGTAGAAATAATCCAGCCATATTAATAGTATAGTGGATGAATTATTATAAATTTGAACATAATAAAATTTTCAAAAATGTGTTACTCCAAATAAATGACTAGCGGCTACAGAATTGAAAACAAATTTATTACTTATCTGCTACCCCACTCATTATTAAATCTTTCGAAAACTTCTCAAGTTTAAAGATAGGAGTATAAGACAGGAATTGAGAAATGAAAGTTTGAGATGTTAAAATAATATAATATATTTAAAACTGTAAAATTACAAAATTCATGATTGAGAAATATGGTAACCGAATTTCTAGCTACTTGATTAGTTACCTCAGACTCATCGTTTATTTGATAGCATATTACATGCTTGGTATGAATATTATGATGAAATAACTCTATCACACAAAATGAGACACCAAAAACCATAAATTCCAACCAAACATAATATAACAGTTTTCCAATTAGGAAGATTTTTTCAACCCATACCCTTTAAAATATTACAAATCCTCTCCCCCTATAATAAATGTGTCGGAAATTTTGAACAAAACAAGTAGTATTTTTAGGATGGTGGATGGATAGGGGGGTATCCCCTACAAAATTGGTTTGAAACAGTCGCCATATCCTATTTAAATCAACTCTTCAAAATAGAAGAAAAAGAAGGCACTCTTTCTAATCCACCATTGAATAACTAATGCGCATTTCACCAGATCAGCTTTGACAGTAGACACCTCTGTGGTTTAGTAATCTATTTGAATAAAGATACTGAGACACATTGTATATAACATTCAAGTATCATAGGCCTAATATCAACTTACAATTACCGTAATAAAATATTGAATTTGTAAAAAATAGGCATATACTACCTGTAATCATAATAATTGGAATGTTGAGATGGCGCTTTATTTCAATAAAAATGTTGAGACACACTGTATATAGCCTTGAGGCCTAATGTCAACTTAACTTTATAAATAAAAATATTTATAATACCAGAAATCTGTAATAATATTCGGAATGTTGAAAAGGCGCTCTATTTCAATAAAGATATTGAGACACATTGTATGCCTAATATCAACTTACGGTACAATTAAAATATAGTTTGTAACATATTTTTATAATATCTGTAATCATATTCGGAATCTTGAGCAGGTGCTCTATTTCATTCAAGATATTAAGACACATCAAGTATAATAATAATATAGACTTACAACATAAAAATTAATATAGAATTTGTATAAATATATAATATAATATCTGCAACCATATTTGGAATATTGAGCATGTAATTATTGAAGATTGGAGGTTTAAGAGTCGTTGGTTGTTTGTGTTTCAGTTCTGGCGCGTTCCTCGACTCTCCTATTAATGGCGTTGAGGAATTCAGTGAGCTGAATGACAAGGTACAGCGAGCTCAGGTAATCGGCGATGTTCTGTCTGTTGATCTGTGTTAGACGGTGGCTGACATTGTAGTAAACTCGCCTGCCAACCTTGTTTGACAGTACTCCTACAGTGTGTAGGGTGTGGGAGACTTTGTCATCGCACTCCAAGTTTGAATGCACTGTAACAATGGAGAAAATTCAATTAAATAAATTACCAAAAATATGTGGAAGGCAGAAATGTATATTAAGTTACTACTGTACACAGAATGTGTCATGTCAATTTGAAATGTAAAACAGAGAATTCATATAAAATAATAACTATACCATCTACAGAATGTATAATGTCAATGTGAAGCTCAAAATTTATATAATTCTAAGACTAACATACCCTAGGCTACCTACATGAGTTAAATAGTGTGTTGGCGGTTCAATTTACTTTTAAGATAACCCATTGAAGAGACATAAAGGCTTTCCAAGGCTTTGGTTGAAATTTTCAAATGACACTGCCGATCTGGAGACCCCTGCCCCATCACTTGGCAACGATCTCAAGTATCAAGTAAGTAAGATGATGCATGTTTCAAATTAAATCATTAGATAGATGTCTTCATTTTTCCACTTAGTACTGTACATTACATAAGTGATGTGGGTTAAGTTGAGGCCCTATCCCACTTAACCCATTATTGTCATGCATCATTATTATGACGTCTTGTATCAAATTATGTTTAATTTTGATAATTTTTTGTATCTTATAATGAAATTGAACAGTTCAAGTGAAACGATGTGCACACAGTTGTATTTTTCCAAAAGAATAAAATATTCAACAAAGCACAAAATGTATCTTAAAACAAATGGCTTGTAGCAATGAAGACATTCAGATTCAATAGCTATGTGAGACCGTTCCTTTCAATTGATAGATGAATATCAAGCTGTGAATATTCTTGAATCCATCATCTTGAAAAATTGAACAGTGAACACAAAGTTTTGAACGATATTGGCATAATTGCAGGAATTTTTCTGTATGAAATGTGAAAAATGAACAATGCTATCTCGAAGCATTTCGTTCATTGGGATCCAGGTACTGCCTAAATGTACTTGATTCAATATGAGTATTCTAATTATTCAAATGTAAATCTCGATTATAGTAGGTCGAAACCGCTCGCTTGGAGATTCAAATCGTGATCCTGCAAACGCCAACACCTCAAGTCGCCTTGAATGGCATTCTCAGGAAAATCCGAAATATAATTAAGTTAATTGTCAATTATTATTCTCGTTTAAACCACTGTTCTCCGATAAAACTCTGGCGTAAACCCGCTATAAATTTGTGGTCTTGAGGTACGTTTTTCTATACACGATACGATGATCGGCCACAGTCGTATAGCTACAGCCAATCACATCGTCTGTCTCGTCCTTGAGCTTAAACAACAAGAGCTGTGATTGATTGGCTGCAGCTGTCCGACTGTCGTGTAGTGAATAGGAAAACGTACCTTAAGTCCACTGATGGAGAGCGGGTTTACGAGGGTTTTATCGGAGGACCGTTGTTTCAACGATGATAATAATAATAATTAATGATTGATTTGGTATTAATGGTGAACAGTAGCCTACCAATTGAGACACAATTTCCATGGAAAAGAAAACTTTACCGAAGAATTATAAAAATTAAACAGCTATTGATCAGAATTGTCACAGCTAAAAAAATTGATCAAAGAAGAAAGAATTGACCAACTCACAATGAGACTGCTCCTCTTCATCATTGGCAGCGGGCAGATAGTAGTCGAGACAACGTTCGGCCATTACCGTGGTGGTGTCGAGACCGGCCAGAGCCAAGTTTCCATACTGGGAAGTCAGTATTTCATTGGCCTTCGACCAGGAGAGGTCCTTCAGTGATCTAACATTGACACCTTTGGCTTGCTGCAGGCGGGATTGTACAGCATGCACGGCTGGCTGGATGGTTGCTACTGCATAGGTTTTTGCCTTTTCATACACCTGGAATGGATGAAATTGAAATATTTACAGTTCTTTCAAATAGAATATTCTAATTAAAATAAGCTTACATTATTGAAAAAAAAGCTTTACAACAATATTGATACATAGCAAGAACAATGTAGACAAGTAGTGAAGATGATCTTGGAATATACCAAGCCTTCATATTACTTATCAATTATTAGGCCAACATAATTTCAAATCGTGTTAATCAGTTTTTGAAATGGATTTTGAACTTAGTGTTCTAACAATACAAGGTTGTGTAACGATAAAATTTGAAATTGATGCTCGAGCTCTCATTCGTAAATATTAGAGTTTGCAAATCTACAAGAATTCAGGGAATCACAGTGGAAATTGAACATTTCCGCAGTAATTGTGATAATTGGAAGGTACATTATTGAATTTATACCATTCAACTACAGTCCATTCCATTCAAGTAGCCCGCTACAGCTATCAATCAGTTGAATAGATATTTAAATTCCGTATCGTTGTAAGGTCATAGCACATAAGCATAGGGAAAAATGATTTTTCAGAAGAATTTAACGACTTGCAGTCCATTTTTTGTTGATAACACTCAATTGTTAGTCTCATGTCTTCCAAATTACTATAGGCCTAACTCATAATCAACTGCAAACATGTAAGGAACAATTATTAGCATTTTAGCTTACTGAAAATCGATTACTCAAGCATCCAGTGACCTCCTATTGAAAGGGTATAAGGATTTGCCATGTCAATTCTAGAGTTGATATGTGTCATTCAGGCAAGTATTGGAAAGGATAATAATCTGTCCAAACAAAGAAGACATTCTAGCAAGATGGGAAAATGACACCAGCTCAGTCAATATTTGTCAAAAGTATTAAATTTGGTCTCAAATTGTAGATCAGAATGTTCCATATAATTTGAGACCAAATTAAAACTTTTTGAACAAATATTGACCGAGCTAGAGTCATTGTCCCATCTTGCCAGAATGTCTCCTTTGCTTGGACAGACTATACCGTAAACGTGATTAGGCTTGACAACCGTATAGTACGGTACGGTATAGATTAGTTTCTACAAATTAACAAGTTTTGAAACAATATTGACCGAGATGGAGTAATTTTCCCATCTAGTCAGAATGTCTTCTTTGCTTGGACAGACTATACCTCAAGTCTCAGCCCTAAACTTTCAAAAGGAAATAGCTTAATGTAACTTACTCTGTTCATTCTGTTCAACTATAGAAATAATTCAATAATTGACGACACAGTGTCAGGTGCGATATTTAAAATTGTGCATACAATAATATTCAACCCACCTGCTGAGGTTGTTCCTTCACCAGCGGCACCTTCTCCTCAAGCTTGTTCAAGCCCTGGCACAGCTTTCCATCGACCGCTTGAATGGGTTGTTCGAATCGCTTGGCTACAATGGGCACCACCTGCTCCATTGCCAGCTGCATGGCTCCCTCGGCAGTGTTCAGGGTCCAATTTGTAAGGCTGTTGTAGCCCTTCACACGGCCGTACATGCTGTAGGACGTGTTCCAGGCGCTCTCCACCACTGGAAAAGTCCAGAGCTTGTTGACCACCTCCAGTTGGGGGATTGCAGAGGGTGCTCCTTCGACCAACCTGGAACGGGAAAATTATGGAATAAATTTAACATTGATTATAGGTAAAGGACTTAATTTTTTCAACTAGGCTAATTTATTCAGGCTATTATCTATTTATAGAATTTGTAACGTGCAATCCTATTTTAATTTCAAATAAGGGGTTATATATTATTTATAGGTGAGTTGAATTTACCATTTTATGAATAATTCAGATAAGATCCTTCCTTAAGCGAAATTGATCTACAAGATTCTACCTTCTCATCTCTGATTTCAGTATCATGCATCGTTTGATTGAGATCCCACAATAACTTATAAGTTACCTAACCCTAACGTAAATATTTTATGGAAGATACTCCTCATTGAACTGAAATTAATCATATTTGAAAATATTATCAATCTGAAAGCAAGATGAAACATGTCATTATAATTCGATAAACACCCAAGTTAATAAAAGGTTTGAGCAGATCTCAAGGTGAGACCAAAATGTTAAATAGGCTAGATTCCTTTATTATCAGTAGGCCAACTTACGGTATACCTAAGTTGACGAATAAAACCATTAATAACTCCGCCTGATGTATTGATTCAAGAATGATCTATCATCTATCCTACAGGGCCAAATTATTTTTATTGACAGCATAAATGATAGAATAAGCTACAACTAGCCTACACTTCAGGCATCACAATACAGTATTAAATTTACTGTCTGTAGTTGAAGCTTATTTCAAAGTGGTCAAACAACTTAATAGAGACAATTTCTTTTTGTTGTATGAATACACTAGCCCATTGTCTAGTTGATCATCATCAAATTATCTTACATGCAACTAACTTACATTTCTAGTTTTTTTCAAGATCAGGTAAAGTATAACTCATACAGAAATAATTTCTAAAATAAATAATAAACTTACATTTTATCGTTGTATAGATGAGTTGATTCAATTATTCACAAAGACGTAGCTTCCACAATCACAATCGAAGATAGTCTATCTTAATTCAATTACAACACAACACGAAATGAAATGAAAATGAAAGAAAGGAAAATGTTTTGAAGGACAGGACAAATACAAAGTGACTAATCTATCTCGATCTCGAAAATCGGAACACTTGTCATGACGTCATCTCGACTGAAAATTCAATTATCGATATTGGGTCTCGAATAAATCGACTTCAAACTCGATTTAAAGCCAAAGATTAGAGGCGGGAAATTTAAAGTTTTAAAATTCGAATAGCAAGGATTCATGTAACGTATTAATAATTATTAGGTAGATAAACCAATAAAGAAGTAACTCAATTGGCAAATAAGTATTTGGTATTCATAATTCTCTACAATGTCCCTATGATAAAGATCTCTTTATATTCACTGACAATGTTTCAATGATTCGGATTATATTGATGTAGGTAGGCCTACATTCCTACATCAGGAGAATTTTCTTGCAAACATCAAAATATTTCCCAACATTATTATTTTGAGTTTTCCAGGGAATTGAGAAAGTGATAAAGAATTAGTCATTATCATCTTTATTGATGCAATACAACCATAAATTTAATTTAACAGATATCACTATTTAAAATACACAAAAGAATGAGTGACATTCAATTCAATAACTTAATATTAGGACAGTTAACATTCATAGCATGAAACATAAATTTATTCAACAAAAATTTAATGTGCAATATCTATTTCACGAAAAGTGAAATGTTTAGAATTCAGCTCATCCGAGTAATTATATACTGTATAAAGTCGGTATATCAAGCATAACAGCATATCAAGTAGCCTACTTATTGATGTCTATTCACGTTTATTTTAGAATAATTTTGTTACACAACTTGTGAATTGTTATTTTGATATGTCTAAAAATGAGAATATTTTCTAGAAAAGTTAGTTTGAGTTACCCAAAACAACATTATGTAAATAAAAAATTGTTCAACTAGGTACCGTAAGTGTGAAATTTTTTCCTATGAATTGTGTGAGGTCGTTGAATATTCTAACAATAAATTTTACTATGAATAATTTGGTGAGCAAACAGTAATTTCTGTCAATTATCAATTTACATATCCATTATTTTATCACTTATTCTTGTCCACTTCATTATCACTGAGGTCCGAATCACTGGACTCAATATAATAGTCTTCAAGTCGTGCCTCACTTGAATCCTTCAATGAGATCGATGACAATAACCTGAAATTAAAAAAAAAAATCAATTCAATAATTTCTATTGCCATTACAAAATATTTACACTTCACAACTTTTCAATATGCACTTGTTTTAAAATATAAATTATTAGAATATATTTGATAACGGTATATAAAATTATAGATTTTGATAAGAAGCTGAACTTCTCAGTATGCACTCGATTCAAAATATAAATTATTAGAATATACTTGATAACGGTACATAAAATAATAGATTTTGATAAGAAGCTGACACCTTCCTAGGTACAAGTAAGTTACTCCAGGTACAAGTAAACCAAGAAGAAGTGCTACAAGTACACGGAGTACCAGACATGACATAGTTGTGATATTCTCGCGTTAAAACAACAGAGAACCTGAACTGTATTATAGAATTAGAATATTCTCAAGTTAAAACAGCAGAGAACCTGAAGTGCATGATAGAATTAGAATATTCTCAAGTTTCATTCTCTACGTATATATTAGCCTATTATTTGTCAAAAATTTAAAATGTCAGAGTTTGAATCAGTTTTCCAACTAGTAGATTTTTTTCACTGTCTCAAGTGGAAGTTTAGTTGGTGGTTTAGTGTCCTATATTTTATTCTGAATGAGAAGCTACTGACATTTTGAATCTGACAATGTTGATCTATGAACTTAAAAGTGTTGGAAAAATCATTCTTCAGTTTGTTATGAGATGAGCTTTTACAACAACTAATTTTACACATCTTCCTGGTGTAATATACAAAACATTGCAGAATAAGAAAATGGTAATCTGATTTACATTCATCATGTCTGATGCTATAACGAGAAAACTTGTAAAGATTTAAATTATTACTATCATATGCAAGTATACAACCATCAATATCATCCACAAATAAAAAAACTAGGAGAAGGAGATTCATCAGCAGATTCATGCACTTAATAAAATCTGACAATAAAAAAAGAGATACAGTAATATGATAAAATCCACCATGTCCCTTATAACACAGCTTAAGGTACGATTCCCAAGCGGCAGCTCGAGCCACGCGGTTCTAAATTCGCTCCTACAGCTGCCCAGCTCTAGCTGCGCTTCTCTAGCCATCACAACTCTATTCACATAACTATATTATAGATGTATACTCTGTTATTAGGACTACTAATGTATACTAAATCAATAAAATAGTGAAATTAACTTGACTATTTATTGATTCAGTATCAGTATACATTAGTAGCCCTAATAACAAAGTGAACATCTATCTATAGTTATGTGAATAGAGTTGTGATGGTCAGAAAGAGCTAGAGCCTTGCAGCTCGAGCTTCCGCTTGGGAATCGAGAGATAAATAATAATATCATGGTGTGATAACAATGTGACAGTGATCTTGTAATGTAATGTACAATTATTTTCTGACAATAATTTCGAGTATTATTGATCTCATGCGCAAAGTTTCCATAAAAATTTCGACACTATTCAATCAAAGCCAACTAGTATTTTTGATCCAATATTTTGTTCGCTATTCATTTTTCAATCCTCATTACTGAGGCTTTGGTGCGTTTTAGGGTACAATGTACTTCAATAACAACCAAAATATTATAATATAAAAGTTATATTCAATTGAATTTATATAGCTGTCATATGTAACCATAAATTTAGACGGCTTCCTAGCTGATGAAACCTAATACTGTCAGATAATGTAAAGTTTCAATTTCCTCTTTTGATTTCAAAAACATATTCTAGACATAGCAAAATAACAATTCTACTAGATAACATCAGCTGTTGGAGCGCAAAGGAGCAGTAGACGAGACCGTCTAAATTTTGGCACCAGTTATGTTTATGGAAATTCAAAATGTTAGATGATATTTTACTTAAAAAGATTAAATTAATTGGGGTTTGAGGAAAAATCAAGGTTCTCTACCAATTTCAAGTAGTTTAGGCGACGAAAGACTAACAACGGTTAAATGTTAGAAGAACGTCAAGGAAAGTTGAATGAAAAGTTGGTAGATTATTGAAAGTTAGTAGAACAGTTAGAAGGAGCACATGTTAGAGAATATGTAGAATAATGTGAGAGGATAATACAGCAAATTGGAAGTGCCGTAACAATACACTGAAATTGATTGAAAAAGAATGTTGGAATGTTAATGCATAAATGACAGTATTGCAAGAACCGTAATGACAAGTGCACGTATTAAAAATATTGGTTCCATCAATTGTGTATGATGTTTCAAAACAAACAAAGCTGAATTTTATATAAAATTATTACATTAAATATCACCTTCACTTGCTAGCAGACAAGCAGCCTTCATTCATGAGAACTGTGGATAAATTATTGTAGTACGCTTGCTTTGTGATGCCCCCATCATTAACAATCATCTATGAATTTATTGTGTGTACGATGAAGAACGATAAGCTCTGTTCACCATTTTATGAATAAAGTCTGTCCAAGCAAAGAAGACATTCTGGCAAGATGGGAAAATAATGACTCCAGTTAGGTCAATATTGGTTCAAAAATTAAAAATTTGATCTCAATTTGTAGGAAACATTTTGAAACCAAGTTTATAATTTTTCAACAAATATTCATTGAGCTGGAGTTATTTCCTCATCTTGCCAGAATGTCTTCTTTGTTTGAATATTTTAGATTGTGATGTGTGTGTCATGTCATTGATTAACGTGCAAGCTTGTCCTGAAAATGAAATTGGAAATGCACTAAATCAAAAATATGTTCGATGTAGATTATCAAGGTATTCCCCTCTAGTAGGAAGACATGGACATGCAACACATGAATATTTGATTTTTCTAATAGGATTTATGAAAAAAAGTTGCTTCTAGCATTACTTGCGACATCCAACATCAAGAGAATATGATATATGAGGAGATACTGTGAGAGATCGATTATTGAAAACATTTATTTAGAGACCAATCAAAATTTGTGAGAAAAGGACATAAGCTATCACTCCATGAAAGAGTTGAGAAGTTTTTTGTGTCCAGTAGTTTGTGCATAGGAACGTTGTTCAACGTTTTTTAAATTTGATGAAATTTATTCAACTTGAATTTATAAGTTGATGAACTTAATACATCCGAAAATTTACACTTATGGAATCAATTTATTGTTGAATTATATTCTCAGACTTCAAAGATGAGGGTGTAAATGATTGGTGCGGGTGTAACCACAGAGTAAGTATAACAATCGTATCGTAAGTTATACATACTCTGTGGTGTAACTAAAAACCGTTTTTACTTTATTCCCCTCATTAAATAATTCATATTCTTCAAAGGTGTTGCAAGTAAAAATTCCCGATTCCGAATAATAATTTCAAGCGAAATGCCCTGACTGACATCTCTGGCATGGAGAAGGATTCAGTTATAATCAGTAAAATTCAGGCATTATTAAAATTAATTACTTTGTGCCAAATATATTTTAAATAATTTAAATTCACATAATATTGTATTGACGAGTCAAGCCATCTCAGACGAATTATTGGAATATCTATATATCAAGAAATCAACAATCATTGTGATCAATGATGAATCATAACTTCTCTAATATATATATATATGTTCACACAATATGAAATGTGAGAACTAGATTATTTAATTTACTCACTAGACTATTCTATTACTCATATTCAATATTAACTTCTTCAAAATATGTTCAAACTTGTAGAAAAGTAAAACCTATACTATTTAATTTACTCACTTGGCTTCAGAATCCAAGTTATCAGCCAGCCAATTGCCTTCGCTCAGGTACAGCAGTGCTACACAAAACGTTCTTCCCATTTCTTCTAAGATTGGAATGGTCATATGATTGCCCTGCATCAAACACACAATCAATTACTTTAATTACATTATGTTTATGAAATAAACCAGAAGAGGATGGATGTATAACCAGTATAACATTGATTTGGTGTTCAAACTTATTTCAAGTCCTTCAGAATTAGACCCTTATAATGAATGCAACCGAAACTTGTATAGTATAAATAGTATAATAACTTGAAACTTGTATAGCATAATAACAAGTTTGAATTAGTCTGGGATATGATAATATCCTATTATATTAAGCGAGTAATTTCTGTATGTATGTATGTTTGTATGTGGAACCACGGATCTAGAAAACGGCTCTAACGATTTTCTTGAAATTTGAAATGTAATATAACCGTGATGGAAAAATAAGATTGCACCAGGCCTCATGTCTGGGAAAACTCTCTGGCAGGATTAATAGAAGAATAAAATATTCCTTATTCAGGCATAATCCCAAGTACTGCGTATAATGGCTGTTATCGTTAGCTGACCAACGCTATCCAGCTGGAGTGAATGGAGTTACATTCAAGTCTATAACACATGTTCATGACTGTCAAAAAATTGTGAGAGGTGATCATATCAATTTTGAATTTATTTTTTACAAAAAGGTTCCTTGATTTTTTACAATAACATATTTATGTAGTACCGGTAATTCAACAGTTCGGCCGCAGCTTCAGAGCGAAGCTCGGTACCAGATATTAATCATTATTAATCCAGTGAATTGAAGCAATAATAAATCAAGCGTTGATTGCATTCAATATAATGTGTCTCATATGAGTCAGCTGATGGTTTGAACTAGAGTTATAATTTAGCTGCTATTGAGTTCAATCACCAGTCCAATGTATAATTGAAGAATCAATGAAGATATTGAGTCCTAAATCACGAATAAATTTATACTCGGATTCAACTGTTATTTATCATACGGGTACCAATCTGATTAACTTTTAGATGTAATTTAAACCTGCTTAGGATCGGTTTCTCCAAAAACGTTGAACTGCTGGCTTGATTGAAACAATATTGAACTTACGATCAGCTGGCTTAATTGGAACATAGATAATGAATGTGACCACATACACTGACAGCTGAAAGTTTAAACTGGAATTTCAGGTGAACTTTTTTGAAGAAACCGACGCTTGAAATAAATTATTCACATTTTAAACCAGGTTTAAACTGTAGGCATTGTTTCAATAACGGATTTGGTGTATTTGGATCTAACAGCATCCAAATGAAGTCTAAATGGAATAGAACTTTAAAGTCTAAATAGAATAAGAATAAGAATAAGAACACGTGTCAGTCTAAATAGAATAAATCTGAATAGAACTTATAAGGGTTTAGATCCACTTATATACTTGACGATCAATTAGCTGACAAATTTCAAATATCATTGATCCAGCTGTTTCGGACTGCCGGTTTCCCCATCCACTCACAGTTTTTGACTGTCTCAGTTCGAACTGATAATGGATGTAGACTAAAGCTATAGTACCTATAGTAACTATAGTCTGTTTACTATAGTACCTTGTACAATCCGACATCAAATCCGCAATAGCTGCTCTCCATAGTGTAGCTGCGCTGCACGCCAAACTGTCTCCAAACAGAGATGCGCGCAGTGGCCTCCTTGCCCTGCTCCACCACAAAACTGCACTGCGACAGATCGAACGCCGGCGCAACTGAAGACAGCAGAGCGGGCAGCATCTGTAACAATAAAATACATTTGTAAAATCAAATTTCCAGGTAATATTTCTAAAACATTAGGGGTCTACATCCACTGACGACAGTTCGGACTGTGACTCAAAAACTGTGAGGGTCCAAATCCTCTGTCAGTTCGATCGTTCAATGATCGTCCTGCCGGTTTACAGCTATTTAGGACTTCCGATTTCCCAATCCACTAACAGTTTTTGACTGCCACAGTCCGAACTGACAGTGGATGTGAACCCCAAGTGGATAGGGAAACCGGCCTTTCAAAATAGCTGTAAACCTGCAGACCAATCGTTGAACGATCAGCTGTCAACGATCGAACAGACAGTACGATCTGACGCAGTGGATGTGGACTCTTTGATAGACATTTTTTAGATTGCATGCATTCAGTTTATCAATAATTTACGCCAAACATTATTGATCCATACAATTTATTGACAAACGTTAATAAGCTCATGAATTAAGAAGTTTCTTTGAGTGGTTTGTCTGCTACAGGTATAAGCAGGACATTTTCTTGTTCAAATTGATAATCAGTATTTTATACTAAAACATGATTACATGATGTTCAGATTGTTGTCTAGGGCTTCTAATAATATATTGCATTCAATGTTTCCTTTATCTCAGGGCTACTTTATCACTGTTTTTCATTTTAAATAAGAATTGCAGTACCCATTTCAATTTACATTTGAAATTGACTCTGAGTAGTCGAAACATGTTATGCATAAATAAAAATAATTGAAAAGGGTACTGCGATTCTTATTTAAAAAAATTGTATTTAATTCTTATAAAAATGAAAATCACAGTACCCTTCTAGGATGCATGGTGGGTTACAAGATGAAGATGAAAATAAAGATATCACTGAAGTTAATATTCCTGAAGCAGCTCAATAGTAACCAAACACATGAAATAAAAGGGAGTGAGCATATAATTTGATTTAAGTCATCTCAATCTTTTAACCCATATTATTGACAAATCCTCAATACCTCTTTAATAGGAGGTTATGGGAGGCTTAAATGTCAAATATAAAAAACATTTGATAATGGGTTTATTATAATCAGTAGGTTGTAGATGAATGAATACACCTTGAAGGATTGTAAACTTTTTGGTATGGTAAGTACATACTGTGACATCGATAGGAGACTCAGGCAGTTCTTTGTCGGAGCTGAGCCAGCTCTGGGCCGGAGAACAGCCGAAAAGGAACACATTTTTGCGCCGAGAATGGCCGTGGTAGTCGCAGTAAACAAACGGAACTTTCTTCAGCAGTCTACAGCTGTACTCAATAAGACCCTGGAAACATCAAAAGCAAGGACATTACTTTAAACATTGAGGAATTTGAAACGTTAGTTACAAATTGAAAATTATTACACATTTGAGAATTTGGAACGTATAGTTACTTTGTGAAAATTATTACACATTTGAAACATTGCTTTAAAAAAGTAACAAACATACTTTTTTAAAGCAATGTTGCAAAACAATAGTGAGTCCTCATCTCAATTTACATACACAATTAGTGATATGATAATGATAGAATAATGATAAATCGCCTCGTAATAGAAGGCAAAAAATATAATAATAATAATAATATTAGACAAAATATTTTATTTCGATTGTTCCATTTGACACAAAACATGTTTCTTCTAGAAAATAAATTAGACCATAAACACATTGCTCTAGTCAAACGAACACAGCGATCAAAGGAGTATAGAAAAGAAACCAAATAATAGCTGTTTCACTTTGCCAAGGCACATGGTTTAGAAACTTATTTATAATACGTAATTATTATTATCATCATAAGAAATTATCATAGCTTCATACAATTTTTGAGTTTTCCCACTAAAAATTGATCGAGTTATATCATAGAGGCTGAGGCTGAATTTTAAACACTGTTGAAAGGTGAGAACGTTTGTTTGTTTGTCCGCGGCTCACCAGCCCACGAAGGGTCTAGGCCTACCAGCTGGTTGCCAGTTTCATATTCACTTCCACTAGCGCCCTGCACCTGGTTCTCACAAGGTGAGAACGTGAGAAGAATAAATTCAAGTCAGAAAATTTGTTTATCACTCACAGGAGTTAGGCAATTATTTGGTTGATGGTATATTCTACATTATGGTAAAACTTTAAAAAATGATTATAATCAGAGCAAATAATATTATTACACTTGGAAATTGCAAATTAGCCGAAACATGTTGTGTGTGAAATAAAAAATATTTTTAAAAGGGTAACTTACTCTGATTATAATAGTTTTTAAAAGTTTCAAATACAGTAGCCCTAGAAGAAAAAAAGTATCCTACATTATGGTGTATAATCGAACTAAATTCTGATTTGTGATTATTACAGGATTATTAAAAATCCTCTCGATCTCGATACTATTATATTCATCAATAAAAATTGACACTTCAATTATTAGAGTTTAATTTTTGACTTCAACTAGATAGGTGAGTTGGAGTGCTTTTAATGCTATATGTAAGCACTATTTATAATGCTATAATGATGCTTTAAATAATATAGGTAGGCCTACAGATCATAGCCAATATAGAAAATAGTATTTCACACTTACTTTGGTATGGTAAATCACAGAATGCCTTTTGGGATCAGGGTTATTCCACTTGCGATTCAGATCTTCGTCAGAAAGGCCACATCTATAACTGTAACATAGTAAAATGAAAAAATTACCAACTCTGAACAAAATAATTCTAGGGGAATAATAACAAATGAAATTAAAAATATTGGAGTAAATTGAATTCAGCAAGTGACCACTTTTTCAACAAAATGCATGATCTTCTAGATTACCTATCTAATATAATTATGATACAGAGTGTTTCAGGAGGAATGGGCAATAATACTTCTCAGGCTGGTTCCTTGAACCAAGTAGAGAAAAAAGTTCCATAGAATGTTGTCAGTGAGTGTTGCATCAGTATCTGATGGTGTTAAATGGAAAGACTACACCATTTATTAGAAATCGAGATACCGGTTTCGGTTGTTACACTATTATCAATGATGTACTCTTATGCCACGTTTACACCGGAATGTTGATAACATTATTTTTATAATTTATTGTTACAATTGCGACTTATATCAAGTATTTTAAGCAAAGGTGATAAGTGGATGATGATGTTTAGGCTACATAGTGAATATTTGTTAATAACTTAATATTAATATTTGTTGATAACTTTTTTAAATAACGTATTATTATATAGACTTATATATTATAAAAGTTATTAAAAAATGTTATAAACATTCCGGTGTAAACGTGGCTTTATCAACTCACTTTACCAGAGATTGATAACAGTGTAGCAACCGAAACCGGTATCTCGATTTCTAATCAATTCAGTTCGACAATATCTTGTCTTTTCATTGAATATGGATTACTACTACAATATAATCTTCACAACTACTCAACATCTGATAGTGTAGTAAAATTTATTGTAAGCTATTATGTACATATAATACATAGTCTTACTGCTTATTTTTGAATTATTAGAAACATTATAACAATCCAATAAGGGTGTACACTGTACACCTAAACTTTCTTGAATAGTCTGTGGCCAAGACTAATAAAGCGTAGCAGGACTGAAAGGGACTAAAGATACTAAAAGAGGACAGTAGAGCTGGACAATTCATCCAACAACGCATAATTCGATTGATTTGTAATCAAACCCCATCTATTTCAATTGCTTCCTGGTCGTCAAAACGCATCCACACGCCACCACAGGCGCCACTCCTTAATTGCACGACAATTTCGCAGTCGCCCGCCGACAGGATGCGCTGTAGTCACTAGATACTGAATGACTTGAAAATGTCGCATCATGACATGTGACACAGCGCGGGAGACAGCCGAGTGGTGATGACTCACCAACATGAGCGATGACCTCTCTAGTGTCTACCATCACCATCCTTAAAACTATATATATTTATTGCACATTTATAACTACTGGTACCTTTAAGAATATATATATTTGTATTCCATAAATACCTATGTATCTTTTAGATAACCATATAGCTTTATCTATAGCTATAAAATATATCTATTTATATTCCATATACTATTATGTGATGATCACAATCACCAACCCAACACAAGAGATAGAAAGAGTAAGTGAGTGTATGTGAGAGCGAGAGAGATAGAGTGAGTAAGAGAAAGAGATAGAGGGAGAAAGAAAGAGCAAGAGAAAAAGAAAGAGAGGAGATAAGAAAAAGCGCGCCAGTCCTCTCACGTAGCAATTCAAGTTCCAGTCATTGTCACTCGTTGGAGACAGGAAATAGAAGTAACAGCAGCCCTCTACTCTGAAGTCTGAACCCTTTGGGCCCTTCCTTGGCTATAACAAACTGTATAGTATAGTCTGTTCAAGCAAAGAAGACCCTTTGGCAAGATGGGGAAAATGACTCCAGCTTGGTCAATATTTGTTCAAGAATTATAAATGTGATATTAATAGTAGATCATTTTTTTCCTACAATTTGACATCACATTGATAATTTTTGGACCAATATTAACCGAGCGTGAGTCATTTTCCCATCTTGCCAGAGGGTCTTCTTTGCTTGGACAGACTCCAACTCAATATACATAAATACTCAAAAGTGCCTTCGATCCACCTGCATTGTCACTCAATATTCTTCTTCTTCTTTGCCTTTTCCCAATTTATATGGGGTCGGCATTTCTGTTTCTCAATTTTATTTTTAGCGTTTCACGTCTTCCAACACCAATTAACCAAATACTTGTATTTTGCCAGTATTGTCACTCAGTATAATAGGGGTTTAATGATAAGAGACGACACGTATTTCACAGTAAATATTTTGAATTACTAACTTTTTTGGCAAAGTATTTGATTATGAAAAACATAGGGGCGGTATTCACGATCTAAAATGTGTTAACAAGTCAAGTCGTGGCATCCTCATCTGTTGAGTTAATGCTATATAAGTACCTATACATAAGAGAGAAAATAATAGCTGATTCAAATCGAACTAATTTTCTTCAATCATACAATATTTATAACAATAATACAATAAAAGCACCTTTAAAGAAGCTCACTCTCACAAAATAAAATATAATTTAGGTCCCTCTATGGAAAAGCAAGCCAACAAAAGATGACACCTTTGCGTGGACGTGAGTTGCTGAATATACAAAATAAGAACTGAAGTTGGTAGAAGTTACACATTATTTGATTCGATTACACAAATACCATGACTCAACTCATATGGATCGTGAATACCCCAAATATACATAAATGAAGAGCCAGAATGTATATAAACTTAACGTATAAAGGTCTACCTGATAAATCACACACAATAACTTACATACTGTTCGGTGTCTACTTTATACTGCACCTATATCATATCTTGGCCCAATACATAGGTCTTCTGTCAAGTTGTATATTTTCATAGTGACTCATAGTTTTCATAGTGTCATTTCTTCCCTAATCAAATGTTCCACCCACGTCTTGAAGCTGCTATTGTAATAATGCTCACTCATCATCACCCTCAACATGCCTCGCTTGATTGACGGGAAGCACTACTCAATAAGCGAGTGCACGCGTTCATTCAATAATAATTATTCTTGTAAAACGTATCTGGTAGGATGCAACATGCACCATTGACACCCGACTGTTAATGAATCTAATAATTAATATTGGATGTCATGAGAAGTAGAGGTTTCAATAGGATAACTTATTCTAAAGATTTAAAATATAGTGGTATTTCAACAAAACGATACCTACATTCTAAAAACTACCAATAAAGGACAAGAAATATGGACAATAAAAAATATCATTGAATATAAAATAAATGCAACAATAGTATACAAGAAACGATTAAAAATGATAAAAACTTCATCATCATAAAAACTCATCCATCACTAGAGAAGATAATCTTGATTATTAGCCTATATAAAGTAGATAACTTTGATAATTATAAATTATACGGTAACTTAACATTGACTGCTAAAAATAATGCACCTCAGAACCGTGTGAATATAACAGAATTATTATCTATTTCAATTCTATTAATAAATTTCGATAGTTAACATAATTGACAAATTTTTTTGACAAGTTTGCATGATTTCTAAGCTGAGAACCGTACACTTCTTAAGAATAAGGATCCAAATGATCTAACATCGATTAAAATTTAGATTTGTAAACAATTTCATAGTGACAAATTTTATAAACATTAAATAACCTTCAGTTGATAATACACTAATAAAATTTAAATTCAAAGTCTGAGTGATAAAAAGTATAATCAATTTAAAGTAGCATATGGATGAATTACTATAATTCTAATTCTATAAACATATATTTTATAGGCTACATGGATTTTGTAACCTTCAATAAATTTCTGATAGCCTGAGAAGAAGTACATAGGTAGTATTATTTCACTAATTCTATAAGTTTATCATCGATCTATGATAACACAAGCTTCAGACAAGAATAATTTTACAACATGCGTTATTCAAATTTGTTACAGTAGTATGCTGTAGCAATTATTTACGCGTCAGACATCTAATAAAGCACAACTCATCTATCTTTCAAATCAATCTTTGGTCCATCAAATAATTGGTTCCGACATTTTGAATCGTTATCTAATGAAGATGAGCACCTATCAGTAGAAAAAGTGTTCAAAGAAACCTCCTTTCTCAATCATTAGAAAAAACCCTTCAAAGGCAAGCCCCTACGAGGGGGTGGATAAGCACCTACTAATTTAGGAAAAAAGATTCCAAAGAGTTCGCCAGGGTTCCAATTGTTCAGCTGTCAAAGAGTAGAATTAATCTCGAACGCTGTCAGTATAGTATGGTCGAGCAAAGAAGACATTCTGGCAAGATGGGAAAATGACTCCAGCCAAGTCAATATTAGTTCAAAAATTATAAATTTGGTCTCAAATTGAGAGCAGAATGTTTTATACAGTTTTAAACCGAATCTATAATTTTTTAAACAAATATTGACTGAGCTAGAGTCATTGTCCCATCTTGCCAGAATGTCTTCTTTGCTGGATCAGACTATACAAAGGTCAATGGGAATTTCGAATGCTGTCCATCCAAACCAATGATGGATTAACTGCGGCCAATGCATTAGCACCAGTGTCCAGCAGAGCAAGATAAGATGGTATGGAAAATAGATAACGTCACCCCACCCTCACTTTCACCTATCCCCTAGACAGCCTATTAAACTGAATGGACGGCAAAAAAACACAGCAGAAGAGCACAAAAGCGGCAGAAAAATATAAACAATGACAACCATTGTTGTGGCCAGAATCAATTTGATGCACTTTGTGTACGAAAACTGATAATTCTCCAAAGTAACAGGAACAATGTAAAGTTTGTAGGGCTTGGTTCAGCTAGGCGCCTGAATAGTGTGGGAAAAATTTCTAAAAATTTAGACTTTTTTTATTGAATTTGGACTTGGACGAAATACAAGTATAAGCGCAATTCTATTGTCCAAAAATAAATTAAGAATCAATTTCGTGAACAATATTATTTTCAATTTGTCTTCAGATCAAATAAGAGGGGAAAAATTTAACTATAAATTAGAACATTTAAATTATAATTATAAACTCAAGGAGGATGAAATAGAACGCAATTTGAAATTAAGATTCTTACAAATAAGTTGGAAGTTTATTAGTTGAATAGGCCTAAGTTATCTTATATTAATACTCAATAGTTAGAAGTTTTTAAACAAAAATTGTAAGTTTCAAAGTTTATCGGTGAATAAGAATCGGATGTCTGGAACAATACAATAAAATTACATATTCAAAACACCACTCGGAATCTCTTAGTGCATACTTCAGGGACAAAGTAAATGAACGGTTCAGAAAATAGACGGAGACACAATGAGTGTACAGATTTTTCAATTATATACAAACATAGACGTGTGCGCTCGCTACACCCACCCAAATCTAACAAGAATTGAACGAGACAGCAAGGTACCATCTGTCCAAGCAAAGAAGACATTCTGGCAAGTTGGGAAAATTACTCCAGCTCTGTCAATATTGGTTCAAAAATTATAAATTTGGTCTCAAATTGTGAAACTTGTAAAACTTGAGACCAAATTTATATTTTTTGAACCAATATTGACCGAGCTGGAGTAACTTTCCCATCTTGCCAGAATATCTTCTTTGCTTGGACAAACTACAACAATGCAGCTGCCGCGAAGACTATATATTATTATGTAGACTCATGTAAATCAGTGGCTTGACAACCCGAATAACAATCATATCGTTTGACTATGAAAATAATTGTGGGAGAATAGTAAATTGCCGATAGACAAAGGGTTGTGTGAATCCACAATGCCACCATTCTGCTGTCTACAGTCATGGTCTTCACTAGACTAGTAGTAATTTTAAAAGTATTAGTTTGACATTGGCGCACTACACTGCATTCAGTACCGTGCCTAGTAAGCAGTAACTAAGTTGAATTGTGTGAATAGTACAACAGGAAGATAGGGTTACTTACAAACATATCCGATGTGAGAAAAACTCAAAATAAGTTAATAAAACTCAAAATAATTACTTTAATATTACACGTAGTAGAATATTGAGGGTGAAGCCATCATAAGCTCTATAATATTTTGAGATCTTTCCTATTCACTGCTCTGAGCTTGTGCTTAGGTAATAGGAAGGGAGGTGATGACAGATAGTTATCACATTCTCAACAATATAAAAAATGAACTTTTTGGAAATATTTCAACACTTGAAATATGCTGAATTTATATAATTAGTTGAGGAAGATTCTAGTTCAAGATGATGCAGTTCAAGATTTAGTTTGAGATTAATTGGTTAAAAAAAATACTAGAAATATAGCCAAACCACATTTTTATCAAAGATCGAGATACCGGTTTCGGTTGTTACACCTTTATTAATAAATATGTAAACTATGCTAAACTTCGTGAGTTTATTATTATTATTTGTTGTTACAATTGCGACTTATTTAAAGTATTTTAAGCAAAGGTGATAAGTGGATGATGATGTTTAGGCTACATAGTGAATGAATGATGATGGTTGCCGAATGTTTACATTATAGAGTTACAGTAAATATGTGATTTGGAAATTTCTAGTGTGCTTATTCTACACAGATAACTACCACAAAAAGATAATTAGTTGTTCATTATAATAGAGATAATTAAATTATTATAAAATATCAAAAAATTGAACATTTTTTATTCATGGAAAATTTGTGAGTTCTTCCGCGACAATTCCCCAGACTTACAGTCTGGGGATCAATTTCTTCTAAAAACCAAATGATAACATCGTGAATAAGTTTAATTTTACAACGTAATTGATGAATAAGTTCAGCTGAATAGTAGCCTGTCTGTAGGAATACAGTAGATATTAACAATAGACTACTTGCATAAAATTACTTCAAAATTATAGTTGTTTTCCACCTTATTTACTGGTTCAGGGACAAAGTGATTGAATGAAATAGTGACTTATAGGTCTTGGCCGTGGGATATGAGTCTGATGTGATGCTAGATGAACAGATAATAATTATTTTAATATTTTAAAATATAATTTCTTTAAACATAGAAAAAATTTGAATGGTTCAAATAATGATGTAGCAACTGAAAAACAATTAGATAATAATTGCTTTCAATTCTTGAATCCTTTTATTCAAAAAGAATTTGAAAAGTTTCAATAATAATGTAGCCATTGAAAAACAATTAGATAATAATTGCTTTCAATTTTTAAATCGTTTTATTCAAAGGTATTACTAATGCAAGATTAGTTTTAAATAATGATAAAATGTTGAGCTCTTTTATTATTGAACATCATATAGTTTGGTAATTTCACCAGCAAATCAAATGAAAACATTTTTCAAAAATTTAGTTGACAGGTACAGGTACTCAGTATTCACATACTATCAAATTGGAAATGAATAATTTACTATATATTATATAATTATAAAATAGTAATTTAATAATGAAACAGGAAGAGCCCCAATAATATTCAGAGAGAACCAAAATGATGACGTTTGAATACAATGTAAAGCATTAGTTGAGATTGATAACAGAACAAAATATTTACATGAGGAGGATATTATTTCATCCAAAATATGGGTATTACAGTAGTGATAAATTCAACTTTCCAAGGCTAGATTAGAAGCATCCTGCATCCTTCCGTAATATTTCCTTCCTAGGATTTTCCTATTCTTCCGTATAACGACAGAGGCCACTCTACTTTAAAGGTTCATAAAACAATTTTTTCAATGAGCTTCCAATTCAGGGCTTCCAATAATTTTCGACTCTACAACATTTCATAACCAATATTTTCCTAATTTTTCTATTTCAAAACTTTCATCTTTTGTCATAAACTAATTTAGATTAGGCTTATTCCTCAAAATTTCCAGCTCATTGTAACGTTCATTGTTGAATTAATCTTAGTCACATCATTCAATAGCTCATAATATAAGCTAGAATGTATAAATTGGTAAATATGATTAGACATGTTTAGGTAATTCTAAGCTACTGTGATCCCAAAAACAATTTGAATTAAAACAGCAACAGAAAATCCCTTCCAGAAATAATTAAATTAATAGAGAAAATCCTCAATTTCAAAACTTTTTCAGTCATGTCCAACCAAAGTCGAAGTATTTTTTAATTTTTTTATTTAAATCAATCAATGACTTGTCAGATTGATGAAAATCTAATCGTCTACTCTATGCAATGAAATTGGAAAATGAAAATGTTTTGATTAATTTGTTTGTATAGATAATATTTTTCATCTTATTCGTATAAGTGGGACTATCAAGTTTACTCTCCAAGCTTTTCTTGAAATGAGATTGCAAAGCTCTATTTGACAAGATATGGCAGTTGTTGAAGACCTCTTCAATAGAATCGCCCGTTGATACAGTTAACCACAGTGCAGTTCACATAGCTGCAACAGTTGATGCATCAAATCAAGACGTTCTACTCGAACAAATGACATTGGACATGGAACGAAACAAGTTGATGTAGTATGTACAAGCAAAGAAGACATTCTAGCAAGATGGGGAAATAACTCTAGCTCGGTCAATATTTGTTCAAAAATTATGAATTTGGTCTCAAATTGTAGATCAGGATGTTTCCTACAATTTGAGACCAAACTTATAACTTTTGAACCAATATTGATCGAGCTGGAGTCATTTTCCCCATCTGTCTTCTTTGCTTGGACAGACAATAGCTCATGCTCTTTTCACGGCGAACTACGTGGATCTACAGGAGACAGAGGTGACAAAGCATGACCCACATTACAAAAAAAAAAAAAAAAACGGAGCGACCCCTCAAAACCTGTAAACAGTTCTAAATCCAATTGTCGGGGTCTAGTTATGGGCCAGTAGGACTTGTGAGAATCCTCAACCGTTTTATGTTTGACAGCACTCAAAACTGCCACCGAACTATTACTGCCACTAGTCGCGCTTGGTTAGACAATTTATCGGACCATTGCCTCTCAAATGTTCAGCAATTGAATCAGTTAGACAGGATTGAACGCTCGACAAAGACATAGAACGAGAGGTGTTGTTGATGAGACAGTTGAATACTATCATTTTGGAATTCAGTTATGAAATATTAAAAAGAATTAGGATAAAAATATGCTATCTTGAAAAAATCGAATTTTGAATAGAGAGCAAGCTTGTTTTCATCAATTAATGAATTTGAAAAACTTACATAACATACAATAAATTACTAAACAAAGAAATGAGAATAAACAATACAGAAAAAAATTGATATTGCACACATTAATTGTATGGAAAACTGAGATATCACAAATTCACAAATACCCCAAAGTCTTTGTCTTCACAAAACTAAAATAACTGAATGGCCTGGAAGATTTAGACAAACCCCTCAGTGACTAACATGAGCGATGTACTTTGGAAACATCTCATTGGAATATCAACAATACTGGACCTAAAATAGTAATTTTTTACTTTTGAAATAATGACTTTCTCCTAGTATTTGGCCTGATAGAAAATAAATTATTCAATCACCAACATTTCTGAAGATAATCTAAAATGTATAATTTGAATTTCATTCACTTTTTAATTATATTTATTTATATATGATAGATTGATTCAAGTACTTTCAATATATTCATGCTCCACATAGAAATAAATCGAAAGCTTTAAAGTTCAATCATTAACAATGTTTCCTTTATCAATTTATTTCCTTGACAATGCAATCATTTGTATTTGAGAATGACTATTAATAGTGAAACGTGTTATGCATGGATAAAAATAATTGAGAAGGGTACTGTGATTAACATTTAAAATAAAAAACTTCAATCATTGACATATTTTGTCTGTGAATGATGTGATGCACTAAAAATAATATTCAATCAAAAAAGATGAGTCACATGAAAATTTCAAATCAAAGATTATCATAAAACTGAAAATCCCATTGCATTCAAAGATAATCTTTGGTTCTGATTCTATATTCAAAGATGAATCGCAAAAAAGGATAATATGCAATTAGGAGCAAATAAATTGATACAAAACTCTCATATTACCTAGCACGCTCTGAATGTTTCATAAAAATCAAGCACCTGTGAATAAAGTAATTACAACCAACGCTATTATTATGCAAGACTTTAGAAGTGGTTTCATGGAGTTTTAGTGCTGTTCATCCTCATTAGAGTGAGTCATGATCTTATCTTCAGGTTCATCAATAGAATAACCTTGAGCTTGAGAAATTAAGATCCTAGAGTTTACTATACTATAGTATGCAAAATGCGGCATCCTTTGCAATTATTGCAAGTTTGAAAGAGCTTGATGTTCCATCGCAAGTTATCCTTTCCTAACACATCTTTGAAGGCATAGTTCGCGCAAGCTGAGAAGACACGCCGTTACAGTACACTTTACATAAGTACAAGTGTCATATCATCTTGCGCGAACTATAGGCCTACTTAGTGTCAAATTTACCTCTCTAAATCTCTTGAGGGGAGAAGCTTGTCATCTTTCCATTGCACAGATAAAGAATGGATGATTATTTGGACATTCAAAAAAATTAACAATTTTCTTGGAAGTGAACTTATATTAAAAAAGGTATTTTTGTCTGATTGTATCTTGGATATCGTTTCAAAAGTTGACCACTAAGTTACATACCGTATATACTTTATTCAAAGTTATAAAAATATTTTCTATTTGGTGTTTTTGTTTGGAACTTTTTTGAGAATCAATTTTAAAATTAAAAATTTCTCTAATTTGGATTTTTGTGCGAAAATTAGTGAAAATATGTATTAAAAATTACATAATTTCATTTTTTTTATATAGCCTACTTGTATGAATTGTAAGAGGGACAGTTTTGGGCTATGCCTGTTGAACTCTTCCATGTATACAAACTATTGGCCTAGCCTACTATAGTCAATAAATAAATATGATCATAATTTATCATTGAAATTGAATATCTTTATTATTACAAACAAATTTCGACTCACTCCTACAAAACTGATGAGAATATCTATTCCATTACAAACAATAGAAACGATTTATTTACAAAAGAAAACGATTCTTCAATGTTGTTTTTGCTCATAGTAGTGCAGTTTTTGTTGTTAATCAAAATACAAGCCAACTGGTCATTGCCCGGTTAATTCTGACTAGATCCACTATAAACAATGCAGAAAATAGAAGAAAATGTGAACGCAAAGAACTGAATTTATCACAGCGGAAACGGTCGGCTGATGGAAAGAGATTCTTATCGCCCGCATGTTTGGTATATAGTTTGGTCGAGCAAAGAAGACATTCTGGCAGGATGGAAAAATGACTCCAGCTCGGCCAATATTGGTTCGGAAATTATACGTTTGGCCTCAAATTGTAGAGCAGAATGTTTTCTACAATTCGAGAACAAATTTATAATTTTTGAACCAATACTGACCGAGCTGGAGTCATTTTACCATCTTGCCAGAATGTCCTCTTTGCTCAACCAGACGATAGCAAAGGTGGTATCCAAGGGTTCCGGACAGAGAACGGTCGTGATGAGGTCCAGTGCATTTAATAGTTGAAATATAATTATTTTGTTTGAGAACCTTCTACCTATGAAAACATTTGAACCTTTCAAAGGGGGGGATAGATAACATTATTATAAGACAGCTATCCATATCAATTCTAATCGATCCGGTTTTTACATATCAAATTCTGGAAAACTTCCTTAAATGTAAATAGGAAAACTTCCTACACTTTAAATCAAACAGTAGTAATCTCAGTAATATATATATATTACTTATCAGTATATAATATATACAGTTTCATCTTTACTCTTACTATAGTAAAAGTTACAAAAAAATACAATTTTATCTTCTCATCTAACGCACTTTTGATAAATACATGTCATCTCAAGATTAAATATTTCATGTATCTCTAATCTTGAAGTGAAATCTTAGAGAGTAGATAGATAGATAAATGCCTCTATTTTCCACTCACATAAGTGATGTGGACGAAGTTGAGGCACAAGAGCCCCCTCTTTCACTTAACCCACAATTCTAAGTGAGTAAGTTCATTGACTGTTTCGATCAGCAATACTGTACTTATGATCTTTTGTTCGGGTAGCCGAACAAATAAGACGCATTTCTTTGAAATTATATCTCCTTATTTGAACTGTATTTCAAATTAGAAGAGGAGTAGTTTCGGGCATGTGCATAAGGCACTCACCCAAATGTATTTCTGAATAAATGTTGATTGCTTGATCAATGAAAATATGACGGGTATCACCTGAATAAATATCAAGTACTATAATCAAACAAAATGCTATTAAATACTCCCAAATCTTAACAATAAAAAATTTAAACTGTATAGGCCTACATATACCCTTCAAGGTTCTCATGTTGATTAACAACTGCAGGTCTTGAAAGAGTATTACAATTTTTTTGCTCTAAAATTTCATGAAAAACCATCCTAATTTAAAAAACTGCATCATTCCATACACCCATCAAACCCAAGGTACACCTCCTGATAATGTACAAGTGCTCAAGACTCTTCTAGTGCAGTATTAGATTTAGACCTTACATTAATATAAAATTCTAGCTCTAAAAATTTCATCAAACACCTCTCTTGTATTGAAAACTGCAAAATTCCAAACTCCTATCAAATCCAAGGTACTCATTCTATTTACAGCACTAGAAGACTTCAAGTGCAGTATTAGAGCCATAAACTGCATTAATATAGAATTTTAGCTCTAAAATTTCATGCAACTAATTTTGAAAAACTACAATATTCCATACGAATCCAACCCTTCGAATCATAGATACACCTACCGAGGATTAACAATAGTGTAGTCCCACAAAATTTAGCTCTGAAATTTCATCAAACACCTCCCTAATATTACAAACACCCATACATACACCCTTTAAATCATACTATCTATCATACTAACATTGAAACTATTAGAAGACAGCTCATAATATATTCAAGCACTGAAATTATAAATAAAATTCCTGAACAAATTATTAGCTAACTAAGAAAGTAAAACAAGATATCTATGCTTGGATCAAAATTAACTACTTCTTCTACCTTTGAGAACTAAAATAAGTTAGCAGAGAACTTTTCTGATTAGTGCGCTTACTTTTCCTACTTGTGCTCTATCACACCCTTTCCCAATCCTTCCCAATAATTCCAAGGATCAAAAGCCTTTCCTATGACATGGATAGCCATAGTTGGAAGAGCTTTTGATCCTTTACCCTTCTTCACCAAATAACATGTATGAATTGCCTTCTAATATTGTAACGTGTTCTCATATTTAAGTTATTAATTTCATATTGTAATGGTTTTTTATTGATGTAATTAATTGTTATTTAATATTGATGTATCTTGTGTATGTGTGAATAAAATCCTAGGTACACCTGAAGATTTACAATACTGCACTCGAAAATTGTCATCCAAAGACCATTTACATTTTTGATTCCCATATGCCTCACCATGAACTCCCCTTGCGCGTGGTGTGCCATGGTATCCAGCAACAGGTGGAGTGGTATGGGGAGGGGGGTTTGGGGGTGACGAGAACAAAAAGCAGGTGCCCGGCAGGCGGGGGACCAGTCAGTCTCAGTCAGTCTGTGTCGCCACACACACGCACCACTGCGTTAGCCAGTCAGTGAACGATCGCCGCTCTTCTTACATTATTTTGAAGTCGCGCCTCTTCTTCATATTCACAGTCATGACGTCAACGTCGTTAGCGTTCGTCTGTTTGGCGGCTGTGGTCGCTGTAGCTCACGGTAAGGGCATTTATTCTAAAGTTTTTTCAATCAATTTACTAATTTATTAAGGTACAGTAAATTTTCTTGATATTAATATATCAAAATGGTTTTAAAATATTGAAACCTTTTGAACTATTTTATTTTATAAATGAAATAATTATTCGATATTGCAATACACCAACTGATAATTATTATATTATTTATTTTATGAATTATTGAAAATTTGAAGTGAATTAATATCTGAATTCTTTTTTTATTTTAATGCAAATTTTTTTATCTAGTTCATTTATGATTCGATATAACCTGGTTTTGGAAAGTAAAGTATTCATTGGTAGAGGGGCGGTTTGGGGCAGGAGCCTCTTGCACTCACCTATGTGCATATTTTGATAAATGATGATTAAATAATCCTCCAAAATTTCTCTTCAAAATGTAAATATTTGAATGTAAATAATTGAGTAATTTATTATTGAAAAATGAAGAACATTGAATTTTCTATAGAATTTCTCTTAAAAAAAGCTACCATGGTGTATTTGTGGATTGCAATATTACTTCAACCTACTGCTGTATTCAATAATAGATTTTTGTGAAGTGGGGGGTATTCAAGAATAGGATTCTCAAGATTTTTCCAATCTTCATTGCCACTGGTCTCAATATCTTGTTTTGTTACATAATTCTGATATTTCAATGAGTCAATTATCAATCACAATCACTATTCTTTTTCACGTGCAATTAAGCAAGGTAATTGTCTATTTTTGCCATCAGATTAGTATTCTCAACAGGTTAGCTATCCTGTTTTATTCCTTGAATTTCTTCAATTATTTTTTAATACTCTTATTAAAAAATATGATATTCTATAGGCTACATACATGCATGTATGTATGTATGTCTGGCTCAACAGCCCATGAAGGGCCTAGGCCTACCTGCTGGTTGCCAGTTTCAAATTCACTCTACTATACAGCCCCTCCAATCCGCCAGAATCCGGCCGGACAGACCATACAGCAAGCAAATAATCATCAACCAGGATAGAGGTAACGTGTGGTTAGCACGTTGATCCTCTCAACCATAAGCCAGTCTCCGCAACCAATTGGCGGCGCAGAACACCTCTGAATAACATGCAGTTAATCAGTTAGAGTGTAATGCAACAATTACTATTCCTCCAGAGACGGGAAACGACTGACTGTCTTTACTAACGACAGCCAATCTCCCAAAGGAGGATAGGCTACATACATACTACATACAATTATACAACATAATTTATCTTACACTAAAAAGTATCATGTTCACATGAAATAAGTTCCAATAGCATCATCGTTTTCAGTTATTAAACTTAATTATTTCGAAAATATGCTTTTTAGATAATTATGCAAATATGAAGATTTCACATGGTTTACATCCTTAAAACCCCCTGTGAAAATATAACACGAGGAAACAGACAATACATTTTTGGAAGGGATAAAAATTAAACAATATTTAAAATCATTAATTTAATAATAATTTTAATATTGTTATCAAGGTGTAACCATTTAGCTGTATCCTATCACACAACATTTCCCCCACCTATTAGACAAAAATACAACTTTGGAAAAAAGATTCCTTCATCCAAATCTCCTGAACGCAAAAAATATTCCCAAGCAGCTCGCGGCGATTATGCATTTCCTCTTCTCATCGGTCAAGTTCACCTTAATTGCACACAAAAATCCTCCTCCTTTGTCTGGCAATGGCCCACAGCGTGCATGCCATGTTACAGGTCAATGGAGCCACCACCTATTTCTCAGTCAGATGATCACCTCTCATTATCATCATAATTTCCATCATTTTCATCACTTTCATCTTCAAGTTACAAAGCGGCGGCAACAGAACGAGATGAGTGGAGATAATGTGCATAATCATGATGCGGGGATAACCGCGGCTAAACTCCCAACTCTTCTCGCGCACGCTGAGAAGACATGCCGTCACAATGTAAAATGTATTGTAAAATCGTGTCTTCTCAGTTTGCGCGGACGGGCGAAGACGAATCACGTCTAATAACTCACGCTCCACAGATAAAAAACTCCGATCTGCTCTGCTCTGCGCGTTTTTGTGATCTCACACACCTTGTCCAAGCTTTTACAACTGAGAAAAAACACTCTCACTCGTCTTATTCAAAACTGGGAGATGTTTTTTTTAAAGCTGGAAGGATTTGCTTCCATTCATGGAAAGTGAATGGTAACAAATAGGATAGATATATTAGGAAAATGAATAGATTTTACTGTCATATTTTTCTCATGAATAGATCAAGGTCTTTAGGGAACGAAACTGCATTACAAATTCAAAAACACTTATTGATTAATTTGATTATTTGGATTATAAAAATGTAGATTGGGAAAATGAAAATATATTATTTTATAATGGATCAAGCTTCTTAGCAAACGAAACTGCAATACAATTATAGTATTTTTCTAAATATTAGATTGTTTTAAATAATTAATCTTTAACGTTATTAGCATATTTTCATGACAAAATCAAAATAATGTGTCTAAAGTTTCTCACTTCATTTTGTTATTATAAGGGAACTATTTCAGAGTGTATATTTAATACATATATTAGACATAAGTCTAATATATTTGATTTCATATAAAATTACAATTTAAATGAAGAAGATTATTATTCCATTACAGAATTTTTAGAACTGTATAGACTTCTCACCAATAATACCAATTATTGAATTATAATCAAAAGCAAACAGATGCATCAGTCATGAAGACACTCCAGAACATGTTTTCCATAACTCTGAATATTCTCCCTTGTTTTGCTGGAAATTAGTATTACTAAGATGAATTGAGTTATTTATAAATTGAGATGAATTAATGTCTGCCAAGAAAGACTGATCTCCAGCACAAAAGACAAGAAAATTATATCAAAATATTCATGCAGTAAGTTACTGATTTTTTAATGTGCACCCAGTGTGAACAATGCAGTTACAACTGGGCATGAATATTATTTAAACGGAATCTATCACTCTGAGGCAGTCCATCATATTATAAGAATTCCCCATTTTCACATTTATTATTCAAAGCGTCACCTGGCGAGTCATCACGGGCTTCCTGCCAAGACCTTGGTGCGCTCAGACACAAGATGAACGATGTAGTTTCCATTCAATAATTGTTGAAAAATGGGATTCCATCATAAATTAGCTTCATACATTACATGCTCGCAAGTGATTGAAAATTTTTATTTAGGAATGACGCCAGAGATGAACTTCTCGACATTATTCATGAAAATATAATGAATCTTGATGGACATGAAAAATCAATCTCCCACCGGTTTTTCATAATAATTTGTAATAATCAATTACCCATTGAGAAGCACATTCACAAAATCATTAATTCCCAAGAGAGAACATTCAGAATTATAAAAAAATGCTCTGGAGTGCCTTCATAACTGATATATCCGTTTGATTTTGCTATCTTGGGAGGGGAAAACAGTTTGTGTGTACCCTACGCACTACACTCCTAATAATCCTTCCGAAATAGATTGTTTTCAAAATCAACATCAGGATTCTGTTTAGCAAATGATTCTTATTATTCGTCAATGATTATAAAAGTTATTCAGTAATTTTAGAACAAAATATGATACACTGTGCATGAAGTAAGAAAAAAGACAATCGCCGAAAATTTCTTAAATTTCTTAATTGAGGTGAAAATATTGTAAAAGAAAGAAAATGGGAACAATTAATTATGTTATTAAATGATATGATATGAGATGAAGAGTAATGATAAATCATTTTTTCATCGACAAAAGGATTGAACTCATACATTAGAAATCAAGCAGAAAATAACTTGGACTAATACCTCAAAGTCTTTTAATACAGTAGTACTTTTTCAAGTTTGGATGTAACTATTCTCAACTCATCTAAGCCCTGTTCCATACACCAAGACTTTTGGTTCTTTATAAATTTTTCTAGAACATGGAAAATAGAAAACATAGAAAAATTGAACAGAACATGGCGAACACAAAATGAGTCTCTGCGCACATCATAATATGTTTACCAAGCTTCATTCAATTTAGAAAAAATTATAAGGACGGCAAAAAACCGTACGACCTTAATAGTGGAGTGTGAAACGGGGGTTACTATTCTAAAATCATCCAACACCTCTTCCCCAAACGTTCCTACGATCGCGATAACACGGGGGAAACAACTCTTATCAAAATACTCAACACCTGACACTGTTCAAACATGGGCCACAACAAACATTCTAATCACGTAGTAAAGAATGCAGTGCGGCTGATTTATATACATTAGCCTACTACTACCACCGGCAAACAAAGTGTGATTTATAGAAGGAGCCGCAGAGAGGACGAGTTCAGGACACAGGAAGAACGTACGCGACGGATTTCCTGTCGGCGAGCGTGGTCTAGTTCAAGTCATTTTCGCCGAGTACAAAAAAACGCGTCGTAAATACTGCCAAGAAAACACGGTGGCAAAGGTGCAGCCCTGTGGCACTCCCGCGCCAATAATAAACTGTACTAAATATTACATTGTCTGCCAGCAACAAGTGAGCCAGCAATTGCAGACGCGTTCTGTACTGGTGTGCACTGACCCGTGTGAAACGCATAAGACTAAGGCACGCATGACACATGACGCGAATACGTCATTAACATTAACCTGGCTGACAGCGGACACGTTTCTGGCAAGCCTACCGTCTTTCTATTCAGGCTACGGGTCATGTTTGAAAGGAGCGTATGCTATTGAGTTGGAATTGAGGAGGTAATACAGAGATGTGAATATCAACAGCATGTGCGCCACCAATGAGAGGCTTTTGACTTCAGGTCATGGATGAATGGATTTTATATTCTATAGGCTGCTATGGTCTGGTCGAGTAAAGAAGACATAATGAGAAAATGACTCCAGCTCAATAAATAATAATATTGATTGAAAAATTAATTTTAAGAAATAAAATTGTGAGAAACATTCTGCTCTAAAATATAAGACCAAATTTATAATTTTTGAACCAATAGCGATCGAGCTGGAGTCATTTTCCCATCTTGCTAGAATGTCTTCTTTGCTCGACAAGACTATAGCAGCCCTCTACTCGTCTGAACCCTTTGAGCCCTTTCTTGGCAATCATAAACTCAAACTGTAAATAGTAACGCAATATTCTTCGTATTCTCCTTCTTCTCAAATTCAAGATGTTGAATAATAGTGAAACATTATTAGCTTTTGGGACTTGGGGATTTTTGGAGAACCGAATCATCAACATCCAACTGATCAAGTTCAAGCACAAATCCTTGCACAAAATCACTTTCACAACCGGGGATTATAGGAAAGGTGAAAAAAATTAGATACAAAATTAATATGCAAGGAACCTTAAATATTTGAGAAAAATAGTTATTCATCAATTTGAAAGATTAATGAGCTGGAGACTGTCATGAAATATGATTGAATTTGGGTGAAGAATTTGGTTGAAAAGAATCTATGGGAGAAAATAACAAACTGTTCAGTTAACCAAATATTAAAGGCTGATAGACACTGGAAAATATTAAGAGAATGGATATATTAATGAAATTGAATGGAAAATTATTGTTATTTATTTTTACAAATTTATTAATTTGAAAAACTACGAAATATACTCATTGGATACGAATCTCACACATTCAAGATCAAAACGTTCCTTTCCCAACTTTTGAGAAATATTCGAAATGGCCTGAAGGTTATGAATAAAATGATTCTCATTCACGTCTTTCAAATTTTCACTCAGAATGATGAAAAACTATCATCTATCAGTTCAGAATTTTGAAGGTTGATAAATATTGAATTAAATATTAAAATAAAATATCGAAGGCTCACGATTATTAATTTGAAAATATAAAATTATTGAACAATTTCCAAGACTGAAAAAAAATTGAAGTTCAACTAGCTGAATTAGTAGTGAACCTGCTGGAAACCAGAGGGTGGTTGGATACTGGCTGGTGGTACGAGCGATAAGAAAAAGGAAGTCAACCTAAAAAGTCTTGCGCAGCGTGACTCAAGAGTCGGACTGTCGTGCATGCTAAGTGGTGGGCGACGGAGAGCGAGCTAGGCGGCAAGAAAGAGGAGCGAGAGAGATGGGAGACGAGCAGAAGAATGCAGTGAGTACACACATCACTGCTTCATCCGCAGGAAGTAAGCGTCGAGAAGAAAAACGTTTCGGTCGGTGCTCAACTTAACACCTTGCATGGCCAGGACAGGCACCTCACTCTTCTCACACAACAAAAATCAACACCTTCCCTATCTATTTCACTAAGATTTACCTATTTTACACCAAGAATCAAAAACTTTATCAGTACGGTACAGTATTTACAAAAAAATACATGGACATTGTCAGCAACAAATAAGACTAGCACACATAGTTCGTTGGTAAATTTGTAGAAATCTGATACAGATATTAATAATAAAATAGAAAAACATATTATATTTCGTCAATTATTATTATAATTTATTGTTACAATTGCGACTTGATAGCAAGTATTTTAAGCAAAGGTGATGAGTGGATGATGATGATGATGTTACATAGTGAATGAATGATGATGGATGATGAATGTTTCCATTACAATTCTAACTTTGAAAAACACTCACTTTAAATTGTATACTCACTGACTTTTTGGAAGATAACAAATTATCATATTAGTTAATAGTTAATCTTTATTATCTTCAATTTGTTTGCATAAATTGTAAGAGGGACAGTCTTGGGCTTTGCCTGTTGAACTCTTCTAGGTATTATTACTCAATAAAGATGATTATGATTAGTATTTATAATAATCAGTGATCTAAATAGATCTTATTCTTTGATGGTGAAACTTCTCAAATAATTTACTTCGCTAAAGAAATATTTTCTAGTGAAAACAATCAGTTACAATTCACAATTAACACGTTCCCTGTTTCTTACACTATGATTTTTCTTTTACACACAGAGCTCTTTGGTAGATTTGTAGAAATTTGATGAAAGATTGTTGATGAAATTGAAACACATAGATTTTGTCAATTCTAAACTCACTGAATTTTTGGAAGATTGATAATAATTTGGTAATAGTTATGGTACCTAAATACTTTCGAGTTTAATAGTAAATAATTACAATTATTTCATGTATGATTTTGAATTACATGTATGTATATTTTGTTGAACACAGTACTGTTAGATTTAAATTTTCAATAATTTGACTGTTATAAACTTGAATTATTGTTTGACGTTGCCTATGATTAGTTTCTTTGATATGAAATTGGATTTATTTTTATTTATCAAGAAATCTAATACGAATTTTAATTAGAAGTCTTGTGAGTCCATGATTGAATTGATTTCAATAAGATACAAAAAAAAATTCTGAGAGTGATGCCCACATGTGCTCTAAGCATGTGCGTGGGTAATGTGAGAAGAGATTACGACTGCTTTTTTGGCAGTGGAATTACATCTTTTAGCTCAACAACTGAGGAAGTCCTTTATTCATGACTGTTCTTGGTAAATACATTCAATGAGTATAGAGGTTAAAAAGTAACAAAAAGCCTTTATAATACTGACTTGACTAGAGTCAAAACTTTACACTTCCTTACTTCACATTTCCTAGTTACTTAATCACTATTTTCTAAAATTGAAGCATTTGTGCTTAGTTGCAAAATGAATGCTTCATCATTGACATAAGTGAGAATATGTAAATAGCTGTTACTAGTGAAATTTTGTCACAGCTCGCTGAAATTCCAACATTTACATGTAGAGTTTGCATAATAAATATAACTTATTCATACTACGTCTCTACAAATTTTCACTTTTATTTTCACAAAGACTTGGATGCTGCACAAATTCTTGATGTCAAATCTTAACTTTACCACTTACTTTCACATGTAATTGTGAATGATTTATTTTGTAAATTAGCAGTTTGAAGAGCATCCATTTCAAGAGGTTTCAGCATTGATCAATCAATAATAATTACAGTAGTATTATTCACCCTTCATGAAGCTGCTCAGTTCAATTTCCTTTTAATAAGATACACTAGACAAGATATGATACACGTATCAACCTCCAAGGATCCCACCTAATAAAGCTGCATAGTTCGATTTTCTTAAAGAAGATACACAAGGTGTATCGAACGAAAAAACATGATTGAAAGGTTTTTTGTATCATAATTATTAAAACATATAATGATTGTTTACTATTGCTACATTCAAGATACATTTGTACACTAGAGAGCATATCTATTATATACTCTTTCAGTATAGAATCAGATTCATATAGATCTATAGAATCATTAAAACTTTTAAATAATTCAAATCAAAGTACCCTTATTTAGGATATTTTTATTTTTCACAACATCTTTCGGCGCTATAGAGCCATTTTCAAGTGACATTTATACTTGAAAGTGGCTCTAGAACGTTGAAACATGTTGTGAAAAATAAAAATATTCTAAATAAGGGTACTTTGATTTGAATTATTTCAAAGTTGATTTGAGTTATTTCAAAATTATTTTGAATACAGTAGCCCTAAGAGAAAATTAGTATTATCTATAGAATCAGTATGGATGGATTGATGGATGGATAAGTTACTTTTTATGCTCTTTGTTGAAGTTTTACAAAAGTTTTGCGGTAAACTTGTATGGCATGCAAGCTCTCCCACTTAACCCACAGTGTATAAGAATTACTGTATTGAGAAAAACGTCGTTCGCCTGCCAGTTTCTTTGTTACTAACTACATAATTATTCTATAAAAAAGGTATCGAAACGTGGACACAAAGCTCTAAAATATTAAGGATTTATCAGAATTTCAAATTCCATTCATCCTCTCCAGTATACATACCTTTCAATAATTTCAACTTTAATAATTCAATTTGTATATTCTCCAGTATCGGCACCTATTTTCAATGTTCAGGTTTTATCAAAATTTTAAATTCCATTCGAATTCTCCAGTATAATATATAGGCTACTGAAGTGGATGGAAGGAATTGGACATTTTAATGGATTTTTCATTTTATTCATCAATTTTCTCCAGTATATGCATTTTTCAACAATTCCAACATCATTAATTCAATTTTCATTCTCTCAAGTATTTTCACCTATTCTCAATTTCCAAATTTCAAGGTTTCATAAAAATTACCAATTCTATTCGTCTTCTCCAGTATAATAAAGGCTACTGGACAGGATGCATAGAATTGGACATTTTAATGGATTTTTCATTTTATTCATCAATTTTCTCCAATATATGGATTTTCAACAATTCCAACATTATTAATTCAATTTTCATTCTCTTTATTATCTTCACCTATTTTCAATTTTCATGGTTTCATAAAAATTTCTAATTCCATTCGTATTTTCCAGTATAATATAGGCTACTGGAGAGGACGCATGGAATTGGACATTTTAATGCATATGTGCACCTTTCAAAAATTCCTACACCAATCTGCATTCTCTCCAGTGTCTTCACCTATATTCTATCAAAGATGATCCTAGGAATTCAATGTAGAGAACTCTGTAATAGAATTATCCTATGATTCTATGTAGGCCTATCTAATAATTCTACCGAGCTCGATCGCAGCCCTTGTTGGTATGCAACGCAGCCGCCCATTTAATCTGCCCTGCTAATCGGTGCGACATTCACAGCCTGGGAAAGAATGCCAAGCGTTTGGTGGTGGCAACAGAGAAAAATGTTTCCTTCTCTGTGGTGGCAACTATCAACTATTAGCGGCGGTGATCTCAGCCTCAGCGCTGCACTGCACCATCCCATCCCCGATAAACGGCCGCATTGCGATTTTAATGATGGCCGCGGACGTCCCCACGCCTCGGGACGTGCTTTCCCAGGATTATTCCTGCTCGTTAATAAGGTTCAACGCCCCTGAACATCGAATAAAGAAACGGATTAATAACATGGCGAACATCTTCAATTTCGCCCCCGGCTGTCCAAGCAAAGAAGACACTCTTGCAAGATGGGAAAATTACTCCAGCTCGGTCAATGTTAGTTCAACAATTATAAATTTGTTCTTAAATCGTAGGAAACATTACTATCGACAATTTGAGACCAAATTAATAATTTTTGAACCAATATTAACCGAGCTAGAATCATTTTCACATCTTGCCAGAATGTCTTCTTTGCTTGGACAGACGATATTTATACGCGCAAGACAAAGCGCCGGCCGCCACTCGCGGTGATTTTATTTTGTTGCCGTTGTTGTTTATCTGTGAGCGAGTGCGTGCTCAGATTCCCTTCCACCTTTCGACGTCGAGGGTCGCCGCACCCGGCCGGACGGCAACAGCATTCTCTCGGAAAAAACAAACATACACCTTCCTTTCTTCTATCCTCCTCCTCTATTCATGCGAAGTTGAAAGGAGAGAGACTGTCATTGGTGGTTGACCCTTTACACAGCTGAATTAATCTAATGGAGGAGCTTCTGCTTCACGTGAATTCGAAAAGAGAGTGACTGATTTGAGTCATGTGAAGTGACTCATTGAAGACGACTTTCATTGGTGGTTGACACTCACTCAACTTCTATATAACTTTATATCATTAATTCAACATATTATGGCAATGAAAATCTTTAGAAAATCAGGAATCTTCCTTTCTTCCAATTTTGAAAGAGATTGAGATTCAGAATCAATCACTTTATTAATGTAGATTACATACGTTTAATACACTATTTTTGTTAAAATCCTATGCTTTGATAATATAAAAAATGGGACTAAATCCTATGTCTTTGATAATATAAAAAATGAGACTAGAGTGGGACTAAAATGAGACTTTCTTTGGTGGTTGACCCTTTAAGGAACTGAATAAACATAATTCAATGATGGTGGATATGATGAAACTCCTACTCCACGATAAAAATAACATTGGAATAAAAAATATATAAAAGAATATTCCTTTCCCAATTCATTAGAAGTTGAGATGAGAGGCATGAGATGAGACTGGTGGTTGAACTGATGAATTGGTGGTTGATTGTGGGATGAGACTTTCATTGGTGGTTGAACTTTATACAACTAACTGAATAAACTTAATTAATTGATGGTAAATGAATATCACATGACAATGAAAAGATTGATAACTTCTCTTCCTTCAAATAATTTGAAAAGAAAGGGGATTTTTATTAGTGATTGACCCCTCTTATATCCAATTCTATATCAACTGTATTCATTGATGGTGGAACCTCTACTTCTCAAGAAATTTTTTTGGCTAAAACTTTTCTAGTATAATCATCAGTTACAATTCACACATCATATTTGAAATGTCATAATTACCTTACAGTATAACCTAACAGAAAAAATGAAAGGTATAATAACTAAGATTATTATTACAAGAACATTTCTTCAGTGAAGATTTCAAAATAGCTCAAATTATAATTAATTCGAATTGGATCCATCTATTCAAACATTACATTCATCTAGATTTATTAGATTCCAGTTTTATGGGAAAAAATTCAAATATTTACTTCCACACATTCTTCAACTGAGGTATGATCCATCCAAACTAAATCCATCATTAAATTAAGACATTGCAGTCATCTAAATTTATTAGATTCCAGTTTTCAGAGAACGTGTTAAAGATTTATTACTTCCACACTCAAACCTATTAACTGAGCAGGTAGTTGAACATAAAACGCAGATCATATCTGCATGAATATGTTCAAAACAATAATTCCAGACTCTCCTTGAATTCAACAGGTATAGGATTCGTTCCAACCTCTCTTATTGGTTCTGTTTTTTTAAAGGAAGAGAAATAGAGAATAAAAAGATGGGAAGTATAATTGGTGATGGGTTTTATGTGCGTCCTTCAATCAGCTCCCAACTGATTGCATGGTCTCAGACGCAAAATTGCAATATATATTATGGTCTCACACTAGTGAAGACAGTTGAAGGTTTAAATTTTTTTTCAAGAATTACTTCTTGAGAAAATAATTCATTTTACGCTAAAAACCCCACCACCAATGCCTACAAACCTTCGGAATTCCTGTTGAGTTAATTGCGGGTCGGTGATTTTAACCACACATTAAATCCTTTCTGTGTATCCTTCGACAGGTTCTTTCAAAATCTGTGCATTTCAAACCCCTTTTCTTAGCTTGAAGCCACTCCCATCACCAGTATGCGTCATCACATCCTCAAGGGATGTAATAAAAATTAATAGCTGCCGTCTACCCGACTGCAAACAGAAACCAAATCTCGATTTCGCCTTGAACTCAGAAAAACAATCAAAAGCGTTGAGACACAAAGCCGCCGACGTTTTTACTGAAAAATGACTGTTTCCTCACTCAAATTCAACTCATTCGTACCATAGAGAAAGGATTGTAAATCATTTCTCATTCCTCCATATATCATTCCTCTATGTTCGTACCAAAATTTCAATGTAAATGATGATGATGATGATAGCAGCGATGATGAGGATGAAGAAGAAGGGATGATGATGATGATGATGATTATGATGATGATGGTGTTGGTGATAGCAGCGATAATGATGATGATGGTGATGATATATTGGTCCACTCCAAGAGCTTTTTGATACGCTTACTAGAAACTATTACATCATTAAATTTCAATACTATTCGACCACTTCTAGAGCTCAATAATTTTGGAAACAATTCATAAAGTGATAAAAAACCATACAAAACAATATTAATGCAATTTTGGTATGCATATGAGCTTGGGTAACTTAAAAATCGGAAAAGTTAGAAGAGCCTAGAGCTTTACAATATTTTATTGATAGATAAGATTCATAAAGCCGTGTCCACGGTAAAATTTCCTTTGAAAAAGATAAACGGAAATGATCAATAAATTTGTATCATTATTTATTCATGATAAAATACATTACTCATGCATATATACAAATAATAGCAAATAAAAAAAGATTTTGATTTCATAAATCATTTGAAATAAATTTTTATTTCACCTTTTTTCAGGTCAAAGAATCACCACAATCCAGTTAGATGGAGTACAGTACTTCATCAGCAGGATGAACCCCTATTCACCAGAACTCAACTACTTCCTAGCATACCAGTACTGCAGATCAATAGGTTTGCAACTAGCATCGTTTGAAACAAAAGAGAAGGCCGACTCTATCATGCAGTATCTCGGAAATGCCGGTGAGATATTCATTAGATTCATTCAATTCTAAGTAAATCACATTTTATAAGTGAATAAAATTCCAAAGTGAATCCCATTTTGATTTTAAAATTCCATTATATTTGTGTCTTTTACAATATAAAATCAAAGGTTCCAGTGTATTCAGATACATTTCAAATTATTTAAAGCTGATATAAGCCTATTTTATTGAATTAAAAATAACATTCATTCAAACTTCAAGCCCTTTTTCCCCTTTGAAAGCTCATATTGAATTTTACAATTGAAGCAACATTTGAACAAAGGCATATTCTAAGCTTCATCTCTTATTGAATAAGCTAATTCATGTAAGTAATTAAAGATTAACTGTAATATTTTGGTGTAATCACCACATTGTTTTGAATGATGAATTATTTGGTTGTGGTCGCTAAATTCCGCTTCTCGAGAGAATATTACTTTCGCTCAAGGCAAACTCACACAAGCTTTTGGATTCTACTTGAAAAATTAAAAAGATTATAAAATGATGAGTGGAAATAGACCAACAGTTAAAGGTAGCCTCACCCACCAATGAAGCATTTTAAAAATGTTCATGAATGAAATTCAGAAAACGATCATAATTACAAAGAAAGGGGGTTATATTATCTTCAACATCAATATATTATATAAATATTTAAAAACACACATATTTAACATTTCAAACGATGCACTAATCTGAATAAATGAATGTTCAAATTCACTTCTTGAGTGTATAAATGGAGGTAGTAGTTATCCATACTCAATGAAAAGAAAATATTTTGTCAAAGCACTGATTTAATTGAAATAAATGCTGCTCTTTCAGTTGCTACACCATTATCACCATTGTGGGTTAAGTGGAAGAGGGGGCTCTTGTGCCTCAACTTCGCCCACAACACTTTATGTAATGTACAAGTGGAAAATAAAGACATTTATCTTTCTATCAATCTATCTATCTATCTATTACCAGGGATTTTCAGTTAACATGAGATTGATATTGGTGTAGAATCCGAAACCGGTATCTCGATTTTCAATAAATCAATGGTTTTACAACATCTTATTGTCTTTTCATTTAAAATGTTATTTATTTGGATTTGAGAGGTTAATTGAGTGGAAAAAGTCTGTTAACAGAGTTACTCAATAATCGAACTCAAGTTTCAGACATTGTTTCACTCACAAGCATAATAACTAAAGATTTCATACGGTTATATTATACGGTTCATTCTACCAAGATGTTATTTGGAAAGAAAGTATTCAAGTGACTGTTCTGTTGTGACATTCATCGACCACAACCACAATTCACTGCTCGTTCATTACTCTCTGATGAATATTTATCAGGATGACAAGAATCACAAAGCGACTCGAACAAAAGACTAGCATCCTTTACACTCAGGGCACCGACGCTTCACCCATATACGGCAAATGCAGGTTCAACTGCACTATTACTGTCATTCCAAATATAAGAATAAGATTGAGCGTCAACCACGTTTCTTTGAAGAAGATTGAAGCTCATTTCGTACGGAGCAATTGTTATGGAAGATGAGGGAATTGTTGAATAACTCAGAATAACTATTATAGTCTGTCCAAGCAAAGAAGGCCCACTGGCAAGATGGGAAAATTACTCAAGCTCGGTCAATATTGGTTTAAAAATTATCAATTTGATCTCGAATTGTAGGAAACAATTTGATCTACTATTAAGACCACATTTATAATCCTTGAACAGATATTGACCAAGCTGGAGTCATTTTCCTATTTTGCCAGAGGGTCTTCTTTGCTTGGACAGACTATACCACAAAATTGTTGACAGAGATGAAATACTAAATAGCTCATGTATTCGATTAAAATTGATCAATATAGTAGTTAAAATACTATATAGCTCATGCACTTAGTTATAAATAAATAAATAAGTGCATGATAGACAAAGATAAATGGCTCAATTCACAATTTATTCTGAATACTGTAGGCCTACATCAATTCTGTATTCAATCCATCAATATTTATTTACTGTAGGCACTTGTTATCAACTGATCCTAGAAAATTTATTCCAAACTGTTCATAAATAATTCATATAGAATAAAACAAGCAAACTATGCCCGAGTAATGTGAGAATAAAGGTAAACTGGAAATATCTTGAATCTAGTTGTCTTGTCCTTTGTCAGAACCACCATGGAGGAAAGTGCGGTATTTCATATAATTTGATGGAAACTGGTCTGATTTAGTGTTCATGGAATATCAATTGTCTCTGTCCAACAATTTCCCCATTGATGTAATCAATTTCAATCTCTGTTCCTCAAATTTTCCTTGCATTGAAATGTTGAATATTGAGTTGAATGTTGATGTCTGTGGCAGTGATGAAAATATGCTTCAGAACGTTTTACAGAATATCATTGTCTTCTTCAATCTCATTGGTTCTTTGTTTATTGAATAAACATCATCCGCCAGTTTTGTTTTTGGGAACTATACCGAGTTTAATATCCCGGTCTGGGCATAATTTTTATTCAGCTTCATTCAATGAATCTTGCACTGCTAATTCAAATATTTGCATAGGCAAGAGCCATTTTTTAGCTTCCTTTGCATTTTCGAATTATATATTTCCCATCATATTCATTCATAATCAAAAGACATCATATTCTGAGCTGCACCCATTTCATTGGTGACTAGTCAGTTACAATAATAATTATCCCTAGATTTGTACTTACAGTACAAATTTGTCGTAATCTCGATATTAGAATCTCAATTCATAAAATGGAACCGCTCTAAATTGATGATTATATTATTCTGTTACAAAAAAATCTACTTTGTTGCAAATAAAAATCGTGTGTAGGCTTGTCTCTATCAAAATGGTTTGTTCTGATTCTGATGGCAGTTGGAAAGTTACTGAAAAGTCTCATCCCAGAGTAAAGCCTGCTTTCACATTGGTGCATTGCATAATGTATCGAGCCTCATGTTTTCATATACATCTCTATAATTTTTTTTCTGAGTACTGTAGGTACTCAATATTTTTAACGTGTCAAATACTGCCAAGCTTTGCTTGATTTTGTGGTGTTACTTGACGAAAATCAAACTAAACTAAACTATAAAAATGTCCAATATTGTAATCAACATAGCTTATTTAGGGACAAAATTGAAAACAAGAGGCTCGATACATAATACAATACACCAATGTGACAGCATGCTAAAAGTATATTTCTAATATATTTTTTGAGGTTGATGCCCACATCAGCTCTTAGGCTTGTGCGTGGTAATGAGAGGAATGACGTCTACGTTTTAGGCAGTCCTCCGCAAGACGGTAGTGACAGGTGTAACGTGTATGTATTTAATTGTCCTGTGGTCAAAGACTGTGGTCCCAGGCAAAGAATCGAACTCGGTTCCTCTTAGTTAACAGTTCAGCGCGTTTTCACTTACTCTAAAGAGTCACCCTCGATGCTCGTTACATTTATGTGTACAGTATTGGAAAAAGTTCCTATCTCGAGTATTGTATTGATTGTACAAAATTCGAATTGATCTAAATTTTTACTTTTTCCAACTCCTAGGCTACGACAAGTACGACTTCTGGACGTCGGGCAACCGTCTCGGCACCGACATGCTGATCTGGATGTCGACCGGCCTGCCCTTCAACGCCACCTTCGACTACATGCGTCCGCGTCCCGACGCCGATCTCAGCAACGAGCAGCCGGCCGCCCGCCAACTCTCCGCCGTCGAACAGAAAACAGAGAGCGGCGCCCACGACGGGTGCGTCGCCATGACGGCGCCCGACCTCACCTGGGCCACACACGACTGCACCCGGCAAAAGGACTTTGTTTGCGAGCAGACGCGCTGCTACTACTACAACTACGGATCGATACCCGTCTCCTCCGCACAGGGGTAAGCAGGCACAGGTGAGCCTAACATACCCCCCTCCAACCCCATAATCATATTCAATCATAATCGATGAAAATGATAACAACTACCGCTAATCATAGATGCAATCAATTTTTTGTAAATCATCAATAATTATTATTGATGATTGACTAATACCGCTACTAACTTAATATATCCTTACTATGCATTATCTTGATTATATTTAATATAATTAGTTATATTAACTATATCATATCATGTTACTATATCCAAACTTGATAAATCCTCACTTAAAACCAGTCTACCGCTATACTTAACAACATTACATGCATTGCTTGCACCAATTAAGCAGTTTGATTGCATAGGAATCATTGTAATTTTTGAGTTATAAATTCTTTCAATAATTCCGATCGTGGATTAGTGCTTCTAGTGTTATTTTTTAGTTTTTTTGCTGAATAAATCAGAAGAACTTCACCAAGATTTTAATAACTGTGTATAAAATCAAGAACTATCACAATTTCTTACCATGAGAAATTGTCGTTATGTGGGCTGTGGAGCCATACGCTAATAATTGTATATTCATGCAATTTGAGAGCAATTGCAGAAGAACTGTAGGTTGCCATGAAGAGAAACCGTATCATTACAGAGTATGTTTATAATGAACAGTATGATAGAGCAGATCTGTCAGTATGTTATAATATTAACTCACCTTTTATTTCTGGTGAATTAAAAAAAATCACAATGGTACAAAAACCCTCCGAAATACTGGGAAACTTGGAATTGATCTATCCAATACAATGAGAGGGTTTATAGATAAAAGAATCAATAAGAACATATAAGAATTTATAAGAACATAGCCATGTCTTCAATTAAAGTTATTGATTTGAGAAGCTTCAAGATGTGATAAACAATTCTTCTTCAAATTCGAACTTTGTTTTCACAATGGATTTACAAGAACAACACACACAGTCGAGTAGAGTGGATTAGTCCTTCACGAATAGGGTCGATTGTTTCCTTGAGTCTTTTAATGCGGGCTCAAAAAAACTTCAAACAATACCAGCATTGTAACGGGACTTCACTGTAATTACTTCTTTGTCACAAAGATAATTGACCACACCAACATTACTTAGCCTACAGTCAGTTTACCGAAGCATGTAACAACACATTCATCCAAAAATTTGACTGAGTTATTTAGTGGAAATCATTATTAGTCATATCCGGTTCCCATGTCTTTTAGAACCCCTTTTCATATACTAGTCAAGTACGCACAGGAATGTATTGTTACAGATTATTATTGAATCTAAAACAGTTATAGTTGGCAAGATATTGACAGATAGTTACTATCGTTTGTGATAATTATTTGGATGCTCAAATATTCATGCAAATTAGCACTGTAAGGATTCCCAATAAATTTGAAAATAATATAAAAGCATCATAAACATTAGAACTTTGATTAGTTATAAGGGAGCCTTTATAGATAAAGTTTTACACTCAACAACTCTAGAGATATTTCAACTTTTACACTTATAATTAACACATGCATCGATGGTAGCCCTAAACAACACATTGAGCTTTTATAACCATGTTTCACTGATGGATGAATTGAATGAACGATAATTCAATAAAAATTAACAAGTATCTTACAATCTTATTCAATGTATAGTATTAAAAATCTCAGTACTGTTCATACTTTACCATTTATCCAAGGAATGAAACGTAAATCACACTTTTGAAATCTAACATCAATATAGTTCCAATTACCTTATGAAAGACTACTTATAAATGCTGAAATTGTTCGAATTCAACTTTGTGATAAGAGAATTTGTAAATTTAAAGTAAGAAATAAGATACAGGCTAAGAAATTTTCACCAATAACTATGCTCGACCACTACTATGAATGAAATGAAATGAGAATATTCTTTATGAATCATTCTACTTCTCTTCACTTTAGTTTTAGTTAAGTTTGTCCAGCAAAGAAGACACTGGAAAGATGGGGAAATTACTATAGATCAGTCAATATTGGTTCGAAAATACAAAGTTACAATTTTTAAACCAAAATTGACCGAGCTAGAGTCGTTTTCCGATAATACCAGAATGCCTTCCTTGCTCGACTAGATTATACCAAATAACGGTGCGTGATCACTAGTAGCCTATATACGGCTCTTCACTCTATTTTTACCAATTGTGGTATAACAACTGGAATCGGTATCTCAGTACTCATAAAACCTGTGTTTGCGACAATTTCTACTTTTTCATACATTATTTTCCATTTTCTTCCAATTTCAACTTCCATTTTCGTTTTGCCAACAGCTCAAAACCGAAAACCGCACCAGCAACCTACCCGGCCACCACCACTACACACACCACCGCAACAGTGACAACAGTCTCCTACCAGGAGAACAGCGGCGACAACGATTACTCAACACAGGTGGCGCCACAAGCACACTACCAGGAGCACCAGGAGGACACAACAGCCGCTGCAGCCGACACAACAGAAGTCGCCACACAACTCTACGACACAACCGAACCGGTCAACATTCGCGCACAAAAGTCGCAGACACTCGAGTCTACCGAGTTCGGCGCTAGAACGATCGGTAGCAGCAGCAGCTTCAAACCTATCAACGAAAACGACAACGAAAGCCCGGCCAACAACGACGTACCCTGGCCATGGGCGCGCAATATAATGCTCGAAAAACCCAAGAAAAAGAATACCGCCTAAGGGTTTCAACATTTTTATTGAATGATTACAACAGTAATTAGGAATATATGGAAAACCCTTGAGGATTGATCAATTACGAATAATTCTTCATTGATTAAGAAAAATATTACTAGAGAGATTATGAATAATTCTTTGATCAATTATGAGAAGTTGCCTGAAGATTAAGGCATTATAATGAATTTTTCAAGCATTAATCAAAAAATCTTGAAAAAATTCTTCAGTAGTCAACAGTTCTTCGAAGATTGAATAATTATCTCGAATTTTTCAAGTATTAATCAAGGAATTATTAAAAATTTGTTAGTTATTATCAAGAATTCCTCAAGGAATTATAATATTTATTGGTGGCGCTTGCTTAGCTTTGTACTTAATCAGTTACGTTCAAAGAGGTGAAAAGACTGTGTTCATGACCCGATAGTTCTCAACATTTAGACAATAATAATTATTATCATTGAATGTACTTCTCAAAGTGCTGAATACTGTGTTTTAGGTTAAGCTAGGTTAAGCTAAAACGATACATTTTGTAAAAAATCAAAAGTAATTAAAGAGACTTCAGTTTAGCTGAATTTATTTGTATTCCTCTAAAATAATTGAGTTAAACTAGACAACTGGACTAACCTTTGTGTCCTTTGTTCAATTTTCTTTCAGGAAGAAAGAACAATTTAAGAAGATGCAACTATAAAATGAAACAATTGTAAAATACTTTTAAATTATACAAATCCTTTCAATTGGTATTCTTTGAATTTCAGTATCATGTTTCATCCATAATGAATTGTCTTCAATTGGACGTATGCTGGAGCCAACAATTAAGGCGGTTGGCAAATGACTGTTATTAATGCTCAGCTCTGTCAAGACAGTATGAAGCTGTCTTTGGGAGCCAATCAGTATAGGAGGAGTCGCTCTCATTGCGATGCACTCTCGCAGACAGCTCACCGACTGTCTTGACAGAGCTGAGAATTAATAACAGCCATTCGCCAACCGCCTCAAATCTTGTCACCACTGATGTCATCTTGAATAGAAATTGAACCAAGACCATTGGACACACAGTTCCAAGTATGACAATTTTAATTTAGTTTCATATCAATGTAAAATTATAGAACGGCCAGTTGTAGTAGAATAATCCAGTCGAATTAAACCACTTTGAAATAACATCATTAATTATAACGAAAGCAACGAAATCCCTTTTCAACTGTAATGAAAATCGCATCATATCAAGGTGATAAATACAACCAGTGGCGAATCCAGAATTGGAATTAGTGTAAATTTCTCTATAGCCTCCTAAGTTCCACATGCACCATCTCCGTTTAAACCAAGTACAAATTAATCCACGATGGATAGTCGCATTTATTACAATGTGTTTTATTTGAGTCAGCTGATGACTTGAACTAAAATTTACATTCAAATTTCTATTGACCCACTCCACCCCAAGATAAAACTGACTTATAGTGCAACCAGCCGTAAGCCTTCACTGTATGCTAAGGATAAGAGGGAAACTGGATAGGATAGGATGATTATAAATGGGATATTCTAATCAGAATCAATCTGATTAAGGCCTGATTCAGACAAAAGGGACTTGTTACGAGATCGTGACATTGAGCATCCACACAGGAGGGACTCGGACATGCTAATTATGTGATTGCAATAGATCATCTATTCAGATGAATGGATCAATATCAATGCATACAAAGAGATGTCGTCACAGCTTGATATTGAATTCAATTCAACGACTGATGTCTCTTCGATGTGAATCGAGCCATTTGTTTTATACGTTTTAAGATCATATGATCAGCACGTCCACGGCCCGTTCTTTCTGTGTAAATTGGAGAGGTGACGGACATTTGTCCATGACACGTCCGCTTGATGTGCTTTGAGCTATTCGATCTATATATGATCAGATGAGCGACCTCGTCCAGTCCGCGTCCTATCTGAATCGGGCCTTAGATCGAATTTATTAATGAAACGGGGTTACGCTCACCATCCGTTGATGACACCTTCTGGATTGAGCATTGGCATTATTTTGAACACAAATTTCGAGCGCAGAGTGACCGCCGACGGTGATTCGCCTAGGAGGAATGTGAGCGTGCCTTGCATCACGTACGACGTGTTGCTTTCACCCGGATGCACTCGCGCTGTCAGAAACACCACTTCGCGGTCCTGGAATTTGTAACAAAATATTTACTATAGTTTATTCTACTTGCGATATACAATAATACTTGATATTAATGGGAAGTTGTATGTATAACATATAAAACATACTTATGAAGGCGCAAGGAAATGAGACTCCACAAATTGCGCTATTAGCACAGGAAAAGGAAAAGTTGAATCACAATAAATAGACATTACAGATTAAAATTATAAGACAAAAGACAATAAAAATTAAGTAACACAACATTGGGCAATGAGAATAAGTAGGTAAATATGAGAGTTGTATTTATTATAAATATATTTATTTCGCCACAGCAGAGCTGCAGTTACCATTTAGCTGTGATTGCTGTGAAGCTGTAGTTGTGAAACCACACACGCCATTATGGGAACGGTTTACATCTGTTTGCGTGATTTTTAAAATGCATCCTCCAAAAATAGCCCGCCGACTGCATTAAGGCCCGTATCGACAGTGCGAGGCATGTGCCGCGAATGCCTCAAGGTACAGTCTGTCCAAGCAAAGAAGAGTCTTACTCCAGTCTCCAGCTCGGTCAGTATTGGTTCAAACATTATTGATTTGGTTTTCAATTGAAGATCGAAATGTTTCCTATAATTGAGACAAGATCATTAATGTTTTAACCAATATTGACCGAGCTGGAGACTGGAGTAAGACTCTTGTTTGCTTGAACAACGCCTTGAGGCATTCGCGGCACATGCCTCGCACTGGCCTTTACTGGTCTGTATTTCAGTTTCACTGTGCTCAAGGCTACAAATCGGTTATTGACATTCATCGTCCAATCAGTGGAGTGAATGGTAAAGACGAAGAGTGATGAGTTGGTGCGAAAATGTGTTGGGACCTTTAAAGATGGCCGCAAAAACATTCATAATGAGGACTGCGGACGAAATAAAAATCTAAAAATCTAAATTAAAAACTATAGCCGTAATAACATTCATGATGGAAGACTAAAATGGGAGATATTCAGTCATTACTGATGTTTACTTTATATTCAAATTTTTGGCGACAGCTAAACGTACCTAGTTGGCATAACAGTTGATACATAGTTGGGAGCAATATCCTCACAGTATTGAAACAACAGCCTTGGATAAATAATAATTGTTGAAATACTTACTTTCAATCTATTGTCTTCAGTCTCTTTGGCAGTTATGGTGAGAAGAGGCGTTTCATTATTGTTCAGTGTACAGCACAGATTTTCAACACGAAAGTATAGGTTGCTCGGTAATAATCTGTTACTCCAATGCCAAATATTATACTGGAACAAATAAAAACCAATTCAAAGCAACGGAGAAGATAGTATACAATTCGGAAATAGCAATGAATATATTGGAAAACATAGAGTTGTCAGTTGAAAAAAACCTGAATACGTAGGCCTACATAGCCAACAATAGTTTTTAGCTGAGCAATAGCTAGTAATATTCCGTTACCTTAAACCTGCTTTTATTGTATTCACATTATTCTAGTTTTAATATTATGTGGGCTTCAACATCGATAAAGCATTGAAAAAATTTCTAAGGGCCCACATCCACTGTCAGTTTCAACTGACAGTTCGATCGTCCACAGCTGATCGTTCAACGATCGGCCTGCCGGCTCAAAGCTATTTTGGACTGTCAGTTTCTCCATCCACTTACAGAGTTTGACAGTCCGAATTGACAGTGGATGTGGGCACTAAGCAATCGGAATTAATGGGAAATCGCCCATCTCTTCCAACTATTATTATGATGTCTGTTGAAAAAACTTGAATACGTATAGTCCGGCCAAGCAAAGAAGAGCCTCTGACAAGATGGGAAAATGACTCAAGCTCGGTCAATATTGGTTCAAAAATTATTGATTTGGTCTCAATTGCAGGAAACATTCTGATCTACAATTTGAGACCAAATCAATAATTTTTGAACCAATATTGACCGAGCTGGAGTCATTTTCCCATCTTGCCAGAGGCTCTTCTTTGCTTGGCCAGACTATACATGTTTGAGAGAAGTACAGTAATAAAGGCTACAAACATGAACCTTTTCAATTTTACAAATCATTGTAAATCCAACTAAATTATTTGAAGTTTCCAGAAGTACGAATTTCTATGATCAGTGAAGCGTACTCTTATAACCAAAACATGTACTATTGGTTATAGTGTCTCTCAGAGTTCCTCATTAATATAACCGTTACAGAAAAGTACAAGAGATTGTTTATGATCTTAAGAGAAGGTTGAAACGATTTATATTTACATGATTAAATATTTTACATAAAAACATTTGATTAGAGTTAAACATGATGCAGATAGTAAAGCAGAAGGTTGAAATACTTGGAGATTTACAAGGTTTAACGCTGATATACATGGTTGGATACTTGGAGATTAAGTGGTATACTCTTCCAAGCAAAGAAGAGTCTCTGGCAAGATGAGAAAATGACTCCAGCTCGGTCAATATTGGTTCAAAAATTATTGATTTGGTCTCAATTTTAGGAAACATTTTGATCTACAATTTGAGACTAAATAAATAATTTTTGAACAAATATTGACCGAGCTATAGTCATTTTCTCATCTTGCCACAGGCTCTTCTTTGCTTGGCCAGACCATACCAATAAAATCATACGAAAACATTCAAATAAGCACATTTCACAAGCAACTCAAATGCATGTATAAAATACAGAAAGCTTAAAAGGATGCATATATATTATCTTAATGGAATCAAGCAACACAAACACAGATTCAAACAGAAAGTTGTAAACTTTAGTTAAAAACAAATTAGAAATCTGGTTAACTTCATTTCATAAGAATTAATCTGTGATCCATCAAGTATGGAATTCATGAATGGTAATTTTTGAAAGCAGTGCGAATAGATAGATAGATGAATGATTTTATTTTACACTTTAAAAGTTCTGTGGGCGAAGTTGAGGCATGCAAGCCTCCACTTTCACTTCACCCACATAATAGACAGAGAGAACAAATAAAAAACTTTTGGAATCTGGATGTGTTATTTACTCAACAGAAAATTTCACTACCAATAATTGAAAAAATGAAATTTCCAACAAATTGCTTTACAACAAACTTCTCTCTATCATTGACTCAATTTATAGCTCATAAAAATTTCAGTTATGATCTTTCTTTTTCATCTTATTGTTATTTAGATGTCTTTAAAATATTTCGATATTATGAATGATTAAAAAATAACTACAGTATTTCATATCCAACAAGTGGATTAATTTAAATATTTATATGATAAATTTGATTTGATTCGAAATAAATGAGCAAAGTTAACCAATTCGAAAGCTCACGATAATACTATTATTATTGATACTTACCATCAACTTACTATACGTATAAGGGAAGTGATATGCTATGTAGCAGACATCTAGGCTGTGAGGGAACTGAATTGTGAAAGAGATTGTTTGAAAGGTTTTCTTTTTCTTTGTTTTTCCAGGCCAACTGTAGGCATTTTTGAAGTAACAAATGTCTGTCCCGGCTCGCATCCAAATCGGTCTGTTGAATGCAAACCAATCTATCAGACCAGAAATCTAATAATTCAATGAAAATATTTATAATAATTGGAAGATTTTATACATCAACACAATGCCATAGCTGACACCAAATAGTTGAGTGATCTTTTCTGTCTCTTGTACGTAATGTAACCTATTAACAGCTGATGTAAAGATCTATCTTGATTTCAAAACCATATTTAGGCATAGCTGAATAACAACTCTTATTGACAACTTCAGCTGTTGGAGCGCACATGGAGCAGACGAAACCACCCAACTTTTTGGCGTCAGTTATATAAGGGTGCTAACGCCAAAGATGCTTGAGTTGATTTGAAAAATATGATCACTTGGTCAGAAAATGATTTCACTATTATTTGTAAAGAGGATTGAAAAGAGAAGTCATTCATATAAGTAGCCTATGCAATGAAACATATTTTAATATGCTTCACAAAAATTCATTAACCAATATTAGAATATCTTAAAATGAATGCTTGCAAGTATAATATAGCGCATGCCGCATGGTAGAGCATTCGAAGAATTCAAGTCCTGTCAAATTTAGGCTACAAACGGAAATTACAGAATTCTTTTTGTATTCATATCTAGATACTCATCCTCAGTTTACCAGAAAATTTCTCATAGCCGAATAAAATAAAATGTTTTTTTTTTTATATAGTCGAATAAATATTTATGGCTTATTGAGGTAATTTTTTGAATAATAAAGATTCATGGAAGCTTCACTCGTAGTTTCGCTTTCAAATTGCGTCAATTTACAAAAAATTACTATATTCTAAATAATTATGAGACTATGAAATAATTTTAGAAAACACATCATAATAATATGTACAGTATAACAGAGAATTAGCCAATACACGATACTTGGTTAGAACAGATACGTTCAAGCGACATAAATTTATTAAGTACATGGCAAACTGAATGATAGAATTTTTTTAGTTTCTCACCTATTTTGAACAGCTTCTTTGACGGAGAATAGCAATGGCCTCATTCCAAAATTGAACTGGCTGTTTGGCTTATCACAGTTGATGATATTAAGCGTATAAGGAGAAGAGTTATCCATATTTGAAACCTCGAAATAAAACCAATTATGATGATGGGATGAATTCACGTCTGGCATCATTATCAAGTCGTACTCTCTTGGGCCAACCTGGAATAAATAATAATTATCCATATGTGAACTAAAATTCGAGAATTTGGATAATGAAAAAAATATTATAAGAGAATTTAACAATTTTGAAGGAAGCTTCAAAGAAGTTGGAAATATTAAGTTTGAATTTGTGAGCTAGATTATGAGATGATAGATTTCAAGGAAGATTACCTCTATGAGAGCACTTTCAATGAATATCCAACCATTCCAGGGAATCTTCTCCCCTAGTAATATGTATATTATATCACATAATCATATCATAATCATATCAATTAATTATTCATTTATTTTTTAATTCATTGAAAAACAATATAGGAACAACAGGAAATGCCCAAATATGTTTCCTCAACTCAGATAACAAAATGAGATTAAATAATATGCACTTCACACTAAAAATTAACGTGGAATAAAGTAAATTTGAATAGAAGAAAGCTAATCAAATTTAAGAGGCAACTGGGGAAAATTCATGTGATTAAAACCGATGCAATTCCCTGAATTAAATATGAATCAATCATCTTACAAATAACTATTGATAAATGATAAGTCAAGATGTGGACATGGTAGAATTAGTAGTCAAGATGTAAATTTTATTATAAACATTTCTGGAAAAAAATTATCAAGTTTCAATAGAACAAGAAATTAAATATCTAGGTAGACTTTTATCCATGCATGTCTGATACAAAAACCAACTCTTTAAAAAAAGTCGTTTATAATACCTGAATTGCTTTCCTCAGGTTGCCACTCTCAAATCGAGATTCAAACTTCAGACTATTGGAGTTCAACTCAGGGATACCCAGACGTTCTTCATCAAAATTCGTGAGATCCCTGAAAAATATGAGAAACGAGAAAATCGAATATTAAGATATTTGAGACAAAATCAAAGGAATAATCAATGTCAGCTGATACAGAAAAACTGGAAAATGGTTCACTTGCATTGTGTAAACATTGTGTGAACCAACACAGATGAACTAAAGTTTCAAAAAAAAGGATCATCTGCATTGTGTTAACACATAAAAACCGTTTCAATTCATCAAAATCTCAATATCGCAGCTTGCATAGTGTGGACAAGAGATAAGGAAGAACCCAAGAAGCAGAAAAATGTTGACTTGCGGTGCCTATATGCTGAAATAATTATAATCAACAAATAAGAATACTAATAAGATCAAACACCTGCAAAGAAAACCCTAATTTTGAACAATATATCTATCTTTATAATCTAGCATTGAATGATTGATTGCAGTCAGTCAGATATTCTATTCTTATTATAAATCATTGATCATTACACCTGCCTATGACTCTATGTGATTTTGTATTTAAAATTTGATCATGAACGAGAAAATCTATCCAGTAGTAGCCTAACTGGTCATGAATTGCAACTGAATTGAATTGATCTTATTAAGATGCATACATTTTCTGTTTATGATGAAAATAAGTATAGAACAAAGAAGAAATAAGATCATGAGGAATGAGAATAATCCGGGTACTCACTCTTTCCTATCGTTCTGTACAGTCACTAGGTGATCCATGTCATATATAACATTACTACTGGTATGTTCGGGGTATAAATTCCTCTCAATGCTTGTCAGTAATTTCGATCTGTGAGAGAACAAAAAATGCAACAATCAAACTTCATAAGCCATAAATAACTTACAGTACAGAAACATGATTAGCACTCTTATTACAAATTTGAATAAAACCAATAATGATTCAGTACAGTAATTTTACCTAGTGTGAATAAAATGGGTGAGTAGAGGTTGCAGAGCAATAAATCAATGATTTTTATCAATGCTAATAGTTTTTAAATATAATATTAATTGATAGGAGATACAAAATTTTCTGAAATAGTTTTGCTTTCTTACCTGTACGACTTTCTGTCTCTCACAAAAAGAGGATCTGGACCATCCAGCTGAGTTCCACCAATCATATCAGGGTAGGCAACTTTCACAAAAGGTATAACACTATTGACTCTCGATGCAATCTTGCAATAAGCGGTTCGATGTGTGTCTTTCAGTGAAAAGCCGCTCAGTATTTTCAAATTACTACCGTTTCCTAGAGTCTGTAACAAATGGAAAGTAATCCTGAATTACAAATATTAGGCGATAAATTTTCAAGATATGAAGAAAGATTAAAAATGAGAAAACGAGTGTTTATTGTTGTAACGTTCTCACAACACAAACACAAGGTCGATTCTAAGTCAAGTCAATTGGATTAATTGATAGTAGAGAGGCTGCAAAATAGTAAATATTGGGAATTACATATTCTACCTATCTAATTAATCTCTGACGAATCTACTACACTTGTTTCAAAATTTAAATTGCACCACTAGGGAATACAATGCCACCAAATGTGTATGAGAGAGAGCGGAGGTCTATTCACAGAAGAAAATGCATTGCCATAAGATTTTGTGGTTTGAAACTATGGTCCATTTACGATGACTTGAGACGAGATTAACAAAAGCTCTGCATGTGTGTGTGTGCGACTGGAGTTGCTCCGTTTCAGCCACGACATAAACAAGTCACAGCAATGCCGAAATCCCGAATTTTGTTGTCGGGACTGTAACCAAAGCATTGACACAAAAACTTTTACTATAATTGTTTGTTCATTTTAGGTTCATGAAGTCGAGAGACAACCGAAACAAGCAATTTCCCAATGTGTATCTATAAAAAAATTACCTAAAGATACTTATTCTGAACTGCCTACAACAAAATTCGGGATTTCGGCATTGCTGTGACTTGTTTATATCGTGGCAAAACGAAGCCACTCCAGTCGCACACACACACACAAGCAGAGCTTTTGTTTATCTCGTCTCAAGCCATCGTGAATGGACTATAGAATACGGTACATCAAGTCGACCAGAGACGAAATCGACCTCATGAGGATAAGCCATTCATTATTGCCGATATGATAATATAGCAACTCCGTAAGTTCAGGTAGAATCAAACATTATCAATTAAATAATACAAATTTGATGGTAAAGATAATTCATTGGGAAAAATAGGCAAGTGTGAACTTGAAGAAGAAAAGAGAACTCACATTGTTACCATGTCTTCCATCATTTTTCTTATCGACTAGATTGAGTGAACAGTTCCTACTCAACCTGCAATAGGAAAAGTTATGATTATTTTCAATTAATTATCACTTCGAGAAATACAAAGCTTAGTTCTACATTGGATCTAAGGGATAAATCGCTAATGTCTTTCGTTTTTGATACTTTAAGAATATTATTATAAAGAAAAGTGAGTTCAAAGCAGTTTAAATTTCAAATGAATTGTAGTCACAAAGATTATTTGGAAAGTTTTCAACATTTTCCCCCACATGAAAAGCGATTTAAAAAATTAAGTGGAATTTCTTTCTAATTCATAATTATTACGATTACATAATTTTATGGTTTATAAAGTTTCCTTAATTCTTCAATTATCATCAAATATCAGAAGACAAGATAGTGAATGAAACTAAAGTTTATGTTAAAAATCAACAGTTCCAGAAAAAATGAACACTATCAGACGAAAACTATTAGCTGTGTCCACATCTTTGCGTTTTTCGGCTTTCAGCAACGTGTGGACAAAGCCTCATAAAGCCAGCAATGTGTGGACAGACTTATATTGTGAAGTGTAGGTATCAAAAATTTTCTGATCCTTGTTAATCTATTTTCAGATTGTCTACTCATAGATTATTTGTCATTCATTTCTCAAAAATGCGATTTCTATCAATATGCAATATTGAAATTTTTGTGCTCAGTTTCAATGTTCTGGTAGTATAGTTTTTATTTTTGGTGAACTTTCAAGACAAAACAAAACAAGAAAATAATCGAAGAAAGATAAACACAAAAAAATCTGAGACAAATATGTTCGAAATGTGATAGTAACAAACACATCAGGGTGTGAGAGAAGGTAGAGGGAACGGACGGTCTGTCCAAGCGAAGAAGACATTCTGGCAAGATGGGAAAATGACTTCAGCTCGGTCAATATTGGTTCGAAAACTATAAATTTAGTCTCAAATTGAAGAACAGAATGTTTTCTCCAATTTGAGACTAAATGTATCGTTTTCGAACCAATATTGACCGAGCTGTAGTCATTTAGCCATCTTTCCAGAATGTTTTCTTAGTTTGGACAGACTATGGTTGTGAGGTGAGTGAATAACGTAAAGTGTGTACTTGTGGGTGTTGAAATCCAACCGAACTGAACAGCTCATGCAGGAGTGATACTCGTCCAATGTAGCCTACTGTATTTACCTATTGACTGACTTTGTATTCATACTATTCAGTTTACTCGTCATCGAATCACAGTAAGAGAATTGCCGCCCAAACCTGTTTTTATCGGATGGTGGTGAGATCATTTCACTCCACTTCTGATCATACCTAGAAAACAACAATAAAATGCACAATAAAAAGTGAACAAATATTTTGGATGGATCAAGAAATTCAATAAAAAACAGTCGATAGCCTATTAGTGTGAAATTGAATCAATCTGTTCTTCCGTATAAATGAAGCATGGTATAGCTGGTGCCAGAAAGTTAGGCGATTTTGTCTATTCTTTGTGCGCTCCAACAGCTGATGTCAATAAAGAAGTGCTTTCCGAAACTACGCTGGCGCCCAGCGTTCAATTAAACCTATTTGTTCTGATGATACGTTGAAGGCGGAGGGAAGCATTGAACGGTAGACATATCGAAAGAGGATCTTCTTTGCTTGTATGGACTATAATCGTGCTGAGTGGTAGTGCTGCTATCTATTGGCACGGCTTCGAAACAATCCAGTAGCATTTGAAAGTATAGTAACTCAATTTTTCGTAGTTCCGGAAAGCACACCTTTATAGTTGTCATCTAGCTATGTCAAGATGATGTTTTTGAAATCAAATGAGACAATAGGTGCTTCACATGAGCTGCTAGTAGGTTACATCCGTACAAGAGACAGACGAAACCACCTTAATTTTTGGCGTAAGCTGTACAAAGTGGATTTTTTAGTGTACATTCACTCACCAATGTATAGTCTGTCCAAGCAAAGAAGACCCTCTGGCAAGATGAGAAAATGACTCCAGCTTGGTCAATATTGGTTCAATAATTATCAATTTTGTCTTAAATTGTAGGAAACTGTCTGCTCTACAATCTGAGATCAAATTTATACTTCTTGAACGAATATTGACCGAGCTGGAGTCATTCTATCAGCTTGCCAGAGGGTCTTCTTTGCTTGGACAGACTATACTCATTAATTATCATATTATTTATTGTCAGAAAATACAATTTGCATCATAACAACGTCTTACAACATTGCAATTTTAAAAGTAGATAAGAATTTATGCTTGATGAATTAAGATACAGTCTTGAGAGCATCCTAACAAAGATAGATCGATCTTCATGTCTTGTACACCACGTGCAAGAGACAGATGAAACCATCCAACTTTTTAACATCAGCTATTCGTAATGATAAAACCTAGTATTAACACAGCTTTATTCTTTGGAATCTTCCACTCAACTTCCAATTCAAACCTACAAAAAAACTAATTACAAAATTAGAAAAAATCAAGAGAAACACTTACATGGAGATCAACTTATAATTCAAACCTTCAACGAAAATAATTCCAAAATCAGAAACAGTTTCAGGAAGAAGCGCACTTACATATGGAGATCGTCGGAATCGCGCCGGCGAGCTTGGAACAGCAGACTGTTGGGCACTGAGGGACACGTTTCACTCTCACTTTTGTCCTTCTCTTTCATGTCTTGGTCGACATTCTCCTCATCGTCATCATCGATCTCATCTTCCAGCTGATCCGACACACTGTCATCGCTGTCTGACACCGATTTGCTTGAATCGACTGTCAAAAAATGAGATTTATTTCAAACTTCAGCATATAGATAAATAAATGTTTACTTTTTTCTAGAACTACTATCATCAATGTATGTTAACAAATAAAAATTCACATAAAAGTACCCTTTTCACCTCGTATTAGTTCCCGGTGTCTGACACCGATTTGCTTGAATCGACTGTCACAATATTGAAATTTCTATTAAACTTCAGCATATAGAAAGATAAATGTTTAATTTTTGTCTAGAACTACTATCAATGTATATTAAAAAAATCAAATCACATTACCCTTTTTAGTAGTTCTATTTGAATACAGCAAGATTCGCTATTTTAATGTTGTTCATTTGTTCGGTCACGCTTTAGAATTCCCCTTAATAGAGCAAAACATGTTGTGTTCGAAAAAAACTACTAAAAAGGGTAGGACACTGTTATTAAATTTTCAACATAAATAGATGAATGAGTAGCATCATCATCACCTAGGCTAAAAATTATTGTTCATTTAAGTTGCCTTTGTAATAATAAATAAATAAATAGATAAATTTTCGACTGAGTACATCACTTAAGACAAAGTGGGTGAAGTTGAGGAATAAGAGCTCCTCTTTCACTAGAAAGATCTACTATTTACTTTAGGACATTATTATTAATTCCTTGGTCATTTGACAAAAGCACTCAAGTCCACTTTTTGAGAAAATGAGATAATTACATATCCAGGTGTAGAATTTTGAGATCTACGCTTTGGTAAAACAACCTAAGTCTTACTTCCATTATTATTAAGACTGTTATAACATCTTAAGTCAGGTATTGCAGATGAATTATGGGAATCTATGTTTCCGTAAAACCACTTAACTCACTATTTCTATTGTTTTGAGGATGTGTAAAATAACTTAAGTCTTTCATTTCATTTGGGTAAAATGACCTAACTCCACTTATGCCATGTTTTTACATGGTCCAAACAACTTAAGTCATGACTAAATCAGTGATTTTACATTTTCACATCACTTTGGAATAATATAACTATGAATAAGTGTATTTTAAACCTACTTTGTAAGTTTTATTGTGATAGGATAAAAAATATTATTAAAAATTGTGTTTGAACATACTAGAAAACTTTGAGCGCCATTTTCTCAAAACTGCAGTTTTGGACTTAAGTGGTTTTGTCATATGACCAAGGAATTATGTTCATGTGGTTGTAAGGAGAAGTGTAGATAGTTATATACAAATAATTATTATAAAGATATGATATTGTCTCTAATATACTTCTAATATGTATTTGAGCGGGATTGACTGAAATCAACTCAACTGAATGAAAATTGGTGATAGTGAAATAAAATACGCATATAACCTACATTTGGACTGCTCCAGTCAAAAACAGTTTTGGGTGTAAGTCTGTTGGACAAATAATTTAGTCTAAAAATATTCATAATAATAGTCTAATTCATAATATTCTGTGAATAAATGAAAATAAATAAACCCCACCGTCTGAAAAGATGCAAACTAAGTTATTAGAGATGAGGGGAAACCTACCTTTGCACAAATCAGCCAGCGGGAAACGAGCTGGACTCAGGGGAGTGCTAATCGGTAGATCTTTCTTCTCCAAACATAGACTGATTATAGTGCACGCTTTGCTCATTAGCGTATCGTGCTGTACATTGTCCGGACAGTTTGTGCAGAATTTGTGCAGGTAACTCAATCCGTTCCCAGTGCTAATGTAGGTCCGACCGATTTCTGAAAATAAATAATAAGATTATAGGAGTCACGACTTATTTATGATGTAAGATTGTAATTGAAAACACACTCAGGTTGTCAAAATATATTTTCAGAATAATTTTCAAGTTTCGAAACAGTTTTCAATACACTGAAGATGACGTGAAAACGTCGAAACAATTGACTGTTACCTTCAAAATTGAAACTGCCAGCAGTTCAAATCAGAATAGCCCCCGTCTCTGGTGAGAGTCAGATGGTGAAGATATGCTTTCCGAAACGTGCCGCGCACAGAAGCTATACAGGCATACATAGCTATAGTACAGGCTAAAGCTGACAGTGTTGTAGTGCTGCCATCTAGCGGCACAGTTCCAAAAGAACACAGTTCCCACTAGTAGCTCAATTCCATAATGTATGCTGTACGCCTGTGTGCTGTGCGTTTTGGAAAACACACCTTCCCCATCTGTCTCTCATCAAATCTTACCAGCGATAGGTTAGCAAAAGTGATCTTACACTAAAATTTTCAGATCTGCACATGCGCAGTTACACTCTTGCTTCAATTGGCCATTTTGAAGGAATGTCAACTTTGTGCGATCAGACTATACTAATATACATTCCAACATTGTAGTCATTTTACAAGTGAAATAGATTCTATCATATCTTAAGAGAATTTACGTTCAGATTAAAATCTATGGTAAGATTTCTGAATAGCGACTCCCTGTGCTCAGGGTTCACCTTATTGGCTGGAATGATTTCAAAATTTGATTTCATACAATCTACATTAGGTTTATTTACGATGATGGATTATAATAATATAACCTGATTTGAACTGTAGTTAAAATTGGCAGAGGAGCAGTTTAGGGCATGAGCCTGTTGAACTCACACAAATGAATTTTTGAATAAATGATGATGACGATTGATTGAAAATGTCGATTAATAGTTTTATATTTGAGTTATGAGAATTTCAAAAAATAACAAATGCTCTGTTTAGAATTTTATAAATAAATCTCTTCATCAGATTTGAAAATGAAAAAATATCTCAAGTGGACTTACTAGTGCTGCATAGATTCTGCAAGGTTTGAAGTGTATAGTAGCAAATGCGATACCTCATCTTGCCATCGAATCTTTCCCATCTCTCAAATACACGTAAAACTTGCTGGCCGAGTCCAACTTTCACCATTCTCGCGCAAAATCTGTCTGAAAGTACGAGCAGTATTTGAATATTGAAACAAAATCAATAGTTTAACGATAGTAAGATTGTACCAGTAAAAATGATTTTCATGGCTTAAAACAAAAGTACCCAAACTCATAAGAGTGGAAGAAACCTGATGAGTTTAATGGTTAATATCCAACAAAATAAAAATTTGACGACTATGCATGATTGTATCTGTAAAAATCATAATGATACGTATAATATGCCTTGAAACGATTAAAACAAAATTACATAAATTCATAACAATATAAGAAACGTGATAAGGTTTATGAAGAGATTGTTAATATCTTTCTATATTTATGACATCAGTAGAACAATACACGTTTTAAGAAAGAGGAGCAGACTTCCTCCCAAAACTTTTTCAATTCACTAACTTTCAGTTATTGTTATTACAAAAAGGTTGCACACAGAGAAAGTATAGTTGAAGTATATCACTCATGCTATAGTATAGGCTGCCGTGAGTCCACTTTTTCAGGGTAGATTGCTTCTCTTGTCGTCAGAGGTAGGGCTCTAGAAACACTAGTCTTTACTAGTGTCACAGTGTTTATAGCTCCTTAGTCAGAGGTCTCGCCTTCACTGAGCCGGTCGGCCTCATACGCGAATCGGAAGGCGCGAACCAACTCAACTCAATTGGTGAGAGAGATACTGTAATCAGAGATCTATCCTTTCTCTATAGTTGCACTCAGTACATCGTTGTTTTCATAAATTTTGATAAATTCATTGCTGAAGTAGGTTGATACTTACTGCTCCGGCTAAGATAGCAGATGACCGTGAGAAGCAGCTTCAATTTAGTGTTGGGAGAGTAGCCGTTTGCAATCATTGTTTTGTCCAATGTTGTACAGATTCCATCCTTCACAAGGACGTGAGTGGTTGTTGCTGCAATCAGAACACAAATGTTTACAACGAAGAACATGTTTAACAAAACTGAAAGATCTTGAGAAACTTTATTTAACTTGAACATACATTTATTTAAAAGAATAATAATTATACTATTCGTTCAGCATGCAAATGAGCAGAAAACTCGCAAACATTGATCAAGGGATGAAGTTTTTGATAAATTTCAATGAATTTGGAATACTAAGTTGGATTACAACGATTTGGGGGGTTAGGGCTCATTCAATTTAATTCTATCTAATTCATGTAAATTTTTCAATTAATGAATGAAATGAAAATTACTCACCATTTTTAGCAAGCGACTTAATGATGAGTAGTAGAGGCACAAGCATGCGATTGTGGTTGAAGTAACGAGCACGGAGCAGGTTGTGGAACACTTTTACACCATTCAGCAATCGAGCTTTGATTGAAAATTTCGAGTCTGTAAAATTAATTCAGAGTATTATTTGGATAAGTAATAATCATAATCACCAGCATTATCATCTTAATTTAATAAAATGCAGAATACAACAGGCAAAGCCCAAAACTGTCCGTATTGAAATATTTATACAATCATCAGGTTATCTCATATTCAAAACATATTTTTACACCAGAATCCGAATGAGAAAAATTCTTAATTTTGTTGAGAAATCTACAAGATCGGAGTTAGTGACGTTATTTTGAACAAGTTATTCAGATAAGTAAGTAGTAGGCTACAATTCTACAACCATTTATAATAATGAATAAGATTTTTATGTGAAACAATAGGAATGATCAATTCTCTAAAACTAGAAAAAGAGTTTTCAACGACAATTTTTATGCATTTGAACGAAATTTTTTGCAATGAATAAAGAATTCTTTCTCAGATAACAACAAAAATCTAGAATGTCAGTTCCCAACAACCAACCACTCTGGAATGCCAGTTACTAACTATCTCCATAATATGTTGCGAGTGAATATGAATAATTTTTTATTTTCCTTCATGATTCAATTCCTTTGAAACTCAAGTCCAGTTAGCTAGAAACACATAATTTTGCAACATACATTGAAAACTGTTGTGATTTTTTTAATCTTAATTATCCAACAATAACAATCAACAGACTGTGATACTATCTTGCAAACGTTATTAGATGATATAAAATAGACATAAACTACTGATATAAATAGATATAATGTATGTATCTGTACAAACTGATATTGTAAACTGACTCCTCAATTTGTATGACTAATCGAGGGGAGACCCTTAAGGGTAGGTTCCACCTCGTCAATATGTACTTTTGGGCCAAAAGCTTCTTTAGGAAGCTGAAAGTAATTGTAAATATAATGAACGATTGTGAATTAATGTAGGCCTTTTCATGAAAAACAGTCAATGTAAGCTTGATAAATGAAAAACAGTCATTAGCTTGAAAAAGCTTGATAAATGTTTCAAAGTAATATATAACATTGCCTTTACCTTTCGGTGAGATCTGTCCCAAAATCCACAACAGTTCTTGCATGAGCACCTCGGATTGGCCCACTTCTCTCGAGTTCAGCGTGATTACTAGCTTGACAAACACTTGTGTCGCATTCATGTCCACCAGGCGTCTCATTGTAGGTCCTCTCATACTTCCTGTCATCATCAAAATAAACCAGCTTTAAAATACTTATCAGAATGTTAAAATTTAATATACTGCGAAAAAACCAACGATACTCAACCAAGTTGAGTAACTGTTCACCGTTAGAGTAACAAAATACAACCAGCTTTACTAATAACTATAAGTTAAGTAGCTGCTCAGCGTTAGAATACCACAACAATAAAAACTGATTGCTTGAAAGTTTGATTGTAGAAGTTTCAAGATTGAAATAAATAGAGAAATTGCAAAAGAAAACAAAATGAGAAATGAAAAATATTCATGATATGGCTTTTTGGTGGGGAGCTACCCATGAGGGTAGGTACCAATCGGCTTGATCACATTATGGTCACCCAAAGTGTGAAAGCGCCCATCCATATGGAAAGCAGTCGATATAGTGTGTGTGACAAGCACATAGCAACCACCCTCAGCGGGTAATGGGAGTCCCTAAAAATGAGGATACAAAACAATCTGTACGGTAATTCGTGTTTCTAGTTAACTTCAGAATGTCAACCAAATTAATGGTTTTAGTAAAGTACTCTAGAATGGTTACATACCAAGTAAACTTTCCAAAATGTTGATTCTGATTCACTAGCATGTTACAGTGAGAAACAAAGACTTCAATGTGATTGATAACAATACTCATTCATAAAATTATCATTGATTTTTCATTTCAATGCGTTATTGTATACTTTCTTGACAGTTGCTACTTTTGAAATCCTTGATTCAATTCAATTACAGTTTACAGAGAATCGTTCAATGAGAATGAGTTTTGAAAAAGATAAATCATTAGGTTTTGATTCTTGAGTCGAGTTGAATTTCAAACTACTTTAGGGGCCGGTTTCTCCAAATACGTTTATCTGAAATTTTAGTTTAAACTGTCAGCTGTCAGTGTATGGTCACTTTTATTAACTTGTGTTTCAATTGAGCCAGCTGATGGTTTAATCCAAAATTCAGATTAATTTTTTTGGAGAAACCGGCCCTAAGAACAAACATTTATTTTGAATCGCTTAATCAATCGATTCATGAATGCAATATTACATGCATCTAAATAGGATCATCAGTCACCACCACACTGTACTAAGCTTATAGTTATATCTGATGAATTTTTTCATATTCATTCAAATAAGTAATTTATTTAAGAGAATATTTGATTAAGGTATCATCCAATTCACTAATATATTCGAACTTACGCCATGCATGTTTCAGATTTTAATTATTAAATTTATATTTACAAAGAGATAAAAAGTGATAATTTCATAATTTGAAGAGCTTATATAATTCAAACTTTAAGATCATGGCATGACAATTATCGAGCAGGCAAACGATGCATTGCTTGAATATTGTTCGACAAACCTTACTTGATAGTTCATTTATTTGCTTTTTAGGCCTTTCATTTTTAAATAGCTTGAAAACTAATCGCCTATCCTTGGACTCCGTCTGAGTTTTATTACACTTTCCCGTAAACGTATGACTGTCTAAGAACTTTGAACAAACAATACAAAAAAATGATCAAAAAATATAATAATACTATCTATACTATAATATAACGAATTATAATACTATACAGCATAAAATTCATGAAAAATTCCACCTGAAAGTAAAACATTGAAATTATATTAAATTCAACAGTAATATGAAAATAATTTGTCAATAAAGAAGCAACCAATGTTAGTAACATTGAAAAATACAAGCAAATAAAGGAGATAAGATAAATATGAATGTGTCAAATAAATGTTGTCAATTATAAATAAAAGCTTTCCAGTAGTTGAATAATTTTCAAGCGAGTAGATTGATGCGCAGGCAATTATTGCAGAAAAAGGAATCCAGATTTCATATCTATTTACAATAGTGATGAAAGATTGATAAATGAAGGCTTTCAGGGAGCAAATTGGATTTATTATTAAACGTGAAAGCATATTTTAAAAATTACGGAATACAGTTGGGCCAAACGAATATGATGAAATTAAAACATGTTCTGAGGAATTATAAAGCATATTTTCAAACATTCAACACATTTCATGTGAGAAAAAAACTATAGTTTTCAAGTCAAGCCAAATATGATGAACTTTTAAGAATATTTCATGAAAGCAGGAAGTTTTCAACATTGTATTTAACATTACAGTTCACATTTTATTAAAGAAGAAACCATAATCTTCAAGTCCAACCAAATATGATGAGCTTTCAACATAACGTATGAAAACAGGAAGCACATATTTTTTAGCATTGTAAACATTTTATTCAAGCAAAAATCATGGGTTTCAAGTCCAGCCAGCCAAATATGAAATTTCAACATATTTTATAGCAGCAGAAAGCATAGTTTTCTTGCTCTGTGCGAATTTTATGAAAGCAAAAACCACTGGCGGCTCGTGCCCACGAAACAGGTGAAATGCTGAACAGTAACAGATACGGGCATTTCACCTGTTCCGTGAGTACGAGCCGCCAGTGGCAAAAACAATATAGTTTTCAGCCAATTATAATGAGCTTTTTGAGTAGTTGTGAAGGTGATATTGTGGTAGTAGTCCATAATAAATGAAAATACAAGATATTGTCAAACCATAGATTTATTAAGAATCTAGATACCGGTTTCGGTTGCTACACCATTGATCTCTGGTTAACATTTAGTGAAAAGAGTTTACCAGATATTGATAATGGTATAGCAACCAAAACCGGTGTCTCAATTTTTAATGAATATTTAGTTTGACAAAATCTTTTCTTTTCATTTAAATTTGGAGAGCACATTTCATGGAAGCTTAGAGCATAGTTTTTAGGTCCAGCCGAATACAGTGAACTTTGAACATGTTTTAAAAAAGCAGAAGCATTGTTTTTAAGCATTTTCGAAAGCCGAAAGCATCAACATATATTTTATGTATGCGCTGCAGCATATCTTCACGTGTAACTCACCGGTTTTGTGCGCGATGCACTCGCGAATAATTCCCGCCACACTGGCAGCGGTCACATGGTCACGAACACTCTACGCAGACCACGACAACAAAACATTCTGGTTAGTTACACTCACTCGGCACACAACACACACACTAAACAATCAAGCCAACACAATACACTACACTACTAATCTAAAGAAAACAATCTGGAAAGATGAGAAACTGAATCCATCTCGGTCAATATTGGTCTCAAATTGTAAAGCAGAATGTTCTCTACAATTTGATACCAAATTTATAACTTTTGAACCAATATTGACCACGCTGGTGTCATTCTTGTAGAAAACATTCTGCACTACAATTTGAGACTTAATTTATAATTTTCGGACTAATATTAACCGAGCTGGGGTTATTTTCGTTTCATTTTCGGAGTCATTTGTAGAAAGAAATCCATTCTGCTATTTGAGTGCGCATTTTTTCAACCAATATTGACCAAGCTGGAGATATCCTAATTTCATTTACAGTGTCATTATAGGAAACATTCTGTTCTACAATTAACCAAATTTATAATTTTTATTCTTACTTATATTTGAAAACATGATTCTAAGAAATGTGGAAATGGATGTGCAAACCAATCATTTTATTCAGTATATACAGTTTCAAAATAATCACTGATATTCAAATTTCAATATTTTATTGGTAAACTTGAACCGATTTTGGAGAATATTAACTAACAGCTGGATTATATTCCTGACATGAGGATATAGAGATTGGGAAATGGATTATCATGGAAATGATGATAAGATTAGTAGTAATAATTTAAAATTCAGTAATTTTTATCAAAAATGGAATTGTATGCTGTAATTATAACTTCTCAAGGATTGAATTTATTTATCAATATAAACCAGTATCAGAGGGCTTGATTTACTTCTTATCTGACAAAATCATTCTCCAAAAAGGTATATTCTTGTGCTAAAATCTAATGCTTACTCAAAGACACTCAATACATACTTGAATATTCATAACATTTCCATTAATCTGTTTTCAAGAAAATTCATTCAAGCAGTTGTTAAGACTTTCTAAACTGTATACAATATGCAAGACATATCAATCACAAAATTTTGGAAACGGCAAACACTTCATTCATAATTCAATCATTTCAAACTTCAGTTATACTAGAAGAGAGAACTACGGTAAAGCATAAATGAGATGCACTTACAAATTTATATGCTAGAAGTATTGACATGTAAATTTATACAAAATGCTGTTAGCTTTATACGATTGAACGTTTACACAAAAATGTACACATTTCAACATGGAACTAGTAAAAAAAAACTTCAACATCAAACTACCAGATAAGATCTTGACTTTTTTATGAAAAGCATCAGAATAATTCTTTCCAAAGTCGTATTAAAACGAACCTTTATATTGTATTTGAGATTAAAAATTACAATAAAGTTATTGGAAATGCGAACAAAAAACTATTCAAGTTAAAACTATATAAGTACCTTAACAGTTCAAATTGAACATATTTTTTCGTAAGTCTATGGATTTCTTGTAAGAAATTAATTATTTTTTAGCAATCTTAAAACTCATGAAAATAACCTTACAAAGTTTAAAAATAGCATGATTGAAGAGGTGGTTTCTACTCATAATTTTACCAATGTAGGTGATAAATTTCATCAATGAATTAGTATTATAACTAGTATATACCGTAATAAGAATAACTAGTATGAGTAGAAAATAATTATTTATGTTGATAAATTTATATTGAACATTGTTGGACATCATTTATTGATATTGAACTATATATCTGATGTGTGAACATTTTTAAAAATTTATTTATTGATTGAAAAATAAAATGAGAATCAAATACCCTTTTAAAACTTTAAAATTATGAATGCACAAACATGTTTCGGGACATTCAGCCCATTATCAATGTCTTTTATCAATTTATTTATTGATCTTTGTTTAGCTTATTATCAATGTATTTTATCAATTTATCAATATATTTATTGATCTTTGTTTTGCTTGGAAGTAATTCAATTTCACATGTACCATCAATAAGTTTGCAATTAATATATTGTCTACAATGAATCTATGACGATTTTCCAAGCGAGATTTGAAGGGTACCATACATTATTAGTACACATGACTTGTATGAGGAACAAATTTTCGGTTTAACAAGCTCAGAAATATTTTTAATACAATGAAAATTGAACGAACTTCAAATTGTGTAGCTTAAACATTTTTATGTTAAACAAGCTTGAACAAGATTTCATTTCAACATTTGACTTGAGTTCTTAGACTAACTCATGTCACTTAGCAAAGTACCTTATCAAGGTACCTTTGTACTGTCTTCCACAACTCGTCACAGGTCTATCGCCAACATGAACATTTTCAAAGTAAAATTTCTGAAATCTAGGACACTCTTGTCAGAATCTAGACATTGGCTTCCTTGATAGATAACAAACAATATTGGCGCAAAACACGTGTTATAAGGAAGAACATACGTGAGTGTTTCACGGCGTGTGTGCCATGCAATACAAGCAAAATTCAATCATTGGATGTTGCGTTTCACTACTCCGACTTATGCGTGCTGGCAAATGACGTGTGTCCATTCACACACAGTGGCCTACAGTCTGCCCAAGCAAAGAAGACATTCTGGCAAGATGGGAAAATTACTCCAGTTCAGCCAATATTGGTTCAAAAATTATTAAATGGGAATCAAATTGTAGAAAACATTCTGCATAACAATTTGAGACCAAATTTACTATTTTCGAACCAATATTGACCGAGCTGGAGTCATTTTCCCATCTTGCCAGAATATCTTCTTTGCTTGAACAGGCTATACTCGTACCTATAGACTCATTTCAACAATCTAGCTCACGGTTAGATACGAGGATAGACAGGGAGGAAAAGAAAGGAATATATGGAGAAAACTTGAGAGAGAGAGAGAGAGAGAGAGAGAGAGCAAAATAGATTTAGACGCGAATCTTGGCAGACAGTTTGTGTATCGGCCAATCTGATAGGTGAGCGCACTGTCAGATAAGCATCAAACCCAATAATATTCATCAAAATATTGGAAAGGTTGCGAATGTTTTAATTAACTGCAGTCAGTGTGTAGTGTGCCAAAAGATGCTATCTTTACACAAGCTTCTTACTTTCTTTTTCTATGAATACACACAGCACTTGCTTTTAATAGAAGGATGGGGGTGGGAAAAGTAAATATAAAATTTTATGTAACATAAATGAACAGTCACTTGTTTTCAATAGTAGGATAGGGGTGAGAAGGGAAAAGTAAATATAAAATTTACTATTTATAAATAAACTGAAATATCCTGTGATTTTGTTGGTTTGATTGAATTTTCATAATAATTTTTTCTCGAAATTTCTCAGTTGCCTGATGAAAAGCCTGAACATGCAAAGTTTATTTGGTGATCGCTTAAATGTTTTAAACTCTTCGTTGGTTAAATAGCGCAGAATATTTATTTTGTGTTGAAAAGCAGTGTTGAAAATGGATTAGCATCCGAAAGCGCTCCACATGTGAGTAGAAGTTTATTTAAACTAATATTCAAAAATGTATGACTGCAGAGTCGTGTAAATTAGTTCAGAGTGAAATTTATTTTGTCTTGATGCAAAGTTTTGAATAAGATACCCTATGCATAGGAGCTTATCTATCCAAGTCATAATTTCATAAATATAAGTTTTAGGAGCGATTTAAAAATTGATTAAATTAACCTTTGATTACACATGAGAGCATCATTTTATTACAGTATAATACTATAATGAACATAAAGTCTGATTGAGACTGAAAAAGCCCACCGAAATATCTCCTCCCACTTATAATGTAAGATTATTTGCATTTTTCTACAGTACCACGGTATGAAATGTTTTTTCCTATTTTTCTTTGCAATAATAAACATTACTTTTACAAATAAGTTACATTAAAAATACTTTTGTATTGTTTCTTATTGTATTGTATTTCATAAACATGAATAAATTACATAAATCATAATTCATTCATTCTAGGTTGATACCGATATCATGAATTACAATATAATTTATGTAGTCCATCTTGCTAATATTCAAAATTTAAAGAATTGATAGAGAGCTTGGACAATACAATATCGAATCTCCAACAGTTACAGTTCTAAAACTATCTATAGAAAGATTCACAAGCTACAGAGCTGATCAAAATGAAATATGAACAGAAATACAATAAAACGATCACGCGCAAGTCATTTTTCGCTCACAAACGAACCAGGCTGGCATGTTGCTAGCTCAAAACTAATTTATGCCGATTTGAAATGCGAATATTGTCGCTACGCTTGATTTGTTTTCTCCTTTGTAGAAAATAAAGACGACTAGCAACGAACAAGTCAAGAAGGAAAGACTTAGTTGAGAAGAAAACCTCAGCAAAGAAACAGCACACCTGGCAAAAGTATATCTGCAATGCGGCATCAATATTATTATAACTCTCACCCCTAATTTTATTCGCAGTCACAAATATTGTGCTCAAGGTACAAAATTCCATGTTGAAATATTTATTTGCTCTACTGATGAAATCGTTTAGAGTTTGCTTAGTGAAAACTGGGAGCATCATCTAAAAAAATAATACAGAGATTTTCTTTGGATAGAAAATAATAATGTTATTATTATATTTGAATAGAATGACAAGGGGAAGTTTGTACAGCTATGTCCACTATACCACCTAGAACAAACTGTTGAAAACTTTGTAATCGAAAAATATACTTATTTTCCAACAATAGAACCCTTGGAATTGACATTATTTCATGAAGGTCAACAATTTATTCCTACTTGACAGCTTTTAGTTGATCTGTACCGTGGATCATAGTCTATTTTTGTTTGTTTTATCAACAATATTGTGATATTTCAACAAAATCAAATACAAGTCATGCTGAATTTTAGTTCTATCAAGCTAGTTAACGATATTTATATATTTGCTTATTAACTCAAGTGAAAAAGCACCACACTTCTACATCCGATAGATAGCAGTTGATATTTGTTTATAGTACCTATTCAATTATTTTTGTGTTAGATATAGTGAAGTATTAATTATTTTTATCATTATACTGTTGTGATTTCACAGAAAATAGTCTCATTTTATCAACAATCAGTATTTAGATTTTAATAAATATGAAGGGTTTGTGATAATATTAAATATGGTTTGACAAAATAATATCTTGTATTTTTATTTAATATGAGTAGCTACCACAATATCACCTTCACAATTACTCAACAAGTGAAAATAGTCTCAATAAAACGAGGCTCTGATAGGAAAATACTAGAAAAAGTGGTATTTTTTCAATTCAGGAAGATAGGATGTTCCAAAAACTAATGATTATAATAATGCAAAACAATGATCTACGATGCCGGGGAATATCATTATAGCACTATGGTAGTGCTTATTCGAGATAAATTGTAAAAATTCTTGACTGAGTAGTATTTTTCAACCCAAGAAAGAATGTTCCAAACATTAGTGCATGTGAAATGCCAGATAATATCAGTGGTACACCAAGATAGTGTTAATTCCAACATAGACGCACGAAATTCCACGCCTTGCATTTCCTCATTGGAATTGCATCTAGTATAGTCTGTCCAAGCATAGAAGACATTCTGGCAAGATGGGAACATGACTCCAGCTCGGTCAATATTGATTCAAAAATTAAAAATTTGGTCTGAAATTGTGGAAAACATTCTGCTTTACAATTTGAGACCAATTTTTAATTTTTGAACCAATATTGTCTGAACTGAAGTCATTTTCCCATCTTCCCAGAATGTCTTCTTTGCCTGGACAGACTATAAGCAATGTATGAGATTAAATTCTTGGTGAACGCTTGAGCACAACACGCCATCTAGTTAGCGTGTGAAGAATGAATGAAAATTACAAAGCACCTCTCTACAATCCACAACTATTGTCACATTAAGCTACAAAAGTATGCAATGTGCGTGGCAGAATCTCGTGGACTTGGGACTTTACTATAAATTATAATTATTATCAGTGTATGGCTTATTAGAGGGGAGTTCCGGATAAGTTCCACAGCCGACATAACTTGAATTTCCCATGATACTGTTAATTGATAAGATTCTTGCCTTAGGAAGCTGCATGGTAGATGAGTACTATCATTCTCATTAATTTATCATGTCAAATTATTGTATTATTATATAGTTTCACTTGAATATAACTCTAATGAGCTCTAAACTAATTGTGCATATTATTTTGTGATAAAATAGAATGATTCCAAGGGTATTGTGATTCATTATTTCATTTAATGTATTTTTAAGAACGAATATCGTATATACATTATTTATAGCAAATAAAGTATTTCATACTATGTATGAAATGTACCATTTGAATAAATATATATATTATTGTTGAAAAGGTTGTTTACCGGTACGCTTGTTCAAGGTAATACTTGTTCATATTAACACATAGGGTTCGATTCCCGGTCCGGGCACAGTTTTTTGAACAGTTTCATTCAATCTCGCCTGCTATTTAGTACATTGGTCAATATTTGCAGTTGCAGAAGTCCTTTGTCTATTTATATAGCAATAAATGGAGATTCGAATTAATTATTATTAGGTCTATGAATAAATAATATTGATTAAGCATTTTCAGAATATAAAACAATTTAATTATTCACAACATCTAAGTAATCAATTTTCAAAAACTTCAACCATCTTTTCTCATTTTTATTCAACAGAATAAATCTCATAATTTTGGAAATTCAAGCCCTAGCCTATAATACACTGATGTATTAGATTAGAAAACCTATTACTATTAATTATAAAACTCCGATTCCTCGAATAATTTTTTTATTCAAATTTATGGCAAGATAACAAATATGGCTAGATAATAATATAGGCTAGCCTATAATATGCCATAATATATTATTAGAATAATGATAGTTTTCAATTTTACATTTTTTAATAAATAAAGCTTTTTTCTATTCTATTATTGAGACATTATATTATTCTCACTTCCAATACAGCTTGTCACTGAGCTTCAAATTGAGATTTACACTGACACAGTTTTTCATTAGACTCAATTTGTGTATCTGACATACTTTACATTGCCTTACAACCGATTTTCCTTCTCACCTAGATTCTATCGGCTCAATGTGAAAGATTGATCAAGTATTCACTGAACAACAATATCATTCAGGAAATGGAAATCATGAATAGGTTTTGCACATGTCCTACAAAACAAGCCCTATCTTTAGAAAGCTACAGATAGGTGAAAATTGAGAATATCATTTTGAAAATGGAAATTATCAATAGGTTGTATACAGAGAATAGGTCATACCCTATCTACTGAAAGGCTATAGATAGCCGAGAATTGAAGCATATTGGGGTGTTAGAAATGTAGTCAGGCCTATTCAGCCAACGTACAATCGACACGCAACCCCATCGCCAAAATGTTATCACCGATGTAAAAGTCTGTCCAAGCAAAGATGACATTCTGGAAAGATGGAAAAATGACTCCAGCTGAGTCAATATTGGTTCAAAAATTATAAATTTATCTCATATTGTAGGAAACATTCTAATCTACAATTTGAGACCAAATTTAGAATTTTTGAACTAATATTGACCGAGCTGGAGTCATTTTCCTATCTGGCCAGAATGTCTTCTTTGCTTGGACAGACTATACCCTTCTTCTTCTCCTCCTCCTTCTTACTTTTCATCATCACCTCCTTTTTCATCACCTTCCTCTTCTTCTTCTCCAAGATCCCTCCTTCTTTTTACCATTTCCTCCTTTTTATTATATCTTATCTTTTCGCCTCTTCCTTCTTCTTCTTCTTCTTCTTCTTCTTCTTCTTCTCCTCCTTTTCCTCCTCCGCCTGCTTCTTCTTCGTTATAGCGTTATCACTATCTTCTTTTTGTAGTCCTTTTCTTCATCAACTCAACTCCTCCTCGCCTCTTCCTACTTCTTAATTTTCTTCTTCTTCTTCTTCTTCTTCTTCTTCTTCTTCTTCTTCTTCTTCTTTTCCATCATCTGATCCTTCATCGTCTAATTTATCTTCTTTTTCTTCTCCTCCACTTCTTCTTCCTCTTCTTCGCTTCTTTTGCTGCTTCTTCCTCATCTCCACTTTTTCCTTCTTCTTCATTTTCTTCTTTATTCCTTCTGGCTCACAATCTTCCACTTTCTTCTCCTCAACCTCTTCGTTCTTCATTTGATTCTATCCTTCGTATCCCATTCCACAGCTACGTCCATCCTCAAGATGCGTGCGTACTCCTCAAAATACACCTCAAACCTCCTCCCCTGCCCCATCAAACTTATGTATAAGACTGCCGGCGAGGTCATTACACTCTTCTGTAAAAGGCTGGAAAAACAAGATTTCCTTTCTTATTCTTCTCATTTTTCTTCTACTATTTATTCATTGTTGGTTTCTCTACACCATTCTCGATCAAGTTGCGCGCACCCCAAGTTTAGCCGATAATGTGCACGTGAAAAGAAACCGAAAGTTTGGATTAAAGTTGAACGGTGCGGCGCCACTCCCGAAAACCGCCCCTCAATCATCATCATGAACATCGGCATCATCATCATGAACATGAACATCGGCATTATCATCATCATCATCATCATCATCATCATCATCATCATCATCATGATTGTCAGTGGTACAACCACTTTGGATGCACGCAACACCACTAGCCGAAACCCGTACTAACTGTTCGAATACATTGAACAGTGTATAAAATGTGGGAAACAGTCAATAAACAACACAGTAGTGTCAACAAAGTCGACAACACAGTAGGCCTACCTATATTAAAAGATTGGATAAAATGGCTCTCAAACTACTGAAAATAATCAGTCACTGTTTTTGTTAGTAATTTTTAAAAAGTAGCAGCATTTTTGTTCTTGTTGATTGACAAAGTTTTCTTTATATGAATATGTTACTGTCATCTGTCTCTTGCAAGTGTCATTGTATAGTTTAAATGGAATAAAATGAAAACATCCTTTATTAGGCGGAGTTAGGACTAGGAAGTCCTTTCTACCACTCAACCTTGGGTAGGTAACTTTAACTCAGCTGAAGCTAATGAAGTAGGTACCTCTAAACATAATATGAAATATACATTTTCCCATCTTGCCAGGATGCCTTCTTTGCTCGACTAATATGACACTAATCTTGGTTTTTGTAACTTGAACATTGTTTTATATACATGAGTTATGACAATTAAAATTGTTCTTAATCTTATATTTATATTGAAAGATTAAGAATTTTCACTTTTTGCTGGTGATGATGATGAATAAAAATTTCAAGTTAAAGATTTGAAATGAGAAATTGTCAGGCTCTGGTGTGTTTTGAACCATAACTTCAGAACTGTATTTATTTATATTCGGTTAATTTTTCAACCAAGAGGTAAAGTAATATTGACAAGACCAAAGCTGTAGAAAAGCATAGAATTCATTATGGCGATGGCTTTGTAACACAATTCAAAAAATATCATCCGACTTTGATAAGTCCACTTTTGATTGAAATAATTAACAACAATTAGGGACGGCTTCGTTACACTATTTAGAACAATATCATCAGATTTTCATTAAATTGTTTTCTTCATTAATTAGTGAACTTCGCCTCTTTTCACAGCTTTGTAGCAATCATAAAGCGCGGGAGGTGTCTAAAAATAGAAACCATCAAAAATGATTGAAAACGACCAGGTGAATCCCGTTCTTTTGCTAGCGCCTTGCACTATATAATAATTATTATAGCCTTTATTACATGACGGTCATCTTTGTGTATTGAAAACAACAACAAACACAGTGTGCCGGGGCCTCTTAACGAGCGTTAATGTAGCGTATAGATTTTGGCGTTTTACTCATTTGGCGTTATACTCGTCGGCAATTAACGCTGGCGATTTTTCACGTAATTGAGTGTTGGACGCCTACCAATGAGCTGAACCGAATCAAGAAAATATTCATAAATAGTATAGTCTGTCCAAGCATATAATACATCTTGACAAGATGGGAAAATAACTCCAGCTCGGTCAATACTGGTTCAAAAATTACAAATTTGGTTTCAAATTGTAGAAAACATTCTGCTCTACAATTTGAGAGCAAATTTTAATTCTTGTACCAATATTGACCGAGCTGCAGTAATTTTTCCATCTTGCCAAGATGTCTTTTTTGCTCGATCAGACTATACTTCGCAGTGTGGGTTGGAGTCTGACCAGCTAAAGTCTGTCCAAGCAAAGAAGACCCTCTGGCAAGATGGGAAAATGACTCAAGTTCGGTCAGTATTGGTTCAAAAATTATCAATTTGATCTCAAATTGTAGGAAACAATTTTATCTACTTCTAAGACCACATGTATAATTATTGAACAAATATTGACCAAGCTGGAGTCATTTTTCCATCTTGCCAGAGGGTCTTCTCTGCTTGGACAGACTATAGCTTCATCTGATAAGGCAGCCTGTGGCGTTGTAACATATGATTTCAGGGTCCTTTGAAGTTCACTTTTGATTGAAATAATTATAACAATTAGATATAGATTCAGACTGTTTATGTGAATTGGTAGAGGAACAATTTTGTTTATAAGCCTAATGTACTATTTTCTCTAGTTTTGAGAATTCTCAATGCGAGAGATGAATTCGAGAATTTCAAGATTGGGGAGCAATGTTTGAGGATTTCCCTGCTCCCATACTGTACAAATAAATAGATAAACTCTTATTATTGTGAATAATTGCAATAGGAATGATTTAATGATAATCAATATGATCCATAATGAATCAGAAGAGTATGAGAATGCACTCAATTCCATACTCAAATTCGTTTTCTGAATCCCTGAAGAATTCCCATAACTGAAGGAAGAATTATTATTAATTTTATTTCATCAAGCTATGGAATTTAGTAGTAACAAACATTTACCATTCACTTCAAAACTTAGATCAATTAAATAAATCATAGCCGAGAAGTAATTAGTGGAATTTTTTTTAACTTGACCTTACCAATAAACAAGAATAGATATTTATTTATGATAAAGGCCTTGATGAAAGCCTCCTTGTTTCATCTTCATTGATAAGAAGAAATTTTCAACATTTTTGTGTAATGATATGTTTCTTTCAATCCTCCAATTGGATAATAATAAAGTATTAATGCCTTTATTGGACTGATATTGATGAAGTCGAATAAAATGAAAACAAAAAACCCTTGTATTATTGGACTTTATTGATTTACTAGATCTTCGTTCGCCTCCAGGGCTCCGCCCCTGGACCCCCGACAGTATAGGCAGTGTAAGTGAGTCAAACAGACTCGTTTCGCTCGCCTGCAAATTCCGTTCAGAAGGGATTCAAGATTTATTGAACACAACATTTCCAGACCTCATCTGCCCACCAAATATCAACATTTTCTACCGATTGGTTTTCGAAAAAAATTAAGAAAATGCCGAAAAACTATAGAAAAACTCAAATATTTGGCGTACCCTTGGGAAGTTTCAAAACCCCGTTCTTAGTAGGTGTCTAGAGGTCCAACTGAACATGTCTGCCAAATTTGAACGTATTCGGTTCGGTAGATTTTAAGTTCTGATAATGAGTGAATCAGTGCCATTTCGCTTTTATATATAGAGATAAATTGTAATATTAGTTTATGATTCAACATAACCTTATTTTGGACTTGTAGTATAAATTGGTAGACGAGCGGTTTAGGGCATGAGCCTGTTGCACTCACCAAAATTTAATTTGAATAAATGATGATTGATTGATTGATATTAAACTACTATATAAGTTTAAAAAAAATCAATTAACAATTATTTCTCTCTACAATACTGGAATAACGTTTTTCTATCACACTAAAACCAAAATAAACCACCAATTTAACAAACAGACAATAAATAGACTTCTGGCAACAATTTCGAAAACACTACGTTCCATCCAATCATTTCACTACCTTAAATGCAATTAATTAGTTTTATTTGCACCTTTTACTACGGTTGTACAGTAGTATTGGCTTGAAAATCGAAACTTGTGCGCCAAAACTTGAAAGCAAAACTTTGCATTTGTTTCGCGCCTTCCCAGCAATTGTCACTATCCACAAGTTGGCACCGATTCAGCGGTGGATGACACTGTCTTGATTAATTCATTTTTCGACCTCCTAGCTAACTTGATGATGATTATTATTGTGAAGATGATGATGATGATAATCAAGTCGATAATGATGATAATCAAGACGATAATGATTTTTATTATTATTATTGTGATGTAGATTATGATGATGGAAATGATAATGATGATCATGGTGGGGATGATGAAGATAGTGAGGCTCTTTGGAAAGGGGGTAAACGCAGCATCCGCCACACTGTGGTCAACTGACAGCGCCAAATTTGAATTTATAGATACATTTTTGATGATAGAAACGATCGACAGATGTTGGTGGAGTTGAGTAAATGAAATAAAGGTTTTGTTCTGAAATTTGGAGTTTAATTTCACATGCAAAATAGTTTATTTCTCAGCATCGAATTGCAAAAACTAAGTACCGTATTTTATCATAGCCTAAAACTAATTTTAAAAAAATACAAATTTCCTCTAATACAAAAATACCAAATGCAAACTCTAGGCTTTGTGAAGTGATTATTACTTTTCTAATATCATCGTACAATCATAATCATACATTTTCGACTGTCAAGTGAATGAATTCAAATTTGGCGCTATTAGTTGACCACAGAATGGCGGATGATCCGTCTACGTCGTCTTTATAGGGATCTAGAAGATAGTGATGATGATGATGATGGTGGTAATGAAGATGAACGCCTAAGTTAGATGATGATGAAGGTGATGATTATGATGATGATGATAATGACAGATGATTCGATGTTGATGGTGATGAAGGTGATGATTATGATGATGATGATGGGGATGATAAAGATGAAGAATTAAAAGAATAAGAAAATTATAATTTATCCACAATTAACAAATTAATTTTTTTTCAAATTTATTACAGTAATTGATAGTAATTGCTGCACTCCATCTCGGCATGATGTTGATGATGATAAAGAAGAAATTCTTGACACTTGATAAATTCATTTTTCGACCTAGCTGCCGCCATCTCACTCCATTACAGATCATCATCTCAGTCACACCTAGCCCTTGCACCGCAGACGACCACTACACTACAATAGTTCAACAACTATTTGGATGTAACGCAAAATCGTCAATCGTTCAACACAGTGCCAAAAAACGGCGCCTGCCAATGCAAATAATATAGTCCGTCCAAGCAAACAAGACATCCTGGCAAGATGAGAAAATTACTCCAGCTCGTTCAATATTGGTTCAAAAATTACAAATTTGGTTCTAAATTGTAGAACGAAATCTTTCCTACAATTTGAGACAAATTTAGAATTTTTGAACCAATATTGACCGAGCTGGAGTCAATTTCTCATCTTGACAGAATGTCTTCTTTGCTTGGACAGACTATTACACCAGCTGCATGCGACTTCATTACAAAATGCTCGCCGATTATTATGATCAAATGCAACCGACTTATCTCAACAACCAGATGAAAAAAGAAAGTAGTATTGTGTGATATGACTCAGAAGAACTGTCTGCTAGGGACTGAGATGCTTGGGATGACTGCGAATCTGAGACAGCTTGCAATAAAGAAATAGAAATTCATTTATTGACATAAAACATTTTACAATGTATGGTCTACGTCTAGACCTAGACAATATTCAAGTTACAAAATTACAACTTATAGAACAAAATAAGCGACACAGTTCATTTTATGATAACAATAACCAAAGGCTCTGTTAGACTTAAATAGCAGAATAGTATTACTGGTCTGACTCAGAATCATTGTCTGCAATAAATCCGAATGCTTGGAATGACTGAGGAGCGAAGAGGGCTGTCAATGAAGGCTGCTCATATCAACCGAATCAAATATAGTTCGTCATGGTACGATCACAGAAAAAGAGTTGTCCTATTGATGACCAATTCTTACAAGAGAAGAATTGTCCTATCAAGCCTACATTCAGCTTCAGCTTCCATCCTTCCATAACCTTGTCTTCCACCAATAGAAAGAATAATCAGAACCCTTTTCGTTTATCAAACCATGTAGAAGAAAATTGGGAAGGATCGGCTGAAACAGAGTTCTCTGTTGCCTAGAACTGATTAGAGGAGACTCAAGGAATGAGCTTTGAACTGGAAAAAGGGGATGTCAAGTAACATGAATACTGAAATGAGATATAATCAGGGATATTCAGGGAGTGTCGGGATATTATGAGTTTATTGATTGAATATGATATTCACATTAGAAATGATAATCACTACAATAAACAGAATAATATACCATAATATACAGGAATCAAATTAATTGAGCAGGTATTATTCAATAATGAATTTGATATTACTGTATTTCATTTACTGATTTAAATAATACAGCAAGAGATCTAGTATAACTTATTCACAGTTTTGATTCACACTTAACTTATTGATCAAATGGAAAGCTTTACTCTTGGTATAGTAAAATTATTTAATATTAGAAAATAAAATGGAAAAATAAAGTTTATTAATATAGCGATGGAAGATTTCACAATAATTTTGTTTAAGAATACACTAAAATATAAAAGAAAAAGAAAAATCAGGATGATCGTGAAGTTAAACTGATGACAGCTTAAGAAATCTCCCGTACTTTGAAAGTAATAGATTACACCTCATATTACAGTTGTCCAACAAGCCTCAACGAAACAAGAATGCAGTATGGAGGATTGAAATACAGCAAGAGAAATGGACACTCAACACAATAGCGGTGTCTGTTCTGATTGAGTGCGAACAAAAACAAACAGAAAACAAATAGAGAGAAAGCAGACTTGACACAGTGCACACTATTATTGCGAAAATAACGCACATAAAACGCTTTCTGTATCAGTAGTGAGTTGGCAAGCTACCAAACTTTCAGTACTTTGGAGTCTTCTTCCCCTCAAAGCTTTTAATTACATTGTCACAATTTCTCATCGGTATACCGACTACTGCACTAAATTTCAATGATATTTACAATAATAATTTCAATAACTAGTACTGCAAATAATTTTGTAACTGTAAGTTGTCCAACATTGTATTTAAATTATTGTTCATGAAGCTTACTGTTTGTTTCTGAAGACAAATAAATTTGTGAAGTTTCTAAAGCTTTGTTCAACAGGAATCATGAGATTATCATACATGCCCAAAATACTGATTTTCAGTTTGATGACTCGATTCATCGAATATCTAGAAGGTTAGAAAGTTTGATGACTTGATCTGTCGAACATATCTACAAGGTTTAAAGTAATTTCATCGCGCCTACTAGATTTGAATCTAAAATTTCAAGAACTTGAATTTGAGGAACAAATTATCATCACATGAGGCTAATTTAGTTTTATTTTATTTATAATGAGCTATCAAGATTTATAATAGTCTTTCGATTAAGAACAATTCATTAGGCTTGCAAGATTTGCAACAAAAAAAGTACCGGTAATGTATCACTGATTTTTAAAATTTCCAGAGTTGTTAATTTTTTTAGAGATAATGATTCATGATAATCATAGATTTATGTTATGGCGTTCAGTATAACTAAAAACATAGCTCTTCGGTTTGCATGTCATAAAATCCATTCAATTTGAAAGAGAGGAAGCAATTTTTCTAGCGAAATTGGGTTAAAAAAATAAGTCTAACCAACTTACAAAACTCATATTCATTCCAGTAATATAAATAATAATAATTGGAGAATTATCTCTACACACACAAACAGTAATGAAGAAAGTAAATTTCACAAAATTCGTGGAAAAAACAGAGGAAAAGTACAGTGTAGAACTGGAGTAAGAGATTTTCTAAGGAAATTGAATACAAAATTATACAGAAATTATTCTTCTCCAGAGTAGCAAACATAATTTCAGTAACATAAAAATGTAGGCAGCAGGAATTTAACCCTACATTAACTATGTAGGCAGAAAGAATTTGAGAAGGAAAACTAAACAATGTTTCTAACAAACTAGGGTACAAACAACCTCCAGTCATAAAATGTTTATTGTACTCAAACTCCTATGTCGTAAAGTAACTACATAGTCCTCGAAGTTTTCCGGATATAGGGCAGCTCCAAATTTCAGTGAGAAGGAATTTTCTGTTTCAAGTTTTTATGATTAGGAAATCGAGAGAGGTGGAGACTGGAGAGGCTTTGTTGGTGCGGCTAAATATCTACTTAGATATGTATGGCTATGGCAGTAAGTAAGTTTTTATAATCAACTACCATTTGACATGTGATATGTGCTTGGGATATAAAATAAAGGTATTTCTACAGGTTAATGCCCAGTACCTGATTCAATAATGTTACTATTAAGTAATACTATTTAATAATGTGTATATTTGATTTATTGCTACTGTCAGCTCACGATGCTTTCATAATATTATTAGAAGTAAGTTATTATATTTTATAACAATAAACTTATTAAGCTGATTTTCACTTTTTAATTATATCACGATGATTAGTCTTTTAAAAATTTATTTCAGTAATCAAGTTATTTGAGTTTTCAAGTCAAGTTAATATCTGGAAAATTGATTAGAAACCACCTCAAAACCACCCAATTAATATTAATCTATGGTTGAGAGTAACTATAGTCTGTCCAAGCAAAGAAGACATTCTGCAAGGTGAGAAAATGACTTCAACTCTGTTAATATTAGTTCAAGAATTATAAATTTGGTCTCAAATTGTAGATCAAAATATTTCCTACAATTTTAAACCAAATTTCTTATTTTTAAACTGATATCGACCGAGCTGGAGTCATTTCCCCATCTTGCCACAATGTCTTCTTTGCTTGAACAGACTATATTATCTCCCAACGCTTCACTATAGTTGAGAGTTACCTAATAAAATTAATATTGTTTTGTTTTTCGCTAATACAACTTTGAACTGTTTTATACTTTGAACTTTATACAGGCTACTTTTTATAAGAAGGGAACAGTTCTAGGATAATTTTTATCGTTTATTTATTATTATTTATTTATTTAGCGTATGCTTTCATTAGTGGGGAGACCCAAAGGGTTGTTCCACTTCGCAATACTATAACCTCATTTTTCACGAATGAAAACATGGAAAACCATGTGGGTTATAGTTCATTTAAAATAGTCAATTTAAAACAAAATTGTTTGATTTCAAAACATCATCACAATCTTATCGTTTGTCTACAATCACTAATTCAGAGACTCATGTGAAAGATATTAAAATATAATATTAGATAGAGAAATAGGAGTTAGAAAAGAGAAATGGAATTGTTTTTACCTCTAGAAGGCCCATTAGAATATCTAGAGCATCACTTCGTTTCCGCCTCAGGCGTGAGAGAGTCCTTTCTCTTATATCTCGATCTGAAATTTGAAAAAAAATCAATAAATTGTTATTCATGCTACCAGTATTCGTGGAACATATATGATGAAACATATTTCAACACAAATAAAAATCATGACTCAAACTCAACCATATTCATATCCAAAGGTCGCGGGTTCAAACCCAGGTCAGACCAGGAATTTTTCTCAGGCCACTTTCCCGTGTTTCGGATGGACACGTTAAGCCGTCGGTCCCGGCTGCCTAAAAACAGTCGTAAAGTCATGTCAGAGGCCCTGAAATTGATCAGGAGCGACCTGAAAACTCTGACACCAGACCTGAGCCAGCCAGGTTACACGAATATTATTATTATTATATCCATGTTACTTTGATAATTAATTTATTTCAAGATCTTGCTGAGTAGTTGTGAAGGTGATATTGTGGTAGCCATCCATATCAAATGAAAAGACGAGATATTGCCAAACCACAGATTTATTAAAAATCTAGATACCGGTTTCGGTTGCTACACAATATTAGCACTCTCGACTCTTAATAAATCTGTGGTTTGACAATATCTTGACTTCCCATTCAAGCAGTTCAAGATATTGATTGGGAAAAATATTAATTTGAAATCAAATAAAATTGTTAATTGGCAGAGACAAAACTTTCTACAAACAATCTCAGCAATATTCAATGAGACAATGATAACAGGGAGGAATAATTCCTTCACATTCGATAATATCATCGAACTAAATGATCAATCCCTTTTATCAAAAATATTATAATTAGCATAACAGGGTCAACCTCAGAACTCAGTAATCAATCTTTCACATTCAAAGGTTGTCTTCGGATATTAGACGACTGAATTTTCGATATTAAAATTAGCATACCTCAACCTCATACCTCATACCTCAACCTGAGTCTTTAATAATCAATTTCTCCCATTCAAAGATTATCATAATTAGGTCAACCTCACTCAACCCGCCAATCGAACGCCATCATGAATCATACGAAACAATTAATTTTCTCATCGATTTCCCATTGAAATTCTAGAGCAGGTGTTGCTTTTCTTCCGGTTGCCATGTTTTGTTTACATTTCCACCCTCCTAGTTACCTTCTTCCCTTAAATATAGTCTTATCGATCAAAGAAAACAATCTGGCAAGATGGGAAAATGACACCAGCTCGGTCAATATTGGTTTAAAAAATATAAATTTGGTCTCAAATTGTATGAAACATCCTGATCTACAATTTGAGACCAAATCAATATTTTTTAAACCAATATTGACCGAGCTGGAGTCATTTTCTCATCTTGCTAGAGGGTCTTCTTTGCTTGGACAGACTATAGTTACCTTCTTCCACCACTAACGTCTGTCCAAACAAAGAAGACATTCTGGCAAGATGAAGAATGACTCCAGCTCGGTCAATATTGGTTCAAAAATTATAAATTTGGTCTCAAATTGTATGAAACATTCTGCTCTACAAATTGAGGCCAAATTTATAATTTTTTAACCAATATTGATCGAGCTGGAGTCATTTCCCAATCTTGCCAGGATGTCTTCTCTGCTTGAACAGACTATATCAAAGGTCATACAATTCACAATTCATCGATACATCAACCCCAGATACAATAGCGAGAACCGACAGAAGAAAGGAGGTACAGTATATGGCACGGTTTCATTTATACAAGGGGAACCTATCACCCTACCTATCTACAGGAATAGTGGAAAAATATATCTATTTATTGCTGCCACCCACGACTTGCATTGTAAAGTTTGTCCAAACAATGAAGACATTTTGGCAAGATGGGAAAATGATTCCACATCGGTCAATATTGCTTCAAAAAAATAAATTTAGTCTCAAATTGTAGAACAGAATGTTCTCTACAATTTGAGACTAGATTTATAATTTTCGAACCAATATTGATCGAGCTGAAGTAATTTTCCCATCTTACCAGAATGTCTTCTTTGCTTGGACAGACTATAAACGATTGAACCCACCTGGTACGATGATATTGCATCTTTGTTGGAATCTTCAACGACTGAAAAACAACTTGTTTTATAATAGATTGAAATTGCTGCCTGAACATGACACACCCTTGAAAGAATATTGTTTATTTATTTATAGATGACGTCTGTTTCCATTAGAATAGAAACTCACTTTTTCATCAATTGACAAGAATAGCATTACAATTTCCCATTACATCAACAGCATGAACTATTCAGCGATAGAATATAAGTGATAGAATAATATTATAAATATTATTATTATAGTGGGTGAATATTGAAAAGGGACATAACATGAATTTGGGAATTTTTATCCGAAATGGTAAAAACGAAGTTTTGGGCGAACATAAGTTTTTTTATTCCTCTCTTATTATATCATTGTTATTAAATGAATAATAATATATGATTATTGAATACACAGTGTCAGGTGAGATGTTGTGATACTTGAACATAATTGAAGAGCTCAAAATTGTCTATATCACTGAAAGTATAGACAATTTTGTGCTCTTCAAAAATATTATTATAATTTAAAAACAGTATATTACTGCTAATAGAATGTGAACATCAAGACGACTTGATATACTACTATTTTGGATAGATGGAAGATTCATTTTGATTAAACACTTGCTTTACAAGTTTTGAAAATTTTACATTAAATCGAAAATGTTGAATTGCATGGGAAATGTTTTGAGCATTTCATAAAAGGAATGTATTCTTATTCTTATTCAGTTTATAAGGTCGTTCCAAGATTGAAATCTGACTTCCTCAACAAAATTCCCGAAGGATAGTAGAGTGTACAATTTATTCAACATTTGAGAACCTTCAAGCAAATAAAATTGGTTTGAAATCGTTCAAAATGAAAACTTTTAGATTCTTGTGAATGTGAAATTATCAAAACATCTTCAAGACTTGCGAAATGATCAATTTTAGATTCTTGTGAGGTTAAAATTATCAAAACATTTTTATAAGTTGCAAGCTTTCATCTTGTTAAAATTATTTTTGAGAAACTTGTATACTTTGCAGATGTTGCTAAATGCTTGGCTGCTGAGAGCAGGAAACTTTTAGCCAGATATTCAGACTAAATTAAATTTTTAAATAGAAAACTATAACTCCAACAACAGTTGACAATTGCGGAACATCGTTTATACAAGTCGAGCCGTCTCGACGAAGTCAATTTTAAAAGCCTGGAAGATTGCAAGATTGTACTAGCAACAAATTCTATTTTTGAAAGAATCAATGAGACTTTCTTCCGAAGTTTCTACTGGTTGATGAATTCATTTGAAGTTCTAGTAACCACCACCAACGTTACGCGCTCTTCCTGAATAATTTAGGTTGGGAAATTATTTTGAGTTCTTCCTAGTTTTTTTCTATTTAGTACGCGGAAATTTTTGAAAACTTTTCACTGAGAACGCGTTTCCGTGGCTGTCAGTCATAATCGCAAAGTTGGTACGGAAACAGTTCGCATTTTCCGCCCGCTTTTCGACACACTTTATCGCACCAGGCGCTTTTCCAAGCATTTTCCTGACTTTTCCAAGGCCTAGATTCGAACGCAGGCTAGAGCTGATTTGCATTTAACATTAGGAGGTGATTAATCGGTCTGATAATATGGTTTATTGCACATTGACAGACCATAGTTTTCAGATTGAATGACATGTTTAACCTAGATGATTAGGTTAGTTGAACTATGAATGGTTTTTGATAAGAATTAAACATTTTATTTGATTTCATATCAATCGGACATTGACTTTCATATATTAGTACAATTACAAGCAATTTAAACCAACTTAATAGAACAACAACACCTTAACCTCAATACCGAATCTCATAATAAAACGATCAAGATAGAGGAACATATTTATGATAATAATGAGATTTTCCTGTGACTTAATCAATAATTAAGGATTCAAAAGTGCAACTTATTCTCATTAACATTTCTGTATTTTTCATAGCACAATGAGCACAATTATTTGAGAAAGTGATCAGCCAATTCCCAAATTTTGGTATCTTTGTAGTTATAATGTTTTTTTCAAGGAAATAGAATTGATTATTATTATCTATTCATTCAATTTTCACCCGTTTTCTCAACTATTATATCCAAAAAGGCAATTGAGCAGCCAGTAACTTATTCTGTCTATATTTTTAATTATGCTACTTGCAATTGAAACCCCGAGAAGATCAAATAGGCCTATTCTAAATGGGTACCTTATTAAACCCAATTCCAGTTTCAAAAATAATTTTTGTGTATACAGATTGGTTATTCTCGTCACCCACGCACAAACTTAGGGCTACTAATGACGTCAACATCACTCTCAGACCTCAGTAGAAATTAAAAGATATTACTTCTAATTCATACAAGTAAACTACAAAAATAACCACTTAGCAGATCAGAACTCTACTGAGGTTTTTATTGGAAACCAATAAATTTCCAACTGAACAAGATTTTCAGACAAGCCGAAAACATAAGATATCATCTATGTAAAATGTCTTGGAATTAATTTTTGGATAAAGAAATAAAGTACAACTATCAAGCTTAAACGTCACTGCAATAAAAGTCTCAACATCTCAAAAAAGACCAGCTAATGTCCATAATTTCACAGCTAACCAACACCATCAGCCATAACTGTAAACATGTCAACTACGCTAATATACGTTTAATAGGATTGAACAATTTTTTCACATCAGAGATGAAAGCAAATTGAACTAGCGCCTGTTCGTGAAGTGTTTATGTGCGAGTGAGAAATTGAGATGGAAATCGAAATTGAATGGGACAGATGTGGATTGATGAAAGAGAGAGAGAGAGAGATTGAATGCCTTTTTTCTTGGTTTCTCTATTTCTGTCCAAGCAAAGAAGACATTCTGGCAAGGAGGAAGAATGACTACAGCTTGGTCAATATTGGTTCAAAAATTATAAATTTGGTCTCAATTTGTAGATCAGAATATTTCCTACAATTTGAGACCAAATTTATAGTTTTTGAAACAATATTGACCAAGCTGGAGTCATTTTTCCATCTTGTCAGAATGTCTTCTTCGCTTGAATAGACTATACTATCGTGTGATTGCAGTTTTGACGTTCGCACTCCCCGTCCGAGAGAGAGATTCAGATTCAGAATGAAAGAAAGGATGAAATAAAGAGAGAGAGAGAGAGAGAGAGAGAGAAATAGAGAGAGTGAGGAGAGGGAGGGAGCAAGATTGTGGATTAGTTTAGCGCACAGCAATGAAAGCAACACATTGAAATTATTTCCGTCCCATGGTCCGATGCCAGAAAAAGCCAATAAAAGAGACAGATATTTTGATATTAATATGATGTATAGTAATTTCCCTCACATCCACCCACTGGACAGAAACAGCTGGCAAGTGGCGGGCATTTAATGGACACGCGCGCGCGCAAAATACACCAGACACCAATTAAAGTGGCGGTTAGCGAATACCTAATATTACCGCTCAACTCTAACAGTACAGTCAATGCGCGATCTGTAACAACGTAATCGAGTCAAGATTAAACTCAGCTAAACTATAACGCTCACAAGACCGCTTCCAGACTGTCCTGACAGAGCTAACCATTAATATTAGTCATTCGCCAACCGCCAATTTCACTGACGTCTGCAAAATCAAGTTGGTAACGGTCGTTTTATAATATTATGACTTCAACAGCTGGCCGTCAAAAGCCGCGACCTTGCCCTTGTTCAGAAAAAACTTCAAAATAAATTGAAAGGATTCAATTGAACAGGGAACTATTTCATAACAAACTTATACTGTACACAATTAATGATGTAATTAGATGTGTTCAAAATTCAGGATGATAAAGTCAATAAAAAGTGGGGAACTACTTCTCAACTTTCAGGATTAGTGGGGGTGATGCCCTCATGACCTCTCGACTTGTGCGTGGGTGATGAAATTCGTATGTAATAATAAGAGATAAGTGGGGAATTACTTTTCAACTTTCAGGATTAGTGGGGGTGATGATGACCTCTCGACTTGTGCGTGGGTGATGAAATTCGTATGTAATAATAAGAGATAAGTGGGGAATTACTTTTCAACTTTCAGGATTAGTGGGGGTGATGCCCTCATGACCTCTCGACTTGTGCGTGGGCGATGAAATTCGTATGTAATAATAAGAGATAAGTGGGGAAGTACTTTTCAACTTTCAGGATTAGTGGGGGTGATGCCCTCATGACCTCTCGACTTGTGCGTGGGTGATGAAATTCGTAGGTAATAATAAGAGATAACGACTACGGCAGTCGAGGCTCTAGACTCTAGTCTCTCTTACTGGGGAGAGTTCATTTATTGGAATACAAAACGATACCGTGTTTATGGAGAGGAGAAACAGAGAATAGCCCAAAACTTCTCTAATTCCTAGACTTAGGTAAATTAAAATATAGTTGAATTTTTAGGTTATGTCCAAATTTAAGTTTTGGTCAGAGCTTTCTACTCCAAGAAGAGATTATCTGGAGTAATTAATAACCAACTCTGAATTTAGTAGGGATGATATAAAGCTAAATATAAAGCCATCCGTTCTTAACAAAGCGAATGATGTTTTTCTTAAACATTATAAAGAGGAGGTAAACGCAGTTCCGTTGCCTGATAATAGTGGGAAATCTAAATTAATAACGAAATAAAGTCATGATAATAATGAGTCAGATATATGGTGTGTAAAATTATCCTCAAACTATGGATGGTTCATTAGAGTGGAGTGATAACGCGCCGGTCTGATAACCAGAGGTTCCGAGTTCGATTCTTGACCGGGGAACAATTGTTTGACCACAGCACAATCACACTAATACGGCCACCCCGTCTTTGGAGGAGCCGACGAGCCGTCGGCCGAAAAAGTAGTCTCTCGTCATTATCCCTATCATTACCCATCTACAGGCCAAAAAGCTCTGGTGGGCATCACCCTCAGAAAAAAAATGTTGGGTGATTAACAGTTGTCGTAACGAAATAGCGGATACAGCGTTTCCCTTGTCGTTATAGAGCCCTAGAGAACAAGATAGTGTTAGTCAGATTCACTCGTTAGTATTTTTGTTGGGAGCTCTACCAAACAAGAAAGTTAGAGTTACAGAGCACACTTTTCTTTGAAAAGGCAGTCACAGTGATAATGCAATCGCCACGATGTCCGTCCTAGCAAATCAGTTTTAGGTACAGCGTATAGAGAGAACAACGAAGAAAGAGAGAGTATATGTTTAAGAAAGAGAGAGCTCAACCAGCCAACTCTCCAGTAGTGCATAAACCCCACAGCAAGTTCCGGTACAAATAGGTTTTTATTTTGAAAATAGATGACAGAATAAATTCGTGCCACACCAGACCGTGTCATTGAAATTAGAACGCTGTCGCTCATGCTAGCAATGATGGTGGTTAGAGAGAAATTTATCTGGCGGAAGATGACTTTATAACTGTCACACGAGAAAAAACCAGCAGAAAATTGTTGTAAACCGAAATAAAACGACGAATTACTATGTGAATATGACAAGTCATTTTGAAAGATGATTGATTGGACTGGAAGAGTCCAAGATCACGAAAACTTTGAAAAATGAAATGAATATGAACGTTAAAAACGTTGAAAACAAAGAGTAAAGTTTCAAATCAAAATTTTTTCTAGTTTTGAAGATAATAAAATTGTCCGAGCCCAGGTACATATTTACCAAACAAAGGTTTAGTTGGTGAAAAATTAACTGAATAGCAAATGTGTATCATGTTTAGATTAATGTTTTGATCATCGTCATTTATTCAATAAGTAAATACAAATAGGTGAGTGCAACAAGCTAACGTCCAAACTGCTTCTCTTTCAATTTATACAACAGTCCAAAACAAGGTTATGATAAATAATGAAACTTGATATTGGAATTTCCACTTGAAAAATGATTTTTAAAATAAAATGTTGTTTAGGATTGGTTAATCTGAGTTAGTTGGACAATTCAAAAATTTATTGATTCAAGAAAAATGCATCCGAAGAGTAAAAAATCTACCATTTTTAATAGTCAATTGTCCATCTGGAGACTATAGAATACAACTTTCCCTCCTCAAGGTAGGTTTCCATTACCGGTACTACAAATGTCACACGGGCACAAGATGCTAGGAAAAACGTAATCGTATAGAGAAACGCAAAGTGGTCAGCTGATTTTTTATTTGCGTTGCTCCATACAAATACAATGTTTCTATTGCATCTTATGCCCGCGACTTGTAGCAATGGAAGTAGTGGGAGTAATGTTGCCTTGAGGGAAACTGCAGTTCTAGCCAGGGGCGTAATAATCGTTCTTGTCCAATAATCGTTCAAAATATTTTAAAATTGAAATATTACTTACCCTGTGATGCAGCTCGACTGTGCAGGCGTGCAGCTGAGGAACGCAGCAGTTCGACATTATCGGCCGGACGCAGCGCACACAGTCGGATGCGGTCTAGCAGAATGTCGTTCAGACTGTCGTCCGACATTGTGCAACTCACTAGGCCGCCCTACAACAAATCAAAAATTTTCAAATTAAATTCATTGCCATTCGTGGTCAGCTAAAAATTCTCATATTCTATTCAATAATAAATGTTGATCTCGCGGTCCACAAACGTGTACCGACTTTACCATTGGAACTAATTCGCCAATGCATCGAATTTTCAAGTTCACTTGACTCAATCTACATGTTAAATAATGTGCATTTTTAAAAGTGCATTTTTTATATGTAGTTCACTTCAGTCGAACACATCGTGACTAATTATAGCTGGTTCCAAAAATCAAGGCGGTCGGCGAATGACTCAGCTCTCTCAGGACAGTGGACAAGTTGTCTGCGAGAGTATATCGAAACAAAAGCGAGTAAGCGCCCCTAGCTGTACTAATTTGATCTCGGAAACAGCTTGAGACTGTCCTGATAAAGCTGAGAATCAATAACAGTCATTCGCAAACAGCCTTAAATTTTTTGTCACTAGCTATAAAATACAGTGGAACCTCGATAATTCGTAGTAAAAGCTCATTCCTTTGAAATAATTTTCCATTGTTAATAGCTTCGATAATTCGTAATCTTCCCTAATTCGTACAATAGCTTTGGTTCGATGTTCCTCTGTATATAGAATTAAGCATTTTGTTCAATTTTCTTTCAAAAAAAAAAAAAAAAAAATACACAATGATTTAGACTTTGAACGTAAAATTGAAATGTATAGGTTATTTTATCATTAATTGAGTCTGAAAGTCTTACATCCAAATTGTTCATTAGTGTACCAAGTACATAGTAATTCAATAATTTGTTGGTTAATACAACAAAAGACGTTGCTATAAACAATAATACTGAATTCGCTTCTATAAATCATTTTCTATAATGTATCTTCTCGAATAATCTTGAACCGTTGATCACACTTCTTAAGTATAAAAAAATTGAATTATTAAAAAATGATCCAAATTTGATTAGTTCAGTTCCAAGTACACTGAAGGGCGATATTTATACAGGCAGTAATGAATATTTATCGGGGGAAACTAGAATATCTGCTAGACACGACATTCATGAATGAGACTAAAGCAAGACACCACAATGCGATTCAAAATCAACTCGGGAGATTTTCTTTTAAAATTCCACAAGGAGAACATAAAAACGTCGGCCTTCAAGTGAAAGCAGACTTTTTACTCAAATTTAGTAGCTCAAGGCTTCTTTATCCAAACCGATAAAAAATATTCAGTATATTGAAAGTACTACTGTGAATCGTAAACTAAGATATTCTTCTAACCAATTTCGACTAAAAATGAATCAGCATTAATCAGTGTTCTTTACAGTTCTTTGTAGTCTACATTTCTTGGAGCGTTCTTGGTTGACTTCAAGACCACATATATAACAAACGAGACTAATAAGGTTTTCCTAAATGAGTTGCTACTGTACTGAAACATTTTCTTCATTAATTAAATAATTTTTCTCATTTCCTTCAAGAAACCCTAATGTATTTTTACTTGTAGTAAAAAATATAGTGTGAATTACAAATTTTGATAAAACAAAAAACCTAACAATCATGATTGTTGATTAGTTCGAGTGAATGATACCCACAAGCAAACATGCAATACCATACCATAGAAAACATATTACTGACAATCCAAGCAAATAATCAATCGAAATTCGTCAAATTTTAGATTATATTCTCTTGCCAGACCCTGATAGATTTTCGGGACAATAAGGAGAGCAATCCGCATCTTTACATGACTTGTTTCAGGAATCTCTAAGTATCGACTTTTATCCATGATTTATATGTATTATCTATCTTCCATTAAATAAAAACCAGCAGTAATTGTTATACAGGGTGTTTCAGGAGGAATGTGCAATACTTCTCAGGCTGATTCCTCACACCAAGTAGACAAAAACGTTTTATGGGACCATCCCCCAATAACGCTTTGTTACCGAGATAAAAATGGCGGAAAATTGAGATTTTTCAAAATATATTAATTTTTCTAATTTTTTAGAGGTTTTAGTGAGGTTCTAAAATAATCAATTCCAATGTAAAATTAGCTGAGGAATTCAATGAAACCAGTTCCAAGTTTGTAACTTTAACGGTTAGTGAGATAATTGGGAAAAATACGCTAGAAAACGCCATTTTTCAACAAAAAGGGTTATAACTGGATAAGGAATCATAAAATTGTATTTTTTATTAATGGAAGTTGAAGAGAGTCGCATTCTAAAGAAAAAGTTAAATGGTGGCGATTGTGTAAATCTTACCCAAATCTCAGAAATGGCGGTCAAAAATCGCAAAATTGACAAAACAAGCACAAGCACAAGCATAGCACAAGTGATAAATTTGTGTTTAGTAGCGATTTTGCGATTTTTGATCGCTATTTCTGAGATTTACACAATCGCCGCCATTCAACTTTTTCTTTAGAATGCGACTCTCTTCAACTTCCATTACAACTTGAAACTGGTTCCATTGAATTCCTCAGCTGATTTTACATAGGAATTGATTATTTCAGAACCTGAGTGAAGCCTCTGAAAAATTAATATGTTTTGAAAAATCTCAATTTTCCGCCATTGTTATCTCGGTAACCAAGCGTTTTTGAGGGTTGGTCCCATGGAACTTTTTTGTCTACTTGGTGTAAGGAATCAGCCTGAGAAGTATTGCACATTCCTCCTGAAACACCCTGTATAATGGAATACTTGTTACTTATAATAAAAAATACCGGAGAATTTAATCATAACACTAAAACGTATCTGGTATTACTATTGGTGATAATTGGGTACTATACCGTTGGTTTAAACATTCAAAAATACAATTGTAAATAAACACTCTTTTAATAGATTTGACAAAATCCCAACTTGTCTAAGTAGCCTATTGATTTTGTTCAGACTAATAAAACTCATAATAGTTTAATCCATAAATTTGAATCACTTCAATTCGACTTCTAAAAAAATTATTTCAACCAGTGATGGACACGTCAATTTTGAGTAATAATCTACAATGGAAACAGTCATTCACCGTGAATGTTTTCAAAAATCTATCAATTCAATCGGGAATAGGCATGCACGGAATAGTAAAAATCACAATTATTATTCATTTGATTAAGAATACAATAGTAAGGAATGAGAAACTGTCATAGAAGAAAAGTAGTGAACTTTAAAACTTAGGGCTGTTTAAAATAATTGAAAAATAAATGAAAATCAAACACCCTTTTAAAAAACTTTAAAATTATTAAAACACAGACATGTTTCGGCACATTAGGCCATCAAATGAAGATAATTTTAATAATAATCCAATTTTTGAAAAAATTTTCAAAACCCTAGATTTTGGTGTAAATAGGAGTTATAACATACGCTTTCAATTGCAATCATATGATATTATTTAGACTTATATTTTTAATTTTTAATCTTGTTTACTTATTTCATTATTATTTTATCCACATTGATAATGGCCTAATGTGCCGAAACATGTCTGTGTTTTAATAATTTAAAAGTTTTTTAAAAGGGTGTTTGATTTTCATTTATTTTTCAAGAAAAGTAGTTTTCATTCACTATGTAAACATCATCATTCACTCACTCATTATCACCTTTGCTTAAAATACTTGCTAAAAAGTCGCAATTGTAACAATAAATAAATGGTCATGCACAAAATAGGAAAAACATCATCCATCTACCTACTCAATGCAAACAAGTGTGTGTGTGTGTGTGATATCCAACCGGCAAGTACGTTACTGGAGCAGCGTCGGCGTCGGAGCTGTTGACGACGCTCTCGTGAGAACGACGCTTGAGTGACGCTGTCCAAGAAGACGCTACTGACGTCTGTGCGCTATGCTCGACGCTCGGGTTCACACTGCCACTACGCTGAGCGTTAGCTTCTGCCACTACTTCCATCCTATGTGCCAAAAACAACAGTCAGGCGCCAACTGACACCCTTTGGTGGGGGGTGGTTGAAAAGTGGTGGGTGTTGAAGGGAGGGGTTAGTAGTGAAGGTAAAGGGGGTAAGGTGAATAGTAAAGGGGTGGGATTGGGTCCGAGGAGTGCTGAAAAGGTGGAAAATAGATGGGGGTGGTTTGTAGCGAAAGGCGATGTATAATACAGTCTGTTCAAGCAAAGAAGACCCTCTGGCGAGATGAGAAAATGCCTCCAGCTCAGTCAATATTGGCTCAAAAAAATATTGATTTGAACTCAAATTGTAGCTATCAGAATGTTTCCTACGATTGAGACCAAATCAATAATTTCTTAACCAATATTAACAGAGCTAGAGTCATTTTCTAATCTTGCCAGATGGTGTTCTTTGCTTGTCAGACTATATCTGACTTCAAGAAGTTGGGCGGATTCGTCTGTCCCTGTACAGAGTGGCGCAAAAAGAACGCATGTTTTTAAACCGTTATACGTTTGTTTATTATAATCCTACAACATTAATTTCGATACCAAAAACAATCAGAAATTAGCACATTTTGAGAATTAGTCATTGTTTATTGCAGAGCCCCTAGTTAATTTTTATAAATAACATCAAAGAGTTCGACATCTCCAAAGTTGGAGCGCACCACCTAGTCGTTCATTGAGGACTTTGAAGAGCCGAGACAGTGACAGTGTCGACATCTTGCGGAAAACGGACTCGCGCGGTACGAGGACGGTCAATCATAACTGATAATGTTATTTCCTTTACCTTTGGGCTACTTTATCACTGTTTTACATTTTAAATAAGAATCGCAAGTACCCTTTTAGATTATTTAGATTAGTAATTATCCCATGTTGCCACGTTCCATGCTATCCCATCTGTTCTTATCTCGACCAGACTATACACGTGATGTAAACAACTAAAAGCTGATGTGAAGCAGCAGTCTGTGAGATTTTACTTGCGACACGGCTCTATCTCTTGGAAGAGGCCAAATACTGTCCTTTACTAATCTCTCCCACTACCCATGCATTTCACTTCTATCCTCATTCCATTACTCTGTTGATGCTACGCACTGTGGAAGGGAAATCGCGATTCATAGCACATAGCACACATACATTAATGCGGTTCCCCTACGCTCATGTCGCAAGTAAATCTCTCTAGGTCACCTACGCACAGCTAAATGACGTCTCTATTTAACAACATCAGCTGTTGGAGCGCACAAGGAACAGACAAAACTAGGCACTAAATTTTTTGATGTCAGCTATACAAGAAGTTAAACGAATTAATGAGAAAATTGCAAAAAGTCGATTTGAATAGAATAATTAACTTGGTTTGAATTTTTAAAAGCGATAATATTCAATCAGTTTCATTAGTTTGTTTATAAGATGATTTACTAATTAAATCCGTCTAAATTTCATCAACGATGATAAGCTATATGCTAAAATATGCCTCAAATATCAACTAAGTTTTAATTTACTGGGAATAATATTTTCATATTTATTTTGTATTGAATAAATAATTGTATTTTCTAGATTGATTTTGTTTTGTTTTTTGTTGAAAATTTATCATTTCTGTGGCTTCTTTGTTAGGTACCTACTATGGACTATGGACAATTGAAATCATTGATAGATTTTGCATGTATCCTTTTCTCTGTGTGTGTGCATACTTTATTTACAGAAGTCACAGTGCAACGTTATTGGTTTTCTGACTCCGTGGACTTCAAGCCAATGGTCCCTTCTTTCATAATAAAGATCAAACCAGTTCCTACTTCTGTCAATGGAGTATGTGAGACAATAGCACACAGAGAAAAAGATACATGGAAAATCCATCAATAATTGCTGTAGGCTATGTATTAATTTTCTTGTCAATGAGTGAGGTACTTGTCAACTTAGGTACCTGAGGTACAGTAGTAACAGAAAAAGGACATAAATATTTTCATTGTCATTGATTAAAAATGAAACAACATCAAATTTTCAGAGGTAATTCCACTTTTATTCTAATCTCAAATTAAATGAATTAGGCATTAACTTGAATTATATTTAACTTCATTAACTTAAATTATATTTTCAATTTGATGTTTGACTGGATGAGCTTATCATTTTCCAAGAATTTTGCTTTTGTTGACTACAGAAAATATTATTCTTCGAAATTGTTCTTTGCAGTAAAGCAAAATAATAACACTTTATAGTATCAACAATTTATTGTACATTATCTGGTATTCAGTTTACTAGACATAGATGTAGTAAACAGAAATTAATAAATTCCGGTTGAAAAAAAAATACGAAAAAATTTGTAACCAATTTCAAGATTTTACTAACTTTTACTACTCATATCACTTCAAGAGAAAAGATGAATAAGTTAATAGCCTACTTTTGCAGGTATAAGTAAGAGCAGGACCTTTTTAGACTAGAAATCAATAGAGAATGAAGACAAAATAGATGATTGACTCAGCAACAAAGTCTACTGAGCAAGTTCAGTACGGTAGCCCTAAATAAATTTATGAGGAAGGTCCAAAGGATTAGAAAGATCCTTTTAGTGAAAATTGAGTTCAATTCAGACTGAATGATAAAAAGTTTTTTTGTTGCATGAAACATACAGGTTTACAATAGCATTATTAAATTTGTTTGTGAAAGCATTATGCCTAACCTCAAAAGAATGTAAGCAAGGATATTATTTACTACTGTACTGCAAAAGACATTCTCGAAAAAAACTAATAGTTAAAAATTGAGAACAATTATACGTAAACTTTCAAACATCTTTGCATGATAAAGTATTTTTAACTTACCGAAATTCACACAACTTTCATGATAAGTTAGCACTAAAGACTTTCAGATTTTGATAAAGCAAAATTGATTAATCAAAAGTACAAAACGAATAGAGTGTACTTAAATACCGTAGCTCACAGCTGTCCAAGCAAATTACAAAATTTTCAAGAAAAATATAGGAAAAGTTCACAATAATTCATTGCGCTGAGGAGCCGGATTTTCTTTGACATCACAGTTGAAAATTGAAAATCAAATTAATCAGCTGATGGGTAGAGTCGATCTTTTTGTACATCGACTTCAAGTCTCGATTGTTCGTTTGACTCGATAATTATATTGGAGGGAACTTTGAAATGAAGCCTTTGGTCACAGACAAGGAGAGAACACTTAGAAAATAACAGTCAATGAATGATTGGACCAATAATTCATTATGATAGAACTGTTAATTCAAATATCAATGTTCTTGAATAATTCAAATTAAATTCTATCGAAAATATGGAATGAATAAGATTTTTTTTCTATAGGTACCTTAAATGAATCACATCAAATAATAGGAGAGTAAAAGTTGTCATTCAAGTCCAAAAATTCATGATAGAATATTGTAGGGCTACTCCTAAAAATAATAATGATGAAGTATTTAACATACTACGGCTGCCCATTGATAAAGATGATTGAATGATACTGTTTTTATACCTTGCTCAGAGTAGGTTACGGTGAATCAACATAGAATCGTTTGTGCTTGTAATAGATGGAAACACTGTTAGTTATACTAAAAAACACGGTCATATGAATTCTTAGAAACATTACACAATGGGTTTTTAAGAATTAAAATAATATAATATGTAGGTGGGCCCAGTTATTATAGAATGAAAATAAAATTTTCCAGGAAAGGGAACATGAAAAAATTAGGGAAATAGAAAATGTAGAAAGAAAACGAAATCTCGTCTATGGACATAGTCATAGAGACATGTCTCATGATACGATGTAGTGACAATATATTCAAATTCAACATATTTATGATATACCGGTACCATCAATATTTGAATTGGGATAATTTTTGCATTATAAGTTTGGACATAGGCTAAGTCTGTTTCTAACCAATAAGTTATCAGTGCCTGTAAAATGAATAAATTATCGTTATTGAATGCATACAATATTTTCAATAGAATAATCTGGCTGCAGTTTCAATTAAACCTCTTGAGATCATTTCAAGTAAGTTACTCATAGGTATTTGAAATGTTTTTTTTTTTATATTACATGTTTCATAAAATGTACTTGTCAACTCAGACACATGCAAAATGAAAGCTTTTTAAATAATATCTTGAGCATGTCAGTGAAGTAGCCTACTACTTCAAACAGTAGTGTGTAGTTCTCAAGTACAACGTGGAGTACCATTATTGCTTTCACAATTCTCCCTTGAGAGATTAGATAAACGCTGAAAGAAATGTGAAAAAATGTGTTGCTCAGTAACTCTCAAGAAGTTTAATTCTAACAAATATAATCATACTTATCTTAAAATTTGACTTTAGTGAACACAGGTACCTTTCATGGATTAAAAACTCTTGAATAACAGTTACTATATATTATACGAGTAGTAAGGTAAATTCACCATGTAACATGAAATAAAATGAAAACGTTTTAGTGAAATACCGTATTGTAAATATATATCAAATTTATGATTGTTTACATCCAATGGAAACTGTGTATTGTAATAAGTGAATATATATTTTCTCAACTCCAGTAAGGTCATTGAAACAGTTTCCTTATTAACTGTAAAAACATTTGATTGCATTATCGGTCATAAATCCCAGTGAATAATTTTAACGTTTCCTCTCCTGTTGCAGTAGAATAAAAACTGTCAAAAAATTGTTTGTCGTGTATTTGGTGGGGATTGGCGAAGGTAGGTCACCGAAGCCCTACACAGTCCACTAATAGGCTGTTCTCCAGACTGAAACTTGAGAGCGCATGTTATGAAACTGAAACTTTTCAGCGGCGAACTGTCTCAGAGAGCTGGCTTACCGGTCAGTGACAGCACAGAGGAGGAAAGAGTTTTTTCTCTGTGGTGACATCCAATCGAGGCATTCCAGCATAGGAGCAATATGCGCATTGAACATGGATTCGACGAAACTCTATTGAATATCAAGGACGCGAAGTAGGACTCAACCAACTGTGATATTTTTAGTCATTAGGGTGAGTAGGGTATTTATTTATTTAAAAATTTGTGGTGAATGCATATCGTATAATTTGTCAATGTGTGAGGTATATAACTGTGATATTATTACTTTCTATTGGTGTAGATGTAAATCAATCAATCAATTGGAGGGACAATATTTAGGATACGACATTCACAACTTCCTAAATGGTTATTATTGATTGAAAAAATTAGATTGAATATATTATTCTCTATTTGTCAATGTGTGAGCTATCCAACTGTGATATTATTATTTTCTATTAGTGTTCAGATGTAGCCTATATCGTTCCATCAATTAGATGGACAGCATTTTTTATTTCTCAATATTATTGGCCAAAAGCAAATGCTGATACCATTGTTGTATAGATAAAATGTAATCTCTCAATTTCTTGTGAGTTATCGAGCTGTGATAATTTTCAATTTATTGTTGGTGTTGATGCTGCATCGCTATTTAAAAATAGGCTACATTATTTTTTTAGATTTCTATTTTATATTTTTGAGCAAAATAATTCACGATTTTTATGGTTGGAATTTATCTATTCCAATCATCACATTTTGAGTTTCTTATCTTTCCATCTTTGTTAATGTGAGTTATGTAACTTTGTTATTATTTTAAAAATGAGTTAGTTTCTCACCCCAAGTTAGTGAAATAATTATTATTCGAGATTCAGTGAGACCTGATTTTACAGGCCTTGATTAAGAGCTTAGTCCACCGTACCTCATAATTCTACTTATTTACCACAACATTATTTTGACAGTGTAGATCATAATAAATGATCATGAACTAACTTACGACTAATAATAATAGTCATCACGATTTATTTTGAAATAATAATGATTTCGATTGAAAAATTAAAAATTCACTCCTAAAAATATTTAGGGTTTGAGATTTATATTATTGTTATGCAACAAAAAAATTGTTGCTAAGATGGTGGATATCAATCAAATTATGCATTATTATTATAACCGAATCTCAATTAATACCAGTAGATGACAATTAAATATTCTGTCATATTTTAAAACTATTAATAGCTATGATAAACTGGAAGTTAAAGGCCTACATCAGTACCGTACTGTATTCATTCGCTACATTTTTTACAGGTAACTTACCTATAGATGTGAACACACAATCTAATGAATAAATTATTATGATGAATATTTTCATTTCACTTTGATTATAATAATTATCAAGTTGCAAGTACAAAATGAACATGACCATTCCCAACGTATGCTGTACGGTAACGGTGCTATATGAGTTACTTGAATATTATTCTTAGTAATAAAAAAGGTGAAATATTATACACACTGGAGCTATCAGTTTCATAGAGGAGTGACCGCCATATTCTATAGTTCTATAATCTCTCCTTCCCCACTACATCTGATAGTCTTTGTTGCTGTCGAAGTATTCAAGGAACCTCCTTGAGTATCTAGCTATAAAAATAATTATGTATTTGATTCGATTTCCACTTTGAAATAGTAGAATAAGAATTTTCATAGCTACATCAGAGACTGTAGAGTCCACTCTCTTGAAATATTGTACCTATCTTGGAAATAAGTTTATAGAATTAATCGATACCACCTTTTATTATCATGTCTAGAAAATTCAAGCTTTTAATGTGAATTAATTCATTCAATGTTTCTATTATTTTTACCACAAAAATACCATTGTAATTTATAGTTATTGATTTGTAGCTTCCAAAAAACATTTATTTCAAGTAGAAACTACAAGAGCTTGATTTCTTCGAAAATATTTTTGATGATGTAAAAAAAATCTTGTTGAAAGCTCTTGCTCATTTTATATTTACGTGAATCATGACCTCCTAAAATAGACATTAAGGAGGTCCTGCGTGGATCCCCCTTATCATTTTATCATCTGCTTATCATCTGTTCTCTGTAATAATTATGTAAGCATTGGTTGTTTTTGATTCAACCTCAAAATCTCCTATCTTATATTTTTATTCGGGATTTCTAATTTTGTAGCTAAATTTTAAACATGGATTTAAAAAAATATACTAAATAAAATGGAAAACTCATATTATGTGTGAAGTGGAAATGAAAAGCTTGCTTTCTGGAAAAGGAAAAATATTCAAATGGAAGAGATTTCTCATAAATTCATTTACATTGTGCTAGAATAAATCAATTCAAAATGCCCGAAGCAAACAATGAGGTAGGAAATTTTCTTTATAGTTTCCACGATAATTATAATCAATTGTAAAACAGTACTTTATAATAGTACATACTTTTTACATTCCATTAAAATACATAGCTTGTAAAAATGTTTGGATATTTTGGAAATAGATAATTTTACAAATGGAATCTATATTCAAGATACCTCTAAAGAGGTAAAGCTTGTCCTTGTCCTCACCAAGGAATGCATGAATAGTTTTCTTATTTGGTGAGTTACCTGAATTAAATTTATTGAAAAACCATCCATCACTACCCAATATTGTTTATAATACCCCTTCGCTGTTTCATAATAATTGTTGGGTGATTCGATTTTTGATTGTCCGTTTAATCAACATCCAATCACAGATTGTAATTATTGTAATTGCAGGTAGAATGGAAAGTAGAACTGCTGATACATCAGATCAGTCAGAGTCAAATAATGGCTCTTTATCAAAGACTTATAAGGAATCCACACCCCTTCTGTTTGCCCAGGAAAGAAGACAGCTCAAGGTTTTGCAGAAAATCGCTTATGGAGTTGGTCATGTCTACAATGATATCGCGGCCGCTGTTTGGTTCTCATACTCCCTTATTTATTTCCAATTGGTGGCTGAAACTGGCCCTATACTTGCAGGAATCATGCTATTCATTGGTAAATATTAATATATAGAGAATCAGGCTTTATCTATTATTATAAAAATATATTTATGTATTCATTATTTGCTATTGACTTCCTTGCATAATATAGTAAAGAAGAATCAGGCTTAACCGCTTAAACCCTTATTACTATTACTTTGTCAATTTGGATAGAAAGTTCAATATAAAAGGTTAAGTTTACTTGCTCTTGAAGACAGATATTTTTGGTCCCAGAGGAAATCACAAAGTGAATTGGAATTTCAAATGTTATCGTGAAAAATAAGTCAATAAAACAACCCACTATAATAATTTTATGGAAATAAAGAAAATACTATAATTTACTAAACTTCATAAATTTTTATAACTTACATATAGGAAGTATATATACTGAGCAGTTATTATTGTGGCCTTTAGTGTTGGAATTGTTCCAATATTTGAATAAATTATATATAATATACCCTAAAAAAATTAGAATTATACCACACTACTTTAGAATTTAAGACAATCTTCAAGAAGGTCAATTCAATAAATTAATTCTTATTGATGTTGAAAATTTTGATGTAAAAATACCTTATTTATTGGTGTCAATAATATATTTTACTGTAAGTTCACACTATTCTACTACATCTATTTCATCATATCAAGAATGAAGTGTTTGTATTCATTGATGAATGATATTATTTAATGAAACATTGATAATTTTCCAGGTCAATCAGTTGATGCATTTGCAACTCCCTGGCTGGGTACTTGATTGGACTTTGTGGAACAAAGAAGAGGTGGCATTTTTTTGGTAATCCTGCAACTGAATAATTATATTTTCAACTGTAGCACTCTTTTAATTTTGCTAGGTAAAACATGTAGGTCTTCTATCATGATAAGATATGTGTGAATATTGTTCTCAATTTGAAATAATACGAGCCTAAATGAATTTCTATAGATTAATAGTAAAAATTTTGTAAGAATGTTAACACCAGAAGAATTTCATAATAATCTTAAAATCTACAGAGCTTCTATCACCAAGAATCTCATTTAAACTCATTATTAGAGATACCTAATACGTCTGGATCTGCATGTATAGATATGGTATGGCATGTTTTAAATTATAGTAATATCACTTGCGAATTTTTATAATTATAAATGTTATAGTGAAAAATACGCAGTAATCTAATTTTTCCGATGCAATTGTACATATGCAAAGCTTTTGTCACCGCATATGTGAGTACAGTTATCAGAAAGTTTAATTAATTTAATGGTACGGTATCACTCAAATACAAGTACCTACATTAAAAATTAATATTATAATAATGAGCCTTTATTTTTCCATTAATTGTTTGCTAGCGATTCTAACTTACATAATTTTGAGAAAAAATAATCTAATATTCAAAATGCTTTGTCATAATAGGAACTGTATGCGTGACAGTCACGTTCCCGTTGATATTTTCCGCATGGAAATTCATGCGGCAGAGCAAGTGGTCCCAAGCTGTTTATTACCCTCCAGTGATCACAATATTCCAGACGGGTTGGGCAATAGTACAAATAGCGCATCTCTCTATCATGCCAGAAATGACTCCTCTTGTATCGGAGAGGGCAGAGCTCACAGCACTAAGGTAAAATTTTAAATACTCAATCACAAAGGTGATAATTTATAATAAAATTATGAGCGATTCTTGCTAAATTATTGATCAATGGAATCGAGGAAAACTCAATTTTTCACAATTGAGCTCTTAAGAATGGACGTAATTCTGCTTATGTCTATGATGTAAATAAATTTGTGTGGAATATAGTAAAAGCATTTATTCAATAGATGTAATAACTTCTAATTATTCTCTCTTTCAAGTGGTTCTTTCTAAATAATTGATCAATGGAATCATAGAATCCTCATCAATTTTTCACAATATTGTACTCTAGAGTCTGGAGAATGGACGTAGTTCTGTTTGCCTATGATGTCAATAGATTTGTCAGGAATATTGTAAGGATTTAGTACACTTACTGCTATATATTCCAGTATCAATCATCCGATCAAATTTATATTCATAGAATTACAATGGTTTGCACAATAAAGTTTCAGTAAAATATAACTTACACACATAAAAATTCATAGTTATAACTCGTAAAAGTTATTCATACATCCGATCTAATTCATTCATTAAATTACAATACCGATAGTTTGCACAATAAAATTCAATTACAGTAGAATGAACACATATGAAAATTTATAGATACGGTAACTTGTAAATTTATTCATAGGCTAAATCAGAAGAGCTAATCTAAGCTTTCGTTGATGAGTTTGGAATATCATTGATGAGTTTAGAAGTACATTTAAATTAAGCATTATACATTCCATATCTACTGAGCTTATTACTATAAAGTAAAATCACCCATTAATGTGAGTTAGGAATGGAGGAGTTATTAATCAAAGTTTTGGAAACCGTAGCTGTTCAATGTGTAAATAAAATATTGAAAAAATAATATTATCTTTGAGAGTGTTTCATGCTCTTCCGAATTCATTCTAGCACATAATTATTATGTATCAATTTCTCATTTCAATGCAAATAATCAACAGCAATCGATATTACAATATTGATTTTTGGATTTTTTTCTCTTTCAGGTACACATTCTCTATGGCTTCACAGATTTTTGTCTATTTGATAGCCTGGGCGTTTTTTAGTGATCTTGAGGGCATGAATATGAAACTTCTAGCACCAAAAGACTCTTCAAGATTTCAGGTGAGTTTCCAGATTCAATTTTTAGATAAAAAAAATAATTGGAATTATTATTTTGAATCCATCCGGTTGTGTTATTTCTATCTGGAAATTCTGCAAAATTACCTTATCATACTGATCTATTGTAATAATCATTTGAGATTGATTATAAATATCGTCATTTTTCCGATCCTTAAACCTTAACGAATCATCATTGAAACTGTGAGGATGAAAAGATGATTAAATAATTCTATTCTATACTTCTTCATTATATCCATACAATTTCAAAATATGAAAGCTATAATAATATTTTCTTCTTTTCCCTTATTGAACTTGCCCTGATTGTGGTTAAGTGGATATATTACTTTGTCCAAATTCCGCCACGTCAGAATAATACGGTAATAAAGATCATCCTATTCGAATCTATGGTAAATTTTATCATTATTGATACCGGTATAGACATAAAGACATTTTGGAAAGAGCTATCTCATTGGAATATAAATTATACCAGAAGCCTCATAATTGAATAGTCTTCAATCAACTATGAATTAGAATGGTTCATTTTTTATTCAATCAATGTATGTATATGAATATAAATTGAAATAAAATAATTATTGAATTATAAAATAAATAAAAATTGAAACTACCTACTAAAAACGGTACTGTGATTTCAATTTTTATTCATTGACATGATTTTCAGTGTAGTGTAATTTATAGAATTATACAGAATGTGTTTGCACAAATGTTTATTATTCTTGAAACGTTAAAAATAGGGCTGTATTTATATAATTATGCTGAACCATGATAGAATAGGGTGAAAAATAATTATATAAAATAATAGAGAATACATAATCGAACTAAATTTGATTGAACATTTTCTGTTGGCATCACATAAAGTGCATGAATAGACAGTTCAAAGATCATTAGTACCTACATAAAAAAGTTCGATCATATGAATGTAATATAATTTTTCTTCCGTTGCAGCACATAACTCTCCTATCCGGCTCAATAGGAATACTTTGCACCTTGTTTTTCTACCTGGGCTCAAGGAAGACATGGACCAATGTGTCACCCAGTCACGTGGCAACCGAAGAGGAAAAATCGGAAAATAACCAGAAGAAAAAAGACATAATTTTCTCAACATCCATCTACAAAGTGGCAGTCTTGTACACGTCAAGTCGTCTGTTTCTGACGCTGAGTCTTGTCTACTTCCCAATGTTCATCAATGAGGTGGTTATGCGTAAATCGTCCACTTTGGCTACAGTGCCATTGGTGTCATTCATTGCGTCTTGCATTGCATCATTGGCGTCAAAGAGTTTCACCACGTACTGTGGAGGGAACAGGGTAATTATAAAAATATTTAATTTCCCATATAGGTATTATAAGTTATTTGAATTTTTTATTATAATGAATTTTGTATAGAGTGAATTGATGCTGTGAAACCTTTTCATAATGAAAGAAACTTGAGTTGTTGCAATTCCACTTGAAATTTAAATGGAATATCACTATACAGTATTTTACTCCATATGACAGTCCTTTTAAGAAATTTTTCCTATTAAATACTTCTCCATTCTCCATCCTCCAATCTATATTGTCATTCACACCATAGGTATAAATGCATGCAAAGCAGATATTGGAGTAGACCGTTGGGTTTTTGGGTAACGTATCAGCAAATCCCGGCTGCCTTTAATTGTAATATTTTCTCAATTAAAGAGTAAGATCTTTCAAAACCAATACCATTGAAGTTTCTATTATTTGCCAATATTCATTTAATTTTGGAAGCAGTTTGAATTGTGTAAATTATTTTGAATCAACTGCAAATAATTTGAAGATATAGTGTCAGATGCGATGATATGATATTTTCAATGAAAAAACACACAGAAGTCAAAATATCAATTTAATTTGTAATCAATTTATATTCTTATATTTTTCTTGATGAAATTCTTGATCTGGGATTCAATATAAAGATTGGTGATGAAGATGATGAAGTTGGTGAAAATAATTATTAAATCATATTCCATTATTGATCTTAGTCAGAAAAGTAGCCTATTGATGTTACTGTTCCATAATCGAATAAATTAAAATATGAAAGAAATATTAAAATCTTAATATAAAAAATATTGAAATCTAAATATTGAATTTTAATATTATCATTAGTAACTCAAAGTATACGGCTTGTATGAAATTTCTTATTATAATTTTCGAGTTCTGTGTATCAAAGTTAAATGATGGTTCTTTTTTATATCATTCAAGATTATAGTGAATTGATTCAATCAAATCTAAAATCATTGAGGAATTCAATTAATAAGGATTTGATTTATCTGATGTAACATTGATTTAAATTTAATTTATATTAATTTTATTCAGGTACTATACATAACAGGATGCTTCACCTGCCTTGTTGGAACTGCGCTTGTGAGAATGCATACAAGGAAATCTGAAGACACCTGGATGATATTCATCGCAGCTGCTTTATTTGGTAAGAGTCAATAAATGAAACTTTTTCAACAGCAAATTCTGACTACTATATAATATATAGTATTAGTAATAGTATATTAGTATATAATATATAGTAGTCAGAATTTGCTGTTATATATTATAGTCTCTCGAACATAGAATCCTTCATTATAGTCTGATTGTAGAGTGTGAACTCATTCTAGTTTCTCTACAATGATTATTTCTGATCTTTTCAAACTATATAGAAACAAATGTTCCACCCCTCGAGAGATCGATTTATTATTATTCACGTTCAATAACATAAAACATATAATTCATAGACTTGAATTGATTTTATCAGAGGAAATTATTCTCCAAAAAAATAAATTCCTCATAATAATTATTTTAAAAAACTTCAAAATCGTTTGAAAATTCAATTAATAGTTTTGAGAGAATATGTTTCCATTTCATTGAACTGACCTGTTAAAACTTGGAGTTTGGCCTAACATAGGCATAATATATGTACATGGATAATGTAATTAACTTATATTTCGGTTGCTATATACGGGCCAACTTGAATGTGATAAAGAAGGTACCTCTTTAGAAATAATTAAATACGGTAATCTCAATAATTTAATCATTTATTCAACATAGGTGAGTGCAACATGTTAGTGCCCAAAACTGGTTCTCTACAAATTTATATCACATTGCAAAACAATTTTATATACAGTATAATAGATCATAAAGCTTGATATCAAAAATTTTCACTCCAAAAAACATTTCCACTTTAGACAATTTTGAAGCACATATTTTTTATAGGTTTCTAGCGCATATTGCCGGAGCTTTTTTCTAGAAAATGAGGTTCCGGAACTCTAAATAAAAATAAGTCTCAAAATAAGTACAGGAAATATGAATAATAATTCTTGCAGAGAGGAACCGAAAGTATTTAGTTTTCATATTGGAAATCTGGCATAATACTATAATAGAATAACTGTGAAAATATTTTGCAGGCACTGGAAGCTCAGTGACAATGGTGGTCAGTCTATGTGTAACGGCCAATCTGATTGGCTCCGACACGCAGATAGGAGCATTCATTTATAGCGGTGTCACATTCGCCGATAAACTATTGAATGGAATAGCCGTCATCACCATAGAATACATGTGAGTATTAATCGAAAGTATTCTCCTAATAATATTTTTCATTCCATCTCTATGAAGTTTGCTTTTGTTGTAGAGATTGATGAGTTCATAGTGATTCTTTATTCTTTCTTTACAATTGCGACTTGGTTTCCAAGTATTTTAAGCAAAGGATGAATGAGTGATGATGAATGATGATGATGAAGGTTTAAAATGTAGGTTATATGTCTATCCACAATGTCCACTTTCACTATGCTCACAAATTTCAACTCACAAGAATAAAAAAACATGATTTATAAATTTAAAATGATAGTATATGTTGTAGAGGGAATCGAAAGAAGAAAATCATTCATGTCATATCTTTCTGCCAGAATTTCTGTCATATTCCAGAAATTAATCCAATTTCTGGAAAATGACAGATAATGGAAAATAATTTTTTTATCATTATGCCGTACAGGAATGAATACAGTATCTTGCTATGGAAAAATGATTTGCTCATGGATTTTTGCTCTCAGATATCATCGTTGATACAAGAACAGAACCATGTTAAATAATAAGATCAAAATATAATAGAATAAATAGATTAAATTCTGTCATTTCCCCTCAGTTTTTCAACATTTTTTTATAAAATCCAATTTCATACAGTTCTGTTTTATTTAGTGCGAGTGAGACACAGCCCTATGAGAGAAGATGGAATCTATATTGTATTAAATTATAAGAGAAACCAGACCTGATTTAGTGATTCTCATAACATTATTATTCATTATTATAAGTAAGTAGATAGATGACTTGATTTTTTACTTTGTAGAATTTTACTAAAGTTTTGTGGGCGAAGTTGAGGCATGCAAGCTACCTCTTTTACTTAGACCACAACTGTCTATTGATACGGTACATAGATAATCAGAATAAATTAGAAATGTTTTGAGAGATAAAATCAGTTACCGGTATATAAAACAGAGAGATGAAATTTAAAAATACAGTAATTATCTTTTTATAGGAGAATTGATAAAACATATATATTGAATTCAATGAATACCATTTGTAAATAATGTATATAACATTGTTACCGTATTTATTGAACGATATTTGAATGCTGATTGGTTTTCAAATACCGTACAGTTATACGAAATTTGTTGTTCTTCATTCATATTTTTCCACTAATAAATTGAATTTTAAGAACTAAAAACATTGTTGTAAATTACTCAGCACGTTTTACCCAAAAACGTGAGTAATTTCACTACAAAGTTTTTAATTCTTCAAAATTGATTAAAACTGAAGCATTCTTGACAAGTTTCAAAATAATTATTTCAGGAGGTGTGAAGATGTGAGAAACTGTCCATTCTACTACAGAAATACGCTGTCATACGTCAATCTATTCATTGCTGCCGTTGGATTGATAGCTTCTATGAGCGTTTCTTCAAAGTTGTTCCGGAAAGGCGAAACAGTTTGAATCCGAAGACAAGGACATATCAAATAAACCAAATGAATGATATAAATTTTATAACTAGCCTACTTGTATGTCATTCTTGTAAATTTTATCCTGTATCGATCAAGTTGAGTTTTAAAACTCAAGATGTTGAACAAAAACTAAGCGTGGAACTCACAAGTTGAACAAACTCAAAATTAATTTTGTGTGAATGTGACTGAATTAGTCATTTTGTAATGATAGTTGATGATGTTGAGTTTTTTATAAAGTTTATGATGAATGAAATTTGTAGTTGCACTTCGTTTACATTTTAATACTTTAACATACCGGTACCTTTTCTCCTTTCCGACGTTGGAATGTCTTCGCTACGGTATAGATAATATTATTGCAAACTGCACACTGCAAACATTTCTAGTTCAATATTGAACTCAGTTTCATTTTGGGTATTAGGCTATTATTTGCTTGATATTTAAGTAAAATAGGTACTTTCTACTTGGAGTATACGTATATTAACAGTTTAATATGTAGTTTTTCTATAAGGACATTTTCTGTAAACTTTCTGCACCTAGTATAATTACCGAAAAGTACAACATTCCTAGTACAATCCACCTGTAACATTATCTAAAGCCGCTACCATGTCATTTGAATAAGTAAATAGTTGATTCACTATTTAGCTATAGGCTACCTCATTTACTAGATTGGTATGGGTGAGAATTGAGAATAGTAAGATCATTGTCATTGAAGGTGGAACATAGTAGGTACGAGGTGAATTCTAATGATGATTGATTATGTATAAGATACCTGCTTATCCTTGAGAAAAGTACTATATTTATTTCTGTATGTAAAAGTAAACTATCAACTCAAGTTGTACATGTGTGTGACTAAGTGAAAGATTCAATCATGATTTTCAAAGATAGTTCTGGGTATTGAGACTAATTAATAAAGATTCAGATTATCTAGTCCATGAGATTTCAAAATAGAAACAGTGAACAAGGTTAATAGATTGTAATCAATTAAATGAATGAGGTAGAACACTTCTTATCATGGTTGTACTCACTCGTGTGTGATTGAATAAATGGTAATCGCATTATTATTTATAAATGAAATGAACTATTGTGATGGGATGACTTGCATTATATTGGTTCTATGAACTGAAATTGTATAAACAAGATGCGAATATCGGTACCTCATGAGGTGACTCTCCATCACAAAACTCACCTATGTGCATGATTGAATTATGAATGAATTGAATTATTATGATGAGATGACTTGCATTATATTGGATTTATGAACAGTAATTAAAGTATCAACCAGATGAATACTCCCTAATAGGTAAGATGTGACTTTTATCACCTGTAAGAGGACTCCTGTACCACGATCATCTTATCACTCTTGTAGGATCCTACTCCTGTAAGAGGAACTCCTATACAATTCGTCTTATCTCTCTTACATGAGTGATAAGAGGCCTCTATCAGGAGTGATAAGAGGTGCGATGTAGAGATGACCCCCTAACACAGTGACAGGTTGATGGTGCAAGAGCGTGTTGCGGCCAAGGCCAACCTCCCCTCCCTTCACTCCTTACTTTCACTGCAGCAAAGACAGAACAGCTGATAGCTGCGTCCCAAACTCCCAAGCTCTGGGCTCTGCTGCAATCCTCCCGACAGTTTCCCGCTTCAACATCTTCTGACAACTGGGAGAAACAGTGATGGTTATCAACGCTTTACAACTAACGGTTAGTAGCTAAGTTCAATGAGTTTTGTGATTCGAATTTTGATTGGAGAGTGGTGGTCGTTTATACTGTAGGCCAATTGGAAGTTTTTTAAAAATTGAATCTACTTTTGGTTGGTAGTAGTGCAAGTTTTTTTCATTAGTCAATTTAAAGAATTAAAATTGATTGGTTGGTCGTAGTGTTGAGAGCAAGTGTGAGTTTTCCTGTGAATTTTTTTATTCATTTATTTATTCGGAGAAGTATACAATAAAGGGTAAAAACACATACCAATTTAATGAATTTTCATTGGAGAGTGATACTGTTATGCCCGGTTTTTCCAAGCACACTCAAATTTGAGGGACCCTCAAGTTTACTACAGTTTACTACATTTCCTATACTTATCATAGAAAATGTCAGCTGTTCATCAAAATTTGAGGGTCCCTCAACTTTGAGTGTGCTTAGAAAAACCGGGCATTAGTGTTGGGAGAGTTACGAGTTACATTTGATAAAATGTATTCAATGTTCGATGGTTTAAGTTAATGTATGATATGTATCGAGTTTGATAGAATATCGAATAGATTTTGAGGGTTTAATTGAAGATTTTAATGTTCGATTAGTTTGAGTTTTATTAGTATATTTGAGAATTGTGGATATTGAATTTTGAAAATGGTTTAGTTGTTGCTAAATTTTTCAAGAGTAGGTAAGACAGTTTGAGATTTATGAGAGTAAGCTGATCGATATTCTATGAAATGTTGAAGAATTCTTTTTTATGAGGGTGATGCCCACATGAGCTCTAAGGCTTGTACGTGCGTGGGTAATGAGAGCGATGATGATTACGATGATGAGAGATGACACTACTTTCTAGGTAGTCGGGACCGACGGCTCATCCGATTTAGGTCACCTCTCATACACATTTTTTAATTTTCTCTTAAATTCGTTATTGTATTTGAATTTTGGAGTGGTGTTGTAAGTGTTTATCAGGATGTACCTCCCAGCTTTCTGGGATGAAATTTTGGTAGCTTCAAAAAATTCATGACTTCGATAGTGATGAAAATTTTATTTGGAGAAGTTTGAAAGGTGAAAAATGTATCATTCGTCTTCTCAAGAAAGTTAGTGCATGAAATTAGATCAATTTAATATACACATTTAATATTTTATTCCTACTTTTTTGGGGCGGGAGCCGATTTTTATAATAATGAATAAATAATAATACATTTTATAATAATAAGCTACCTAGTCCTTCTCTCCCAATAAAGTAAAAGAGCTCATCTGTCCCCTATTATTGATGATAATATTATTCTCGGAATATAGTGATATATATTATCAAATGTAATATAAAGAATAAATACCAATAAGATAATCAATATACTATCAAATTATAATAACATTATGTCAAAAGGTCTAATAGTACGGTACCGTAGCCTACTCACGAAAATGAACTGTCCCATTCTATATAGAAATAGAAGGGAAGTGGAACAGCACAATTCATGGAGTTTTGAACTGAAAGACTGAAAGTAAAACATTATTAGTATATTATCAATTTCATGACAAGATTGAGATTGAGGGCAAAAATGGAAATATTGAAGTCAACTTGTCTTAAAAGGATAAACCACAAGGCACAAGCATAATCATTAATTAATCATTTTAATCCCGATCACGGTACCATGTTGCATTACCGATAAAATACCAAGGAAATTTGCATTACCAAGCAAATAATTTGCAATACCAAGGAAATATTGAAGAGAACCAAGAGATTCATTACAGGATGATATTCCAATCAGCAAACTAAACTATTAACCCACATACTCCAATGCAATTTTCCGCTAAAATGAATGATTTCATCATAAATTGGAAGGCTTAATTGCTTGATGTTCATGCTCCAACAAACACTATCGCTATTGGATCAGAAACCTGGATTATGAAGCGAGTTCTAAAATTGCAGTAGAAAATAGTGGATTATTTAAATAGGAATTTTAATTCCTACAACAATAATGAATTATTAATCAATTATTGATTTTAATGAGGAAACTCAATAGATAAAATAATAAATTGTTATTAACCAATAATTATGAATGTCCAATCATTCCACATAAGCACGAAAAAGTTTGTCACTTAAGACAGCATCATTGATTTTCAAATTGTCAGGATAATAATGGGCTATGATGGAAAATATTCTACACTTATCGTTCATTAGTTTTGTTTGACTTGCATCTTTTCCAATGATAGAACAAATTTAAATTTTTAACTACCGGTATCTCATATGTCCTCATCATTATATAGTTTCAAGGACGACCATATAAAATGATTTGAGGACCAGTGAGATCCTCTGCAACTCTGCAATTTTGATATCAATCATAATTATTTTATTATGTACGAAAGTTACAAAGGTATTAGCATGATACCAGTGTTGGATTTTTATTAAGGAAACCCTCCATCCATATTCAACATCCTCTGTGGTGGAAGAAGTGTCTTTATTTATCATCATCGCCCATAATATAGAAATAGTTGAATTACTTTTTATTAGAAATTTTATAAAAAATATAAATTTTCACTACTTAACATAGCCGTTGCCATTATGTCATCACAACACTATTTTAAACTTCGAAGATTTTCATATTAAATCAAACTTCAGTTTTCATATAATTTGGAATTTTTGCCTCGAAATATTTCAGATCCTAATACAATAATACCGTCCAATACACAATGTTATCATGACTGCATGTTTATAGTCTGTCCAAGCAAAGAAGACCCTCTGGCAAGATGAGAAAATGACTCCAGCATGGTCAATATTTGTTCAAGAATTATAAATGTGGTCTTCATAGTGGATCAAATTGTTTCCTACAATTTGAGTTCAAATTCATAATTTTTCAACCAAAATTGACCGAGCTTGAGTCATTTTCCCATCTTGCCAGAGGGTCTTCTTTGCTTGGACAGACTATTATCATTATTCACACAGTGAATTAAATTTTAAAGAATTTAAAATTTCAACAAAACTAACGCTTTTGATTTTCATTTGAGAGTGAAATACATTCAATATTCATCATCATTTCCACAATACACCATGTTATTATTATAATCTTATTTCTATTAACTGTTATAGTTATATAGTTCTATTATAGTTATATAGTTCTATTATGGTTCTATTAACTATTATTATTATATAACCATTATAATCTTAATTCTATCAACTATCAGGAACCAGTTTATGTTTTCAACCAGAATCAAATTATCTGAGTAAAATGGAGAACCGGATCATTTCTTCACCGCAGTCTGTTGCACATTTAGAAGAATTTAAGGAACGCTATTGCTATAGAACTTCATCTAGAGTTGCTATGAACTGGATTCAAACTGAGTAGCTCAATACAATCAGCGAGCTGATAAAGGGATAAGCATTTACACCTAGCTTGCTAGTTAACAATCTACACATATAGTATCATCTATCATCCATTTCATTACCCACGCACAAGCCTATGAGCTTATGTGGGCTTCACCCTCATAAACAAACAACAAACAAACAAGTAAATAATCTTAGTCGTCATTGTTATCGTAGATGACTAAACGTTTATTGATACAATCAAGCCCTCAAAAACATGAATTATGACTCTTAAAAATAATAGTAGCAAACAATGTATAGTCATCGATTGTAGATGTTTTGCTATAAATGTTCTTAAAACAAGATTTATTACTCTTAATTATTATAATTGTAACAAACAATTATAATCAGTGATTGTGGATGTTTTGCTATAAAATGGTTTGAATCTGAGTACGGTAACCGCATTGATGAAGTCAAATCCACAGGAGCTCCTAATATAATAATTGGAGCAGCTATAATCTGTAAGTCAACTACAAAAAGATGTAGACTACACCAATTACTACAATTATTATTCATAATTGTAAATAATTATAAAATTATAATAATTTTTAAATAATAATACTACAATGTTGTCATGATGCATCATAGTGAATTAAATTTTGGAGACTTTGAAATTTTAGAAAAATTAACCAGCTCTTGTTCAACCAGTCTCCGATTCTAGAGAAAGTCCCTAAATATTATAAAATCAATTTCTAATCAGCAATAAACATTGCAGTTGTAAAGATATTGATATCATGCTTTATCAACTTTGAATCGTATATGCGAATACAGTAGTTGCATTTCGTAATCGAATCACTAAGTACTCTTAAGAAATTTTTTGTGGAAGACATATTTTCAGGTGAGATGTGATATTTGTACATAATTAAGGTAGTTATGCAGTCAAAAATTTATTTTGTGATACTGACAAATTTGTGCTTCTTATTAAATATTATATTGTTTACAAATAATACAGTTATAGTCGGCGCAATCTAAGTTGATGAAAACCCCCTCCACCCGAGAAATAGCTACGTTGTCATTTTGCGTGAAATTGAAACTTCTCCTAACGCAAACACATTCAACTGAATGTTAAAAGTGACAGCGTAGCTTCGGAAAAATCACGCGGTGTTGTAAAACTCACTATTTTTATGATAAACCAGCTGTTCGCAGCTCAAATATCCAAGTCGATTAGCTTCAATAACTCCAATCTTCAACATACAATGATTCATGCATTTACCGCTCTCCTTACTTTGAAACTCTTGAGAGGCCAAATTACGATTTTCCGACTATTTTCGACAAAAATTTTTTTTGAAAAAATAATTTCAATTGTTTTTGAACAACTTTCTCGCTTTCACCACCCACTTAGCTTCTCAAACAAAAAAGTTTCTAGATCATCGAAAATTTCATGTTTTCTGATGGAGTTGACTCGACATTGACAAACATATTCATTAATTGAAACATAATTATTGGTCGGATATAGAAAATTCAGAAACCATTAGAAAGCTCGAATTCTCCTTGTCATTTTGATATAAAAAACTTTATTTTTACTACAACCCATGATTGTGAGAGAAGTGATATACAAAAAAAAGTAATATTTTCGCGATTTTTCAATTTTTTCAAAAAAATCAAATTTCCTTTGAATCCTTCTACCCAGGAACTTTTTTAATACTATTGGCATATCAAGGATAAAATTCTGCGTCTAGATATGGTGTTCAATCGCGAATTTGAAGATGTTCCAATTTTACACAATCTGGCAACGTAGCTATTTCTCGGGTGGAGGGGGTTTTCGTCAACTTAGATTGCGCCGACTATAGATCATTATAATCAGCATTGTGGCAGTAAATCTTTGATGGAAGTAACATTGATTGATAAAATAAACTCTAATTAAGACAAAGAGGAAGTTGACGAAAGAAGAAGTTTGGACCGGAACGGACGAAGAAGTGTGCGAATTCTCAGCTCGACTGAGTTGACCTTCACCGAGTGAAACACCTGTTCCACTTTCATAGTCCTGTCAATTGCAATGTTACGCTTGTTGGCCGCCTAATAGTTATTTCCTCAAATATTCCAGATCGTGAATAAGAATAACCAACAGTTCACTACCGTTTAAATGGTTCCAAGGATTCACAAACCTTAAGAAATCCGAAGGATCAATTCTATGATAATTGATGTATTTGAGTGGTGCAAATTCAATATTTGGGATAAGCTAGTCTATTCGCAACACTTTCTTTGCTAGAAGCTAGCTAACTATCTTTGAAAATTCAAGAGAATTAGCTAATACCTGCGGTAATTCGTCTATATTATTATTGAATTGAATTGCATCTTATTAATCTACTCTCTTATCTCGTATATCTCTCAGTATATCAGTATACTCAGTACGGTATATCCAATTACATCCAAGACTCCGTTAATACTGAGTCAGTATAGTATTCAGTTTAGTATTCAGCATCAGTGAGTATTCAGTTTATACAGTTTATCCAAGTAAAGTATGTAAACTGATTACTGATATCATTTCACAATCAATCGTTTCTTGCAAAACTTTTGCTGGACAGTGAAAAATAACAACCTGAATACTGATAACGACCGGCAAAGTTTATTGACTTTCATTGAGCAATTGATATTGGCAATAGTGACCTGTGCAATGCTTGAAAGTTGCTGTGTGTTGCCACCGCTAATAACTGGCTAAGTGGGTCAGCACGTATAGGTGCCCAGTCTCAGATTCACGTCGTTTAGGAAGGGTTAGGAAGACACTTCGCTACTAAACATTATTATTATCACTATTATTATATAACCACAAGTCTATTTCTAACGAAATTGCGCAGCGCCGCATAGCTAATGGGAGGATGTTTCGGTGTAGTCTGGTCAAGCAGAGAAGACATTCTGGCAAGATTAAAAAATTATTCTAGCTAGGTCATTATTGGTTCAAAAATTAAAAATTTGTTTTAAAATTGTAGAGCAGAATGTTTTTTACAATTTGGGACCAGATTCATAATTTTGAACCAATATTTATCGAGCTGGAGTCATTTTCACATCTTGCCAGAATGTCTTCTTCGTTCGACCTCAAGCCTCATATGCACCTCAAGAGTAAAATGCACATCGCCCTCTACTAGCACTGAAATGTCAGGATGGAATATTTATTCTTATATCTATATTGTCTGGAACAATTTTGTCGTCATAGCATTGAATGGATAGAGTAAACAGTTTAAGTTATATCTGTGCAGATTTCGTTGTTACTTTGTCTGCCCAAGCAAAGAAGACCCTCTGGCAAGTTGAGAAAATGACTCCAGCTCGGCCAATATTGGATAAAAAATTATTGATTTGGTCTCAAATTGTAAATCAGAACATTTCTTACATTTGAGACCAAATTCATAAATTTTGAACCAATATTGACCGATCTGGAGTCATTTTCTCATCTTGCCAGAGGGTCTTCTTTGCTTGGACAGACTATATCAGCATGTGCAAGCCACATACGGTACATCACTAGCGGATGGAAAGTGAATTATAGCCAACCATATGTTCTGTTATGGAAAACTATTTCTCAAAAGCATCCTTTCAGACACACATGTGATGCAAACGGATATCCTTTGATGAATAATGATTTTCCAGAATTGGAATGAATAAGTCTTTAAAGCATATTATCTACTATAGCAATAGAAACTTTATTTAACATATATGTTACACTGTATTGAACATTATGTAACACTGATTCAGTTCACATAATTTATATTCAAAATATTGTTCAATCAAGAAGTTTACTCAGTATTTTATTAGGCCTATACCTACTTCTGTATTAAGAGAATCTCTTTTCAGCAAAAGCAAAACCTTTACAAACTATATGTGATGTATATAACTTACTATTGAAATAGCAAAAGAGATTCTATTTTGAGGATGATACACCATAATCCACGTTGCTTAATCCATTATTGTTCCCAGTTTGAGATTGGGAAATGCACGTGATCATCCACTATACTTGCTTCCTCAATTTCTATTATAATGTTTTTTGAATTATTTCACTATGACACCTCCATTTTCTGTTCTTCCATCACTCATGTTTCCCCATTAGTTTTTTCAAAATATCCATTATAACAAGTCTTTTGTTATCTGTCATTGTGAACATTACGTTTTTTAATAACATCAGGTAAATTTCTCATCATTCTCTCCCAGCAGAAGTTTATTCTTCCCCAGTCATTTACTTTCTTTCAGGCATCAGAGATTGATTTCGAAAAAAATAATAAAGTACCGGAGCGCTCAGGCACACCAGTTGTACAACACATGAGTAAAGTCTCCTGGTCGTGCAAAGAACCCATTCTGGGAAATGACTCCAGCTCGGTCAATATTGGTTCAAAAATTTTCAACTCGGTCTCAAATTGTAGAGCAGAATGTTTGAATGTCTTATTTTTCCTTTCCTAGTCGACCAGACTAGATATAGACCACAGCTCCCTCTATGGATTGAGGGAACTCTATATATAGGAACTATCTCTGTAGTAAAGCTATGTATAGCTATAGTATAGTCTATGTGTTATAAAGCTAATAGACAAAAACAATTTATTTTTCAGTTTGCAATCAAATTATTTTATATTTTTAAAAGGAGGCACCAACTCCTATTCACTCTTCTAATTTATTTTGATTAAACACATCACTTTTGCAAAATTCAATCTTTAAATTTCTGCTCAAACTCTTCAACGCCTTGATACTCATTTAATTACAATTATATATATGTGGAGACGCTCACCATTCTTTTCACTTGCCTATTCTACTGTATTCTTTTCTCCTCCCATTTTTCCTAGTTTTTCACTCCTGTCCATATATATGTATTATTCCATATTTTATATATATTTCCATATTTATTCTCTTACACTCTATACCTGCCTATTTCATGGGAAACCATTGTTGGTTAGGTTTTTTCTTTCTCTCTTCTCTTCCCAGCGAACCCAACCATGAAGCCTATGTTTTTTAATATGACATTGTCTATTGTACATTGTATTATTGCTTTCGAAATTTTATGCTATTTATTTTTGTGTGTTTGCGAGTTTTAAAAATTGAATTAGAATTGTAAATTTCGAAATTTATATTCTCAATCTCCAACTACTGTATCTTTTTTTGTATTGTATCAGACGGCGCTCGTAGTGGTGTCGTTGGCGGGGGTGGAGTGCCGTCCGGCGGGTCCCGTTCTCTCATTGGTCGGCCTGCTCAAGGACAGCGTGGCCGGCACTCCGCAGTTCTACAAACAGCAGAAATGGAACTTCGATCCCGACGTGTCCAGTCGGCGGCAGGTCGAATTCCAAAAGGTCAAATCTGCTTGCCATTGATTTAGTTTCTTTCAATTCAGATTAGACTGTAGAAGTAGATATGATTTAGTTAAGCCTCCTGTACACGGGGTTAGTAGTGGCGGCCAGTCGAATAGCTGTAGCCAATCATAGCTTTTTGTCTTGTCATTGAGTTGAACAACAAGAGCTGTGATTGGCTACAGCTATTCAACTGGCCGCCACTACTGACCCCGTGTACAGGAGGCTTCAGTTATTGATTTATTGGTATAGTCTGGTCGAGCAAAGAAGACATTTTGGTAAGATGGGAAAATGACTCCAGCTCGGTCAATATTGGTTCAAATTTTATAAACGTGATACAAAATTGTAAATTGGAATGTTTTCTACAATTTAAGATCAATTTATAATTTTTGAACCGAGCTAGTCATTTTCCCATGATGTCTTCCTTGCTCGACCAGCTATAGTATGATTGATGATGACTTTTTAATGAAACTATACTTTGTCATAGAAGATAATATGAAAAATTTGGTTGTCTTAACCAGATTCCATTCAAAGATATGAGCTGAGATATTGTTTTCCCATTGCTCCTTTGTTGTTCTTCAATTTAATAACAATTGTAGCCTACTATTTGCCCTGAGCTCTCCTGCAATCCTCATCGAACAAATTAATAATGATTATTTGAAACTTTCCTATAATATGATGAAGTATGATTGACCTTTATGGAACTACTTTGAAATAGAAACATGGAAAATTTAGTTGTATTATTCCATTTTTTTCAAATAGATGTGCTTAAATGATATTTTCCTATTGACAAGTAGACCTACACAATTTCTTAATAAATAGCTTAGAAAGATTTATGCGAAATCAACCAGCAAAGGCCTTTTACAAAGTTGAAAAAAACACAAGAGTTAATCAAATAAGGTTTCACTGCCTATATCGCACATATATACAGACATGGATATATATTAATTAAAAAGTTAGGAATTGATAAGATTGATAACAGTTGTAATTGAGAATGTAGCTAATTGAGTATGTGCACAGAATGTTCTGCACTTCAAACATTATTTACTGATCGATTTCTCAAATTTTACAGAAGAAAATATCTGAGAGGAATCTAAATTTTTACCGTATGCGCTTGTTATGTTGTACCAGGTTCACGGCTATCGGTCACTGAAACTGATCGAGGAGCTGGGATTGGGCGAAGACGGAAGGAAACTGGAAAGGTTACAGCAGCAGCGGTTACGTGATCAGTACGTGCCTGTCAGCGGACCCATTTACGAGCACAAGAAGTGACATTGACCTCCACTAGCGCTCCATTCGACTCTTTGAAGCTGTGTGACACTGGTGAACATCTAGCAACTGGTCTAAGCTACTTTGAGTTTGAATTCATATTGTGTTGAGTAATAATTAATTTAATTGAATTCATCAATCAGGAAAAGATCCTATTTGAATCTAGGGCTTCAAGTAAACCAATATTTATTATTTGAAATTCAAATCAAAGTAGCAAGAATTCGACGCTAGTTGAAGCTGAATGACAACTGGTTTAAAACTACTTTGAGTTTCAATTCATATCGTGATGAGTCATCATTAATTCATTTGAATTCGTCAATCGGAAAGAGATCCTGTTTGAATTTGGGGTTTCAAGTAGACCAATTCTTGAAAAATCAAGTTATTGCCAACAATTTGATCCTTGTTGAAGCTGTGTGACAACTGGTTGTATTACTTGAGTTTCAGTTCATATTGGGATGAGTAATCATTAATTTATATGACTTAGTCAATCAGGAAGAGATCCTATTTGAATTTAGGGTTTTAAGTAGACCATTTTTCAAAATTCAATATTCAAGTTGTGGGCTAGTACCATCAATTCGTCGCTTGCAGAAGTTGTTTGACAAAAGTAGTCTTAGTGACTTGTGACTTAGTGACTTGAGTTTCAGTTCATATTGGGATGAGTAGGTAATCGTTAATGTATTATGGATTGAATTCGTCAATCATGAAGAGATACAATAGGAACATAGCCTAGATTTGACTTTTGTTGAAGCTGTGTCACTTGTAAACATCCAGTAATTGGTTTAAGCTACTTTGAATTTGTCAATCAGAAGGAAACACGAAATCTCAACTAGCACTCGAAGCTCTGCTCGTTTCATTCGATTCAAAGTTATAGACCTACTTGGTGATGGTGTCAACAAGACTGACAGTTGACGAATATCTGATAATGCTTATAACTTGACAGAATTAGCATGGCCTTTGAGATGCCTTGCCTTCCGTGCATCTCACAGGCCATGCTAATTCTGTGTCGAGTTATAGATTTGTCAAACGAGAGTGAGAGCGAAAGGGTTCAGCTGAATCGACTCTATTACTAATTATATGAAATGATCCAAAATTCAAATCCTACAATCGTCAAAAAACATAAGTTTCAATAATGTTACAAGACCTTTTAGTTCGACTGCCTTATTTTTGATACGCGACTAATAATCTTGTGTATCTTCTTACAATAGTTGTTCACCTAGATCTCTTTGTACAAACTACAGTACTAATAATCAAAAGTATGATCAATAATAAATATTTATTTGTTGGCAATTAATAATTTTGGATAAGTTATAAGCGTATTTATTTATTTACTTATTTATGATCAATATCTCTATTTATAAAAGCGAAATGGCACTGATTCATTCATTCATTCATCACCAGAACTAAAAATCCACTGAACCAAATGCGTACAAATTTGGTAGGCATGTTCAGTTGGACGTTCAGACGTGACTAAGAAGGGATTTTAAAAACTTTTCAAGGATACGCACATATTTCAGTTTTTCTATAGTTTTTCGGCGTTTTCCTCATTTTTTCGAGAACCAATCGGTAGAAAATGTTGATATTTGGTGGGCAGGTTCAGATAAGGCCGGTATTACACGATAATAGTTCTATGATCATAGTTGATCATATGGAAAGAGATGAAAATATGATTTTGTATTTTCATCTCTTTTCATACGATGAGATATGATCATAGAACTATTATCGTGTAATACCTGCCTAAGGTCTAGAAATGTTGGGTTAGAATATTTTTGCAATCCGTTCAAGATTACGCCAGTAATCAGGTTTTCAAAATTGTAGATGCATTGCGGGTTGCATATCTTTCGCCTTGATACGATCATAACTGTAAATTCAATGGTTCAGCAAGATTATAGATGAACTAATTTGGAAGATATTGAATCAAGTTTCAAACTATGTCCGATATACTCCCCAAGGTTACGTTCAATATTAGCATTTTACTATTTTTTGGAATTTTTGGAGTTTATCTTAGATTTTTCTAGAACAAATTGGCAGAAAATGTTGAAAATTAGGTAAACAGGTCCAGATTAGGTGAAGTGCTGAATAAATTTGCTGTGCTAAATAAATTTCGAATCCCTTCTAAACGGAATTTGCAGCGAAGCGAGCCTGTTTGTCTCAGCTGACACTGACAAAGGTTTTGCAGGCGAGCGAAGCGTGCCTGTTTGACTCACTTTCATTAACTATACTGTCGGTGGTTCAGGTGGTGGAGCCCCCTGGCTAGGCGGAGAAGGCGAGCGAAGCGAGCCTGCCGGCTAGTAATAAATAAATAATAAAAATAGTATAAATAAGCAATAGAATTATTTATTCTGAACTGTCTATCAGTTATGAAAATCAATAAAAATTCAAAGTAAGATCAGTTCAACACAGAAATACAATAATATTAACGATCAATAATTCAAGTTATTGAACAACATTATCAAGAAAAATTAAGATTTTAAGAGCTGTGTACTCTACTACTCTTTTTAACTACTGTGTTTTAATCAATATTGATATCAACTGCTAAGATTGTATTGATTGATTTCAATTCGTTCGTTTGTGATCAGAATAATTAGCCTACGTTAGTCAATAGGCTAGACATCAAGAATTATTAATGATTGTAATCAATGATCAAAATCAGTATATAACAACAAACGAAAGATCTGTTATCTGTGTCAAACAGACTCCGACAGTGCGTAACTTAGTTGTTTGTATTGTGTCAAAGCTAAAATGGAAGTGGATCCCAAAGTTGTTACGAGCTGCTGCCAAAGACAAAAGACAATATGATAGAAAACTATGTTCATTGTCTTAGCCGCTACTTCATCAACCAATTAATTATCAATTTATTATAATTAATCAATATAACTACCGTACTTAATTAGAAATTTTAAATGAGAATTAAAAATATTTTGTTGAGTAGTTAAAAAGTTATGGATAGTTCTGATTAGCTACAAGAGTTTCTTAAACATAAAACAATTGCAGAAGAACAAAACATTATCAGCTCGAACATAAATGGAGGATAAATGAAATAATCGAGCTAATGAAACTGGGAAGCCATACTGTACGTGGGGTCAAAACCAATAGCTGTGCCTGATTGGTTCTGAGCTGGCGAATCACATTCAGCCACTCCCCTTACACCTCATAGTCGTTTGCCATTGACCAAGAGCTCCCTACTCCCTTCTCGAACGTTTAAAATTGAATATCATGAAATATGAAGCATTTGGTTTTCGTATTTCGTATTTTATAAATACCTATAATTTACATGATTCTCTTACATTTGCCGAAGTGTGTATAACCAACATGTAACCGTAAGTAGCTTTTTAATAACTGTAATTAGAGTTGATCTTTCATACACTCGACCTATGTGAAAAAAGAAGAGGCCAGAATTCAAGAGTTCTCGAATTTCTTCCTCTTTCTCTCACACACAATCTCCTATTTACACTAGAAAAATTTCAAATTGAAAATGTCGAATGATACGACAAATTTGTTGAAAGATACGGTAAGGCTCGCGTGTTAATTAATCCAATAATCATTGTACATAATAATAATTATGCTTATTATGGAATAATTATTGATTATTTCTTAATCCGAAGTTGATTTATTGAATTAATTCCCCTTAAAAAACCTATTCGTTTTGAAGGAAAAATTTTCGTGCACACAAAGATAGATCATTGTGAGCATTTCAAATAGGTAGATACTTAGGTTTACATGGATTAAGTACATGTAATATAACTCGTTACTTTTTTGACTCATGACACGAAGTGAACGATTATTTGAAGAATCAAAATTCCGTACTCGGAGAAAGAAGATGAAAATAGTTATAATAGTTGGAGTGTATTGGAGAATGTTGTCAAAATCAAACACGAAATTCTTCTACTGAAATCAAAACCTACACCAAGACTGAGATTCTTTCTAATAGATAATGATTCACAATAAAATGAGTCCAATTTTTAATCATATTTATAATTTTTCACACAACCGAGAAAAATGTAATGTAATTTTTGAGAGAATTAAATTAGAATGAGATAATTTGATTGCCTTGAAATAGAAAGTATGAATATATGTTTGTAATGTTCCTAAGTATATGTAATATAATTGTAAATAAAAGTTATCACGATATCAATTATATTTTGTTATCATATAATATTCCTGAAATACCTACTAAACTCACTAGAGTTAAACACTGTATAAATTGGGATATAAGAAGTTTTGGGTATTCTTCATTTCTCATTGTAATCAAATAAATAACTTGAGTAAAATAGATCAATTATCTTATATTCATTTAAAAATCAGCTCGATGAAATATAATACTGTAATCTATATTGTGATCAACGACTTATCAAGAGCTAATTACTTGGAAATGAATACTAAGAATATAGAAAACTGGAATAGAATACTACTGGTATATAGGGGAAACTCGATCAATATTATGTACAAGAGCCTTTTTGAAATTATGTAGATATCATAAGGGCTTATTCAGGAGTCTATATTTTGAGATAATGTAGATACAGTAATAATATAATTATGAAAAATATGCAAAGAATTATTCAGAAAGTTCAACGTGGCTGAGCACAAACACTAATGTGGGTTAACCTACAAACTTGTGAAACATCTTTTCCAGTTAAGCTTTTGCAACCGAACCTATCCTCTTATCTTGCAACATCTGACTTGAGGCATTCTCGCAAGCATAATCTGGGGCATGTGCATACGTGCCTTTCCTCACCGTCATCTTAGTAATAGAATGTCGAATCGTCCAGGAATAAGACCTTTTTTTGAGAGCATATCGTTTAGCGCTGTACCTGAATATATAAGTGCAATAAGATGATGATATACATGCATCGAATTAAACAATCTAATAGGAAGGTTTTGAATTCAGGTACTGGTCTTTCTTCCTGTATAATTCATGTACCGGTATAGAATTATTGAATTTTTGAATATTTTTAATATATCTTTGAATAATAATTTTCATAGTATTGGATTGCTTCGCACAGACCGCTTGATGGAATATTTCAAAAAAATAAAATATAAATCTAGTTGAGAAGTTGAGCCTTCGTTTCAATAGTTATACAAAGTTACAAACCCTTCAAATAATGAATACTGCTTGAAGCCTTTCCTGGTGAAGAGGCACTGTCTTTTGGTGGAGACTGCGTCAAAAGAAGTTTAAAGACGTCTTTCAAGAAAAGAAGACGTCTTTCATCATCCCTTTCATCACCCACGAAGAGTCCTAGAAGCCCATGTGGGAATTACCCTCAGAGAAAGTGTGTTATGTTGAACTTGTTGATGAATGAATTGTTTGAAGCTGTCCAGTGACTGTGAACATAAAACTCTAGATTCTATCAATAAAATATACTTTTTTATTTTATTTTCAATAATTGTGATAAAGAAAATACAATTATCAATCTCCATCACTCCAACACAATAATTATTTTCAACACAAACAACAACATTGTATTTCAATTAATTTCTTCATTATCACGTTATCAAACAAGATTTCATGACACTGTATTCAATTCTTATTCCACAAAGGCTGAATATTGCCCTCAGAATTGAAGAGATTCTAAAAAAAACTTATTATCTGTGATGACGCAGTCCTCAGTACATCGTTCTTGCTTTCAGCCTGTGCTGTATTTAGCAGGGAGAAAGTGTAGTTTTCTACTTCTCTGCTAGATGTCGCTGGCTGTAGCCTGCCTTCCAGAGAATTGAGCATCACAGACTCAATACAAAGACTACATTACTTATATTGATACCAGTACCGCATTTACCACTAGGCCCACTAGACCCAGGCCTAGGGCGCAAAGTTTTGGGGGGTGCAAAATTTTAAGAAGCGTACACACGAGCGTAGATAAGATATGATCGGACAAGCGATCGAAAAACTATTGTGCAGCTAGCAGCAAATATTCATTTATCTTCAAAAGAAAATATACAAACTAAACTTTGAATATCCAACAATAACAATGTAACGACCGACATTCACAGTGTTATGAAATATGATTCATAGTTATAGTCTGTCCAAGCAAAGAAGATCCTCTGGCAAGATGGGAAAATGACTCAAGCTCGGTCGATATTGGTTCAAAAATTATCAATATGATCTCAAATTATAGGAAACAATTTGATCAACTGTTAAGATCACATTTATAATTCTTGAACAAATATTGACCAAGCTGGAGTCATTTTCCCATCTTGCCAGAGGGTCTTCTTTGCTTGGACAGACCCGGCGAACAAAACAGGGTGCATTGGTGAATAAGTCGACGTGATCTGTTTTTAGAACTCACATTTTGTAAGTTATTCTACACACCATCCTAATAACTTTTGACAGTACAATATAATCAAGAATAATTAGTATGTTTTACCAAATTGTTAGCCTAAATATATTTCTTTAATCTAAATCATTTATGAGAAAAATAATGTATGTAGATGGGGGTGTCGTCATAGCCTGTGGGGAAGGGGAGGAGTTCAAGTGTAGGGGGAGGGGGCGCTTTTTGGTCTTTAGTCCTAGGGGCGCTGAACTGCTTTATGCGGCACTTATTGATACTGTACTCCTCTATTAACTAAGTATATAAAGGCTATATTGATAATTCAGTAATCTATCAATCATTGCTCTACATTCAAAATTTTTATAATTTGGTATTTCTCCTGGACTATAAATTTATTCTCAATTGAAGTGCTACGAAAAAATAACCTAGATTCGAACTTAATTATTAATCAAAATTTGGTATGAAGACGTCTGTGTTAGTCTGTATGTTAGTCTGTGTTCTTAACCAATAAGTTATCAGTGTCTGTCAAATAAATGAATGAATGAATCATATTAAAATGAATAATGATTCCTCCATAATGTATAGAATGACTTCTTCATTTTAATGACGTGATAGCATAATATTATAACTTACTCTAAACAATTTTAATGATAAGAACAAAGTGTTTCAGTTACTGATGTGAGGAGGCGATGGATCGATTTTGTTTTATAAATTTAAACAAAGAGAATAAAAAACAAACTTAAATGCTCTAACTGGGAAATAAACTTACATGTATACTGTATACGTATAGTAATAACGGGTGGCTTTCAATGAAATGAAACAAATGGAATATCACTTATGGGAATCAATTTCTCGTTATATCATTATAAATTTATTGTAGCACATCATTGGAAGTCACTTTTGAATAATTATTTCACAGAAAGATAGATAAAACATTTGAAAGAGAAAAGAAACACAAAGAAACTTACATTTTAAAATAGAAATATTTCGGTGACTGAGCCACCTTCTTCAGTCACAACTTAATAATAATAAATTTATAATATAGCCTACTCAAATTATGTAAACGAATTTTCTGTGAAAATCGGATCACGGATAATTTTAATTGGATGATAACGATATATTTAAATTTCCAAATAAGTAGACTAATTCAATGTAGCGAGCCTACTGGATTATTATAAATGTATGAATTATCATAATATGTCTAAAAAAAAATGAAATAACAAATCACAGCACTCTTTATTATTTTTTATTGAAACACACCATTTTTTATTAAACTAGTTTCACCGTCCTGAGAGACATTTTCAAGCGTTTCATGAAATTTAAATAAATCTTTGAATAGAATTTTAATAGATTACCTACTTTTACTTATTCGAGTGGAGAAGTTACAATTTTATTTAGTAGAGTACCGAGTACCGCAAAGAGTTATTATAATAATAATACCATAATTTGGCCAATCAAATACAGGCCTACATAGCAAACATTGCTGTTGGAAAAATCATTAAAGTTACAAAGAAAATTATTCAAGTACGGTTCGAGAGATAAATTATGTCTTTCAAAACATAGAACACCAATTTCAAGTTTTTAAGCTACTGTTTTGTTTGCATAATTGGTTAAGTTCATTGAGCTTTTCATTCACAGTTTTAACATCCATATACATCCAATTTCATCAATTAACCTTACTACGGTATCAAAAAAATTCCTATAATTCATTGAACAAACCAATTCCAATAAACGAATTAGAATAAATAGTAAGAGGATAAGTAGTAAGTAGTAAATGAGAATAAGTAGTAAGAATGAATTTGGAAGTAATAAAGGAAGTGAAAGAAGTGTAGGAAGTATATAAAGTAATTAAAGGAGTATAGGCAGTGAATGAAGTGAATAAAGGAGTAATAAAGGGGAAAAATAGCGAAATATTGTAACGGCAAACGTACATTTTTTCGCTTTCACTTTCCAGTTTTCATTGTCAGCTGCTTCCCTCGCTTCAAGTTCAAGCGACCTCTTTGTAAAAAGTACGTCACAATATAGAAAGAACTGTACAACACTTGCGAAGCCCGTATCATAATCAATCATTTTTTTAATTTAGGAAAGCTCACTCATTAAGCATAATTTTCATAACTTGATGTAGCGATCCATTCAGATATTGAGATATTTACAAACAATTTGAAATGTTCAAATTGATGAAATACTCATTCTATGTGTATATCAATCATCTTTTAAATTGATATTATTTCAAGGAATAAGATGGTTATTTTCAGAGCTACGTTTCCATAGTAGAACACTTACTTGGTCTCGAAGAGATCGAACATTTTCGCACATAATTTTCAACATCTTTTTAAGCATACAACTCGTTCAGACTACCCAGAACCAAAAGCCTCTATAAATAAGGTGTTAAAAAAATTACACGAGAGCAATATAAAAATGAAAAAATCTCCTTCAGAAAATATCATTCAGCAATCTTAGGGATTAAGTTTGAATCGATACTGGATAATTCATTTGTATTCAACCTGTAACTATTGAATCTAATGAAAAATATTCATTAGCAATATTGTTTGAGTGATATATTTTATAAAAATATTTACAAAATAATTATTATTATGATTGTTGAATAGATTCAACACAAACTGAACAACAATGATATGCATTTTCGAGGTAAGGTGAGGAAGGATTTAGAATGCTCAAGTAGGTTTCACAAAGAAAAATGGATTAACCTTTTAAAATATTAGTAGTATTATAAATACCATCTATATTTTTAACAAAACAAAAGATAATTATGTGTTTACTCAGTGCTATTATATCATATAACCTCATTTTGGAGAATATTGACTTTATAATAAAATTTTTGGGAGAGGAATAGCACAGGCTATGCCTATTTTCCCCTCCCAATTAAAATAGTTGTATCGATGTATGTATGTATGAATAAATTTTGAGAATGAAGGCGCAGTATAAAATATGTTCTATCTCGGGCTCTAACTGAAGAAACACAGCTTTACTTCATTACATAAATCTTTTTAATTTGTTTAAACATTAAAAAAATAATATTTTTCTTTATAAATGAATGTAATATTTATATTATTACTTTCAGGCTCTATAAACTACTGAACTAAACTCAAGTTATATTCAACATGAGTGTTTCGTACAAGATTCCGAGAGCTCGAATTAGAATTTTTAGTTTTTAGAGAATTTTTTGATTTCCATGTATCAAAATTGAATGATTTATTTATTTATTTATTTATATAGGCCTAATAGAATAATTCAATGAATATCTTATATACCGAACACAGGCTACCTTGTTTGTTGTAATCAAACAGATTGATCTGATAACGTTTCTAGACATTTTGTCGCAAATATGGATTTGGTCAAAGTCACATAACTCTCATTTTCATCGATGTTCAAAACTCCATATTAATAGAACAAACCCTGCAGCGCCTATGCTGTTCTAGCAATATTGAACAATATTATGCACTCGTTCTGCAACATTGAAGGACGCATTGCAACTTCCCCATACTTTGAGAGGGAAATTGAACCGAATCAGGATTTGCTGTTTCATTGGAACAGGAAAAGAGAGTTGATGATGAGATGGTGGGAGGGGGAGAAAGAGAATGAAGAGACGCTGGGAAGTAAAAGTGAGCCGCTTAATTTTTGATGGTCGATGGGGAGGGGGAACTCTTACTTTCTACTGTCTGTTGACTGAAAGTCGGTTCAACTTTCTCTTGTGAGTAGTCGGCTGCTTGGTCAGATAGTCTGCGGCATTCTTGCTGGGATGGCTGGGTCCAGCTCTTCTGGCATCCCATGGATGGTGAGTACATTTTACTACAATATTTCCATATAGTTTTCACTGAAATTCGACTACAATCTTTTACAAAGTTGCTTGATAATGTAGAAACACTCACTGATTTCATGCACGTGTAAGTTGAGACGATGAACCTTGCTTCTATCATACTGTCATAATGATAATGAGTAAAACTTTCATTGCAATATAATTTTTTATTGTTTCTTGAAACTATCATCCATAACTATCATAATTTCTTGTTTCCATTATCATCAAGTCATCATGGTTCTGTGTATGAACAATTCTTTTACGTTAGGCCCCTACTCTGACTTGGAATGGTGACCCAATTTCCCATTAGTTTCGTTTTTCTTCCTAAAAGTTGAAACTTTCTCAAAACCAAATCATAATTCCGATTTGTATCTAATACGTCTTTCAACTCCAAACATAAACTTATGGAGCTTCTTAAAAAAACTTATCATTTCGTTTCATTTTTACGATTAGCTTCTTCAGTGCCGCTTTTTTAACAATGTAGAACTTCGTGTTGCTTCTTAGTGTTGTTTCCGTATCATCTTATCTACGTTGAACCTTCGTCTTTCTTCTTAGTATCGTTTTCTACTTCCACGATTGGAGCGGGATAAAATTGCATCAATATTGTAAAATGTGATTACTCAAATCCATTTCGAACTTATATTAGCAAACAGTGAGTTATTTCTCCTCTTTTAAAATCATAGGCCTGCCCTTACCATCTGCGATCTGTAATTCGAAACTTTCAATGTTTGTTTCTCATTGGATTTTATTTAGACAATCAAGTAATTGGATTATCGATAAATTTGTAATTATTCCTATCATATTTCAAGAACCATGACATTTACCATATTGATGATAATGTGAACGTGACATCATAACAAGGGTTTTGATATAAGATGATACATTATAATTAAGGAGAGAGTAATTGGATTTTCAACATGCCTTAGTGTGAACAAATAGAAAGTCATACTTAATATTGACTCCCAGTTCACGTATTTTATTGCATTTTGTCGATCAAGGATACTGTAACCCCCCTGGTTTCCTACTAATATAATAATCATGAAAATCACGTAAAAATACAAACATTAAAAAATAAAATTCCCCCATGGAATTTCCATGGTAATCCAAGTCCTACATCAAAATCTACTCAAAACTAGATAATCTTCCACATTTGTTTGATTCACGTTTTGAATTTTGTCTTGGGCTTCATTGAATCTGCTTGAGACCTTCATGAACTTTGCGTTCTTCCCAATGCTCTCATTCAAATTCTAGGAACCCTATAGTCTATAATCAGTTCTCTGAAGACGATTTTAATGTTTCCTTTTTTCTAGAGCCACTATTAATGTCTGTTTATTTGATTAATTACGGTACACTTCAGAATGCCTCTCAAGATAGGAAAACATGTTATGTTCAAATAAAAACTACTAAAAAAAAAATCGGTAACAAGTATGTAAAACGTTTTGCGGCTAAGTTCAATCGCATATTGGTCACAGGCGAAATACGGTTAGAAAGTTGCCGCAACGCTGCTTCGTGTAGATAGCCGCGTCGTCTTGCTAAACGCAACATTGCGATAAGCTTGGCAGTCCCACCAACGGAACAAGGCTCATAAATTCACTTTCACTTTCACTTCATGGCTATACGCAAGAAACGCGTATTCTTTTTTTGCTCTTCTTCAGCGTTAAGTTCTCTGTTCCTCAGGAAACTGCAATATTCCATTAAGAATGGAAAAGCATGATAGAAAGAAAACCTTGTTCTAGTACGTTGATCCAACTGAAGATGGACTTGAATGAAAATTTCTAGATGGGCAATTTTCCAAGCAATTCTTACCTTCATCGTTCTTATAATCATACACATAATTTTCTTTCTATTCTGTAGTTGGAGAAAATACCCTTGAATTGTAGAAATATAATCCGGTATAGTTGTAAAACTATTGAGAACTATAATAGTTAAGATGGATTAAAGGAAAAGTCGTTTTTATCAAATTCACCTTTCATAGATGGTGTAGGTTATTTATTTATTGAAGTTTTTCAGTTTATCTATAGATAATTGTGAATCGGTTCTATGATTCTATAAAGTTCTATATTTCATAGTTTCAATAGGCTATCTATATCTATATAAGCGAAATGGCACTGACTGACTGATTCATTCATTCATTCATCACCAGAACTAAAAATCCACAGAACCGAATGCGTCCAAGATTGGCAGGCACGTTCAGTTGGACGTTTAGACGCGCGCTAAAAACGGATTTCAAAAACTTTTCAGGGATACGCTAAAAAGTTGAGTTTTTCTATAGTTTTTCGGCGTTTTCTCAATTTTTTCGAGAACCAATCTGTAGAAAATGTTGATATTTGATGGGCAGGGTCAGATAAGGTCTAGAAATGTTGTGTTAAAATATTTTTGAAATCGGAACAAGATTACTCCAGTAATCAGATTTTCAAAATTGTAGATGTATTGCGGGTTGCATATCTTCCGCCTTGATACGATCAATCCTTAGTGAAAATTCAATGATTCAGCAAGATTATAGATGGAGTAATTGAAAAGATATTGAATCAAGTTTCAAACAATGTCCGATATACTTCCCAAGGTGACGCTCAATATTAGCGTTTTACTATTTTTGGAATTTTTCTTAGATTTTCCGAGAACAAATTGGCAGAAAATGTTGAAATTTGGTTTACAGGTCTAGATTAGGTCAACAAATGCTGTGTTCAATAAATTTCGAACCTCTTCTGAACGGAATTTGCCTCAGCTGACACTGGCAGAGGTTTTGCAGGCGAGCGAAGCGACACACTGTCACACTGCCGACACTGGCTATTCTATATATTAGGCCTATGATTAAATAATCAAAGAACTACTTCAAAATTACTTGATAGTTATTGGAAGTAACAACCAGCACTCATCATTCTCTAGAAAATATTATTAAAAGACAATAAATGAATACGTTTGTTACAATCATCCTAGGATCGTAATCTACGAGTATATAGATAATGAACTTTACAACTATCCCCCTCTCAGTCAACGAAAGTGGAAATTTTATGTTGATAACAATTGTTGACTTGGCTATTGCTTTCGGTCGATTTATGTCACTCACATGTCAAAGGTTTATTTATTCATAAGGACTGGGGTGAAAGTAAGATAACTTACTCCTTCCTTGAACATAATGAAAGTAAACATCACTTTCAATATTTTTCTAAAGTTTTTAGAATGAACCAATTTTCCACTGCACTTATGCAGTTACTTATGTTAAAATTGTAGTCGCTCCTATTATTAGGAAGTAATTTCCTATAATTTAACTCATTTTAACCATTTTCTGTTAGTAGTCGGCTGTTTGTATTCATGAGAGTGAACAATAAGGTTGTTGTTTTAATAATAGGTCTAGGAAGAAACTTCAGGTTAATTGTTTTCAATTAGAGGGACAAGGTAGAGGGAAAAATTATGAATAGTAAAAAAAATGAGTGAGATCAATAGAATTATTTACATGCTGGATTAATAAAGTAGAAATAAATGATGGAGAAGAAAGAGGAAGAAGAACTGAAGAAGGAAGATGAAGAAATATTATAATAAGTATTTGTGGAAACTTCAATTGTTTTTAAATTGAAAATAAAAAGTAATATAACACATTAAGCTTTTGATTCTTGTTTTAGTAGTTAGACAAAGTATCCTATGAAATATTTTATCAATTCCATAATACGCGTAACACTATTACTTGATTAATTTTATTATTAGCAGAATCAAAATTTACTAGCAGCATAACAAATAAATAATCTAATAGAACATTTGATCATAATAATTTCCTTTTTTTATTTTATTATACTTTCCCATTCGGAAATATTCTTATGTTAAATCTATATTCCAATAATAATAATAATAATTCAAATTAATAAATTGCCCAAATCAGAACTCAAACAATAATATGGTATTTTATAGCGAAGTTGATTACTTAAGATTAGTCAGAGCAAAGATAATTATAAAGATTAGTCAAAGAATAAAATGATTTTTTTTTCAATGATCTTACAGAAATAGTAGTAGGCTATTGTAGTACCGTATCCTACTAGGGTCCAATCAAAAATTGTTTCAAATTCTTCGTTCAAACAACTCAGAAGATTTTAATCCATATGTTTTTTTTGTGAAATTGATAAGTTATTGTAATAATTTTACACCGTTTAAGAAATAAATAATTTTGTTCTTATTGAGTGACACTCAAGAAAAATAAAGCAGTTGCTAAACAGATTTCATCCTTTATCATTCAGTGTGCCTCTAAATTTTTTCTGAGCAACTCAGGTAACATTAAATTCGAAGGTGACTTCAAACCACGACAGGAGTTCGTTTACACCTTGCTCGTGTAGTTGAATGCGAATGTAGGTTATCTTTTCTTCTGCACTTATATTTGTTTGGAGATATATTGTTCTAGCCGCTATTCAAGTTTGAGTTATTGGCTGATAACCCTTTCCAACTCTTATCACTGGAGCAAGGTTTGCTGTAGATAGCTTAGAAAGTGCAAATAGACTATGCTTTCCACTCCACATGTGTAGAGATATTAAGCCTTCTCCTTTCTTCCTCCTTCATTCCGGCTTTGTTCCTCATTCATGCCTTCTTTGTTCCTCCTTCATCCCTCCTTTCTCCTTCCGTCCTTTCTTCTTTGTTCCTCCTTCATTCCATCTTTCTTCCTCTTACAAATTGCTCTCATTCTCTCCTTTCACTCTTTCACTCCTCTAGAATACTAGATAATGCCACAGAAATTGAACATTTGAACACTGAATACGATTTAGAATTTAGTAACTTTTATTCATCAAAGATGGTTTCCAATGGATTATTTTCAAGTTGATATTAATTTTCGAAAGAATATAAACTTGGAGCTTTATTTCAATTAACTTAACAAATTACACTATGAACAAACATTTTTTAGTACAATACGAATTTTCAAATACCTAGTCGATTGGAATAATTTAAAAAAAATCAACTTGGAGGTTTTATTATTCTAATTGTCTCTACAAATTATAAATTACACTATAAAAGCTATAGCTATACAAACATTGTACTATGAAAAAACATTTCAAGTACCTATCGTACAATCGGGATTCTCAAATTGTCGAGCAGAATTAATACGAGGCATGATTTTTTGGGGTTGGTTCCTTCCTTGTATATTTAAACTTTTCTAAAGTCGTACTTTCTGTACATAAGAAACCTCTTACTAAAATCTCAATCTCTCACTTTTATAACCAGCTCTTGCAAAGCAATAAAATTTCTAAAAGGCTTATTAAATCAATAACGACTTGAAATGTTATTCATTGGGAATAAATTCTAAATAACTGACAAAAAAGATTACTTGATAAAGGTCCCACCTATTATCAATTCCTAATTATTTTTTTCTGTTTTAGGCCGAATTAGCCATCTGTGCCTGCCTCAAATAGTAAGTTCACTCTCACATGTCACTCAATATCTTTAAAAATGAATTCACTGTAGAACGCTTGCACACTACTTCAATTAAAAATTATCTTTTCCATTAAAAGTAGATTGGTTCATATAAGAATATAACACTATTTGAAGCTCCAAGATTGGTATTGTAAATGAATTCAAATGAATAGGCAATCAAAGAAACAGATTTTGAACAAGAATCTTTCATTAAAAAAATATCCAATGTCTAAAATCTCCTTTCCAATGTTAATACTCCCCTCCAATATTATTTGTAGCAATTGTTATGATTTCTAATATACGGTAAACTCGCGTAACATATTAAAAACATTCCCCTCTCATATATTTTTGATAATAATAGTAGGCCTACAAATGAAGAATATATATAGTTATTCTATGTGTTTATTCATGGTAATAGTAGGCTATATTGTAAAATGGAGAACATACAGGAAAGTGGAGTTTTTCTATATTGTATGAATATACGAGATCTATTGAACTCGTAGAAGTATATATATGTAATATATTGTATTACATTCAAAATAATATAGAAATGACTAGACTTGTCTTAATCATGGACATTTATTAATTTTGAAGCGTGCACGAAGCCTTTTTCTTGTGAGGTTGAATTCACATATACACATTTATTCTAAATTGGAAGAGAATAATCCTCTGAAAGCTGTAATATGAAAGGATGCTCCTTTGCTTCTGTCCAGATGAAATTCGAATGTTTCTTTGAAGTACAAATGCAAATGAGGAATGCGAGAAAGCTTGAAGAGTTCTTATCATCATTTCTATTCACTCTACGGAAGGAAAGTGTTTAAAAGACTGATAGAAAGTGAGAGTTCCCTCTCCTCCCCCTTACAAGACCCCCGCCCCATCACTCAGCCATGAGTACTGACGATGAAAGTTCCAGTTTTGTCCTAAATAGCTCTTCCTAACATATCATGCTTCATCTCACTTCATGTTACTTTTTGACTCTTGTCTTCCAATCTATTTCATCTACTCTTCATCATTCTACTTTTTGCAGATTAGGACCCGCGTCTTCGTTTAAAACGCACTACATCATCAAATTCAAATTCTAAATCACGTTTATTCCATAAAATACAATTATTATACAAGTACAAAATAACAAATTTACATCGTTTAAACCCAGTTTAACGAATTAGTTCGATAATTTAGTTGAAACTAGAGTTTGAAAAATTGAAACAAAAATTGTGCATACAATCTTTATTAACTTCAATTACTATACAATGTTGTATTTGATCAAGAGAGCCAGAAAAGCTCTGAAGCGTTCTGATTTTTGAACGTACAGTACCTAATTGAAACTTTCTAGTCACCTGTATTTTGGGCTTGTACGGTATTAGGAAGTAAAAAAATGCAATTGTAAAGAAAGAATAAAGAAAATGCCTATAAATTTAAAATTTCATCCTATATTCTTTAACCATAGTAAGTATACTTTGTGTGTGGATATATTTCTATTTTTAAATCCATTTAAATTACTTTGAAATTATCAATAATTATAAAATGCTTAATGGAAACACAGAACCAACCTCGGAGAATCAAAATGTTTTACCGAGTTTGGATCACAGCAAGTAAGCAAAGAAATGAGTGAATGAATTAGGTTCTATCACCATAAAATGTTATATTTTAGTATTGAGAAGGAAAATCTGAGTTTTGTCTGTCGCTAGGCATGATAATTAGTATTTCAGTTCAATTCAATGGAACAAAAAATCGTCATCCAATATAACCATGTAAAAGGATATGATCATTGGAAAAAATTATCAATTTAATAAATAATAAAATCTAACTTTCAACACCTTACAAGACAATTTAAATTCCAATACCTCATATTTCATCTTCATGGTCACTACAGAACTGTTACAATTCGAAGAGAGCTTCAGCCTCTCATACATTTTAGTCATTAAGGGGAAAGCATTAATTTAAAGCATAATAATTTAATCGATCAACCTATTTATAGAGCTACTGAACAAAATAGAAATGGACGAAAACTTCAACTTTCAATATTTGTCATAACATTTAGGTCATTATGTGAAATAAGCATTGAAACCAAACTCAGTTTCAACATGGTATTGACTTGGAGTAGTAGTCAAATTATAAAAAGCAAGTTAAAATACTATACTATTTTGTTGGAATTATAATTTTGTTAAAACTAATAATACAGTTGATGATTTATCAACTTTTAGTTAATCAACTAATAATTTAGACTTATACCTAATTAGTTATTAGTTTGAATAGAGATTGAGATGCATACGATGACCCTCATCAATACTTTCACTTTTATTGCATCAGGGCACCAGTAGTAGGCTAATCAATAGCAATAATGTCTCTTCCAAATTCAATAGAAACGAAACGTCTTTTCCACGTCCAAGACTTCGGCCGTGAGTTGAATTGATGGGAGAACATGAGCAAGACGTGAATCCAAAGTAAGGAGCCCTCCCACCCACTACTTTTAGACAAAGCAGAGTCACAAGATTGCGAAAAGAGCCAACGCGCTCACTTTCACCAACTTGGACTTCAACACAAACACGTTTTCGACATTCAACTGAAATCTTACCTAATCAATTCATTACAACACTTCTTACCGCAACTGGCTTCAACGTGTTTATCCTTGTCTCAGTTCAGTAATTTAGAATGATGGAACAATATTAATATGTACGTCATCATTTCAATTATTAATTTATCACACCAATTTTGCAATGATAATTGCAAATTGAATTGTACCGTACGGAACAGTAGAAAAGGATGAAATTAAATGAATAGTTTTTTAATAGTGGATTAATTCTATAATAAACAAAACTTGTTCTTCCATTCTTGCTGTAATGATAATGCTATGTAGTGTGGAAACGGTTCAAATTTCCTTTTATATCACCGTATCCATATTACGATTTTTGGATCATTGGATGTACGATTTCTCTCGTTTCAAGAAATTCTATCCAACTGGATAGAACTGCTCTATATCTTTGTCTCTATACCTATACCTTGGCAGTAGATCGTGCCAAGCTCCAATTATCGTGTGGATGCAAGCTCCGGGCCTAGCATAGGGCCTACATATCTATAGCCTCTACTGGTAGGATTTAAAATCGAACTTCAAAAAATTGTAGTGCATGCAATTTGAACTCATATCAAATAAAACTTGTTCCAACCGAAATCAAACATGCTAAATGCATAAAATTAGACACTAGAATTGAACTCAATTTTATATATTGTTTCAGTTATATCATCTATCATATTATATTGTGTTTTACCCTTCATAATTCCTCAAATGAATGAAATAAATAAATATTATTTCATCGTCAAGTCTCTGTGTAGCCTATCTTATTGCAATGTCTTGTAACATCTTGAAACGTCTTATTTGTTTTTAGACGTATTTAATGAATCGAACTGTAAAGCTCTATATCTTATTGAGTTGTATTTAACGTAGGGTACGTATCAAATCTGATGTAACTTACTTGTACTTTTGTACCTTTCCGAGAAGAACGAGTACATACATTAGTGAGAAATCGAAGATTATAAACTTAATAATTCACTTTAGTGTAACTGGTCCCATACTGTATAAGTTCACCATCGAACTTATAGTAAATAAATAGTGATTTATTCAATTGAATAATTATTACTATTGGTAACTCATTGGTTTTCTTTTTTTTCAGGGACTGATTTCCGTTTGCATGTTCCTCATAACATTCATCGTCACACCAATTGAAACAGGAGCAACGCTACAGCCTCGAGCTCCAAACTTCCAATATTTTGAAAGGTGAATTGAGGATTTACTATTTTCTTTACAAATCATCAAGCTCAACTTTAATCACTTTCTGTATTATTATAAATTCTAAGTTGTTTCTGTTTGAATATTTTTAGGCAAGATTCAAATTTTTAAAAGATGATGTACCAAATAAAAATGACAAAGTACACTACACCTACTACAGTGACTATATAAGATAGTCACTTATATAGTCACTGTAACACCTAGCACCTAGGTAATCAAAATTCGCATTTCAATATGATTATTTGATTGAATAGTCAATAGTGAGAGCAAAGTCGGTTTTTCATCTCCCAAATAATTTAAAACTAAATATTTGGTAAATATGTTGTAACTTATATGTTTTAATGAGTGAATGAATTAACAGAATAAATGATTCAACCACTGGGTGAGGGTCTTCATGATTTTACAATTTTCAAACAATTATTACATCATTCACTGATTTATCTCAAGTCACGCTTTAAAGTTGATTTAACCAACTTTGAATGATTGGAAAACCTGAAAGATTACAATCAAGCCTAGGTGAATATTGGAATTACGTTTTTATGGCATTATTTTGATTGTATTTCAATGATTACGGATGCAATGATGTATAAAAAAGGGATTGTCACTCTGCAGAAAGTGAGTTTATTGTCATGAGATTGATAGTCATTGGCATGAATGTGCAAAGCCTTCTATAAAATCATCAGGCCTACTATTATTGACTTGAAAGGCTGCTATAAAAATTCAAATGAGCAATTAAGTGAGAATGAACGTTTGCTTCTAAAATAAATTGGAGAGAAATCAACATTTATTAAACAAATCGATAAATCTAATTTCAATTTTAAAACAGGTACTTGGTAATGGATATAAAAATATTATGAAATAAATAATTGCATTATTGGATACTACGAGTATAATATTCTTAATCTTGAAAAATTACAGAGTAATTTCAGGTCTAGTGTGTTTTTCAAAAGATTATTGTATCAATTACTGTATTACGGTGAAGACTTGAGTTATTGCTTCAATTTTGTATGCCAATTGTTTGAATGCCACTTCAATTCATGAAATTCACAACACAAAATTATTACCGGTAGTGACGAATAATCAATTGAAGTTAATAATATAAGATATGTTTATTGGATATTTCTTATATATTCATCATGTGGAATTAATGCTTAACTGATTCATAATATTATGCACTCTACAAATTTCACTGATACAATCTGTGTTTCGAATCTGAAACTGTAACAATTCACGTTTTTGTTTTTATACTGTATAATTGAAGAAATTAATTTTTGAAAGTGGGCTATTCTGTGTAGCTGAGAAAAAATAAGAAAATATTCATAACAGTAGTACAGGACAAGAATCTGGCTTGTCAATGTTGGTATCGTTACAATGTTATTGTTACATGTGAGTTACTTAGAGAAAGCATTGTGAGTTTACGATATTCTTTCTCTATTGCAGTAGAACCTAGCTATCTAGTGGTTAGAGTACTATCATTCTTATTCTATCACAGTAAAAATAGCATAAGCTCAAGTTATTCTCATAAGCCACAATTCTATTGTAAAATCTATAGTGGATAGAGTTCTTCAACAGTCCTTGAAAATAGATTCTACCTATATTTTGTATGAGTTATGCTTATTAATTCACAATGTAATTCATAATGCTTCATAATGGCTAAAGTTCTCCAACAATCATGAAAAATATATTCCATCTATTTATTATAATCTAATCATTTTTTTATTAACATCTAAATAGTCTAGTGTAGTTATTTAAGCGTCTTATAACTTGAATCTTTTATTCTGTTGCAGACCCAAGTACCGGTATCCATACTACGATGAAAATGGCAGAGGAAAGCTGCTATACGGCTATGGCGGGCCAGACCTCTACCAGTACAAATCATATTCACCTCTAGAAGGAATACATTGACAACATATAGCTTGCATCACTGCCACAATGTATTAAGCATTTTATTTTAAGCATAATTTTAATTTAGTTTTAAAAATACCTTGAGACAAGGCCATGGGTGGTTCCATGTTACCAATGAGAATGGCAAAGCTTGTATTTGAGGCTTATGAAATTTGCTGAGCTTTTAAAAAATATTGACATAAATTATCACATTATTATTGAAGCTCAGCACTATGTAATAATGCTTTCTACAAGTTATGTCTCCAAATAGTTATAAGTTTATCACAATATCATACATCATATAACTTGTCAACTAAAACATCATACAATACTTATTAATATGTACATTACTAACTCTCTTTAGATTCAGCTCATTTCATTCACTACTCCCCTCCCCCATGTCACAAGCTTGTTTCATTAGTATTACTTTGGATTGTCAATAAAATACAAAAATATATTTCGAATAGTAACTTTATTTTCGCAATAAGCTCATTAACATGCTTTCCACTATCCTTATTCATCTTGTGCAATTCGGCTGTAGTCATCATCATGTCACTCATATGCAATCATATCACAAATTTTAATTTATTTTTATTGAGTTATCGTTTTGTTGTACTATTGTTTGTAAATTTTATGTTTTCTAATAGAGGTGATATGAAATGTTGAATAAAGTTTAATTATTTTGTTACAATTTTTTTTCAATTCAGTGAGAAATCTTCCAACACTATAACTTAAAAAATGGAAATCCTTCATGTTTAGTATAGTCTGTCCAAGCAAAGAAGACCCTCTGGCAAGATGGGAGAAAGACTCAAGCTCGGTCAATATTGGTTCAAAAATTATCAATCTCTATCTCAAATTGTAGGAAACAATTTGGTCTTCTATTAAGACCACATTTATAATTCTTGAACAAATATTGACCAAGATAGAGTAATTTTCCCATCTTGCCAGAGGTTCTCCTTTGCTTGGACAGACTATAAAATGTTGAATCAAGTTCAACTTCATTTTTAATTGAAAATAGATATGAAAAATCAACTTTTATACGATAGTAATTGATTATGATGCAGAAAATATTTCATATTAAAATAAAACACAGGCACTGGAGTAAAAAATACCAGAATTATTGTGAGTCTGTATGATACAAATTGACTCAACAACAAGAATTATCTTTTTCGTTTCCTGAATCTTCTGCCTTTCAGCGTCGGGTGAAACAAGGATTCAAACCCAAAACAACGACCATAGCGACCATTCATATTCCTACTGCCGGGTTCTCGCCAATTGGCGAGACAATTGTCAGGCGACTGCTCCTTGTGCACTCTAACAGCTAATGTTGTCAATTACAGCACTTGGCTCGTGTCCACAAGAGAGGTGAAGAGCTGTACAGTAAAAGATACGGGCACTTCACCTGTTTCGTGGGTACGAGCAGCCAATGTTCATTTGTCAATTAGATTCAGCTACGCCCAGATGATGGTTTTAAAATCAAAAGATACGATAAATACTTTACATCAGCTGTAGGTTTCAGAAGATAATTGTCTCGCCAATTGACATCGTATAAACCCGCCTTGTGGGTATACATCGACTGTCAGTTCGGATTGTAGCAAAAAAAAAAAAACTGTAAGTGGATGAGTAAGCCAGTAGTTCAAAACAGCTTTATTACTATGTTTTACTATATGTTCTATATAGTACATTCATGTAGTACATAGTTGTACTATGTAATATATGTACTATTGTCATTGTACTATACTATTTGATTGGAACGATATTTTTCACAGCAAATAGTGTGAGTGAATCAAATTTAGTGATTTCACTAAATCAACCCTAATTAGACTGAATTCTAAGTCATTGGATAATAATTATTGAATAAGAGTTATGATCGTTCTATACTAGCACAAAATTGAAGTGAAAATTCAGTTACTTAAGTAATCACTATGTTATGTAGTACACGATATAATCCGTGCACAGTTAGAAGAGACACAGTACACTTTACATTGAGACGAAGTCTCTTCTCAACGTGCGCGAGCTTCAGGACAGTGATAGGCTACTGGAAATAAAAGTTCTTCTTCTTTACGTAACAAATAACAACATTTAATAAAAAAATAACAATAATAAATTGATAACAAATATAGGATTGTAGTACCGAGAGATTCTACACTTATTTCCTTTGGAAACATGTCCAAAGATATAAACCTATTTACCATTAATAGGCTACTGTACTGGTAATTTTACTGGTCTATCTATTCTGGTAATTGAAATTTCAAAGCTTCAGATCTAAATTTAAATTACACATTTTAGCTTTTAAGAATAGACTACAATGAAAGAACATTCATTTATATAAAAAAATTAATACATCTACATTCAATCAGGGAAGTAGCTTGCTAACGTCAGGAGATCTCTAACGAAAGAACATCATTGATCTAATTGATTCTAAAAGAACACATTAAAAAGCTGATTATCAACAAAGGAAAAAAACATTCTAAAATTCTACATTGATAGATACACTCTGCTTCAGTGGAATGCCCACCAGACATGTAGCCTACAATCCATGTAATAAAATGAAAACTTCTCTACGGACTGAACAAAAGAATCTCTCTTTGGAAACAGATACGGTACACTACAAGTCGAAATAAGTTCATTGAATACTTTTTGTGGAATTGATTGCGATAATCTTAAAATTTCAACACAACAAGATAAATAAATTTCAAACGATTGAGTTAGAATTTAAAGAATTCAACAATATACAAGGAATATCCAACAATTGAATAAAATGACAATTGTAAAATCCAAATTCATAAGAATATTCGACAAACAGTACAGTGTTAGGCTAATCGTAAGCAACTAAGCATGCTTGTTGATTCTCTCCAGATCATGTTATGATGACGTTTTTCTCAATTTATCGGAATATTATGAGAATATTCAAAATTCAAATTATAGAATGTATTCTAACGAAAATTAAAACAGAAATATAATGACATTTAGGCTTATAACCTAATATTATAAAAATTAAAACAATTTAGTACATTACCATCAAACTTGAACGATTTAGTGTATTCTAAAGAAAATTTCAACATGAATATCATCATAGCCCGCTTATTGTAGATGGCTATGATATCACCAAACTGAGGGTTCACATCCACTATCAGTTCAAACTGACAGTTCGATCTGACAGTCCACTGCTGATCGTCTTACGACCGGACTACCATGCAGTTTACAGCTATTTTGGACTGCCGGTATCCCCATCCACTTGAAGTTTTTGACTGTCACAGTTCGAACTGATAGTGGATGTGGACCCTTCGGTTTATAAGATAAAATACCGAATGAAATAAGCAATAACAACGACGAATAACACTCACATCTCTTACTAATAGACATCTGTGGTGGTTGGATAGTAGTCAGTGGTACCGTATGGAGTTCCTGTCGAATATGTGGTCTCCAAAGTAGAGTAATAGGTGGTTGGATTTGTGGTTGTTACAGTTGTTGTGGGTGGAATGTTCTTCTTTCCTCTTGCTTTCAAGTTCTTCACTTTTTTGACAGGAGGCTGTGAAGAATGGAAAAGAAATAAAATATTACTGTCATCGGAATCTACTATTGTGTCAATAAAAGCCATTCACAAATATAATTAGAACCCATAACATAAATGATGATAAATTATTATAAACTCACATAATAGTTCGTTGGTATAGCTATTGCCAAGAAATTGGCGATTTCCTAGCTAATATGTAATCTACAGCTGATGTGAAGCATCTATTGTCTCTCTTGATCTTAAAAATATCATCTTGACAAAGGTAAGTGACACATCTAATATTGACATCAGCTATTGGAGCTCACAAGGAGCAGACAAAACCACCTACAACATCTTAAGCTTTAGCTATACTAGGGAAATTAATCAGTAGAATAGACATAAGCAATACATAACAATAGTAATAGCAATAGAACCTTCTAAATGAAAATATTTTGAAAACTAAAAACATTTTGGGAATTGAAATCTTCATAGAGAACTATTTAGAAACTACTTACTTACTTAGTCGAATCCTCTTTTGCCCATTGGGTGTCGAGGAAACTTAGAAACTAATTAATCTAATATTTAGCTTTCTGTTTTCATAGTTGAAGAAATTAGGGGTGAGCGTGATTTTCACAAGATGTTAGTATAGGCCTGCTCCATATAGTCCATAGTACGGTCACAGAGAATGTACTACTGCGATACGGTACTTCTTCTTTGATTGAAATCACAAAGTTTTCGAGCTACCGACTGTTGACTATTGTCTCTTTGGATTCTAAAATGAAAATATTCTTTATTAGGCGGAGTTGGGACTAGGAAGTCCTTTCTACCACTCAACCTTAATCATCAAAATTATCACCTAAAATCATCATAAAGCGTTTCCATTACTACATAAGTCGCACAGATACATTTTCCCAGGATGCAATAGAAACATGGAGTAGTAAAGAGCAACACACACTGGTCAGCTGATTTTCTATTTGAGTTGCTTCATACAATAAAGTAATCCTATTGCATCTTGTGCATCGAGCGCACAAGGAGCAGCCGAAACCATCCAACTTTTTGGCGTCGGCGATTTTTTGCTATTTCTTGCTCCTGATGCATGATCATTGCAGTTTTCTGGATCATCTTAATATTATCATTGATAACAATAAAATAAGTAATGATTCTCACTATATTGTGATTGAGTAATAATTATCTAAAAATGTAGGCATGGTCATACCAGAGACAATGTATATTACAATTGTAATGTAATGCAATATACATTGTCTCTGGTCATACTCTCTGTGTAGTTGTAAAACTAATATTCCCCTGATAGAGGTAGAACGGCGGAAATCGCTGAATTAAAAACATAATTCTACACAATTCTACTTGTGGTTCGATCATGGTTCTGTTATAGTGACCAAAGAGGTCACATCATCAACCTGACTATCAAGCCACGAAATCATGCACTCTTCAAATAGTAAATTGATAAGTGTGGAATTGATAAGATTTGTGTGGTTTTGATTCAATTTTTTAATGGAACTGTTTTATACATCGGCTTTCTAAAATTGTTGAGAATATCGAGTATTAAGTTGAATTTTTATTGAGCCATTTGCCGAACAGCAGAATCATGTCCCATAAGAACAATGTAGTTTATTCTATCAATCTCTTTATGGACTGAAATTCATGCTTTATTATAAGTCAGAATTGAATTCTCACGACGCTCTACTTTTCAATGTTATGATTATAATTTTTTTTCTAACAATTCTTATTTGATACACTTATTAAATAAAAATTACTTATATTTTTGAAAGAATTGAATAATAAAAAGTGTGAGAAAGAGCGCCTGGAGAATAGAATTCTCTTTAAAATGATAATAATTAATTGGAATCTCCATATATTTAGACAAATATATAAATAGTTAAATTTAATCTCCATATATAAATAGACAAAGGACTTCTACAACTGCAAATAATATTGACCAATGTACTGAATAGCAAGCGAGATCAATTGAATGAAAGTGTTTAATTCTCTTTCCAATGACATATTACTGTTCATAAAATAACGACACTATTTGCTCCAAGAAATTAATAAAATTACATTGTTCTCATGGGTCATAATTCGCTGCTGTTCGGCAAATAGCCGACTACCACTGCCCACAATTAATCTTTGAGAATTTGACTAGTTCACAAAGTATTAAAAATATTCTTCATCTCCGTAATAGAACTATCATCTTCCATTCTTTAGAATATTGAGTATCAATTCTCAAGTATATTTGATTATTATTTTATAGTAAAATATATGAAAAACTATTCCTCACCTTTGTAATAGAATGATCATCTTCCAAAATAGACGGCACTTCCTCGGAGTACCCTCTACCGAGTTTCTCGATTAGCAGACTGCCTCTGGGTCCATGTTTGGCCTCAAACTTCTTCCTGAACTTTTCACTGTCCTCAGGCCTGAAGTGGATTTGGTGAACGGTGTCATCGGACGCTTGCCCCAGCAAAAAGCTGAACGCTGTGATACCCTCGCCTGCTTCCGCCCTATCACTCAGCAGGAACAAGTACAACACTGGAAACTAGAAAAAATACATTTGTTTAGTCTGTCCAAGCAAAGAAGACATTCTGGCAAGATGGGAAAATGACTCCAGCTCGATCAAAATTGGTTCAAAAATTATAAATTTCGTATCAAATTGTAGAGCAGAATGTTTCCTACAATTTGAAACTAAATTTATTACTTTTGAACTGTACATTAACCGAGCTGGAGTCGTTTTCACATTTTGTCAGAATGTCTTCTTTGCTTGGACAGACTATAGTCTACCCGCAGCAAATTGCTATTTCTTCCATTACATTTTCTAGCTTATTTCGATGCGAAATTTATCTGCAAATTTATTTGAAAGAATAAATTTATTTCATGGCTTTGTAAATGTTCTTTTGTATAGTCTGTCCAAGCAAATAAGAAATTCTGGCAAGATGCTAAAATGACTAGATCTATCAATATTGGTTGTAAAATTATGAATTCGGTATTAAATTGTAGGAACCAGTACAACCTACAATTTGAGACCAATCTTATAATTTTTAAACCAATATATTGACCGAGCTGGAGTCATTTTTTCCCATCCTGTCAGAATGTCTCATTTTTTTGGTCTCAAATTGTAAACTAGAATGTTTTCCTACAATTTGAAAACAAATGTATAATTTTTGAACCAATAATATTGATCGAGCTGGAGTCGTTTTCCCATCTTGCCAAAATGTCTTCTCGAACCTATTCATACCAAATGACGGACTATGATAGCCTGTGTGAAAATGAACTTGTGTGAAATTGAAAATGGGCACATGAATAGGTATATATGTTAAAGGTCATGGGGGTTATGTGATAGGACATGACGTTTGGATTGTGAATTTTGTGAAAATAATTACATATTATTGTTGACACAAGTTTTTGTGAATAAATTTGAAAAATTCATTCTTGGAAAGTTTTTCTAGGTTTATATATTTCTATAATCAACGGTCATGAATAAATAATTTCAGAAACAGAAACATTCTTCTAAAAAAAAACTTAAAAATCTCAAACTTGAATCTAATTTCTTTCCAAAACAAACTAACTAAATGTAATCTTCAAAATTCAGTTATAGGTATTTTAGTCTCCTAAGCTCATGATCATATTAAAAGTGGTTGACGTTATTCCACTTTTGTATCAGTTTTGCTAAAAAATTATTAAAATAAGAGTTCTAGCTAACATTTCAAAATGTCCAAAAATTGATCGAATTCTAATAAAACTATAAAAGTTATGACTAAAGCTATTCCACTTTTGTATCAGTTTTGTTGAGAAATGTTCAACAAATGTGAATTCAAGTTGACATATCAAAATGTCCTAAAATTGTTATAGTTCTAATCAAACTATCAAAATTATATAACCAAATACATCTGAAGCACTTTAAAAAATATTGATTGGTAATTTAGGTATAGTGTAATAATTGAAGCTATCATCTAAAATGTCAGAAAATTGTAATAATACTACTCAAACTTTAAAAATTATAACTGAAGAATTATGTCTGGAGCACTTTACAAAATATTCATTAACAATGAAGATATAGTAATAATTGTTGCTCACCAATAAAAACGATCTCATTCTGTGCAGTTGGTCGATTCCTGGCGGACTGCGCGCAAAATCAGATTGTCGGGAAGTGTTGAATAGAAAAGTATCTACATAGAGCAAGTCTACACTCTTCCTTGTCCCAGCCATTATCTCTCTCACCTTTTCAAAGCAATCACTTTCCATTTCTTTTGATAACAGGTAGTTTCTCCCAGCTGGAGCAAAATTACTGCTCTCCTAGTCTGCCCGCAGCAAAGAAGACATTCTGGAAAGATGGGAAAATGACTCCAGCTCGGTAGATTTTGATTCAAAAATTATAAATTTGTTTTAAAATTGTAGATCAGAATGTTTCCTACAATTTGAGAACAAATTTCTAATTTTTGACCCAATATCAACCGAGCTGGAGTCATTTTTCCATTTTGTCAGAATGTCTTCTTTGCTTGGAGAGACTATAGTCTACCCGCAGCAAATTGCTTTACACTCATTATACGCGATAAATTCAAATTCATTTTTTCAACCGTGCAAAACCAGAATATAAAAGCGACGGGAGCACAGGTTCTACCGGCTGAAAAGTCCAGATCTTGTCGTTTATCTGTAATTATCACATTAGAAAAGGAAACAAGTTTCTGAAAAATGGTGATTGAAAATTTAGCATCTCTACTGCTATCAATCACATTAGAAATTACGGTAATAATTCAATGGTAGTCTAAAATCCAATCAAGCAAAGAAGACATTCTGGCAAAATGGGGAAATGACTCTAGCTCAGTAAATATTATTTTAAAAAATCTAATTTGGTCTAAAATTGTAGATCAGAATGTTTCTTACAATTTGAGACCAAATTTATAAATTATGAACCAATATTGTCCGAGCTGGAGTCATTTTTCCAGAACGTCTTCTTTGCTTTGACTGATTATAACTATTATGGAACATTATTTTGCATTAGATATGGTATTGCATCACTTCTAATTCGCAATGAACGTTGGTTTCTGAACTTTCTCTGGCTGAAATATTATATTGAGTACAATGATCATTCTAAACAAAAATTATTATTGATGTTTTCCTTCAAGGTACCTGAACCCCGCAGCACACTTACAACGATTTTGGACATCCGATGTTTAATGTTCTTACAAATTATACTGGATATAGAACGACTTTTTTGATAAACATCCACACTCTTCATGTGTTAGTAGAATTTACCTTGGAGTATAATCACCTTGGTTTCAAATACTTGGTATCAAGTCGCCATTGTAATAATGAATAATCATAATTATTATAAACAAGGAAGAAAAATCATACATTGAATATTGAGAGCTGTCAAAAAATACACGAGTATCCAATAATTTCAGATCCAGTGGAATATTTAAAAGTTAAAGAACTTACATCATAATATTTTCATCTTAAATAATTAGAAGCTGATCTCATTCAATAGAATTCTTTGATAAAAAATCGACATTTGTATTTTATCAATTTATTTTGTAAACAATATATTTTCACAATATCATTGTTCTATCAAAATAATAAGCCTACCTATATACAAGTTGAAGATTAGTTTAAAATGAGAAGGATGATTTTTGTGTAAGAAAAGAAAATAAGTATAGGCCTACACACTATAATTTTAAAGAGCAACTATCCAGCCTTTCCATGATCAAAGAGAGATTACTGAATGAAATAGGAAATTTACAGTGATGGAATATATTATTATAATATTACGGATTAATATTCAATGATTCCGTATTATATAATACGGAAGAGCGAAATAGAAGGTCAATTTGTGACTACCTCAAAAGGGCGTAGGTTACACAATATTGAGAATTGAAAAAATGTTGAGCAAATTATAACTTCTCTACAAAAAGATATTGAGAATTAGATAACAATTATAGCAAAGAGTTCTTCTTTTCAAAGAGAAGAAAAATTCATATAGAGTGAGGAGGAATACTCGATTGAGCATCAATCAATACATAAAAGTAGATCAAATGGAGGTAATATTAGGCTATTTATGACAGAAAATGTATCATGAAAAAGGATATATTAACAAAGAATTAAGTCAGAGGGAGCACAAAGAAGGATAATGATCTAAGAGATGAATTAAAGAACATTCAAAGAAATTGAAAAATGGCTTTCTCTAATCGGTGTCATAAATTTCGAAGCCAGTTTGCACAAGAGGATTGGCTTCGGGTTCTCCCTTCTCCTCTTTGGAAATATTGTAGCCAATTTCGTGGTATCTGATGGGATAAGTGAGTTGGTTGCCTCTGTCCCATGTGAACAGTTCCTGTAATACAAAAACATAGTCTCTCAAACAGTTCACGGTAAGTCTGAAGCCTCGTTTACATTGGGCTACTATTAGTTGCATGGGCACATGTGCCTAAGATGTAATAGAAACACAGAGTTGTATAGAGCATCGCACATAGGTCAGCTGATTTTTATTTGCGTTGCTCCATATAACTAGGTGTGTTTCTTTTGCAACTTGTGCCCGCGACTTGTAGTAATGGGAACCTATCATTTAGCAACAAAATGTATGATTATAGCTGCTAGAAAGTAGTAAATGTGACAGAGACAGTAACTTATTAGAAATTGTAGTTTGCTTTTCTCAAGGTTTCTACTATCGTACAATTGCATTGTGAATTGTTTGATACTGATATTAGAAGCTACTTATTCTATAGTAGGCTACTGTACCTACTCCATAGAAAACTATTAAAAAGTCTGCAATTCATATAGAAAAGCTATAGAATTCTACTTATACTTAAAAGTTGCTAGATTATAGTAAAAAGTGTAGTAGTGATACCAATATCACATTTGCTACTGTAGCACCTACTCTATAAATATAAATCTACTTGGAAAGTCTATAATTCATATAGAAACGCTATAGAATTCTAATTGCGCTATCTAATCAGTTACACACTAAAACGCTATAGAGTTCAAATTATACATTAAATTTTCTAAATTAAAGTAAAAAGCGTAGTAGTAGGAGCTAATACCAATGTCACATTCGCTACTTAGAAGCAGCAACTAAAGTAGCTTGGCAAGACTCCGGTTATGGAGAATTTATGTGCTGGGTAAAGTATTTTCAAGTTACATAGACTGTATTATAACTATAAATGAATCATACAATCTCTGTAGTTCTAGTTATATTTTTCAGAACAAGTTATAAACATAATTGATGAGCCCCATAAATGTATTAAAAATATCGGTAAATAGTTACACATCTAACTGTAGATTGTACAATATCAAAGAATTCATAAGAAGTGTTAGGAAATGAATTTAATGGAAAAGACCAAAAGAGGAATAGAACAGTTTGATTGAAGATTAGATTAGAATGTTTCTCTATCCAAATCTAGATATCATAGCGATGTTTTTGAAAGTGAAATTTAAAAATCATGAATGGTTCTCACCTTATTTTTATGGTTGTATCCTATCATTGTTGTATTTCTGAACGGATTGGTGAACGGAATATTTACATCATCCAGAAGCAGGTTCTTGTACAAATCAAGAGCAAATCTGAAATTGAAAGAGACAAGTTTAGAAATTGAGAACAATTTACTTAATCTGATGAAATTCCATCAATGACAATTCCAGAATCATTAAAACGTTAATCAATTATTAATTATTTAATCTATATTATCAATTTGATTGTAAAGTTTCACACAATTATGTACATTCAATATGCTGTTCAGGGCTAATAATAACTGCGAACAAGTACCCTTAGATTACGTACACAACATGTTTCGGTGTCATTAGACCCATTGTCAAGTTTACATGTTTTTTTTTCATTTATAAACGCGCAACAAAAATAACTTCTAGTAGTTTACAAGTACCGTACAGTAAAAGATTACTAAAACTTTTGTAGGCCCAATCATCAAAGTGAAAACTGAAGTCATCTCTTATCTACAAGAGAATCACATTATCTCAAATATAATTATTACTCCTGGTATTGATACATAAACTTTTATTTTATGCGTTGATATAGCCACTGACCATTAATTATTAATTGCAGCTTTTCGGGTTACAAGAAAAAATTCATGAATTTCTGGCTTCCTTCATTCTTTATTCATTTGAATATAATTATAAAATCAATACAGAAAATGAACAAGAAATGAACTCAATCCTCTACTATCTTATTATGGTGAATATTCTGCACAAAGACTACAGTCTTGTCTGAGGATATAGTTTTTCACCTCCAGAAGTCGATATTTGTATATAATTTGGGTTTCGAGTGTGAGCATAACTATCAACTTTATTTCTATCAACCAATCAAAATTGAGGAGAAGAGGCGTTTTGGACTTGTCTGTGTTTCAATTCTATTGAGTTCCTATTGAATAATAAATAAATGATGAAAAAACATCATCCATTAGAATAAATTGTATAAATGTGAATGATTTTTGTAAATGAAACACCATTTGAATTAATTTGATGCCTGCAATACATCAAATTGATGTTGTTTTGAAAGGAATTGTTTGAATAAGATGAATTTAAGGATGACTTTTCTCAAATATTTCTGAAGATGCGTTGTTAAACGTGAATCCTTGTTACTGTAAGCATTTTTTATAATAAATAAGTGAAATTCGACAATATCGTTGTTTTCTTATTATAACTTTTCTCAAGTTCTTACCTAATGTTAGTGGTGCGCTCGGTGACACTATCCACCACATAGAGAACGCCACACACAATGAACATTTCTCCCGCTTTCTGATGCTTTAGACTGATGTTCCACGCGAACTGCACTCCCAGGCTGGTCGGGTCCAGCTTCAGCACGGCCGTGTTATTCGAGACCTATTTGAAAACAAGAAAAACAAATTTCACAATAAATTCCTAGTAAATTTCGAATTGTTATCGGTTAACAATGAGCAAGATAAATTTAAAGGTGAGCTTAATAGTTTAATCTCACAATAATCTCCCAGTAAATTTCAAATTGACATCTGTTAACAATGAACATATGAACAAAATGAATTTAAGGGTTACCTTAATCGTTTATGATAAAAGACGCCACTTATTTCACAGTAAATTTCAAATTTGCATCTGTTAACAATGAGATGAATAAATTTAAGATGAGCTTAAAGGCCCGTATCGACAGTGCGAGGCATGCGCTGCGAATGCCTCAAGGTATAGTCTGTTCAAGCAAAGAATAGTCTTACTCCAGTCTCAAGCTCGGTCAATATTGGTTCAAACAATTATTGGTCTCAATGATAGGAAACATTTTGATCTTCAATTTAAGACCAAATCAATAATTTTTGAACCAATATTGACCGAGCTGGAGACTGGAGTACGACTATTCTTTGCTTGAACAGACTATACCTTGAGGCATACGCTGCGCATGCCTCGCACTGTCGATACGGGCCTTTAAGTTCAACTTAAATTTATTTTTCTCATTGTTAACAGATGCAAATTTGAAATTTACTGTGAAATACGTGGCGTCTTTCACAGGCCGGATTTAAGAGTATGCCGCCTATAGGCTAAATGTAAATTTGCCGCCTCCTGAGGCTTATACCAGTGAATATAAAATATATATCTCTCCATATTCTTTGCTTATACTTTGCTTATTCAGAGTCATTATGGGTTAAGGGGGATACGTGGGTAAAAAGTTGACAGTCAGAGTCAAATCAGTAGTAAGATATATTTACATGTAAGTTCTCGCCACTCCCGACAAGAAGAATATATTTTCGTGGTAGGTATAACACACAGGCGAGTTTGTAGTTTTTTTCTAACTTCTTTCAAGTTATACGTTTTGAAAATATATTAATGTACGGTACTTATTCCTGGATGAATACCTATGATCACAGTTTTACTTATATTTCAATTCACAAAAAGTATAGGCCTATCAAGGGAGCAAGGGCATATCATTTCAAGGCGTACAATTAAAAATCACAAAATTATTATAATACAGAGTATAATTGCTAAATTATAAAATCTTTACATAACGTATTGGGGGTTGAAGCATAACCATCTATCAATTCTCAGACAACCCTTTGGACTCTACAAGGAATTCCAGGCAAGTCTTCGTAACTCGAATGGCCAGCACTGCTGGACAGCGCCATGTTCTTTTTCAACTTGTTACTTTTATTCTATCATAGGTCTCTTGGGTCGATTGGCCAGCACTGCTGGCCACCAAGCTTTCCCACACAAGCTCGAATGGGCAGCATAGGTGGCCATTCTACGCAATAGTTTTCAATCGTATAACAGTAATCTAATGAAAGAATGAGCTCTCTGTTCAGTGGCGCAATCTATAGAAAAAATATTGAACTAACAAAAGCGTCCATTTTGAATAATTCAAAAGAAACCAGTAGTATTGTATAGAAAGGCGAAATGTTGTTAGTATGAGGCCATGCTTGTTTACTGCTGCTTGTTGTTAGTTGATTGCTTGATGTTATTCTCTGTGATTTTATTAGACTGTTATTAATTTTATTATTGTAATGGAGAATATTAATTTAATGGATAATCCTGAACTTTTAAGAAACTTAGTTGAAAATGTTGATCTCGAGGACGTTGATAGCATCCATGAAAGTGACATCGATTCTGAAGTGGGTGAAGAACTTGAGGTTTTGATCGAACAAACTGAATTCCTACCTGATGATGATGTGAATGAAAATCTTGTTCAAAATAATAATAATTCATTGTTGATAGGACATGATGATGATAATAACAATAATGAAACAGTGACTGAAGATCGTCCGGGAGCAAGTGATTGGAGGGAATGGACTGATAATGACGTAAGTTTTAAAGAATTTGTTTATACCAACCAAAGTGGTTTCATTCCACCTCGCGGTACAGTGCCAAAGACTGAGTTAGATTTTTTTCAATTATTTTTTTCTGATAATTTGATTATTGAGATTGTAAATGAAACAAACCGGTATGCTCAGGAAAAAATTCAGCTTCATACTCCACTGCGAAAAAGATCGATATGGAGGTCATGGAAACCAGTAACTATGCAAGAGATGAAAGCATTTTTTGGCGTATTAATAAATATGGGTATGAATGAAAAGCCAGAAATAGATGACTACTTTTCTAATGACTTCACAGACTTTCAGCCGTTTTTCAAGAGCATTTTTTCAAAACAGAGATTTCAACAAATTTTTTGGACCCTACATTTACGACCACCCAACATACCTGCAGGAGGTACTATGACTCGTTCGGGGAAAGTGCGTAGAGTTGTTTTATATCTGGACAAGAAATTCAGACAATATTATATTCCTACCAAAAATGTTAGTGTTGATGAAAGCACCGTGGGTTTCAAAGGAAAAATATATTTCAAGGTTTATAACAAGGACAAGCCAATTAAATGGGGTATTAAGATCTTTGTTGCCAGTGAATCAAGCACAGGATATATTTGTGGCTTGGAGCCTTACTTCGGAAAGCAGACTACTGATCTCATGGATCATCCAGACTTAGGTGTAACCAGCAGAATAGTTCTACACCTGGTGAAGAAACTTCAAGAAGATTATGGCAGTGTTGAAGGGATGCACATTTTTACTGACCGGTTCTATACTAACATGGATTTAGCTGAGGTTCTTTATGAGAAGAAAGTCCATCTTACTGGAACTATAATGCGAAACAGGAAGAGATTGCCACTACAAGTAAAAGTGACAAAAAAGAAAAATTCAGCAGGCTCACGTGAAAAGGCCTCAGTTTTAAAACGAGGGGAAATAAAGTGTTTTAGAAAAGATGACAGATATTCTCTTCTAGTTTGGAAAGATGCAAATGAAGTGACAATGCTCTCTACTTTGTATGACAACTCAGTTGAAACTGTAAGAAGAGTGAAGAAAGCAGGAGTGATTGAAGACATTGTGAAGCCAACAGTCATATGTAGGTATAATAAATTCATGGGAGGGGTTGATGTCGCAGATCAATATATATCAAGTTATGCTTTTGTGAGAAAGTCATTGAAGTGGTGGCGCAAAGTGTTTTTTTGGCTAATAGAAGCTTCAATAGTAAATTCATTCATCTTGTTCAATGCGCAACATCATCAAAACAAGAAAGTGAGACAAAGAGCCTTCAGAAAGCAGCTCATCAAACAATTAGTTGGAAATTTGAGGAATACCAGAAAGAGAGCTCGTCCATCTGAAATAGAAGAGGAGGCACGACTGAATGGTAAACTTCACATAATGTATCCACTTGATGCCAGGCTGACAAAGGATTGTGTTGTCTGCAGTGACCGCAGTGAACTTGGTGTACGAAAAAGGAGCAAATTCTACTGCAAAACGTGTGAAAATGAGCCAGGACTTTGTGCTGGACTATGTTTCGAGAAATATCATACTTTGAAAGTTTTTAAGAACTAGATTTATTCAAAAAATGACTTTGAAAAATGTTGAACAGACAGTTGCTTTTTTTATTCAATTTTCAAAACTAAATACATTATTGCCCGTGAAAATATATTAAACATGTAAATGTATACCATTTTTGTCATTTTATTTTTTCTTTATAAAATATAAAATCATTACTATTCGAATTTATTTTTCAATTCTAAACTATATTTATCGAGACCATTACCACATTTACATATTGCTTCAGAAATCGTATACAAGTTAGTGAAGCAAACCATGTAGAACAATGGACGAGCTGACCGAGAATCGGCCATGGCCAGCAGTGCTGGCCATTCGACCTAGGAATCTCGCTACTGTGTACAGAATGACAAGCTGAGCTACAAACCATACTGGCCAGCAGTGCTGGCCATTCGACCGCAAAGGGTTAATGTACCTATCGATTGTATGGAAAATGGCGGACGTAATTGCCCTACTCCAAATTCATGATGTCATAGCGTTTTGGTTATGTTGACAAAAAAATCATATGTTTTATTATAAAAATAATTTTGGAACATTTCATAAGTAGGCCTACTGAATGTTTACTAAGTTGACAATGGATTACACTTGCGATTCGTCTTGTTTTATGTTAAATAATATGGCATAATTTCTTGAGTATTTGATAATTTATTACAGAAGGGTTTGTCTGTGTTGTGTTTATGATTGTGAATATCCAAGTATGGTAATTCAGTTCATATTTCTATTTTTACGTTTCCTGAAAACAAACTCTCTAAGGACATATTGGTTAGAAAGGTTTTCATCAAAATTTTGAAGTGAAAGACAGTTCGATAGTTTGTATTAATCATTTTGAAGACAGTTTTATTATCGAGGAAGACGTTTTTCTTGTCATAGACGGTTAAATAATTGGATTGCTAAGAGAAAAACATTGAAGTGCCAAGAGAAGTGAATTTCCTTCAATTCAACAAACTAGCCTATGTGCTTTTTATAAAAGTGAAAGACAATAATATTAATGAAATCAGTGATCTGCCTTGTGTACCAGTTAGCTTCAAAATATCGAATGATTAGGTTACAAACAGTGCGTAATTTGTGACTGTAGCCTACAATACGGTAGGCCTATAATGCCGGACCGGTAGGCCTACCTCTGAGAGGGTGAGGTAGAGTAAATAAATTTATTTTTCTCAAAGTTTAGATCTAAGATATGTAAAGCAATGGTAAAAATACACAACTGAATGCTTAAATAACACTCTAAAAACAAGTTTTGAGAAGTTGAAATTACATTTGGATGGATACTGGAGTCTGAAGAAGACAATAAGATGTCTCAAACTTGCAAGCCAAAGGAAAAAATAACTGGAAATATTGGGGGAAAGGTTTAGAGTCAGAAGAAAGTTAAAATGAGCAGCAAGTGAAGTACAAACATATGGGAAAAACTGATTGGAATTTGAATTTCTATTTTTCACATAGAATAATAAATCAGATTCTAGTTTGAAGTTCATCATATTGTAATGATTATCAATTTTGTATTGGATATTAATTATATTGTAATATCGTAATGTTTAACAATAAAAAATATGCTATTTCTGTCTTATTTCCTCTAAAGTATAGCAACTTGAACTATTGCTTTTACGCTTGGCTAGGCCCATATTGCCGCCATCTTGTTTTGTACATTAAGGTCTGAGAATTGATAGATGGTTATGGTTGAAGATTGTTACGAACAACAAAGTGAGGGATCTGTGCTTCAAATTGGAATTGCAGTGAACTGTAATAAATGTTTTTTGTAAATAAAGAATATTTGAAAAATATAGAGAGTATGCTTATTTTTTATACTGCACAAATGCAAAATGCCAATAATGAAAGATGATTAATATTAATAAACCTGGTAGCTGGGATGACGCCAAATAAGTGCAAAGGTTCAAGTAAAACAGTTCAATAGATTTATTGTAACTTATCTTTCAGGAAGCGTGACACACTGTCTTAAGTTTAGAGAACTGCACCCAGGGCAGTTGAACGAGAAAATTCATGAATACAAAACAGTAATAATGTAAGTTACCTATATTAATGAATTGAGATTGCCATTTGACAAATACATCAGCAATTCAGCAGCCAAAGGAAGGCAGGTAAATTACCCAAAAATCCAAATGTAATATTAATAAAATAAGAGATAGAAGAAATGAAGTTTCAATGTGTAATGATCACTAATGAGCCAATGATCAAAATTGTAATCAGAGAAATTCAATGGAGTAAAAAGGGTTGCAATTAGCAATATATCGAAATATAATATAAGGCGGCAACCTTGGATGGACCCACGAAGAGGAGTGGACCAGAACGAGCGACAGGCTCCTGACTGGACGGCGAGATACGAGTGGCGGCGACCTGGCTGGACCCGCGAAGAGGACCGGCCCTCTCATGCCCCCCCTAAATCCGCCCATGATATTTTACCTTGTATTTAGTATTCTCGCTTGACAAATCGAAAATTAAATTAACCTCACTCATCACTTATACCACTATACACTTTTGCCGCTCGCCGCTGTTACACATTTTTGCCGCTCTCAGCAGCAGTGCAGTCTGTCAGCTGGAACATCTTGTCGCGCTTCCATCGAAAGCGGCAGTATTGTCAGATTGTCCAGATACAAGCTGCGCTTAGCTAGTTTATTCAGAGATCAAACCGATTTTATAATGCACTAAAATAATAATGCTCTAAGAATTACTAGTAGGTCATGTTTTTCAAAGTAAATTCAGGAGTCGTAGAGAAGATGTAATTTATTTTTTGGAATTCTTTTAAAAATTTTGATTTTTTTAAAAATTTGCCGCCCCGAAAATTTGCCGCTCTAGGCTGCAGCCTACTTAGCCTATTTAGAAATACGGCCCTGGTCTTTCATCAAAAACTCTTAAGGTGACCCTTAAATTCATTTTGTTCATTGTTTACAGATGTAAATTTGAAATTTACTGGGAGATTATTGTATTAATAGTTTATGATAGAAGACGACACTTATTTCACAGAAAATAATTTGAATCACTTATTTTTTGGCATAGTGGAGATGAACGTATTACACTCATGCAGAGGATCTTTATCTTAATAGATTTTTTATAGACAAAGCCTATTCTTCAGCACCAGAATATCTGGATGATTAGTTTTGACGAATGTTGCGCATCGATTTTCATTCAATCAAGTGTTATTGTTACATGTATCACGTTGTTGCATGTTGGCTGGGTCATCGTCTCATTGACTTCAGCACACTGTATCAATGATTAAATAAATTATTATTATAAGTATATTTCTAATTCTTTAGTTTATATAACTTAGTGTAGGTATGCTATATAGATACATGAAGTTTAATTTGATTCATTTAATTTCAGATTCATTCGATTGTTCACAGTCCACAGCCCAACGATCGGCCTGCCGGTTTAAAAATGTATTGGACTGCCTGTTTCTCCACCCACTCACTGTTCAAGTTCTTGAGGCCCGCTATCCCCAATGTGGCTCGAGCAAAGCTACAGCTCAAGTAACAGCTTAAGGAACGCGGGCCTGAGTGTCACAGTCCGAACTGACAGCGAATGAGCATCCCTTACTCTTTTTTCAATGTTATTTTTATTATTTGCTGTGCAACAGAAAATTCAATCAAATCAATTAAAGTTGATTTGCATATTAAACTGTACATAAACTTAACTAAGCTGAATGCCATCTAAGCAGCATGATAACCTCTGAAGGTAATTGATAATTATTATCTTTCTTTTGTAATATCAACTCGGTCCTCCGTCATTTAGTGATCCTCAACATAGTTTGCATATTAACTAAACTATTTGACGATATCAAACTGTATATTTGCATCCATATACGGTGTTGATTAAAGAGTTATCATATGTTATCTTACGGGCAAACCGTAGATGACCCACAGCCCGTTGTCGTCGACGGCGAAATCCATATGGTTGTACTCGGTCTTGTAGAGGTGTGTCATGGAGCCGTTGGGCGACAGCGCGTCGGTGACGTCCAGCGTTTGTGACGCCCCCGTCGCCAGGTCGTACTGCACGACTGTCGCACGGTCCAGCTGGTTGTAGATGAACGTGCCGTTGTAGATTATGTGACTGTTGCCCTGCAACGCGAATCACAAATTCATCTGAGCTAGGATTTTCCAAATCGGTGGTATAGTCTGTCCAAGCACAGAAGACCCTCTGGCAAGATGGGAAAATGACTCCAGCTCAAGTCAATATTTGTTCAGGAATTATAAATGTGGTCTCAATATTAGATCAAATTTCTTCCTACAATTAGAGAACAATTTCATAATTTTTGAACCAATATTGACCGAGCTTGAGTCATTCCACCATCTTGACAGAGGGTCTTCTTTGCTTGGACAGACTATATATTTTTCAATAGATTTCTTTTGTGAATTGATTTATTTTATTTTTTTTGTCAACCTTCTGAATAAAAAAATTTCAAATAATTAATCCTGAAATGGAAATTGTGTTGAAACAGTGATTCGTTTTCATAATCTTATTCTGGAGAATATAAACTTTATATGAAAATTGTTGGAGGAATGATACAGGCTCAGCCAACATCTTCCTCTATGATCATAATATTATTATGATAACGCGGTGTTCTGTATAAATGGAATGAAATGGTAAATACTATAACAAGATTATGACTCAATGTTGCCCTTAAACAAATATTCCAAACTGAACTGAGAAAGGGTAGTTAGAGTCAAGAATTATTACTTTATTAAAAATGAAATAACAGATATTTCCAGACGAGTGACAACAAATGCTTCAAAATTTACTTCTAGTCTTGGCTTTACAGTTATCTTTATCTCAATTTGGTAATTGGACATCAGAGTACAAGGCTTTGAAGCGCAAAACTGTTACTCTCAAATTTATACAAAACAAAAGGTTAATAAAGTTATAAAATATTTCTGGAACACTTTTTTCCACACTGGAAGCAATAGTCGGCAAATTTTGTATTTCAAAACCTGTTTGCATCAAAACCAAATAATGTTGAGATGGTCCAGTAAGAGACAAAAACAAAACAAAAGTACTGAATGAAAATATTCAACAAGTGAGAGGATAGCAAAGTGATTGGTAGATTAAAAGAGCCGTTGGCTTCATATTCAAGCCAGTATTCAATTAATACACAAAAGAAAATAAGAAACATGCGCCTGCATTATTATCTTCTTGTTACAGAAGATAATATGCTCACTATTAGATGAGCAAACACGACTATCAGGTTGACATCTGCTTCTCACAAAAGAGATGATGCTACATAGCAAGGGATAAACTGGATATAGGAGGACTAATGCTTGATTTTCATTCAATTGGGTAAGAATATTGTTGAAAACGCCAAAAAAAACATTATCATCTACTTATTATAGAATATACTATACTCATTATTAGATGAGCTAACACGAATATCAGATTGACATGTCCTTCTCACAGAAGGAATAATGCTACATAGGCTTTTAATTACAGCCATGGCTCATTGAAAATTGTTTCTATGATGCGCAGTGCTTATTGAACTAAGAAAAAAATATTAATAAGAAAAATAGACACACATACTCCTTTTTATTTTATTTTTATGACATAATATTGCATGTTGATGAATAATTTTATGAGATTTAAGTGAACAGTGAATTGAATTAAAATATTATATAAGGAATTGAAGCATAAAACCTATGATATTTAAGTCTATTTTCTGCAAATAATTCTTTAGTAATGTAAATCTTTTTATCCATATGAATGTTTGCAACCATTTTGTAAATATATGTATAAAATAGCAAGGAACAAACTGGATATAGGAGGACTAATGCGTTTTTTCATTCAATTGCGTAAGAATATTGTTGAAAATGCCAGAAAATTTATTACTTATTTAAATTTATAATGCCAGAAAATCCCATTTTATTGTCAAAGGATGTTATAGTCAATATTCTTAATGAATGTCACCTGTGTGCGACCAGACTATAACAAAGATGATGAAAACTTACGGAGAAAGGATAATCCAGCCGATATTCCCTCGTTGGAGTGCCCTTCCTGTAAACAGATTTGTTGGCGTATTCGAAGAGGTACGAGTTGTTTCTGTCGCTTGTCATCCAGTACTTTTCCAAACTGAGATCGTTGCGTGGACATGAGTCTCTCATCCAGCTTCCAAACGTTTCATTTGTGTGACGCAGATAGACTGGCTTCCCAACAGCATACACTTGGCAATCTACAATTTTAAATAATTCAATTAAATGATTATTTTTCACAAGAGGATTCTATAATGAATGAGAGAAAATATTTCATTAGATTGGAGGCAAACATATGAGACATCAAGATTTTGAAAGAGTTTTTGATTATCTTTATTAATAATTGGGTGAAAAGAATCGTTTAGTAATAATTTAGTGATTAGAAGCGATTTATCTACAACAATCACAGCTTAAAGCGCCTGTACACGGGGATTGTAGTGTCGGCTAGTTGAATATCTGTAGCCAATCACAATCCCCGTGTGCAGGGCGCTTTAGGTCTACATCCACTGCAAGTTCGGACAGTGATAGACTAAAACTGAAAGTGGATGCGGAAACCAGCAATCCGATTGTTTGACGATCAGCTGTTACAATCAGCTGTAAACGATCAAACTGTCAGAAGATGTAGACTCTGAAAATCTCTCCAGAATAGCCCTACATTTTATTCTAGTAGAAAACATTTCCAATTCTGTGATTTGATTCAAAACCAATTATACCCACTACCATACCCAACAATAACCTCGATCCTAAAGTGTAACAACACTTTTTTAAGGACACTATTGCGTGATCACAACATGATTCAATACAACAAGCCATTAAGAACCTGCAAAATAAAAAAGAAATTCAATAATATAATGTAATAGAAAGAATAATAAGATAAAAAGTGTAATAAAAGTGAGATTGATTGATTGATTATAATCTCCTTTGCCAGGTCTGAGGAGACCTATGGCAACATCAGAAACATGATACAGAATTTAATAATATAAAAAATTAATTAATAATAGTTATAAACAGCATGAATGTGAAATATAATAAAAGTTTCCTTTTTTTAAGTGAGATGAAATCAGAAAATATTAGACTTGAAAAGCAACTTAATAGAGCGTAATGAATAAGCCTAAGCTTTTCGGCTCTAATAAAATACATTAGAATAAAATTCTTATCCTGTTAATTACGTTATAATTGAGCTAACATGAAAAAAATGGATTGAGAGAAATCAACATATCGCTGGAAAACTATGAATTCTTTAGCAATGTGAAAATCGTGCCAATAGAAAGATAAATAAAGAATAATTTACATCACATGAACGACGAATTAACACTTGATATCATCAAATTGCAATTATAAAGAAAATAATAAAATTTAAATGAATTTACAGTATATAGAATTACTATTCGATAAATTTACAGTTCCACATTAACGTATCAGATAGGTTAGTGAAGTATCATCGAAGTTATAACAGAACAACAGTTACAACACAACAACATTTGAGAAAAAAATACGACATCACTTTGTCACCTTCTCTCCACTTCACAGTTCCATCAACTGTCCAAACATTAGCATGGCCTACACGCGCACATAATTCGCGATATAAGATGATCCGTTTCCGCGTGAGGTCGTCGCGGATGGCAATAGAGGAGCCCTTCAGCTGCCGCCGCACAGAGATTACGGAACGTTTTGTCTGATAGCTGATGAATTTGACAAGGATGGCTCGCGGCCTAGGCTGTAGCTCGCCGGGTTGCAAAGCAACAACTCAGCCGACGCGATGACATCAGTCAATCACAGCACTGGTTCGATATTCAGCTGGATTCTATCACGACATAAGCGCGTAACAGTGGCTGTAACATCTTCACCATCGACCTCCTCCACACCAAATATTCGGACACTGTTCTGCCGCTGGCACTGTTCTTGATCGTCGATTTTCTTCTCGAGCAGCTCCTGACGGGCCGCAACGTCCTCACGCACAGCGACAATCTGAGACTCGAGTGACTCCACCCTCGCCTCCAACGCCGTCAATCGCGGCTCAAACTCCTTGATGAAGCGAGCGGCGATGATGTCAGCAAGCCGTTCAAAAAGATTATCGGCAACTCGATCCGCCAACTTGACGAGGAAATCGTCATCAGAGAGGCACGCCGAGAACACCTCTCGAGCTTTTCCTCCCCCCACCACCTTACCACCCACTCCTTTAGATGAGGAGCCCGCCTTTGGCCGTTGACTCTTATCTGGCGAAGCCGGACGCTTATCTCCCGTGGCCTTATCTTTTGTGGCCTAGACTTTTGAGCTGCTACGAAGATTCGGTGGTGAATTCGACATGTTTGAAAAATTTAATTTCTTTGATCACACTAATAATATAGAACTGATTCCAACGAAATTTCAAAAATTAACACTGTTACACTTAAGCAATTGTGATGACAAAAAATCGTACTGATAGAATAAGAAAAACCAAGAAAAAGGGTATAGTTTGAGGAGCCGAAAAGAAAACGTCAAGCTGCTTCCAACATTCTTATCTCACTCAAAAAAAAAAAGAAAAAGAAAGGGAAATGGTAAACATACGTTTGAAAATACTTAGAAAATTTATCCTCTACATTCTACTGGTTATTATCCATTCAATAGTTCTTTTTTGAACAATGCATTAGATCTTTCATTAATATTTTCACTGAGGTATTATTCTCTCTGGAACTTTTTCTCGTATTCTCCTTCTCAACATTTCACTTTTCCATGATTATCCGAGTAATTTTTACTATCTATTCCTATCACTAACCGAGCGTCCTGTTGGAGAGACCCAGATAGGTGGTGTTGGAGTGCAGGGGATGCACCTCGAGGTCCTTGTGTCCGAGTAGGTTGTAGAGCGAGTAGACACCCTCCTTGCAGCGCAGGTCCTTGGTGTCGGGACACTGCGGACAGGACTCGGGCTCCGGACACAGCTGTTCCAGACTGACACGCGCCGGAGGCCGACGGCCGAACACTTTTTCGTCGGTGGTTGGCGGTACCAGAAGGTCTGCAAAAATAAACAGAGTTCAACTGACAAAGTTATACGAGAGTTAGAGGGAACAGTTCAGGGGAATGCAATTAGTAACTAGGAAGTACAGTTATAATTTAAAAAAGTTCAAAGCAACTAATAACAATTTCTCACCTTATGACTTACTAATCACTAATATGCACAAAAAACCTAATCTATAACATAGTGGAGTAGGTTAATTTCGACAAAGAAAAGCATTAAACATGTAGTATGGATACAGTTAGAGAAATTTTCTCCAAAACAAACTATTGAATGGAAGTGTTAATAATTCAATATTTGTAATTACAGTTGTATTATCATTATTACATTAGCATATTATGACTAGTGGAGAGTTTAAAAGAAGTTCCACACCCGACATAAGCACAATTCCCCATCTTGGGAAGTAGTGATGGTTCTTGATTTAGTATTAGTTTTTGTAAATAAAATTATTTATTTATTCATATACTTATGTATAGCTGACGCCACGTTAGGCAGTTTTGCGAATGACTGTTATCAATCCTCTGCTCTGTCAGGACAGTCTGAAGCTGTCTTCGAGAACGAATTATTATAGCTAGTGACGCTCTAGTTGCGATGCACTATTGCAGACAGCTCGTCGACTAGGAAGGCGGTGTTCTGACAGAGCTGGAAATTGATAATAGTCATTCGCCAACCGTTATTTATCAGGAAAACTGGTAAATGAGATAGAAGGGACAAAAAGAGGTTGACTCTCGGTAGAATAGGAGGAGGAAAGAGTAGACGTTCAACAGGTTTCACTCAGGAGGAGGTTGAGAGACAACTTCGTATGAAATGGAAAATGAAAAAGGAATAAGATGAAGGAAAAGGAGGAGAAAGGGGAAAAGTATAACTTTCAACACATCACTTCATATCAGAATTAGAACGAAACACGACACAATTGACTCTTTAGAAACAAATTAATTATGAGTCTATATATAGAGTATGAATCGAGAATAGAATTTAAGATTAAAATGTCTATATGATTACAAGAATGTTGAAGGCTACCAACTAAAAAGCAAAAGTTTACCTGAAACAGTAATTTCCCCTCGGATATGCCCCAATTCGTTCTTTACTGTGCAGTAATACGTTCCATAGTCGGAGGGATTGATTCTTGTGATATTCAACTGCATCCTGGACTGAAAAATACCGAATAAACTATAAAATAAAAATAAATATCATTAACCATTCGCAGAATAAACCAATATTTACTTGATAATATAATAATTATATTATTTTTGCAATTTATGCATTAGCAAATAGCAATAGCACAAGTAATTATAACTTGATGATGATTTCCAAGTAAATAGATAATAATATGCACATAGTCACCTTCAATAGAAGGCCCAGGCCTGATAAAATGCCAACATTACACCATGAGTACAATCTTCCCAGGTAATAGCATTGAGTATAGTTACAAGTAATTCAATTTGACCTATTTTTTCCTTTTAAGCATAATTTTTATGAAATATGATCATCAAAATTTCCTATTGTGTTTTCTGTACTGGATTGATAGAAATTAGTATAAAAGATTGAAAATAGACAATTATGTCTTGAGATAGCTATGATTTGTATCAAGTCAAATGTGAGAACGCATCAATTAAAACAGTTGTTTTAAAAATGATTTCAATGCTTTTAAAAACCGATTTTCCTTCTCTACATAGATGCCACTTTTGAGGCCATATGGCCTTATTAAAGGTGGCTATGATTAAATACAATAAACAGTGTTTCCTTTATCTTAGGGCTACTTTACCACTGTATTCTATTTCGAATAAAAATCGCAGTATCATTTTCAATTATTTTTATTCATGCATAACATGTTTCGACTACTCAGAGTCATTTTTAAATGCAAAGTTATGCATAAATAATTGAAAAGGATACTGCGATTCTTATTTAAAATAAAATACAATAAACATTATACACAATATGCAGTAGAGGTAGACAATCAATAATAGTAGCTAAATATATTGTATATACTTTTCAAACACTGGACGGAAAGTTAGAGAGGGGGAATGTCGAGGTAGCACTCGAGCATCATTAATATTCAATTCTTATATCATGTAACTTTGGGAAAAATATAAAATAATACATTCACAAACCTTGTATTTGCCATCAACATCGATAATACCGATACGATACTTGTCACTGTTTTCAAGGAGTTTTCCATCGTTCCTCTCCCAATAACGTACTGCTTCAGGATAAGCTTCGACGTCGCACTGCAGTCTGGCTGTTGATCCATTCATGGCACCGATTTGTTGCATTTGCGGCGGTATTCGAATCAGAGGCGGAACTGAAATTAGAAATAGTTGAGTATTAAAAAATTGATTAAATAAAATATACATTAATGAAGGCACTATCTGCTCCAAGAGATTGATAAAAATTACATTGTTCTTATAAGGGATATGATTCTGCTGTTCGGCAAATAGCCGACTACTACTGCCTACCCTTAAGGCTGAGGCCGCACTGAAGGTGGGTAAAGCCTGGAGGGTGGAGGGTAGTTGGTAAATCTATAGAACATACACACCATCCACAGTAATACATCGTATGAATGATATGACGTCATACTGTTTTTTGAGGTTATGTTGTCCATATTTAAGAATTTCAAGATGGCGGCTGAACACATACCATTCATACAATGTATTACTGTGGATGTTGTGTATGTTCTATAGATTTACCAACTACCCTCCACCCTCCAGGCTCTACCCACCGGCAGTGCGGCCTCAGCCTGACAGTAAATTTAGTTTTCATACTGCCTATCAATTGAAATTAATAAAGAGCTCGAAATACAAGATAATGCATATGCTTGATATCAATCTTGATCCATTTTCTTCCGACTCGATGCCAGTAAATAAGTCTCGATTCAACAAACCTATATATTACGTATTACAGTTCTTGATAGATTGTCTATTAATACAGTTGAATTAAATATATTTAACACTTTATGATGTTCTGAAACATAACGCCATATTAAATCGAACACTTTCTCAAGAAGTCTAATGCAAGAGTAATAATTATAATCTCAAGTATAAAAAATGTAAATGAAAAAAATATACTCGTACTCCTAATTCATGAATCTATAGTGAATATTTCATTTCAACTCATTTATAGAAACTCTATTGATGTTGTGAAACAACATGATGACAAAAATCACTTTTCGAGATTAGTTTGAAGAAAGAAGCATTTAACAACTTCATGAATAGTAAATTTGTAAATCAGTAAACAAAGAAATGCATTAAACTTATTACAATACAATATTAAAATATATTAATTGTATTTGATGAGATATTGTGGTATTTTTCCATAATGAGAAATAATAAGACATATATTGTCAATACAAAAAAATATTTTAATAAATTAGTCTTATTCTTATTAGTCTTAGTCTTAAATAAATATGTCTTATTATTTCATCTATTTTACTCTGAACTTATTATTTCTCATTAAAATATATGATATTTATTATGATGATTATGATGATAATATAATTATGATGATTCAGTTTATTAAGTATGAGATGTCGAAATTTTCCAAACTCACAGTGAACTTCCAAATCGAAGGTGTGGTTGGTTGGAGGAGGAATTCCATTATCAGCGATGCAAGTATATGTGCCCATGTGCTCTCTGTTCACATGAGTCAAGTTCAGAATGTGTCCAGTCACTGAGAATTCTGTGAACAAAAACGAGGAAAGAGTAGCATCACTTCACATTCTATTGTTTTACACTTCTGAGATTGTGACAATTGATCTAATGTCAACGATAAGTTCATTCCAATCAACAGTCTATAAAAACTGAAAATTATCTTGTAGGCTTTAGGCTACATGCTTGTAGGCTGAAGACAAGAAAATTATGAAGCAATAAAATAATATCTTATGAAAAAATGTGATAATCTTCCATTCTTTTTTCTATTGAGCGAAATAAAATTAATTGATCAAAGAGAACAAATTGAAAACTTGAAAAATATTGTACTTATCTCAAAAATCCAAGTCATAAAATCACAAACTTACTCACAGATTTCATCAATGATTGTGCAAACAAAATGAGTAAAGATAGCACCTACCTTGCCACGGTCCCATTGGGAAAGTGGACGAGTCTATCTTCTGCCATTGGACGGTTGGTCGTGGGGTGCCAGTGGCCGCACAACGCAGTCTGATGTTTTCACCTTCATGAACGGCTATAGGGCCGACAGCGAATATAGCGCCAGAACCTGAAAACAAATCATTTCATCAATAAGATCGATCGATAAGATTAGATTGATTTGTAGAAAATTTTTCGTATTTTATCATAGCTACCTTTAATAAAAGGCACAGGCCTGATAAAATGGTAACATTGCACCGTAGGTACAATCTAATTATATGAAAGCATTGAGTACAGTCACAAATCGTGCATGTTGACTGTTTTTCTCTCTTCCAGCATAATTTTCAATTAATATGATCATGAAACTTTTCTAATAGAATCCCTCTTGTGTTTTCTGTTCTGAATTATGATATGAATGAAATTGACACAAAAGATTAGAGATAGACAATAATTATGACTTGAAGAGCTATGATTTGTAGCAAATCAAATGTGAGAAGGCACACAATTAACGCATCCGTTGAAACAGCTGATTTAAAAATGATTTCAATGCCTTCAAATGGACCGATTTTCCAACTCTATATAGTTGACACTTTCAAGGTCAATGCCTTATATTACAGAAAGATAATAATTATGGTATCATTCATTATTGCAAAAATCTTTGCGGTTAGAGATAAGCAGACAAATCACTTCAAATAAATATTGCATTCATTTTGACAGTATTACCTACTATGGATGGAGGAACAAGTAGTTCTGAAGTCTTGGTTCCATTTACAGTCACCTGCCATGCTCCCACTCCAGGATTTCCAGGATTCCCATTTGTTCCTGGTTTTCCAGATTTTCCACGAGGTCCAGGCATTCCTGAAAATTCGATACAAGTTGAAAGTCTGAGAAGAGAGAATTTGTAATAACAACTTTGACAAACCAGTGAATAACGTTCAATTGACCCTCTGGCAAGATGAGAAAATGACTCCAGCTTGGTCAATATTGCTTGGAAAAATTTTTATTCAGTCTCAAATTGTAGATCAGAATGTTTCCCACGATTAAGACAAAATCAATTATTTTTGAACCAATGTTGACCAAGCTGGAGTCATTTTCTTATCTTGCCAGAGGGCCTTCTTTGCTTGGACAGACCATACCAATAGAGGCTAAATAAGAAAAGCAGATTAGTTGGAAACGGAGTTACAAATACTGAAAACGCTGTTAATGAATAATTAATAGAATGTATACGGTCCAATAGAGACATAACAGACGAGACGCGGGAGAAACGAGGTCTTGGAAAAGCTGATTGTAGTAATTGCATAGAACCAATCGGCAGTGGAACTCCCAACTTATAAGCCTACCTACTGCTAATAATATACCATAAGCTTACTGCTAACATTAAATATAACCGTTCAACTCTGTACTATCTTAACTCTGTATTATCTTACTTATGAGTTGGAATACAACTTTGATCGAGAATTATCAACATAAATCTGGATAGAGTATAAGATCAATGATTCATTAGATCACTGGCGGCTCGTACCCACGAAACAGGTGAAGTTCCCGTATCTTTTACTGTACAGCACTTCACCTTTTCCGTGAGCACGAGCCGCCAGTGCATTAGATAGTTTTATTGATCCAAGGGCACATAGATGCATAGGATCAAGTCACATACAAAAAATAATAATTTATTTTATAGTTTATTTACCTCTGGGCCCTTGTGGTCCAGCTGGTCCAATAGGTCCAATGCTCCCAGGTGTACCTGAAATTTGAATAGAATAAAAACATCACTTCGAATATTAGCTAGCATCGCGTTGCACTTGAAAAATAGATACCGGTATCAATATTCTTATGGAAAGAAACTTAACCTACTACGAGGCAAAAAAAACTAATTATAAATCATCCATTCCCAGAAGACTACATTACTTAGAACATTAGCTACCAATGAGTAGCACTTAAAAAAAAGATACATAAATTCCTAAAAGGAAGGAAAAAGGCTTTATGACAACAAAACGAATAGAAAATCATTAATGATGATTGATGAGTACGAAATTGATTATTACGACAGCAATTTGTTGTAGTTGCAAAACCCGTAGGATTTTCAACTAATTTAAATATAATATAATATAAATTAATGACTGCTGGTATGAATATGAATTCCACTTACATTAATCGAAAACTGGTTGAATATCTTTAAAAACTGTTTTCCATCTCTCGAATAATTTAAATTTATCTCAATTTATGGTTGTAAGACTTTACAATACTAACAAGGAATTTATTTACTGGTATTTGGAACTTGCTCCTCAATCACAGGCACTTGTCCATATGAGGAGTCTTCTTCTAATGTAATTTTGTATTTTATTGTATTCAGTAATTCAAGAAGAAAATAAATGAATTCCATATGCTAAATAATTAATTTAAAGGAGAACAATTCATATTGAATTAAATATGCCATCTTTGCCATATTTTATTGTATTCTGTCATTCTAGAAGAAAATTAATCAATTCATATGCTGAATAATTGATTTGAAGGAGAAAAACTGATATTAAATTACCATCAGTGCCATCTTTGCCATCTCGACCTGCCTTGCCATCCTTTCCCGGGCTGCCATTATTGCCTGGCACCCCGTCCAGACCATTCCGTCCCGGGATACCATCCAAACCAGGCTCCCCAGGCACTCCGTTTCTACCATCTAAACCTTTAGCACCTGAAACAAGAAATTAAATCCATTAAAAAATTTATTGACTTTATTCACCATACTGATACTTTTTTACATGAATACAGAAGTACATAAGGTATCACCTTCTATATCACCATATTTTAGATCACCTTCTAAGATCAGTGGTACCATTAAACTTGATATAAAAAAAACTTGTATGTTTGGAAAATGACTCCAGCTCGGCCAATTTAGATTGAAAAATTATAAATTTGGTCTCAAACTGTAGAACACGTTCCAATCTACAATTCAAAATCAAATTTATCATTTTTGGATCAATATTAGCAGAGCTGGAGTCATTTCCCATCTTGTCAGAATATCTTCTGAGCTCGATCAGACTATACTTATTTGATCCTTAAAGAAATCATTTTGTAATGGAGGTCCAGGATGTCTGTCCTATAGAGCAGAATTTTTTCTACAATTCGAGACCTAATTTGAAATTTTCAAACAAATATTGACCGAGCGGAGTCATTTTCCCAGCTTGCCAATACGTCTCCTATGCTCGACCAGACTATGATACTGGTATCATAATAATAATGATAATAAAAACTATAATAATATTTATATTATTATACTGCAAACAGTACTGTATTACACAATAAATTACAGTATTGTCTTAAACATTCACAGTGAAGCGGTTCAGCATATACTTCAAAAATAATTATACGCCTATGCATACAACTTTGAATCGTAGAACTACTTATTTTATCCTAATAGAACTTTTTTTACCTGGAGGTCCAGGATGTCCTCTGAGACCCCTAGCTCCGGGCACTCCCGGCTCTCCGGTCGTTCCTCGAGGTCCGGCGTCTCCCGTATGACCTCTTTCACCCGGTTCTCCTTTCACACCAGGCGCTCCTCGTGATCCGGGGAGTCCTGGAGGTCCAGGAGGGCCAATCGGACCCGGCGAGCAGTACTCGCGCGATGCTTGACAGAAGCCTTGTATAGCTATGAGCTGGAAGCAAATTTTATCTATTAATGAGAATTCTACATTGAGTGAATATGATATAATTTTATCGGACCACTCCTGTTTTCAAGAGAATCATGGTAAGAAGTCGGTCTAGAGCTATCTAGTAGCTTCCATGGAACTTTTGGCTCTAAAATTCCAAGTGAAATCTGTATTCGAAATTTCAAATCATTCTTTTTATTTTTGATGATACTTTGAATTCCATAAAAACCTCCAATTCTGAATTCATTAATTATATATTTTTTGAAATTTTTGTAAGGGGAAGTTTTGAATATAGTGAATGAGGACATAATCTTGAATTGGAATATTTATTAAAATCTGGAAATGAAACGTTTTTGACATTTTGACAATATTCTGTGTTTTATCCATCAAGTCATGTATTTTGTCAAATACAAAAATATTTTGTTAATGAATTAATAAATTAATTAATGAATTTCATAGTCTGCCTAATGAAAGAGCCTATTGCATTCGTTAAACTTATTTCTCATAATGAGCCTTTCTAGTACTCAAGCACAAGCTACGGACAGGAAAATTGTTCATTATTATAAAGGTAAACGTAAAATAGCCTAGAAACTGCGATAGCGTACAAAAAATCGAACAAAGTTTGTGATGGAATTGGAATATATTACAAGTTATACAAATTATTAAAGGTCTAGTAGTCCTAGTTACAGAAACGAGTAAAAATGTGACAATCTCGCAATTGCACCCATTTTCAACAGTCATTAAACCCAGGAATTACTGGGATCGGGCTTGTGACACTAGCCTTACTCTGAAAATCAGTTGAATATAAATTTTTTATTTATTTACAAGATGAAAATACTGAGTGATACACGGGAGATGGACGGTTTACGAATAAATAGTACTCAGCCAATTTTGAAATTCATGCAAATTTTTTTACACAAAATCAAAGCTCACTATGTGCGATTTGAGTTGACAAAGCTCATTACCTGCAATTTCACTTATGTGTGAAATATAATGTCGTCAATGAGGTGTCCATCATTTTGAATGCAGGACACAAATCTCTTCTCAAAATCCTCTTTCACACGAACTAATATTTCTGCAGTAATAAGCAGCAATATATTGAATGATAGCATTCTTGAGCTCTTCCAAAATTCGTGGCTTGTGCTGCTATCACTGCAGAAATGTTAGTCCGTGTGATAGAGGATTTTGAGAAGAGAGTTCAGTCCTGTATTCGGGATGATGGTCATCACTTTGACGATATTATTTTCCACACGTAACTAAAATTGCAGATGGGGGGCTTGTTAACTTGAATGGCAATAATGAGCTTTGATTTTATACAAAAATATGCATTAATTTGAAAATTGGCTGAGTGTTATTTCAATGGAACCCGTCAATCTCCCATGTGTTACCCTAAAAACGAGATTGAAAAGCAGACAAAGCCCAAAACTTCTCTTCTTCTTAATTTTGATTGATTAATATTATCAATTAAGGCTATATTCACACATGAAACTTGAATTATAGCCTACACAAATTTTGACTTCTGAAAGTGAAAATTATGCAAAATCAATTTAGAATTTGAAAGGTTTTGAGTAGAATCAACTGAAATTCCTATAAACTTATAAAATCGTTCAACTTTTTACCGGTATTCTGGAATAGGACGTCAGCCAAACCCAGGGATTGCTCGGATCGGGCTTGGTAGCATTATCCTTTCCATCCTTCTTCTCCAGTTCGGGCCTCAACTTCGGATCGAAGAACTCAGCGTGCGCCGCCTCACTCTGAACGCCTCCCGACGCCACAGTGTTGTCCGACACGACGCCGCCCCCGCCACTGTCACGTCTCGTGCGCGTAAACGCCACCCCGGGCGACTGGCAACACGCGTTGACCTGCGACTGGCAACGCGCTTGAACCTGCGACACATGGTTGTAAAGGTAGAGTGACACAAGGGACTGTGAACAGAACACGAGAACGAGAAGTGTGTACACGAGACGATAATTTGCGACGTTTTTCAGCTTTAATTCAACATCTTTAGATAGAAATTTAATCGTTTGTTGGCTACCCTTCCCCACTTTTTTCTTATTCACTTCCGCACAAGTTTTCTGTTCCTTCACTTTTGACTGTTGATTATTATTGCTAGCTGACTTCCTCTTCTGTTCCATAGTGGAACTTGTCAACACAAGTTATCATACTCAATAGCACGACACACAACTGCCGAATGAGAATGAATAGACGAGCCGAAATTACAATTCGAATGGCAGCGTCCGCAGTCACCCCTCGTTCTCCTCCTCATCATCCTCCTGCTACTACTACTGCTCCTTCATAACCACCCCCCACACAAAGTTTGTGTTTTGATTATGGCTATGATGAGCATGTTGTGATGGGGCCGACCGAAGTGATCTTCATCATCTCTATTACTTTGCACCACACACACACACACACACTCACCCAACTATTGTGACAGTAATGTTGTATGTGTTGATTCTCAGAAGGAGTGGTTTATTGGTTGTTGGAGGAATACAGCATACTTTTATTGATGGGATTAAAAGGTAGTGAAAAATTAATGGTAGTTGGATTAGTAGAGTAAGAGAGAGAAAGAGGATGGGTTAGGAGAGTGGGAGAGAAAATGAGGAAAGTGTAGTGTAGGGTAGATGGAGAAGAAGACAGAAAATTTTTAAAAATGGAAAGGTGAATGCAATTGTTGGAAAAAGACAGCTGACTTTTTTTGGTAATGGAATAAAGGGAATAACAAGTGGTAACCATTCGATGACATGAGTTGAATCAAATATAAGAATAGTTATTACAGTGTTAATGTCTAATTTGTGAGCTTCTTATGTTCTGTCAAAGATAAAAAACATTTTTATAGAATTCTCTTAAACTTGTCGCGCTAAGAAAACACAAGTCATTGAATAATTATTGCAGTATTAAGTCAAAAAGGAGCAAATGTTGATATCCAATTAGAGTAAAATTTATTTGCTATAGAAATTATGGATTTGAAAATAATTATCGAATCAAATTATTTATAATTCAGTATTTTTTCAATTTATTATAAAATTATCAATCTTGATCAATTAAATTGAGCAATAACGCAAAATATATTATATGAAAAAGTATATGTGGAAGAATTAAGGGAAGATAAGCAGCAAGTTATTTGCTATATATCGCTCTTGGTAATTTTGGAACTGGAACTCACATGTAGCTTCTATAGCTTCATTCCTATCCCTTGCACGATAATTTATTATTCTGGAACATAAGAACAAGAATACTATCTTACAACTGTGATTCCATCAATTGATCCCAAATTTCATTATTTAATATTGTCAACAAGATTTCTTTTACAATTTTTTAATCGGAGAAGATTATGCTGGCCAGTGAATTTACATTGTGGAAATACATTCATCTTCATAGAGAGGTTTCAACAAGGAAATTTCAAGCCAAGTAATCACCGAAAAATCTTAACATATATGAAAATTTTATAACCAAAACCAACTCATTCCATAGGCTGCCAAAAGTTTGATTGTTGACGAGTTGACATTCTTCACTTTAGTTTATGCCTTCTTCTGTTACAAACTTCCAGATACAGTACAATACTTTCACTCATTCCGTTCAATTGATGAGAATGCATATTAACGAAGACCCTAATCAGAAGTACCCAAGACAAGAATTAGCTACAAGTATTGTCAAATTAACTGTCAGAGAGAATGCGTCATCTTATAATTAATTTCAATTACTAAGGCAGAACGGAATGAATTATATAGGCCAATAGTAAACTCTACAATAGCATTCATCTGTCTGTGATCTATTTTAGTGATCTTTTCATCAATTAGACATCTCTCATTGAAACGCTTCTTTCAATTGAAGTTGGAAATTCTATTTAGAAGAGAAATTAAGTTAGTTTTTGAACAAGTCAGTTGGAGCTGAAATTAAAACGCATTTTAATAAGTTTTGATATAACTTATCATCAAGATTGACGGATCAAATGGACTCAGACTTTTATAAGGCTGAATGAATTAAATTTTGTTCCAGTCTTGAAATGAAGATTCCCATCACACAAACATAACTGTCAAAAAATTATAGTTCTTGTAATTTTTATAGGATTGACTTGAAGTTTTTCTTGTGAATTTTTCTCAATTATTATATTACCCATTGGAAATACATTATAAAAGGCATTGTAAATAAAGGTAGAGTAATCACAACATAAAATTCCTATCAATTTATAATATAAACTCATTAGCTAGTGATTATTATTTATTAGCGTATTATGTGGGGCTTATTTGTGGGGAGTTCCAAAGAAGTTCCATAGCCGACATAATCAGAATTTCCCATGATGGAGAATTATAGTGGTAGTTCCAGGACCACCTAAATACCTAGGTATTTAGGAGGTCCTGGTAGTTCTTAATTTTAAACAAATCACAGTTTAGCTAATGATGATTATACGCAAGCATAGAAGCATCACTAGAGTCTGTCCAAGCAAAGAAGGAATCTTAACAATACAAGATGGGAGAATGACTCCAGCTCGGTTAATATTGGTTCAAAAATTATAAATTCAGTCTCAAATTGTAGAAAACATTTGCTTTACAATTCGAGACCAAATATATAATTTTTGAACCAATATTAACCAAACTGGAGTTGTATTCACATCTTGCCAGAATGTCTTCTTTGCTCGACCAAACTATACAAACAAGAGCGAAATTTTACTACCGGTATTTATTTGGTTGTTGGAAATCGATTGATTGTGATCCTACTGATTATCTATTCCGCGTATAGATTCTAGTTACGACAGGAAAATTCATCTTTTAATTTTAATCATTTGATTTAACCAAATCAATCAAATGAATGAGAATTTGATTTATTTAATATAATATGAAAGCATACAGTATCCCAATGCCATATTGTGAGATACTACCTTAATTTAACCTATTTATTATAACCTATGTTAGAATTTATCATTGTTTAGAACTCTTTCTTCACAAATATATTCGCCTATCCGAGGAAAATTCTCAAGTTGCTATTCTATTTTCATCTATGTAAGTTATTACATAAATAATAAATTCATGAATAAACCTAAATCTATATTGTAATTATAGATTTTATTATTTAATAGTTTGATACAAACAGGTTACCGTAAATAGAGCACTGAAATGTCAGTACTGATTGGAAATAACAAATGCATATGTACACTGTACTTATGTATACATTCGACGCCAGAAAGTTAGGTGGTTTCGTTTGTCTTGTACGTGATGTGACCTACCAACAGTTGATGTAATTTATTTGATGAAGTAAGTACTCCAGAAAATAACACCAGAGAATTCTCCTCTTTCATTGGAACGTGTACCCATTCCTGGATCACCATTTACTGTGCTCGCATCTGTGATGTATCTACAGGGAAACCTCAACCATTTATTACACAAACTTTTGGATGACAAGTCTCTGACAGCCTCCACAACCTGAGTCATCCCGGGCCCAATGCTTCACTCGACAAGTTATTCAGCAACCGATTTGTTTGGCTGAATATGAACGAGAACTGTCGAGATTGAGCTCTTGCTTGTAATGGTTGTAATGGACCGGATAGTGTGTCAACAAAAATGAGCTTCAAAATTTCTGATGGCCAAATCGTCTGCCCGCGTGGAGGGGGTGAAGTGGCGAATCGGCTGCTATTTGCCACTTGTGTGTGAAACATGTGATTAGCAACTTGTATTAGAAAACTGAACTTTAAAACTTAGGGCTGTTTAAAATAATAGAAAAATAAATGAAAATCAAACACCCTTTTAAAAACTTTAAAATTATTAAAACACAGACATGTTTCGGCACATTAGGCCATTATCAATGTGGATAAGATAATGAAATTATTGTCTTATCCTCAACAAGAGCTGTGATTGGCTGGCTTGCGTGCGTATTCATGAATGCGTCCCAGCATAAGCCCGGCCTAAAAGGTTGTAACTTGTAAGTATAGAACCTACTGTTGTATAGAACATTTTGGTGTTGGAGGAAAACTTTCACTTTGGATGATGAGTTCAAACCTTTTTCTGGGCCAACTGCACCGCAGTTTTACCGTTTTTATGCAACCTCAATCAGTAGGAATGAATTCATATACCGTAGCAGAACTTCGATAGTTCGTAATCCTCCCTTATTCGTACTAAATAAGTTTTGGTCTAATGAACTACGAATTATTGAAGTAAAATACCGACCTGATCCAACATCGAAAAATTCCTGCCACACATCACTTGAGAACTCACTTCGCTCGCCCAATTATCATCCATCATGCATGACAGCTGCAGTTGCTGGATCCTTAATGTATGAACTGCAGAAGATAACATCAATTTATCAATTTCACATCAATAAACAACTGATACAGTAATAATTGGATAATACTTCAGAAATTAAGTCTACTTAAATTAATTAATACTTCAGAATTTTTCTTTAGATAGGTATTGTTATTTGTTATAGTTTGTCCAAGCCAAGAAGACCCTCTGGCAAGATGAGAAAATGACTCCAGCTTGCTCAATATTTGTTCAAGAATTGTAAATAAGGTTGTCTGGTTCAGAACAAATGTTATCGAGAAGAGAAGTTATAAGAGAAGCTCTATCAGCTCCATCGACAGTACCAAACCAAACCAAGACGAAACGAAACTATATAATTGTAACCAGTTGGTCGCCAGTAGGCGATCAACTGGTATGGCGACCAACTCATGTTTTTCCACTGAAAGTATCGAGTATCGACTATCGATGGTCGGTGTTGCCTAGCAACCAACAAGTGCCAAGCGTAAACAAACTTTGAATGGCGAGATTTATAATGTCTTATCCCTCGAATTCTTTATACTCCAGTGATTTTAAAAGGATTGTATTGACGCGGGACGTGTGTTGATTAATTCAATTTCATGGAGCGAGAAAGACCTTTGTCACGAGCAGGGCCCATTGATAGACCTGCATCACGTTGGGGTGGGGACGAAAGACCTCATTCAAGAAGTGAAGCTTTGAATGAAAAAGTTGAAGTTGATACGAGACCAATATCCAGGAGAGGAATAAAGTACGTCGCTATGCAGGAGGTAGGTTCGCCTGGTGTAAGTATTATTTTTAGTTGGATCGACTTTTCATACAAAAATAATTTAAACTTATTTAAAATGATATTTTTGTAGGCTACGCCTGTATGTATAAATAAACTACTATATAGCATAGGCTACCGATCTCTATCTTGTCATGTTAGGGTAGAATTCATATGTGCGTGTTAGCTTGTGCGTGGGTAATGGACATTGAGCTTATTATTCGCAATAAGCTCAAGATATAATAGACAACGTGAAATGATACTAAAATAGTGGATAAATAATTGTACTCTTCTATGTATTATAACTCAATAAGGATGATCAGCACCGTATGATTATAATTTTTGAAAAAAACTAATTATAGTCGACTTGCTACCTATAGGCTAATACAACTAGTTTTTGTTCACTTAGCCCAATGCGCATTTTGTTTTTTTATTCTCACATTAGATACCGTACATGTATCTTATTATTTGGGTCATTTTGTGTTCACACAGATGTGTTTACACATTGTGGATCTTCTCAAGTCCAACTCGAAGGCAACAAGAATTTGATCCTCGAAAGCCATTCAATTTGCTTATAAAAAGAACAAAAATGTATTTAAATATTATTTGGTCCATAGACAGTCAAATCTGTCATTTATTCATTTTAATGAAACAAGTAAACTTATTGTAAAAGAAGATTATTTTTAGTTATACCTACCTTGAAGACGTACAACTTCATATTGAACGAGCCGTTTCAAAAATGACACAAGTAAGGAACTTTCAATTCTATTGGTTTATTTGATACTCGTACATGTATGATATTACATTTTCTTGTATATTTTACTAAATCTATTGCTTGAAAGTAGATTGATCCTTTGCAACACGTAGCCTATATCTTAAGAAAATAGAAGTGAAAAGTCGAACTTGAGTCTTTCAATTTTTGTTAATGAATGATTCGAATGTTTAATATTTATTTTTTGCGGATGATGCCCACATACGCATTTTTAGCTTGTGCGTGGGTAATGGATATTGAGTGCGAAGGTGATTTATGAGGCGAAAAACAGCCATGCCACTGGGATTCGAACCCAGACCTGGCAGTGCTAGCGGACTGAAGGTTGTGACGCCCTAGCCCACTGCGCCAACCAGGCCGGCATGTATAATCAAGACTTATCATACCTTGGGTTTTGTCTCAACAGAGTCCAGTTCCTACCTCAGAACAGCCGATAATTCGCAACATGCGACCTCCATCTAGCTCAGCTTTCAGCGGAGGAACAGCTACACGACTGACTTCGGCTATGATGCAGAACTACCCCATGACTGGATCTCGTACATCACTCAGTCTCATCGGAACTCAGGTAAATACCAAACTCCTATAGGAAGATGTTTTCAAACTCATAGCTAATTCCACCCTCGTCTATCCGACTCGGGTGAAAACATTCATTCGTTTGTAAACCCTATCTTCCTACAATCTTTATCATTATAATACTTTACATGTAATAATATAACCTTACATGTAATAATATAACCATTATATACTTTATATATCTTTACATGTAATAATACTATTCCTTGATTACTAATTTGATAGGAAGAGTTCGAAGCAACCGAGATATCTCGCTAAGTTGCATCAAGCAAGATTAAATTGAATCCAAGACCATTAGGCTACACAATGCTGAGTAGGAGTGATGAGTTCACTGAGCATAGTTTTTGATTGTTGGTGCAGCCCAGCGCAGCATATCAAAGTATAAAAACTACTTTATTATTGGACAATAGATATCATAGTATAAGTAATACTTTCTAAATGTAGCCTATACCTTGATTAATTAAGGGTTTTGCTTGCATTTGTGTGGAGCTAAGCTCGGTAATGAATAATTCAACTAAAAACCCCTGATTAAAAAAAACAATTCAAACATTGAACTATTAAAAATATAGATTGAAAATTTAAATAGTTTAAAAACCTAGTATTGGACAGTACATCATCAAAAACAAAATAGGCCAGCTTCAATTTTATCATTCAATATATGATAATAATAATAATATTCGTGTAACCTGGCTGGCTCAGGTCTGGTGTCAGAGTTTTCAGGTCGCTCCTGATCAATTTCAGGGCCTCTGACATGACTTTACGACTGTTTTTAGGCAGCCGTGACCGACGGCTTAACGTGTCCATCCGAAACACGGGAAAGTGGCCTGAGAAAAATTTCTGGTCTGACCTGGGTTTGAACCCGGGATCTTTGGGTCTCAACGCCAATATGATGATTATCAATGGTTATTTTCGAATACCGGTATAGATTTTTTAAATAGTCAACTGAACTACAATTCATCAAGAAAAATTCAAAATGCAATCACACAATGTAGAAAGTTTGTGTTGATCTTTTGAGGCAGTTAATAAACTGAGCTCTTTCCTATAACAGATCTGACAAAACCCAACAAAATTATGTACATACTTTGTGTATTCTGAGAGTTGGTCTGTGTCGCAATGGGACAGGTGTGACTACAACATGAAAAATATAAATTTCTAAAATTTCGATGGATTTTATTAGAATGAAAGCCGTTTATCAAGCTGGCCCACAAGTTCTTTGTGGAAATTTTCTGTATCACTCCAGAACAAATAACAAAACTCTCATCAGTCAATTCAGCTTTTTCCTATTGGCGAAACATGGTTATGTCGGCGAGGTGGAATTACCTTTTGGTCTCTCCACCAAATGTAGCCATACGCTAATAATAATAGTCAATTCAGCAGCCCCCCCTTCACCCTTTTGTCATAAACAAGATATGTATAGCGTGCTCTCTATAGTCCATTCACGATGGCTTGAGACGCGAACAAAAGCTTTGCATGTATTTGTGTGCGACTGGAGTGGCTTTTAGCCACGACATAAACAAGTCACAGCAATGCCGAAATCACGAATTTTGCTGTCGGGACCGTAACCAAAGCATTGACACAAAAACTTTTACTATAATTGTTTGTTCATTTTAGGTTCATACAGTCGAGAGACAACCGAAACAAACAATTTCCCAATGTGTATCTTTCAAAAAGTTCACTTAAAGATACTTATTGTGAATTGCCTACAACAAAACTCGTGATTTCGTCATTGCTGTGACTTGTTTATGTCGTGGCTAAAACAAAGCCACTCCAGTCACACACACACACACACACACACACACACACACACACACACACATTCAGAGCTTTTGTTTATCTCGTCTCAAGCCATCGTGAATGGACTAACAAGTTTTTTAACAGAAAAATGTGGAAAAAACGTTGAAGTAGGGTTGTAAAACAGGTCTCGGACACAAAAAAATGGTCTCATATGGTATTAATTTTCCCAGGTGAACGTGAGAGACAGATTAGTCTCGCAGCAAGGTCTGAGCAGTATGCGAACGTCGACAGCTCGTGGACCGCACACTCGCCAGGTGCAGGACAAACGCTACTTCGAGTCGCTGCTGCAGTTGAAGAGTCGCGAACTCACCAACGAAATCACCAGACTCAAGCGACAGATCGAGATCGACACTAGAGAGCACGCCACCTATCTGGTTTATGACAAACGGGTGAAGGAGATGGCTGCTGAACTGACTGGTGAGAATTCTTTTATTTGTTTATTATTTATTCAATAATTATAAGACATATAGGTGAGTTTTTTGTTTTCCAGTCATATTTTTTTCAACAATAAATTTATTGGGAGAACATTAAAACTTTGTAGTGAGATTACTCACGATTTCTGGTGCGAAAAAGGTGAGTGAAACAAACTAATAATGCCTAAAACTCACCAAATTTACCTAAAAAAACTCTACCAAATTTACTCTACTTACTCAAATTTACTCTACTCTACTCAAATTTATCTAAAACTCTACCAATTTATTAGAAAAGAGTGATGAGAATCATCATTCCAATATAAAATTCCCTATATAGAAACCAATATCTAGTGAACGAATTAGTGAGTAATCAGTTGACAATGATTTGCCAAAAAAGTGACTAATAAGAAATTTTCACAGTGGAATAAATGTGTCACTGAAAACTTACATTTATAGCCTAATTGAGCAAAGAAGACATTTCGCAAAGATGGGGAAACGACTCCAGTTCGGTCAATATTGGTTCAAAATTATAAATTTGGTCTTTAATTGTTGAGCAGAATTTTTTCTACAATTTGAGACTAAATTCATAATTCTTGAGCTAATATTGACCGAGCTGGAGTCATTTTACCATCTTGCCAGAATGACTTCTTTGCTCGACCAAATCTATGATAAACCAAATTGTATTATAAAAATTCTCAAATTTATAATTGACCAATATAAGGAAGTAATTAAAAATTTCAACTTTGAAATAATTGTGTCACTGTACATGTATTAAAGTATATCAAAGTATCAAGTAGAAGAAAATTCTTATTTTTTAAAATTTCAATAAAAAAAATCAATGGTGATAGAAGGTGTAGTGGCAGAGAGACTCTTATAATGATATTTTATTGGGAATGATTCTCATAAGTTGAGCACTCATTGCCACAAATTATTTTTCATAGTCCCGCTGGTGAATTATAGACGTGATACTCTTATTACATATATTAACTAATAAGACATATTTATAAGACAAGTTTTCTAATAAGAGATAAAACATTCCAATCAATGTAGGCTACTGCTATTTGGAAATATACAGTGGTGCGTTACATTAAACCGGAATACATTAGACCAAAATTCATCATACTTTCACCAAAATTCGGTAGATAAATATTAAGCACAAAGCCTGTTTTCCTCTCAACTCATATTAATTGATTATGTGAATGCATATATATATGAAGAATATGCATGCTCTAATTAAAAATCGTTTTAATAGATAACAATTTTTTTTTACAGAACTGCAAGGAAAGCTGTCCGACTACAACTTGGTAGTGGACAAGCTGAACACGAGCACCGAGAGAGGAGAAATCCTTGCCGAGGCTCGCGACCTGGCTGTGGCCAATCAGGCCGAAGCTCAGGCGGTGGAGGCGCTTTTTGCCGAACGATCAAGAAGGCAGAGCCAGGCTGCACAACTGGAAAAGGAAATTCAACAGGTACCGCCTGATTATTACTACTAACTAAGGGGTTTATGGAGATGAGATATCCTATTCAGTCCATTGAAAATTTTGTCTCACAAATTTCGTTACCAAAGCCAGCTGGGGGTGACTTCCTGAGAAGTACTATCCAATAGATGTTGTTGTTTCAAGATGTTTTAGGTGTTTGGAAACAAGTCTAGAAGACAGAAAATTAACTTCATTGCTTTTGTCCGATGTGAGTTCAACTTATTATTATTTAGTGATAATTCCGTTAATAATTGGGTTTCAAATGTTGAATTCGGTTATCAAAAATAATATAAGACATGCTAAATTTGACGTGTAATTTGAGAGAACCTTTCTGAATAAATTTTCGTTTCAGCGCTGTCTTTGCAGCTCAAAACGCACATTTCATGATAATATATCACTTACTTTGAACTTTAAATGTTGAACTTTGAATATTTTGAAAATTTATCAAATATAATCCTTTTTATTGTGTACTTTTCTTGTATTGGTTATTGGTCTCTCGGTGAGTGTGATCTATCGGTGAACGTGATATTAAGTCACGAACAATGTGGACTGCTCTTGGATGGGTGACCAGTATTTGGTCAAGTAAATATTGGTGAGGTGGAACTACCCGTAAGGGTCTCCCCACCATTAAAAGCCAGGAGAATATTTTTTCTATTTTCTGGTGTAATTAATTGGCTTATTTTTTCTAGAAATTCAGTCTAATAGAATACACCGATCGGATATTAATCCTTTTAGCATTAAAAATAAGATTTTTTACTAATCTAATACAAATTTGTTGTAGGGAAGGCAAGTGGCTGAGAACCTAGTCACACAGATGAAGCCCAACATAAGAGAGCACTACAATACTCTACTGAAGGAAAGTACAGAGCTTCAGCAGCAAATGGATCAGCTACAACGAGAGTTGGATTCTCTTAATGCTACGAAAAGTAGCCTCGAAGACCAAATCTGCATTTCACCAGTAAGTTATAAAGTTATTGAGATGAATAAAATACTTAAAGTAGCAGTAAAAGTTGAATAGTAAATAATGAGAAAACACAATAATGTCAAGATATCACTATTCATTTGAAACAAATAATTGATTCGACTTTTTCAAGTCATTTTCAATCAGAATAGTGAATAGTTAAGAAGTACCTAAGAAAATTTTGGTCCAATTTTGTGTGAATAATATCATTTCTGCTACAGGTCAAACAAGAAGCGGTAAGACTGTACGAGAAGTTAGCTGAGCTAGAGCAGAGAAAAGCGACGCTTATTGAGGAGGCGAAAAACCGCGAAACTCCGGCTCAAGAGCGGGAAACACTTCTGACGCGGGTGAAGGAGGACAATGCCGAGATCGCCAGTATGGAGCGAGCCATGTCTGAGTTGAGGGATCAAATTCGATTGGCTGAGACCACTGTGGAACAGGCTGATCAGGTGGGTTACACGGTTTTCTGGTTCACCATGTCCTCACATTGAATATTTACTAGTATTTTTCATTATTGATTTCTTCAATGATTTAAGCATTCAAAGATTTGAGTTTTTTATACTTTCTGGTTTTGAATTGAATATTCACTAGTATTGTTCATGATTAGTTCAATGACTATTTCATGATTACTTCAATAGCTACTAAATGATTACTTCAATGATTTAAATTAAAAATTCGAAGATTTGAGTTTTTTTCTACTTTTGGGTTTTGAATTGGATATTCACTAGTCAAAATTGCAGGATATGGTCTGCAGAGAACCCACATGAATTCCATGAACAGTCATTACATTCTCAAAAAATTGGGATGTGATGTGGTGTGGTGTATCTCGTCGGAGAACTGTTGGGCCTATCTTTTTAACGGAGACAATCACAGCAGAATGTTATCAAGAAATAATAACTTGTATAAACTTTGAAAGAAGAATCTATGATGCATTACAGCTTTCTAAGACTGTTTTCATTTTGGGTTGCGCGACTTTACGATCACCCTGTAGTTGTAAAATATAGTGCCTCTACATTGCTCGTAAGAATTGCGCTTTTCTGTTGTGAAGATCATACCGTCGTGGTTATCCATATTGAATAAGTCGCACCAAAAACCGTGTATACGGTAACATAACATATCACCTTTACAACTAATCAAGAAGACAATAATTAATTATTCTTCACTTTGAATCCCCACAGGACCTAAACGAAAGCCAAAGCGAACGGCACGCCAAGTATTTAGAGCTGCGTAAGCGCGAAGAAACCATGGAAACGTTCCTGAACAGCTGGGAAGAGAGTCGTGCAAGCGAAGTGCAGAGGTTGGCAACACTGGAGACAAACATAGTGGCAGCACTGGGCGCCATCAGCAGGAGGTTGGCAGCACTGCCGACACAGGCTGACTACCAGGCGGTGGCCGACGATCAGCTGATCACGCCGCCAAAATCGGCTGACAGCCACGCCAGCGCGCGCACAATCGACTCACTCACGCACCAGCACACACAGCTCACGCTCTACTTGAACAAGGTACGCTAAGCGCTCATTATGACTGGGTGTTGGTAGGAAAGGATGATACTGGGTGGTTTTGAGAAAGTGGTTCAAATGAGCTGACATTTGTAATGCTCATGGATTGCTGCCAAACTGGAAATAAGTTAATTCTTTTTCTAAATTATTGAACATTTTGATATCAATTTAGCTTAGTTTTAGGTATTTTTCTGAGTTGAATTAATACCACATGAGAATGTGGTTCAAATGAGCTAACATTTGTAATGCTCATGGATAGCTGCCAAACTGGAAATAAGTTAATTATTTTTCTCAATTATTGAACATTTTGATAGCAATTTAACTTAGTTTAGGTATTTCAAGTTGAATGGTTAATAAATAATATGTATGTCGGCTCAACAGCCCATGAAGGGCCTAGGCCTACCAGCTGGTTGCCAGTTTCAAATTCACTCTCCTACACAGCCCGTCCAAACCAAGAAGACACCCCGGCACGACGAGAAAACGGCCTCAGCCCGGCCAATACCGGCCCAAAAGCCATAAATTCTCAATCAGAACTCACAATCCCCAAACCAACACTGGCCGAGCCGAAGACGCCCCCTCCACCCCGCCAGAATTCCCCCCCGGCCGGACAGACCATACAGCAAGCAGATAATCATCAACCAGGATAGAGGTAACGTGTGGTTAGCACGTTGATCCTCTCAACCATAAGCCAGTCTCCGCAACCAATTGGCGGCGCAGAACACCTCTGAATAACATGCAGTTAATCAGTTAGAGTGTAATGCAACAATTACTATTCCTCCAGAGACGGAAACGACTGACTGTCTTTACTAACGACAGCCAATCTCCCAGAGGAGGCAGGTTAATAAATAATAATACACTAAAATGGTGCTTTCCGAAACGCGACTCGCACAGGCGTACAGCAGACAACGTGGTAGTGCTGCAATCTAGTGACACGGCACCAAAAAGCCAGTTCTCACATAGTAGCTTAATTCTTTGTACGCCTGAGAGCCGACAGCTATTTTCCTCACTTATAGCTAACCTCACTTTGCAACCTCACGTTGCAAAAGTCTAGTGTCAAGGAGCTTCCTTTCTATACCAATGCGTATGAATTTCAAACTTATGTATCACAACTTCGTACCAGAAGAGGCCTTTAGGTCTTCTTGTGATATTCAAAATACTGTTTCTCCATGTTTTGCAGATGGAAGTGATGGACACGAAGGTACGAACAGAATTGGAGAATTTGCGAAACAGTCTAGCCAAAATGGAGGAGGAAATGAGAATATTTTCTGATCTCGACAAGCTCAGAGCGGCGCACGAGGAGAAACGCGCCTCACTCACAAAAAGTCTCAATGAACTCAAGACTGTGCAACCGGACCTGAGTACTACGCTTCTCAGCACGAAAAACAAACATGAAAAATTGGAGGTGAGTTTGAACTATAGTCTGCTGGATTCTGCTGTTCCAGTTTCCATTGGACTATTTTCATGCGTTTTACTCCAGTAAATCAATCATCGCTCCAAGTGAACAAACTTGGAACCGATGAAAAATCGACAGAGAAGGTAAAAACTACATTACTACAGTCTGGTCTTGCAAATAAGACATTTTGACAAGATGGAAAAATTGCTTCAGCTCGGCCAATATTGGTTCAAAAGTTATAAATTTTGTCTCAAACTGTAGAAAACATTCTGCCAGCATTATCAACAATATATCCACTCAATTAAATGAGAAAACACGTAGCATCCCTCCTATTTGCAGGTCAATCCTTGCTATACTGCATTATCCTTCCTATGCATCTCATGTCAACTTGACAGTCGATTCATCGTATTGAAATATATATAGTATTGTAGCATCCGCTGTAATTATGAGATGATCGTGATTTTGGCATTTTTTAAAATATATACACTCAATTTAATGAGGAAACACGCAGCATTCCTCCTATTTCCAGTTCAATCCTTGCTATATTGCATTATCCAGTCAAGTCATCTCATTGAAATATGAACGTGGCATCCTCTGTAACGATGAAACGATCATGGATTTGGCATTTTCAACAATATTCCTACCCAATTGGATGTGAAATGACGTAGAATTCCTCCTTTTTCCAGTTTAATCGTTTCTTTTCTGCATCTCATGTCAACCTGACAGTGAATTCATCTCATTTATCTATGAATATAGCATTCTCTGTAACAATTAAATGACCATGAATTTGGCATAGAATTTTTTTATGCAAAACATATAGTTTATTGTAAATATATATTTATGTAAATATTTTGTATATTTTATATGTATATATTTATGTAATTTATGTAAATATATAGTTTATGCAAAGTTATAGTTTATAGTACAAAGGAATCAACCCTCATAATAAAAGCGGAAATTGCTTATTGTTTGAAATATTCCAATGAAAAATAAGGATGTTTAATTGTGCATAGAGGAACCAACCCACATAGTTGTCATTAAACGCGAAATTATTGCTTTTTATGTATCGATACCCAAGCACATACACGTTCACAAAATCAGAATATCTTATTGGAGAATAAATTGGGTATTGTAGCAGTTTCAACTTTGGTACTGAATATATCAAAAGTAGTTGATTGTGGGTTTGTTCCTTTCTGCATCCCTCGTATAATTGATAGTATATTTGTATTTTTAGTATCATTATATAAATATAAACATGGTTCCTATTTCAACTGGATAAATCTATATTCTATTTACAGCCTCTCTACTGTATATATCTACTCGTCGTGTCTACTTCATCAAGGCGACTTGACTGAAAAAAGAACATAATGGTAACGACATGAAGCATATAAAAGCTTCTAAATTTTGTAAGGTTGACATATTCTTTGGCATTTAATTGAATTTCAATACATGAACTTGATTGATAATTTTTAAACTGATATTTCAACTAATTCCATCGTTAGCATTGTTGAAACTGAATTGTTCAGCATGAGCACTGATCCTATTTCTATTATATTTTCAATTTTCAGAAAGATTTGTTGGAAAACGAAACTCATATACAGCTGAGTAATCTGGAAAGGAAGCTTATTCAGTTGGAGCAGAACAATTTTGGAGTGAAAGAGTACATAGCCGTCTGTGCAACAGAGTCAGATTATGAAGCCGTGCGCAAAGAAACACTTTCTCTGGTAGCTGAGTTGAACAAAAGTATCTGTGCAAATTTAGCACAAAAAACTGTTTAGAATAGGATCATTTTTGCTCGTTCAAAAGTAGTTGAGACTGTTTTTGAAAACCGTTCATTTTCAAGAACAGAAACCAATATTAAAGACACAGTGTCAGGTGAGATCTTGTGATACTTGTACATAATAAAAGAGCACAATGTTGTCTATATCACAGAAAATTTTATTGAGACAAACAATTGTTTCAATGCTTTCACATCATAATCAGTGTACTAAAGAAACTCAGTTTTTTCTGTGATATAGACAACATTGTCATCTTTTATTATTTTGAAACCAATATTATTGTTGATTAATTTACTTCTAGTCGATATTAAACTTTTATCATGTGCTAAGTGGGAAAATATCATCCATCTATTCTTATAAATACATCTATGGCCGGTATTACACGATAATATTTTCTATATTATATGGAATCGTCTGAAAATATGAATGATTTATGCTCAACGAAAATATGATTTTGTATTCTCATCTCTTTTCATATAATATAATATATGTAATTGGAAATATTACCGTTTAATACCAGCCTATGAGTTTCCTACTTCAAGTGAGCAACGTACATCAATATTCTACACTTCTTGCATGTACAACGTAGAGAAAGAGTCATTTGTCTATCTGAATAACCTGAAGGTAACTAAACAAGACATTGGAAGTGATAAAAAAACAAGAGATTCCAACAGATAACAAATCTATTCTCATCACAGTTACTTGACAAGGAATTTATAATAAATAAAGCAATTTACCTTCATTACATTCAGTTCAGATTTGGTTTCATTTCTCTAAAAGATACATCCGGTAGAGCTTCTCTCTTTCTGGATCATCAAACTTTGGTAGGAAATTCACTTTGACTATGTCTGTGAAGCCTTCTTTCAACATGGGTGGAACGAATTTTTTCCTGAAAACAGAAGTATAAAAGTGATACTCATCTATTACAGGCACTATACCCATCACTAGAAATTATAAGCAAGGAATTCAATGAAAATAAAGATTGTTGAAGAACCAAAGAATCAATTGATGTTATAGAATAGAATAGATTGACTTCTTTATTTTAATGACGTGGCGAAGTTTGGACAGCAATGTCCACTCTACCACTTAACCACGGTAGTTAATGTTATTTGATGTATAACGTAGTTAGATCATTCAGAAAGAAATAATTAAATGTTGTGTATTATAATTTTGATAAATGTTTTAAATCGTTCATTGAAGTGCTAAGATCCAAAAGTTTCCAATATAAAGTTTCCAATATGTCACTTTTCTGAATAATTTTGATAAATATGTTTTAAATCGTTCATTGAAGTGCATTGAGATCCAAAAGTTTCCAATATGTCAGTTTTCTGAATAATTGCGGAATTAATTTTTGGAAGATTGTTGAAAAATCAAAGCATGTAATCGATGTTACATGAGAGATAACATAGTAAGATCATGAAGAAAGAATTAATTGAATGTTGTGTATTATAATTATGAGAAAAATTATTCAAATTGGTTATTGAAGTGCATTGGAATCGACAGGGATCAAAAGTCTCCATGATATTGGGTTTTCGGCATTAAAGATAAGTTCAGAAAAATAAACTAAGAAGTAAGTAGGTACAAAAATGAATAGAATAATTTATGATACAATAATTGGAGTAATTATTAGAGTCTACTCACCCATAACTATTTATTATGATGGTATTCACAGGAACGTGTGGATCCCCAACTAGTTGTCGAAACTGAAAATAGATATATTCTTGAGCTCTCTTGAATTCATTATCACTATGAAAGCAATTCTATACTCTCATAGAACGCGACAATAATTACTCAAAAACTTCAAGAGTATAGAACTTGGGAGATTCAAACAATTACATAGTACAAATGTTTTTCTTATAATTCAGACCTGAGCCAGCCAGGTTACACGTATATTATTATTTTTATTATAATTCATACATTCTAGTTCACTACTTTCACTCTTCAATTAAGTGCGACCAGACTATATTTTGTTTGTCCACGGCTCATCAGCCCACGAAGGGCCTACGCCTACCAGCTGGTTTCCAGTTTCATATTCACTCCACTATACAGTGGAGCAAGCAAAGAAGACTATATTTCCATTGATGCAAAATTCTTGGTTGATTAGCCATCGCTAATCTTTCTTTTATTTTAGGATCATTTGCATTTGAAAATGGCTATAAATAGTTGAAACATACTATGCATGAATAAAAACAATTGAAAAGGACTGTGATTAACATTTAAAAAGAAGACTATAGTATAGACCAGGCTATATAATACTGTAAAAAAATAAACAATAACTGAAATTTTCCCACAGTTTCTGAAAACTGAAGACCAACTCGTTGCTCGTTGGTGGAGGTGATAACGCGCTGCTCTGATAACCAGGTGGACCCGGATATGAGTCTCAACCGGGTAAACAACTCTTCGACCACAGGACAATCACATGAATACGGTCACCTCGGCTTTTGGAGAAGACAATACGTCATCGGTCCCGACTATCTAACAAGTAGTAGTCATAATCATCATCATCATTCCATCTCATTACCTACCCTACAAAATACAAATACGCCTATGAGCTCATGTGGGCTTCAGAAAAAAACTTATCAAAGTACTCACTTTATTGTTATGTCGCGCGTGTTCTATGGTAGTCGACATGAGAAAACATCGACAAGGAGTGTTCAGTTTGGCGGCAACATCGATGTATCGCTTCCTGGTCTCTTCGTCGGGATTGGTGTTGTCAATCACCACACTTTTGCCGCCGTGCAGAGCACTCTCCATGTTAGCGACACACTTCTGCCAGGAGCCGAGCGAGTCCCTGTTCACATAGCTATAGCCAGCTGTCACCAGATACGCGTTGGCAAAAAAACTCTTGCCAGATCCTGGACTTCCTACCATAACCACCACCTGTTGATAACAAACAATAGTTATATTCATTTACATTTGAAAATGACTAAAAAGTCGTAACATGTTATGTTAGAATAAAACTTATTTTAAGAATAGTACTGAGATCTACATTTATTGATTGAAAACTCATTATATGCTTCCTTTTTGTCTAGGGCTACTATCAATGAAAAGTCTGTTCAAGCAAAGAAGACATTCTGGCAAGAGGAAAATGACTTCAGCTCGTTTAATATTGTTGAAAATTATAAATTTGTCTATTAATTGTGGAGCAGCATGTTTTCTACAATTTGAGACCAAATTAATTATTCTTGAACCAATATTGACCGAGCTGGAGTCATTTTCCAGCTTTTCCAGACTTTAGTACTGAAGTTTCCTTTTAGTGTAGGACTACTATTGAGTGAATATGAAACTGGCAACCAGCTGGTAGGCCTAGGCCCTTCATAGAGCTGTTGCGCCATTGACAAACAAACCAACTATTGATGAATGTTAATGAATCACAGTACCCTTTTTTAGTTGTTTTTATTTGAACACAACATGTTTCGTTCTCTTCAGAGTCACACTTGAATAACTCTTGAGAGAGCCAAATATGTTGAGTTCGAATAAAAACAACTAAAAATGGGTACCCTGTGATTTCAAGTTTTAGAATCAACAATAATAGTTGTAACAAATCTATTAGTGTTTCAAAACTATTAGTTTCCACACTAATTATATTCGACACAAAATTATGTCTTGTGAGTTTATCTTATCTGACAATAGTTATAGCAAAGAATATGTAGACATACTTTATATTCACTGGTTATTATGCTTGTTTCACATATAGAATAGAATATACAAAAGGAGATGCTTTTCAAAATAAAAAATATTGGGATAATGTTTTTCACATGTTATTGTAAGGGTGAGGAGCTGAACTTGATGCACTGCAATCATAATGACAAATGATGATTTTTCAATATTCAATTCACTTCTATTTCTAGTCTGTACAAGCAAAGAAGACCCTCTGGCAAGATGAGAAAATGACTCCATCTCGGTCAATATTGGTTCAAAAATTATTGATTTGATCTCAATCGTAGGAAACATTCTGATCTAAAATTTGAGACCAAATCAATATTTTTTGAACCAATTTTGACCGAGCTGGAGTCATTTTCTCATCTTGTCAGAGGGTCTTCTTTGCTTGAACAGACTATACTTGGAACAGTCAAAATACTGCGCATACTTGTTGAATAGGTAAGTTAGTTGTGAAGGTGTTATTGTGGCACTTATCCATATTAAATGAAAAGACAAGATATTGTCAAATCACTGATTTATTAAAAAAACGATATACCGGTTAATAATGGAGTAGCAACCAAAACCGGTATCTCAATTGTTGATAAATCTGTGATTTGACAATATCTTGACTTTTCATTTTATACTGCGCTTACCTCTTTCGACGTGGATATAATTTTCTTGTCGGTTATCGAAATATTACTCGAGAACAATAGAGAAGGATTGAAGCCGGGCAGAGCGTATTTGCCCTCGGGCAGTTTCAAAAAATGCGCATCAGGCGTTTGAAATTTAATTCCAATGTTCAACGCAAAAAGACGGTCAGCACAGGAGAAATCTTTCTTCTTTTTAGGAGCCCAGTTTTCCACTCTGCCCGCCGCATCACCTACGAAGAAACTGTCGTTCTGACTGTAGTCTAAATCGTCATTTTTCTGTAAAAATAACAAACAAAACTTTTCAAGAGATGTGAAAGTGTATATTGTGCGATAAATTTCATTGTAATCAGGACTATAGAATTAAACTGCAGACTGGATACTGATTATACGGACTACCGTACCATAGAATAAAAACATTAATAACCATATAATTAAACAACAGAGACTGTATATAATGATTATGGTTGAACCATGATTAATATGTGAGGCTGAGGCCGCACTACCGGTGGGTAGAGCCTGGAGGGTGGAGGGTAGTTGTTAAATCTATAGAACATACACACCATCCACAGTTATACATCGTAAGAATGGTATGACGTCATTCTGTGTTTTGAGGTTATGTTGTCCATAGAATTCGACGTGGATTACCGTACCATAGAATAAAAACATTAATAACCATATAATTAAACAACAGAGACTGTATATAATGATTATGGTTGAACCATGATTAATATGTGAGGCTGAGGCCGCACTACCGGTGGGTAGAGCCTGGAGGGTGGAGGGTAGTTGTTAAATCTATAGAACATACACACCATCCACAGTTATACATCGTAAGAATGGTATGACGTCATTCTGTGTTTTGAGGTTATGTTGTCCATATTTAAGAATTTCAAGATGGCGGCTGAACACATACCATTCATACGATGTATTACTGTGGATGGTGTGTATGTTCTATAGATTTACCAACTACCCTCCAGGCTCTACCCACCGGCAGTGCGGCCTCAGCCTGAAAGAAGAATATAAATAATTTACAATATATCATTGACATCAAAGTTAAAAATGTTTTAACAGGACAAACCAATAATAGAACTGAGAAGCTAAACCGTCTTTCACATTGGATTAATAATGTATTATGTATCAATCCTTATGTTTTGAAATTTATCTCTAAATTAATGTAAAATATAAAAGATCATAGTTAACGTATGTTGTTAATATAAGTACAAATTTCAAAATATGAGACTCGATACATAATCCATATCTATAAAAGCGAAATGGCACTGATTGACTGACTGACTGATTCATTCATTCATCACCACAACTAAAAATCCACTGAACCGAATGCGTTCAAATTTGGCAGGCATGTTCAGTTGGACGTTTAGACGCGCGCTAAGAACGGATTTTAAAAACTTTTCAAGGATACGCCAAATATTTTAGTTTTTCTAGAGTTTTTCGGCCTTTTCCTCATTTTTTCGAGAACCATTCGGTAGAAAATGTTGATATTTGGTGGGCAGGTTCAGATAAGGTCTAGAAATGTGTTAAAATATTTTTGCAATCCGTTCATAATTACGCCAGTAATCAGGTTTTCAAAATTATAGATGTGTTGCGGGTTGCATATCTTCCGATACGACCAATCCTTACTGTAAATTCAATGGTTTAGCGAGATTATAGATGAACTAATTTGGAAGATATTGAATCAAGTTTCAAACTATGTCCAATATACTTCCCAAGGTTACGCTCAATATTAGCGTTTTACTATTTTTTGGAATTTTCGGAGTTTTTCTTAGATTTTTCTAGAACAAATTGGCATAAAATGTTGAAATAAGGTGAACCCCATTTTAGGGGTAGAAATGCTGTGCTCAATAAATTTCGAATCCCTTCTGAATGGAGTTTGCAGGCGAGCGAAGCGAGAATGTTTGTCTTAGCTGACACTGACAGACTCACTTACACTGCCTATACTGTCGGGGGTCCAGGGGGCGGAGCCCCCTGTCTAGGCGGAGAAGGCGAGCGAAGCGAGCCTGCCGGCTAGTACAATATAAGTTACCAATATGAAAGCCGGCTTAAGCCTTGGGATGTTAATTCTCTCTTTTGTTACCGTCTTGCAATTGTATTCATCCACCATTATTTACTATGATGTTCTATATTCTGATTTATTATTGACTTAATTCTCGCACATTGTATATGTTCAAGTTTTGTAAACATTGTAATAAAAGTTTATTTGAGTTTTGAATTAAACCAGATATCATTTCAATGGCGCATACAATTCAATATCTATTTTGGAGCTAAGGTAAGTCTATGTACAATTTTTAGAAAACCAGAATAATAAAGATGGAAATGATTGAGGGAAAGATAAGTAAGATTATTACATTATATCAAATTTCAGATAACGACTGTAAAACAGCTTCAAAAACTTTCTTAAAATATGACTTCGATATAAGAGTTCAGAGTTTTTTACAAGAGTAGGCCTAGTGGCAACATAAATGTTTATATTTTGAATCAACATTTGTAGCTCTTTTTGAGTAATCTACCAAGTGTTCTATTGTTTCTAATACGGAACAACAGGCCTACCAGTTGAACTAGTTTCTCATTATTCTGTTGAATATATTTCTGAAATAGATTTGAGAACCTTAGCAGCAAGCATTAATATCGAAACTTTATTAACTGGTGTGTACTGTACACGGTGCAATTCATTTCAAGAAGAAGCACAAGATTTTACAAGTATCAAATAAAAAAGACTATTATTTTTTCACACTTCTAAGATAATGATTTGGGAAAGATCCATTTACAAATAATCCATCATACTTACAAACCTTTTGGATAAGCACTTCCCACATGCCAGGTACAGGCTTCCTGTATTTATCCTCAGAAGTGGCTACAAACACCTGTACAGGCACTTCCAAAGTGGCGACAATTTGTTCCACTTTAAACTTGAAATCAGGCACCTTTGTTTTCCCTCTCGATATTCCTGCCTGATTGGTGAATATCACTATTTTAAAGCCGTTCTCGTGCAGACGTTTCAATTCAGTTTTCACAGCCGGACTGAAAAGTCTCCAGTCGTTCTTGTCCACCGGAAATACCTTTCCGGATTTTGTGAGAATGATGGTTCCGTCCATGTCATAAGCAGCAACCTGGAAAATTCAAATACAAAAATTTAAACCTCATGGAATAAAAAAGTATGAATGGGAGTTCATCTATCTTAATCAGAGTTTAATCTTAGAATGAATCATGTAGGATAGTACTTACTACTTAGGGGTTTTACTAGTCTATTAATACTGTAGATATTATTCTAGTAAGTTAAATAGATAGTACTCTCTGGAAAAACAATAAGCTTCAGTTGACGTGTGAGGGTCTTTGAATATTTGGATCCTTGAATTCGCCCCTTCACAACTTGACATACTACTTAAGAAAGGATGGTAGTGGACGGCAAACTGCCGAACGGGAAAATCAAGCCCCATAAGAACAATATAATTTTTATCAATCTCTTGAAACAGAGCCTCTATGGACAGGATTTCACGTTATTTATATCATTGAAAAGAGAATTCAATTCTCCAGGGGCGTGACTTTTTACTTTTTTTATTTAGAATTTATTTTAATAATTATTGTATAATTAATTAACTAAAAAAGTACTGAGCTAAACTTAAAATCGAAAAAATAAAAAGTCACGACCCTGGAGAATTGAATTGTCTTTCCAATGACTTAGAGAACGTGTAATAACTTACTGTTCATAAATAGAGGCTCTATCTGCTCCAAGAGATTGATAAAAATTACATTGTTCTTATGGGACATAATTCTGCCGTTCGGCAGTTTGCCGACTACTGCTGCCCACTCTTAAAGTCCACATCCACGAACAGTTCATACTAACAGATTGGACTGCAACAGTCAAAAACTGTAAGAGGATGAGGAAACCGGATGAGAGGAGTCCAATTGAACTGTCAGTTCGAACTGATAGTGAATGTGGACCATTAAAACATGTCCATCCCTATTTTCAATATTTTATCTGATAAAACACAACAGGAAATATGAGGATTGAGAATGTGGTTAGAGATCAAGTAGCCTACATGATACTCTATCTACACGTCACCTCTATCCTGATTGATGATTATTCACCTCTGCTGTATAGTGAAGTGAATATGAAACTGGCAACCAGCTGGTAGGGCTAGGCCCTCCATGGTCTAGAGCCATCAACATAAATAGCCTACATACATGATATATTCTAAGATTAATCATGAGATATATATAATCTTTCATTATACTTCATCTGTTTTTTTTTTAATTTGAGGCCCACATAAGCTTCTAAGCTTCTACGTGGATAATAAAATTGGTTGATTGAATGCATTAATTGTGGGCGGAGTTAGGACTCTTGGTCCTCTCTTCCACACAACCCTGAATGAGATGATCAAGGATGACGACTACTTTGTCTTTTTAGACACTTAATCCAAAAGATTTTTTCTATTATTTGCAATGACTATGATTTTCTTTAGAAATATTGAGGTTTCACACATTATCATTTCTGGTCTTCTAAGGTACAAATTTGTCCACAATCAGGGATATCAAGAGAATTGACCAGAGTTACGAATTAAAACACATAAGCTTTGTCAATTTTATACTTTATTCTTGGTATAGGACCGTGATTTCTTGGCCACACAGCTGACTAAAACTTGGAAACGTGACCTTAGTGGCGACGAAACCATAGTACTGTACAAAAAAAAATGTAGGATTGAGGATTGAAACAAAATCTGAGTTTTATTTCGTTATTGGACGGTTCTACTCATACAATATCTACTGTGACTCAGTTCAATCATGAACGGAATTCTGATGAATGATCATATAATTAATATACATATACATCAAATAACTTTGATCTTATTGTACCGAATAGTATACGGAGTAGTGATTTGCGTTTGTATTCGATTCGCATATTCATAGTTTACTTTCTTCAAGTAGCCTACTAAGAAAATGTTGAACAGTTATTTGATTGGATTAAAATAGCATTCTTTATAAAAACTCACCTTATTGCTACTCCTCAATCCTTCCGTGGAGTATATCAAGAGTTTGTCTCGATCGATTGATTCCCATACATTTTTATCACAACTACTGGAACTGAGAGATGATGAAGCTGATCCGTTATCCAGTTTAATTTTTTTGCTCGGATTTTGACTCTCCCCATTTTCTCTCGTCTTTTTCCAACTCTGACCGTCATTATTAGATCTAAACTTCTCTAATTTCCGTTTTAAATCGTCATTTGTCTTTTTTGTCTCAACATCATTTTCTATTGGTAGTTCAGGTTCATCCATGGGATTCGCTACCCTATCTTGAAACGGGATGGGAGTGAATTTCACTTCGTAGATATGTTTACCAGCCAAAAGTTCAAGTTTGCTGTTGTTATTCAATTTGAATTTGTCCCCCTTTTTGAATATTACACCATCAGCTACTGAAGGATTGCCGCCAAGACATTGAGCCACCACTGTACATGCCACAACGTCTGCTATAAGACTGACTGGAAAGAAGAATATTAAGTTGGTAATAAAAATACTTCAACCACTGAAAAAACGAATTTTCCTAAAAATACGAATCTAGTAAGTTATTATTGAATAAAAATCTCAACCACAATACCTTTCAGATATTTTTTACACAACATGTTTCTACTCTTTAGAGTCATTTTCAAATGTGGATAAACAAATGAATTAATTCTATAGTATGTTTACTGAATTATGTTGTTTATTTATTCATTTAAACTTGAAAATGGCCCAAAAGAGCAGAAACGTGAGGGGTCCAAGTGAGAAAAATTATCTAAAGGGTACTATGGTTGAGAATTTTATTTCATAATATACTTACACTGATAAAAAGCCAGAGTAGAAAAGGAAAAAAACGAATCTAGTGGTACGGTCATGTTGTCTTAGATTGAAATAAGTTGAATTAACTTGGGCCTAATTAAATAGTTGGATTATAGTTGAATAGTACAAGAATGCTGTCAGTAAATTGATTAATCTAAGTTATTGAGAGGCCAGAATCGTTTCATAAATTGAAATTCTTCCATCTTTGAACATAATTACATAATGAATCAAGTCTATTATATTTAGAAGTACCTTCTTCAAAATTTGAATGAAAAATAATTAGACTACAAATCCACATTAATGTGGATTAAAGCTTAAAAGTAGTATAACTTAATGCTAGTGATATATTGAAATTTGTATTAACTGAATTAACTATTGTCAAGTCTGCTTTGTGAATTTACTATCAACAGATTTTACACGTACCGGTAGCCTATATTGTATTGCTCCTTTGTGAAACGTAAGTTACATGCAATGATGCAATACGCCAAAAGGTAACTCAATATATTCAATAGATTGATAGAACAATCGGATGATAATACTATTACTGAAGGACAATTGGGTCAATCACGGAGTTATTATCAAGCATAGTACGCTAGTAGCCTTGTCCAGTGAATGATAAGTAAATAATAAAAATCAAGTAGCGAACAATTTAATTTGTAAAAATTCAAATTAAATTGAAGAACCTATATGAAATATTCAAGTAAATAAAGAGAATTTACGAAAAGCTAGATTAATTTGATATAAATTACCTTGCCGCTTTGAAAGTTTTGTATCAATGATTTCAGTTTCCGGCCCTCTTCCAACAAACACTTGTTTACTATGTGGAAGTTCAATTTCAATCGAGTTTGATAATGATTTTAAAACACACTTTCGTACAGAACTCATATTTGAATTTTAGAAGAATTAAAAATTCAAGCCGCTTAGAAGTTAACTTGTGTGTAGATGACAGCTACAAAATAATCAATAAAATCGAGAATATTCAGTTCATAAATAATATAAAAATATATTTTATCAAGGAATCGTGTTCATACAGTATGAAAAGAATATATTTTCACAACTATAGGTAAATAATAGCTGTATAACTCATGTCATAACTAAGTTTAGAGATGAAAATTTTTACTCGTCAAATAAAAACATAAACTTCTTAATAAACATAACCTCAATAGTCAATACTCAACAGTGATGGGCAGTGTTGCCAATCTATTTTTAACAAATTATCCCTCCAGACCAAAAATTTCCCGCTCTTTGAGAAAATAATTTATTATCCTATATTTATTAGCAAACTAATTTCCTATTCGAAGAAAAACTCCCTATTTATCCTTGTTGAGTAGTTGTGCGTGCTACATTATGGTAGTTATTCATATTAAATAAAAAGACAAGATATTGTCAAACCTCTGCTTTAAGAAAATTGAGATACTGGTTTCGGTTGAAACACCATTATCAATCTCTGGTGAACTCCCTATTTAATCGAAAATTCCGTACTCAACACCTGTCATGGGTAGGATCCAGAAGTGTTTTTTTTAATGGGTTGGGGCCTTTCAAAGCTTGTTAGTAAAGTGGTGGGGAGGAGGTTTAGAGAGAGGGGGCTTGGTCGTCTAGGGGTGCAAACCCAGAAGTACACCAGGTACAAGAGAACCAAGAACGAAAGGCACATACTTAAGTAGGCTACACCGAATACAAATACCTATACCAAATCGGCTAAACCAAGTACAAGTAGGCTATAATACAAGTAAATAAATTTTTACAAGTAGGAATGGACATTTCTGAACGCAGAGAATACATCCTAAGAAGTACCTAATTCATTTTATGAACAAGGCTACTGCATGTTAAGTTATTGAGAACATATAACCATTGACTATAAAGATATAGGATATATATATACTATAATATATGTCCATAGTCAATGATATAACTCATGGATACTAGAATATTATAGTATCCGTAGATAGACCTATAAGTTATATTAAAGCACTGGTGATAAAACAAGAGTAGAATCAAGGAATTATTCAAGTGAGGAGTTATGGGCTAGGCCTACATAAATGATAGATTCACAATGTCTTGAACAGATTATAATTTATTAAATAGAACGTCTAATATTCACAACAACAAACAATAAGTAAAACTCTACCTCACATGGATGAAAAACAAAATAGGTTCAAACTAGTGGAGATCATATCTCCCGTCAAAAAAATTTAAAAATTGTAAACACCTTATTTTATCCATCCCCGGTCGAGCGTTTGTAAAATTTAATTTTACCTCATTTCAAGTATACTCGTATCTATACTATACCTATACCTAGCACTGTACAAACAAAATACAAAGAATCAAAATTCTATTTCTTCAGGCAAACATCCTTCCAATTTTGCTTTTTCAACATTTCTGAAAAATTCTGAAAAGTCAACGTAAGGCTTAATACGTTTATCACTGTCACTATTTGTGGGTGGAGCAGATGATGTTGATGTGGTGGTTGAAGTTGCTATCGATGTATTTGTGTCGGTCAGTTGACTATCGACTCCTGAAAAACAAAACAATGATGTAATAGAAGTAACAGATAAAACTTGGGTTGTTCGGTAAAAACTATAACAGGTTCACTATTGCTTGACGAGTTCACTGGTCTGTTTAACGAATTTAGCATTGCAGTACGGTTTTTATGAGACGATTTCATAATCCATACACAACTTATTTGTGAATACCAGAGCAATTGATTCGGAAGTTAATTAAACTTAATTGGTTAGTTAAGTAAACTTCTATTCAAATTGATATATTCACTTGAATAGACTTTTGACGGTTCAACTCTCATGGATTTTTCAATGAATAGGAATTGAATGAAAAGACAAGACGTTGTCAAACCACTGATTTATTAAAAAATTGAGATACCGGTTTCGGTTGTTACGCCATTATCAATCTCTGGTAAACTAAAACTTGAAGTACATAGCAGCAGTATTTATACTAACAGTGAAGCACTGCTATTGGTAGACGCTTGAGCCAATGACCGTGAACGTCTGCCATTGGCCTAAAGAAGCTCCTCCCCGATTAGCGGTTAATTTGGTCCATAGGCGGTTCATTTGGCTCAAGCGTCTACCAATAGCGGTGCTTCACTGTTAGTATAAATACTGCCGCTATGTACTTCAAGTTTTGGTTCACCAGATATTGACAATGGTGTAACAACCGAAACCGGTATCTCGATTTTTTAATAAATCAGTGGTTTGACAACGTCTTGTCTTTTCATTTAATATGGATAACTAACACAATATCACCTTCACAACTACTCAAAAAGTGAATAAAAACTAAAATATTTTAGAAAAGATAGTTGAGAGAATCATTCGCTCAATTCCAAAAAGACGTAATCATTGATCTATCCTTTTTTGGATGCTGGAAACACATAAATATACATCCACAAAATCAGAATACCCAATTGGAGAATAGAGTAGGAGGTATTTCAGTCCAAGCAAAGACGACATTCGGGCAAGATGGGAAGATGACTCCACCAGAAAAGTAGAAATCTAATAAAAAAATATCACTTCACTTCACCTCGGTCAATATTGGTTTGGTCTCAAATTGTGGGAAACATTCTTATCTACAATTTGAAACCAAATTAAAATTTTTGAACCAATATTGACCAAGCCGGAGTCATTTTCCCATCTTGCCAGAATGTCTTCTTTGCTTAGACAGACTATATTATTGCAGTTTCAACTTTGGCACAAAATATCTCAGAATTAGTTGATTGTGGGTTGGTTCCTTTCTGCATAACGCCGTACAATTAATATAACATCTGTAAACATTGAAAAATATTTGTAATAGTGAGAGAATTTTCGTTAAATAGAACGGTAAGTGGTGTTGCATGTTCAAAAGGATTTGCAGATTCTCCATTTATTTATTTACAAGATTGAATGAGATTGAAACACAAACAAAGTCCAAAAAGTCTCTTTTCCCATTACATAATTTTTAAAGCCTGCAAATGTTGTGCTTACCATCATCAGTGGAGGCGGCACCACCCCCCTCCACCCTGTCGACAAACCAGGGCAGCTGATGACCGGCGGTGGCGGCCGGGGGCGGTACATTGGGCGATGGCGTTGAGTTGGGGGCGTTCGGCAGGGGGAAGTTGAAGTTGCGCACAAGCAGCGTGATATCGTCGCGGTTGCCCTGGCTGCCCCCCGATGCCGCCCCCGCCACCGCTCCCCCGCTCATAAACATGTCGTGGTGTTTGCGCACCACTTTATCCACCACGGCTTGCGCCACACCGGTCAGTGTTGACTGCACTCGGAACTAAATCAAAGAAAACGTTATTTATTAATTTTTTGATTATGTTGAACTCTTGATTTTTGTGTTTGTATGTGTTATAATTTCGACGTTAACCTATTCATTTATGTGCCCATGGATCCAAAAAGGATAGTATGTAAATGCCCCATAATAATGTCAAATGTTGACAAGTAGGCCAGTCAATATAATGTTAATATCGCCGGCTAGTGTACTATATTGTTGACACTATGATAAATTTTCATATTGAAACATTATTCATCTGCCCAATATTTCGATTGACATATTAATTTAATCACATGGAAAAAGAGATTAGAGTACGAAATTATATATTTAATCTCTTTTGATATGTTGATAGAATTATAGTAATATTACCGCGTAAGTTGATATCGGCCTTATTGATGTGAATTACTTAGATTTATCAAAAGTTCATCAATTACCTCAGTTGTTACCATCTGAGCAATTTCTTTGTTCACTTGATCGTGATCAATGCCAGTTGCTTCCAGAGATCTATAAAGGCCGTCTGACATCAAAAGCAGGAACCTGAAATTAATATCAAATCACAAGATCGAAATGAACCTTTTAATAAATATATATTTATTTAAATAAAGGAATAAGTTAGGATATTGAATCATAAAATACAAGCTCGCTTGACAGCAAATAACTATGAAACATCCTTGTCACTAGAATTAGAATATTTCCCTCAGTACATATCAGTGCCAGAGACATATTATCGCGATGAACTGTGAATTAATCTCAATCAATACGACTTCAAAATTATTGAAGAAGATGTTTTCCTCAGAGTTTAAACTTGATGATTTTATACATACGAGATAAACTTAATGAGTTTAAACATACGAGAAAAACTTAATGAGTTTAAACATACGAGAAAAACTTAATGAGTTTAAATATACGGGATAAACTTAATGAATTAATAACTCAAGTTTAACCTTAACAGAACAGTTCTCACAAAAGGATCTAGAGAATATTATCTCGATTAGATCTGTGGTTTGATAACATCTCGTTGAAAATTCAACGAGACATTCAATTGAAAATGATCAAGACTTAATGAAATCATACCTGCAAGACTCATCCAGAAGTATTCCGCCATGAATTTCTGGTTCTGCAGTAATCGGTTCTGAAGAAGCCTGAGCAAGTTCTTCAAACTCTTTGTAGGCACCCTTAACTAGATAATTTCCAAGACAGCGAGTGTTTTCTTGATTTCCTAGTCTGTATCCTGCATAAAAAAGGAAACAAATTGAATGATTAGAAGTAAACCAGCAAAATTATGGGTCCGTTTCTAATTTGACTTTATTGATGTTAGGAAGCTTGGAGATGGAGTAGAGTATAATAATTTCATGTGGAGATGTGATTCAGTAATTGAAAAATATCAATAAAGTTGAAAGAATAAGTAGAATTGACATAGAATTTATGGATCTAGTGGTTTACAATACTTATATTCCTTGAAGAATTCTAAGCAGCTCATTACAATTTCCTCTGTTTCTATAAGTTTATTATTGTAGGTCTAATGTTTCCAAATTAAATTTTGATACATTGAACGGAATACCCTGAACTTTTGATAGGACAAATATGAACACTGGAACTTATTTCAATTCTTAATCATCAGATTAGGTTCTGACACAGTGTCTTGTGAGATATTGTGATATTCATCATAATCGAAAGTTACACACAAATACTCTTTTGTTAAGAAGGCAATTCATGGGATTTCATATCCTTGTGCCCTTATATGTATGTTTTGTATAATGAAAACATAAGGATTTATTCGACTAACACCAATTTCAAATTTCACTGTGAGTACACAATCTCTGTAATTTGCACTAACCATGAGCAACCTTCTCGAACGGCAATCCCAGGTTGTAGAGACGCAACAGTTCGTCCTCGTTGGACAGATCGTGATCGACGCTGAGCTGAATGACGCGCAGCACTCCGTTCTTGTCGGTTTTGCAGAGGAGGGCGCGACTGTCGCCCACATTGGCCACGAACAGCTGATTGTTGAGCACAAGCGCGATCACAGCTGTTGTGCCGCATGACAGCTCGTTGTTGATTGCGTTCAACTTGTTCACCTGCAAAACAAGATTGATGACAATTTATTTGAATGTGATACAGTGAAAAGCCATGTAATTAGAATAGAAAGGTAACAGTCATCGTAACCGTAGCCGGGAGAAAACCGTGAGTTCTGACGTCATCGGAACCACAGCTGTGAATTTCCTACCTTTTAGCGCCAGCCAGTTTTGATTAACAGCTGTGGTTCCGATGACGTCAGAACTCACGGTTTTGACGTGAATTTCCTACCTTTTAGCGCCAGCTAGTTTTGATTGACAGCTGTGGTTCCGATGACGTCAGAACTCACGGTTTTCTCCCGGTTACGATGATTATAACCTTTCTATTCTTATTACCTTGGTGGAAAGTGATGACGATAACTACCCTTTTTAGCCCAGACAAATTAGAGCCGAAAAAAGGTTGTGCCTCCAAAAAAATAAACTAAAGCCACGTTTACACCGGAGTGTTAATAACTTTTACATAACAATAATTGTTGATAACTTTTACATAAAAGGTTTTATGTAAAAGTTATTAACAATTGTTATTAACACTCCGGTGTAAACATGGCATAAGGCTGGTAATCGTGTGAATCGAGGATCCCAAATAGCAAGTTTAATATGACTTTACGACGGATTCTGAGGTGTGCATAATACAGAGTAACAAAAAAACCATTGAATTTCGGTACTTTTTAGGTTTTTTAGAAATAATTTACGCCAAAACGAAACATCGGGCAGAAAAAATTTATTCCCATCCTTTATTCAGCTAATAAAACTACCAAGTGATTGTTATCTAATTCAACCTTCTATCTTCAACAAAGACTAAGAGAAATAAGAATTTCACCTAATCAGTTTTTCAATTTTTTATATCTTCCATCTGATGAGTTCGAAAGGAGTATTTCAAAATCCCTCTGGGGATAATCTTGCTCTCTATTCTGTATACTTCTTGTGTTAGAGCTTTCAAGATGTTTCCTTGAACAACGAAACATTGGCATTGTAACAGTTTGAAATCCGTTAACTACATATTTGAAAAGAAACTCTCACTTTGTTATTATTATATCAATATTGTTCTAAATCCACTAATAAAGATTCTAATAAATAATTGAATCCTCATTGTAATCAATAAACATTCAACTCCACTTACGATCTCTGGATACTTCTGGTAAGCTTCATACACCTTCAATCCATCAGGTATTTCATAGGACAGGCTTGTTCGTTCTGCTAATTTATCATCGAAAGATTTCAGATAGCTCCTTTCGACAGCAACAAAGGCTTGCCTGAAAATGAAGTCGAGTTATGGTGATTAGTGACTCGAGCTTAGCTAACAAGAATGTTATCAAAAACTAAAGAACATTGACTAGAAATGTATATTTAAAACGCAACACTAAGTAAGTTATTCAAAATGCATTAACGGAAGCAATTAATCTCAACTCTTAACAAGCTAATTTGAAGACAAGACTGAAAAATAAGTGAATTGAATTTGGTGGTTGGATATGGAAATTATGGGTCGAAATTGGAAGAAAATGAATCAGACTTAGCCAAAAACCATAATCTTGTCGAGCAAAGAAGACATTCCTTTAAAATGGCCGATCGAAGCGAGAGTGTAACTACGCATGTGCAATTGATTTTTTTTATAAAATTGAAAAATCGCGAACATCTTTTTTCTTTTGTAACTTATTTCACTTCTCTCACAATCATGGGTTGTAGTGAAAATCAAGTTTTCATACCAAAATGACAATGAGAATACGTGCTTTCTAATGGTTTTTGAATTTTCTATATCCTACCAACAATTCAGTTTCAATTCACGAATATGTTTGTCAAAATCGAGTCTACTCGAACAGAAAACATGAAATTCTGGACGATCGAGGAACGTTTTTGTTCAAGAAGATGAGTGGGTGGTGAAAGAGAGAAAGTTGTTCAAAAACAATTGAAATTATTTTTCAAAATATCATAAATAGTCGGGAGATCGTAATTTAGCATCTCAGGAGTTTCAAAGTAAGGAGAGCGGTTTATGTATGGTGTTAATTCTGAGCGGTATTATTTCTGACCCAATATTGACCGAGCTGGAGTCAATTTTACATTTTATAAGCATGTCTTTATTGCTCGATCAGATTACAACTAATCAACTCTCTGATTAATAATGAATTTCAGATTAGACTCATCATGTGTTCCACTCCACGGAAATCTTTAGTAAAAGGCGAAAGATTTATTCGAGTTTGGAGTGGAACCAGAGCTAACCTCTATTTTGATTAGCTTACCTCAAGAACTCTCTCACTTCATCATCGGTAGTTTTAGTGTGCAATTTGGGATCGAAAAGGATTTCTGACGCTAAACTCTGCAGAGCGAATGCGGCCGTCTGCACGCCGTTATGGCCGTCAAACACGCCATACAGACAGGTGTCGTTCATACGACAATGTATGCTTGCATCCTCGAAAGGATGGTCTTCACGTCGGTGGCCATCTTCACGATACAGTTGGTTCGTGGAGTAACCAACGCCTGAAACACGGAGTTCACGAAAAATGATATAATAATAATATAGAACAAGATTAAAAACAGTGGACCAAATAGTAACTGAGTTAAATGATGATGTGCCTGTAGGTTTAGTAATTTTTATGGTTTAAAATTTTACAAATTTGTACATTATTTTCAAGTTTTCAATGTTGTTTTCCTTGTTGCATAATTATTTTATTCTTTTATTAACCTTCAGAAAAATATCAATGCTTCCAAAATATTTTTCATGTCAATTTTCATTTTTATTCCATCTCAATATAAGTTAATGGAATATATAAGTAACTTACTGATACAGAATAATAAAATACCTTTTGAACTGGTTAATAAATAATAAAGAGGGTTTTGTTCAAGAATTGAATTAATCGTAGATGATTCGGAATTAAACTAGGCCTAGATGTTGCCATATCCTATGCTTTGAATATTGAGTACTATGGACCTGGACCCTGTATTATAAAACATATTTATGTACTTTTATTTCAAACTTGGTAACTTACGTTGAGTTGGATATAAGTTAATTGGAACATGTTTATAAAAAAACTGCCTTTCTAGGGATGGAGGTAATGATACAGTATTGGACTAATTCGATCGACCAAGGTCTTCATCACTATTGGAAAACTTGAGGATGCATTCAATTCAATTCATTTGCAATCCATGACCAGTTACTACTGGATAGATTTTGTCATTTAGGCTTAAAAACACAAAAATTCATAATACAGTATATACATACAGATAACGAGATGGCGTGTCAAATAGACAAATCAAACTTTCAATTTCTGCCTCACACAGGAAATAGAGCGGTAGATTTTAGGTAGAGCTAATTAGATAAAGTAGCATGCATGTGGCTTGCATGGAAAAGGATGACAATGAACGAGGGAGAGACCCGAAACCTGCTTCACACGCTCAGGCATAAAAGTCCTCCTTCCTTTGATGGAGTGGGGGTCTTACTTACCAACTTCTTGGATTAGACATCTTGGATTTGTGGTGTACTCTTCATTATCGTGGGAGCACTAAGCTATCTCGGCAACTCGGCTATCAAAGATGATCTACTTGATGCGGAAGCTGAAGAATCATGTACCTACCAGGTACTCAGAAACTTGTAGCAGCGTATCATGGGCTCTTCCAAATTTACATAATCTATGGCATTGTGCTATCGTGACATGTTGAGAGCTGTGAAAGCATTATTCTCTAACTATTAACTATCCTGCTACAGGAAAAGTTTATCCACTCATTACATAAGCACCTCGGCTGGAACACTGCACACCAATCTTTGAATATTTGAAGGTTATGACTGTACACAGTCAATACATCTACAACTCGCTGCTTCACCTGAGAGGATAACTTCGCTTCACAACTCCAGGAGGTGTAAAAGAGGCTCGATCTGCCCAAGCCAGACTTGCGATATACCGGTAATACAAGAGGTACCTTACCCCTTGCATGCAATGAGAATATTCAACAGACGGTCCCAATATTTGCGATCTTCAGTTGAATGGATTCAAGAAGCTCGTGCACGATAAACTTGTTGCTTTGCCAATGTATTCAAATGATAAAGAAATGAGCTTGTTCTTAGAGTTATTTTGAGACCACACACAGCACCTAGACTCAATAAGTGTTGAATTTCATATATACCATATTTACTGGATTATGTCCAGTATATAATACTACTTAAAGATTGATTGAAATTTAATTGAAGTAAGTGATGAAGAAATGAGCTTGTTTATTGAGTTATTCTGAGACCAAACACACCACCTGGCGATGTCTCAATGAGCGTTAAATTTTATAGAATTTATGGAATCCATCCAGTGCAGCACTTGTCAAGGATTAATTTAATTACTTCAATGGTGAAGAGGGAGGCCTGCAGTGGTTCAAAACGAAGGCTAGTAGGATGTGTCTAAACCTAATGGATGTGTCGATGGAAGGCAATATATTAAGTTAAGTTAACTATTCTATGCTATAATCAAGGTCAAGGTAGAATTAATTAGGATAATTATATCACAATACCTGCTTTTAAAGAGGGCTCTTGTTGACTAAAGGTGAAGGTGGATTCATCCTTGTTGATAAAGGTCCAACTTATGTGAGGAAAAATTCATTACCCAACTTTTATAACTTAAATTAAAATAATCATTATAATGAAAATACTGCTATTATTAATTTATCCTGCTTGAGCATTAACTTAACTTACCTGCTTGTTTGCAAACAGGTAGATCGTCCGTCCAACTAATTGAAGATTCGTAACCTAAATGAGCTAATCTTGGCTCAGCACGAGTAGGCATCTCACTTCATTATTGTTTTACCCACTTCAAAGTATCAAATGTAGCCTATAATAAGATATCACAATAATGTATCAAAACTCATTATTACTTCATAATTCACCTAGGGTACATACAAATATTCTGTCAGATAGTCTCATCAGGAGAAAAATTGTAATTCAATATTTATGTAAACATAACCAAATTCTAAGACGAAATTTTGTTTTCATCCCAAACCTTTCGATAGATCGCTCTCGTTCCTGAAATGAATCGATTGTTAACTACAAAGAGATAAGATATCGACTTTCTGAACAGCCATCAAACTTTTTGACTTTGTTTTTGTTGAGTTGTCTGCAGTCTGCTGTCCTGTCAAGTTACATACAACTGTTAATTCTTTAATTATTAAATTAAAATGAATCTTATATTTTAATTCCATGCTACTATTTAATTCAAAGAAGTGATTCAAGAAACTCATTTAGCTCTTGAGAGTTATAATAGAATGCCGAGAGCTGAAGTTCAAAACTTTCAACGACCAATCTTCACAGCCAAAGAGTTTCTCAGAAGAAGAAGTTTCCAAGTAAGTTAAGTTACAAATTTTTTAAAAGTATTACAAACTGTAATAATTGATCAATATTTTATTATTATTATGTGTGATGTACTGAAAGCTGTGTACAAAAAGGTAAGTTTATTTACAAGTTTTATAACTAAGTTAAACAATATTTTCTTGAAGTTAACGCCTTAACTTAATTATTGCAGAATAATATAGTAGCCTACGGTAAAGAACTACCGGTACAATAATATTGAACTATAAGTTGATGTATATATGTAATCACCTGTTGCATTCTTTATTGTATCGAATTTCTTCTATATGGGCCTACTAGAAATTTGATCTTATCTCTTTTTATCAATAAGAATTACTCTTTTTCTGAAGGTGATGGCCGCATGAGATCTCAGGCTTGTGCGTGGGTAATAAGAGAGATGACGACTCTTTTTCAGGCAATTTGGACCGACGACTTATGACTACGAAAGACGGGGTGGCCTATGTATGATTAAGCCAGTGCTTGATTTCTATAAAAAGAGGTATGGGAGCGGTGGGTGAACTGTCTCAGTGTGGTCTGGGGTTATATTTATGGAATACTCCCTAGTGGGAGGGGGGTCCGGGGGTCCTCCCGCGGCAAATTGCTAAAAATCACACTTGAATTGGAGCCTTTTTAGCAAATCTGGGCAATGTTTTGTAGCTTTTTTTATAATTTTAAATAATGAAGGAGGAACGGTAGCCGAACGGTAATGGAATCAAGTGGTAGAGAGATCGCGATGCTTACAATACCGGTAAGTGCCAATCTAAAAATTTTTTGGGACAACCAGTGTATCGGCGCTGCCGACGTGTTGAGTGACAACATAGATGTGGTATTGACAACATCTGTGTCTTCATATTTACTTCAAGTTAGAAATTCTACTGAGAAATCATAACTCAGTAGCGTCATATATTGAGAAATTCACAACTTTTAATATTTTGTAACTTATATAGACAATGGTTCAGACTGATTTATACATTCTCTATACTTATGAGTATCTTCCATTGCCAATTACAGTATTCTGCTTAAGTAGGTAGTGAGTTTTTTGATCATTTTCAAAGAATCAATCTCAGAAAAGTTTGTAGACCACTACACTTGAATAATTACAGATAAGGCGAACAATGACTTCAGCTGTTCTGTTTCTATGACGAACAGTTTCAGACGTTCAAGTGCCTAACTTATCTGCTTTTCATCAAAAGGCTTTATTACCGTCAATCGTATACGCTCAATGTCGAATGTTTGAATAGATTCATGGCCACACGCCACACCCAATAATATGGATGAACCTGAAGCCGTGAGACTACAATAGAAGAATTTAGTCAATGATAAATTTGAACGAACGAACTCCCCTATTTCAATTTTGTCACATTAATTTTAATCAAATTCATATTTTACTTGTCAAAAATAACTTCTTTTCTTGATTTATATGCATCAAGTATCAAAGCATCTCTCAAATATGTGGAAATACACTACGTTCCGGTTATCACAGACAAATTTGAATAGGCCTCTATAACATCAATTAGAAAACTATAATGATTAAACTGAAAATTTTCAAATTTTCTTACAGCTTTTACATTTTTACTTTCTGCGTGGTTGTAGAGGTGAAATTAGGAATAGTTATCCACATTAAATAAATATATTGGATATTGCCAAACTACAGATTTGTAAAAAAAAACAGACACCGATTTTGGGTTTTGAAACATTATTAATCTCTGGTAAACTAATCTTAAAAATAAAAACTAAACAATATTTAGTTTTCTTATTCAATTTTTTTTTTGAAAATGTAATGAATTCCCTTTTAAATTGGGTAAGCAAGTATATATTGAAAGAAATAACTTTAAAGATCTGTATTGGCGAAGCAGAAATGTATTGAGTAATCAAAATGAACTCAAGTTGGAATACAATAGAGCCAAAACAATGCATGATCAACTGATTAAACTAGCAAAGAAAGAGTATTTCAAATCAAGAATTGAAAATTCAAAAAACATAAATAAGGAATCCTGGCAGATAGTTTGAGATTTAACCTGTGATGATGACTTGAATAATTGTAATGTACAGCTGACAGTAAATGACGATCTAATCACAAACCCTCGTGATATAGCAAATATGTTCAATGAGTATTTTATAGAGGAGATTAAGAGATTGAGAATGGAGGATGACGAGGAGGATGAGATGTGTTGTCGTGGTGGCGAGAGGGTGGTGTTGTGGCATGCTACGGAGAGAGAGGTGGGGAGGTTATTGATGTGGTTGGTGCGAGAACGGGTGCTGAAATGGATGAGATACCCTGCAGTTTGCTGAAGCATTGTAAACATATTATTGACAAACCTCTGACTGTGATAATTAATAAATCCTTTGAGACTGGCATATTTCCAAAGCAAATAAAGATAACAAAAGTAGTACCAATCCCTAAAAAATAGCGAAACAAAGAATATTAGAAACTACAGACCTGTTGCAGTTCAAAGTGTATTTTCAAAGATTTTTGAAATCATATTTCTGAAACGTCTTTCCATCTTTATTGAGAGAAATAATATTTTTACTGCTCAGCAGTTTGGATTTAGAAAAAATCGGTCAACAGCAGACGCAATCTTTGAACTGTTGATCAACATATATGAGAATTTAAATTCAAAGGGAGAATCAATGTGTATATTCTACGATATGACAAAGGCTTTTGATCTTATCCCTCATAAAAAGTTGATAAGAAAACTATTGTCTCTTGGCATAGAGGGTATGGCATTGAAATGGATTGCAACTTATCTCTCAAACAGAAAACAGGTGGTTTGTATGAGATATACTGGTGTGGATGGCTTAACCAAACACTACTGTTCGAAAATTTTGGATGTTTCTAATGCAGGAGTCCCTCAAGGATCAAACCTGGGGCCGGTTCTTTTTCTCCTCTATGTAAACGACTTGCCTGAATCTATTACAGAAGGAAAAATATGGATGTTTGCTGATGATGTGAGCCATCTAATCCAGGATCAAAATGATGAAGAGCTAAGAAGCAGAACGCAAAGAGGGTTACAGCAAATGCAAGAATGGTGCACAAATAAACAGTTATTACTAAACAGAGGTAAAACAAATATAGGAAAGTTCTACAATCGAAAAAAACCGGACCACTCACCACTGCTCAAAATGGACGGATGTAGTATCACAGTTAATGAATCTACGAAATATCTTGGAATCACCTTGAATAGCAACCTTCGATGGAATCAACACATAGAAAATGTTTCGACAAAATTGACATCAATATGCTACATGATTCGTAGACTATTGCCAATTGTAGATGACGAAATTCTAATTAAGGTCTACTATGGGTGTTTTAGTAGCATAATGAGTTATGGAATAACAATGTGGGGTGGAAGCTCATTAGCAAAAAGAATTTTTTTGTTGCAAAAACGTATTGTTCGAACAATTTGTAGAGCACCAAACTTAGCACATTGCAAACCACTGTTCCAACAACTACACATTTTGACTCTGCCAGCAACGTTCATCCTGGAATCGGCAATGATGGTGAAGAGGAAGCCGGAATTGTTTATAAGAAATGAGGCTATCCATCAGCACAACACACGTCAAATAAACATGATTCATGTGGAGCAGGTATCGTCCACATTGGCCAGGAAGGGACCTAAATTCCTCAGCGCATCGATATACAACAAAGTGCCTGCTATCATCTGAACCATAGAGAGAGAGGACAAATTCAAGAAAGCCTTCAAGAGCTACCTGGTGGCCAGAGCATATTATCATTGACTATGGATATAAGTTATATCCATAGTCAATGATATTACTCTGTAGAAGAGTTTCTTCTGCAGAGAGATGACCACGACGCGACAGCGTTTCCAGTGGGATAACAAGAAGTATCAAGTAATATATCTCCTTTTGATTCCAATTCTACTTGTAAGTGAATCTTAGAATCTAAATTTTAAATTTTTGAAAAAGTGAATCTGTATTTTGAATAGTATTGTAGTAAGTGATAGCGATAGGTTATTGTAAGTGAAAACTAGAATATATGCAATTCTAATATGATATTTTTCTGTTTGCAGATAGTATGGCTCTTGATAAATATCCTAATTTTCTTGAAGACATATCAGTATTATTCATCTGAAGACGAATATTTCTACCTGAAACTAATTTTAGGGGTGAGTACTGTCTTCTCCCTTCTCATTCTCCAAAATCATGAATTTTTCCATAATCTACAGTATGATGCAGCTACTTGGTAATATGGTCCACATGTCTGTAGGCCTACTTTAACAAACGATACCACTACATTGAACTTTAATGTTCAATATGTTTTTCGTGCTACTAAAATGAAAATTTTTTACTTTTTCTAAATTTCAATCCCCTTTAGAATTATCAAATCATAAGGATTCACACTTGAAGACGACTTTTATTATTGGAACAAATACTATAATAAGACTCATCTATTTTGTTTTCCATCACGAACTGCTAGTAAATATTTCACTCTGAACTAATTTACACGACTCTGCAGTCAAACATTTTTGAATATAAGTTTAAATAAACTTCTACTCACATGTGGAGCGCTTTCGGATGTTAATCCATTTTCAACACTCAGTGTTCCACAGCGCTCCACATGTGAGTAGAAGTTTATTTAAACTTATATTCAAAAATGTTTGACTGCAGAGTCGTGTAAATTAGTTCAGAGTGAAACTATAATAAGGGTACTTTAATTTTCAATTAAAAATACATTGAACTTTGTACAAACCAGTGTTGGGGAGTAGCGCGCTACTTTTTTTTAGTTTGTAGTGTAATGACGCTACTTGTTAAAAGTAGCATAAATATTGTAGCGTAGCTATATTTGAAGACTATAACGTATGTAGCAAAATTAACGCTAATTTTCACGTTACTTTTGGACAAACTAATTATCGAGTCACTTCATGTTTATTTTTTCAGAAGGGACTCGGCATTGCTCGTGGATCCGCAGCTGTAATTATGGTCAACTGTTTTCTTGTCCTATTACCAGTCTGTCAAACACTAAATCTGCTCATACATAAAATGCTCAGTCGATTCTCAAGGTACATAATAATTCACTGGTTCAACAATTTGGAGAAGATCCATGTAACAGCTGCTGTCGCAATTTTTATATCTTCCGGTAAGTTTTATTTTACTTCAAACCCATAGAAACTTTGAATGCGTTAGAACATGAATGATTATACTGTACTATAATCAATAATATAGATCAATAATAATCAATTGGCTTGTTGTTAGTAAAGACAGTCAGTCGTTTCCCGTCTGTGAAGGAATAGTAATATTGTTGCATTACAACAATATTCAATAAGTTCATCGAATATTGATCATGGTTTGATAATAATAATATAGAAATTGGTGATGACAAAAAAGACTGGATCTCAATTTTTCCTGTAAAATCGTTGAAGAATCCAAGCAGGATGCAGAAAACTGCAAAACTTGGAAGATTTGATCCTAACTCATTTACAGAGAAATTCATTGGCCTTCACAATCTTCACATATTTCAATATCGAATACCGAATTTCGGTAGAGGAAGATTATCGATAGTAATTCAATTTGTTTCCAATTTAAACTGTTCTGGTTTATTGTAATTTTAATTGTTTATTACATTCTCATTGTTTTTCCTCTCTCCAAACCAGGAGAAAAATGGGAACCTGGTTCCCGGGTAAGTTAATTACTACAGTGACTATAGAACTCTAGTCACTTCAGTAAGTTAATTCAATCCTTTTTAATTGAAATCTGTTTGTTTCAGTGATTCATTCTTCTGCTCATATTTTTAATGCTCATAACTTTTCGAAGCACTATAACAGTCAGTATCCAGAGTTGAATTGGGCTGTTTACAAAAACCAGGTTTGTAAAATGATCATTTCCATCGCAACCTATATTCTCGTTCTCATGTACGTGTTGTTATTACTATTACTAGGGTATCGTATGGCTTGGACTAAATTGATTTTCTGTTTTGCATTCATTCTTTGTTATCATGTTCATGAGTCACTTTATAAACTTCAATAAATAAATCATTGGTGGAGAATTGTGAATTGTGATTTTAGTGGTATTCCTCGTGCTTTGGACTCTTGATTTGGAATAACTTGAGAAAATTCAAATCTCAGTGTATCCTATCAAGAAATACCATGATTTCCAATTGACGGAAATCAAGGTTATGGTGCCGGTGGAACTTCCTTTTGGGACTCCCCACCGAATAAGGCATACGAATGAATGAATGAATTGGTGGAGAGACCCGAAGTAGTTCCACTTCGCCGACATAACCATGTTTCGCAGATAGGAAACAAGATTATAGTTCATGTTATATGTACGTGTTGATGATATTATCAAGTAAACAAACTATCCTTGGCTCATTTATTATTGTGGAAAGCTCTCTCTAGAATACTGTCAAGTTGAAGAGGAGTTCGTGTGTTCTGGAAAACCTATTGGCAGTTTTTCACTCATCCTGGAAGTTATAAGGTAAAGAAAATCAAGTTATTTATACTCCGTACATCACACATCAGATAGATATCCCGTCTTTTGGAGGAGTTGTAGAGCCGTCGAATCTGGTTCCCTCAAAAGCAGTCTTCATCTCTCACAATCATCCCTCTCATTGCCCACGCACATACTTGAAGCACATGTGGGCATCATCCTCAGAAAAAATTATGAAATTATATACATATAACATGAAATAACAATTCATTTGTGAGTCTTTACATCTTGTTTATCAACTCTACTGTTTTATACCGGTACAGATTTTCTTGATTAAATGTGTAGAAGCATAGCTCCCTCTAATAGAAGGTAGAAATCATTCTCATTTTGTTGATGATGAGTTTCTCTCATTTTGTTTCGATTTTTTAAAACATTTTGCTAATTTTTTCATCATTTGCATTTTCAGAGCACAGCGTTGTTGATACTCACTTCAGGTAATAACCTATATTGATTCTTATAAGTTTTGCTTAGTCAATAAAACAAGTAACTTTCGTTTCCAAATTTGAAATTAGGACTTCAATCTGTTTATTGGGACTTTGGTAATGTTTTTTTGAAAGGAAACAACTCTTTAATTGCATACTCTTGCTAACTTATTCATTCTATAATAGCCCATGACACAATTATTGCATTTTCAAAAATCGGTACTGTATTCTGATCCTGATATGTTTCTTTTTTGGTTATAGAAACGTTGAAAAGTTAATGAATTATTTGTGAGGGTTCATTCAAAGATTATCTAAGTTAATTATTCAATGATTTATTTGTTGAGGGTTTAAACTAAAAAATAAATTCGTTTATTTGTGAGGGTTGATTAAATTTATAACTTTTCAACAGTTCAATCAGATTAAACTGTTTATAATTTCCATTAATCTATAGAGTGAGTAATGTTTCTACAAGTTTCTATAATTTTCCAACTAATTTCATTCTATTTTACAGTTGTAGGGATCACCGGTTTGGCAATGCTGTTGATCCTTTTTATGATGCTTATACTCTCGCAGAAAACTATAAGGAATGTGGATCATGAGGTCTTTGGAAATTCGCATCTGTCCTTCTTTCTCTTATTTTTTCTCCTCTATGTGATACATCCCACCAGGTAAGTTGATTATTCACAGGTGATTCCATTGTTACATACTGTATATTATTAACTTACTGTATTTTATTACTACATTTTATTATTACTCCAGGTATTTAGATATCCGATATTACAGAGCATATGAATTTATGTGGCTTCAAATCCTAAGCTATAACATGAGCTATATGTCAGGCGTATGCTGGGACGCATTCATGCACACGCACGCAAGCCAGCCAATCACAGCTCTTGCTGAGGACAAGACAAGAGCTGTGATTGGCTGGCTTGCGTGCGTGTGCATGCGAATGCGTCCCAGCATACGTCTAGCCAAACTATCTTGAAATTATAACACGATAGTGTGATGTATTAGGTGCCGTAGGAAAATTCAACTACGTTTTTAAATGTTGAATTTATTTTGGGATAGTGAATGTCCTCCCGCTAGATCTTCCTAATTCCTTAGTCAGTGATTAATCAGTATAGTAAGAATATACAGAGAGAGCCATAAGTCACTTGACAAAACTGCAATACGCTAGTAAGTTACTGACTCCTGTAGAATATTCTGATCGACCATAAGACATTCTGCTCTACAATTTGAGACAAAATTTATAATTTTTGAACCAATATTGTCATCTCCCCATCTTGCCAGAATGTCTTCTTTGCTCGATCAGACTATAGGCTAGTGTTGACTGCTTGTTTCAAGTGACATATTATTGACCCATACTGTATTATTGTATAATACTGTATTATGTAATATTGTAAAAACAAGATAATAAAAAAAACTCAACAACATTTAAGCCAGTGTTAAATCGTAGCCTATAATATAATTATATCTTATTATTGAAATCGTACCCTTGAATATCTACTTTATATTCTCCAACCACTGATGATTCAATTCGAACCTGTGTGGTACATTTATGATTTATAGTTAGTGATCATTCCTATCTTATATACAATTAGATGCTATGCCTTTTCGTTTATATTTAAAATATTAATTCAGCGTATTTTAACATTCGAAAGTGGAAATTTGTGATTTTGAAATGGTGAAAATTTGAACATTTTTTCCATATTCTCGTCAAAATTAGGAAAGAAGACGATTTGGACTTGTGTTTGTGTTCTCCCCAATCATAAGTATAATTGTAATGTATATGAAAAATAGACATGGCTATTCTGAGCCAGAACTAGTAACTCTATTCAGAACTTCCAACATATAATCTAATTGTGGTGCAATGTATTTTATCCCTTGAGTTTTTATTTCATTTTTTCGAAATGAAATTCGAAATATTAGTTACTTTGAAACTAATATGAAGTTTAAAAACTTTTCCAGTCGAGTGCTGAAGAAACAAGTAAATATTGCCAGCCATCAGCCTGGATGTGAAATTGCAAGTAGAAGTATGAGAATATCGTTTGATGTCAACACTAATCAGGATAATAGTTCTATACCAGTATCAACCGCATGCCACACCAAACCAGCTTTTCAACATATGGATCAGGTACCTATTTGACGGTTTCCAATGTTATTTCATTTGTAACTATCATATAATATTGTTGTTTGTATAATCTTCAACAACCCTCCTTTGGGAGATTGGCTGTCGTTAATAAAGACAGTCAGTCGTTTCCCGTCTCTGGAGGAATAGTGATTGTTGCATTACACTCTAACTGATTAACTGCATGTTATTCAGAGGTGTTCTGCGCCGCCAATTGGTTGCGGAGACTGGCTTATGGTTGAGAGGTTCATCGTGCTAACCACACGTTACCTATATCCTGGTTGATGATTATTTGCTTGCTGTATGGTCTGTCCGGCCGGGGGGGAATTCTGGCGGGGTGGAGGGGGCGGCTTCGGCTCGGTCAGTGTGGTTCGGGGACTGTGAGTTCTGATTAAGAATTTATGGCTTTTGGGCCGGTATTGGCCGGGCTGGGGCCGTTTTCCCGTTGTGCCGGGGTGTCTTCTTGGCTTGGACGGCTGTATAGTAGAGTGGATTTGAACCGGCAACCAGCTGGTTGGCCTAGGCCCTTCATGGGCTGTTGAACCAGACATACATAATCTTCAACAAAATTTGAGATAATTAAATATTATAGAATACAATGCATTGCTTTCTTTCTCATTTATATTCTTTTAATGCTAGTTTTTGTTTGCAATGACACCGTAACGTATGTAAGAGATAGTTAGTTTAAAATGATTTTCCATTGATAATTGAATATAACCGTTCTGATAACTATCATTAATTGATTCATAATTCATTATGATCATTCATGATCATTAAATCATTCATAATTCATATTATGAATATTCCAGTTCAATATATTATATATTGAACTAATTATTGAAAAAATACCTTCGATGAATTATTATATATTACCAACTTACTACCGTCTCACATTGTCTATTATTGTAAAATTAATATTGTCTTAACTATTTTTCTGCCCATTTTCGCTCATTATGCTTTCAGGAAGGAATATCATAATTTTATCACTCTTTTTTTCTTCTTTGCAGGTCCATCTGTACGCACTACTACCATTGGTTATTTACTTGACAAGATTCGTGTTTGTGAAAATAATTGATCGCAAAAAATGCGAATTCGTGGTAGAGTCCATTGAAAAGCTGCCTCACGATGTGTTTAGACTGACCTTGTATTCGTACAACTCCAAACATGTAACGTCTTTACCAGGACAGGTAAGATATTTCAATATCTATTAACAGTTTATGATTCAGTCTGTTCAAGCAAAGAAGACATTCTGGCAAGATGGGGAAATGATTCCAGCTTGGTCAATATTGGTTCAAAAATGATCAATTTGGTCTCAAATTGTAGAAGACATTCTGCTCCACAGTTTGAAACCAAATGTATAATTTTCAACCAATATTGACAGAGCTGGAGCCATTTCCCCAAAATGTCTTCTTTGCTTACCTTCTTTGGACTACCTGCTTCAATTTTTTTAAGCCGAAGGTTAGCGAATCCGACAGTATACCTTTATTATATAGCTGAATATAATAAAGTTATAAGTTTGAAATTCAATAGTCTACTTTCAACTGTTTTGACTCTATTCTAGAATCAAGAATGTTAATGAGTTACAAGTTACAATATTATCAAAACTCCGAATTGTCCGAAACATTTCTTGTTTGGTGTGTCTGGCTGCTCTGTGAAAACGGTTGCTATGTGATTGTGATGTTAAGTCACAAAAACTTTGGACTGCTTTCAGATGGATGGACTCACCAAAGCGAGTGGAACCTACCCTCATGGGTAGCTCCCCACCATGAAAACCACATGCATATTGATTTTTTATTCACATTTCCTAAGGTTCTTGATATTTATTACAACAATTCAAAAAGGATAAAAAAATCTGGCGTTCTCCCAAAACTGCTATTATTCCAATTGAGTTTAAAATGTCAGAAATCAGGTCATCCCCCTTTTCAATATTCACTCACATAAGTAACGAGGTAAGTTACATATTCGGACTCTCATCTGTAAAGGAACTGTAGCCTACCTGGAGCATAATATAAGCTGATCAGAAAAAAAACTTGCAAAAAAGCTTGCAATATGAGATAGCATGGTTTAATGTCCTTTGAATTATGTTTTTGAAAAACGGTAAGATTTGGACTGGTATAGTATAAATTGGTAGAGGAGCAGTTAAGGGTGTGAGCCTGTTGCACTTATCCAAATGTAACTGTAGGTGAACAAACTCAAGGTGTATAGAATAGTAGTAGTATAGAATACTACTCTTCTATACACCTTGGAACAAACTAATGAATGAAATCAGTTTCTTCAGGTGTAAATTACTTTATTATTACTCGATCATACTTTTCACTTAGTTTAGTCATGTCTATATAACAAAAGTTCGGTTCTAGGAAAGTTTTTGGAAAAATACAATATTGACAATCAATTCCTACACCATAAAGTGTGACTTTTGAATATAATACAAAATGTATAATCAGTTTCTACACTAAAGTGTGATTTAAAAAAAACACAAGGTGTACATCAATTTCTTTAATATAAAGGTTGCTTTTTGGGAAAATATACAAAATGTATTATCAGTTTCTGTACTATGAAGTGTTACTATTGGAAAAATACGAGATGTAGCCTACAATCTATATTTCTACACTATAGAGTGTGATTTTTGGAAAAATACAGTACAAGATGTACAATCATTTTCTATGCTAGAAAGTTTTAATTTTTGGAAATAATACAAATTTACAATAATCAGTTATTTCACTATAAAGGGTAACTTTTGTAAAAAAATGTATCAAGATATACAATAAGTTTCTTCTGTATCGAATGTAACTTTTGGAGAATAACAAAGAATGTACAATCAGATTTTACACTATAAAGTGTGACTTGTAAAAATACTAGATGTACAATCAGTTTCTACACTATGAAGAGTAACTTTCCAGAAAAGTAATGCATCGAAGATGAACAGTTACTGTTAATCAAAACACTTGCAGATGTCATCTTCACAGAGGCCGCCTTGACGACCGCGAAGTATGCAGTGTGCCGAGCAGCTTATCTGGCTGAAGCCCACAATAAGGCAGGGGGTAAATCGCTTTGGGCGCTCTATGGGTGCTGCATCTGGTTGAGGTTGCAAAAATCCATTTTCATCGCTATCTGTTTCAATCAAATTTATTCCAAATTTAGTTAAATTCAATACTAATTCAAGAAAGTTAACAAATTACAATATTCTCCGAGATGTTAACTGGTTAACAGTTTTTAGTGTTAGTTCCTGACGTTCCTAGTATACATTTTTATCAGGTAATAAAATTTCTTGTACCATATAACCTGTTCAAGCAAAAAAGACATTCTGGCAAGTTGGGAAAATTACTCCAGCTCGGTCAATATTGGTTCAAATATTATAAATTTGGTCTCAACTTGTAGATAAGAGTGTTTCCCACAATTTTAAACCAAATTTATAATTTTTGAACCAGTATTGATCAAGCCGGAGTCATTTTCCCCTCTTGCCAGAATGTCTTCTCTGCTTGGACAGACTATACCTAAATTTTTAGTGGAAAATAACATCTCAACGTAGATACTTCAAATTCAAATTGTTCATTCAAGTAAAATACTAGAGAATGCACATAAAATAAATAATATGTGAATAAGCACCCCGCTTGGATGACAGGTCCGTGTGCAGAAAGGAGTAGCATAGCTAACAATAACAGTTTATTTCTTATTATGTTGAAACAATATGAAGAAAAATACAGTAATTATATAATTAAAAATATAAAAGAATTGAAGAAGTGTAAGTTTGAATTTATAAAATCTATTCTAATAAATCAAATTCATTCAGAATTTCATCTGACAGCAATCAGGGGTTGATTCAGATTTTAAACATGGGAGAAATGTGATGAAAAATGGAAGGTATGGTATTTCCAAGCTAAGAAGACCCCTTGGCAAGATGAGAAAATGACTCCAGCTCGGTCAATATTGGTTCAGAAATCATTGATCTGGTCTCAATTGTAGGAAACATTCTGACCTACAATTTGAGACCAATTCAATAATTTTTGAACCAATATTGACCGAGATGGAGTCATTTTCTCCAATTTCGCCAGAGGGTCTTCTTTGCTTTGACAGACTATATTTATTGAAGAAATTAACTGAAGATGAACAATTTCATGATTTAGGAGTAATTATCACGCTATGACAATTCAGTAGATGATATATTCGATGTTGAGCAAGTAAAGTTAGGTTGAATTGGATTGAAATAGGCCTACAGTAATTTTGAATTCGAAAACTTTACATTGTCTCTGTCCAACCAAAAAGTGCATTCTGACGAGATGGGAAAATGACTCTAGCTCGGCCAACATTGGCTCAAAAATTATATATGTGGTCTCAAATTGTAGGAATTTGAAACCACATTTATAATTTTCGAACCAATATTCACCGAGCTGGAGTCATTTTCCGATCTAGCCAGAATGTCTTCTTTGCTTGGACAGACTATAGTACGGTACCTAACAAGTTCAGTACATACCTAGTGGAACAATGAGATCCCCAATATCTCGCTTGACAGGCGGCAGCCGCCGACTGTACGTAGGCTGTACGGCGAACAGAGCCATCAGAGAGGCCACCAACACTAGAGATACTGTGACGGAAGATTTCATCTTGAATATGAAGATATTCCAAGCGGACAAGATGCTACTAACTGCACTGTATCTGATCAACTGATGTCTGTTGACACTGGGCAACATCTATTTATTCGGCATCAAGAGTCATACAAAAAGTGTACCTAATGATCATAAAGTGTGAATTGAGAGTTTTTTTTTCAAATTGGGGCAGTATGGTACAAGGTACAATATGCCTGGTTTTCCCTGAAGGAAAATTTCTCTTCCTACTGTTGCAATAAATTGACAAAAAACAAACGTAGTTTTTCTTTGGGCACTAACATTACGATAAAAATATATCTAATTCTTCAACTTTATGATCACTTTGATCTCTTGACCTTTGTCAATTCAATCAAACTTTATCAAATGAGAATTTGAAAAAAAATTAAAACTCAGTGTCAATGAGAAAATGTGTGATAATTTGAAACAATAAAAGAAGGTGCTGATAAATGAGGAGGGAATTGTGGATATACTGGTAAAACCCAAGATTACAAGAGAACCCTTTCTACAAAATTATGTGTCCTTTAAGAAGTATTTTTTCTAAGCTGTGAATGAACCAGGTAGGCACTTATTTGGAATTTCATCTATAAAGGAATTGGAGAGTAATGTAAGAAAAATCCAGATAGTCCAGAAAAATCTTGTAATATGGGGGTAATATGGTACAATGTCCTTTGAATCAATTACCTCACATCACTTAGAAATAGTTTACTTATTATTTCCACCATATTATTTTTAAGATTATCATGTTCACTTGGAAATAATTATGGTACCGTATAGTAATTCAGAAAGTACTGATTTTTATTTGATATGATGAATAGCCTACAGTAAAATTGTTGTGAGTTGAAAAATGATCAGCCTAATTGCTATATTTTTAGCTTATCTGATGAAAATAAATTGTATTTAGGATTTGGTTAACATTAGGTGTAACATTAGGTTTCTCATGCTTTATAGAATTTTTATTTTTTCCAGTATGCTATTCTCCAATGTCCAAGCGTTTCCCACCTTGAATGGCATCCGTTCTCAATTATCTCGGTGAGTGCGGTTCTGTGATCGTTATCTGTAATTATAAAATATTAATCTCGGTCTAATCTGATTTTGTTTTAATTCTATTTCTACTAAAGTTATTCTCAATTCTCCAGACCGATAATTTCACGCCTTGTGATATCAGATTCACAATTTTGTTCATAATTATAAAAAATCTTCAGAAACCCCATTCTCATCATTATTCAAATGAAACTATCGATTCAAAACTGTATTGTTATTTATAACTGCATTTAAATTATAACTTGAGGTAGCCTAATGTAATATTATGCTTGTAACTATAATTTAGCGTAAGTACTTATACAGGGTGTTTCAGGAGGAATGTGCAATACTTCTCAGGCTGATTCCTTACACCAAGTAGACAAAAAGTTCCATGGGACAAACCCTCAAAAACGCTTAGTTACCGAGATAGCAATGGCGGAAAATTGAGATTTTTCAAAACATATTAATTTTTCTAAATTTTTAGAGGCTTCACTCAGGTTCTTAAATAAGCAATTCCTATGTAAAATTAGCTGAGAAATTCAGTGGAACCAGTTTCAAGTTTGTAACTTCAATGGTTATTGAGATAATTGGGAAAATATGCAAAAAACGTCATTTTTCAACAATATGGGTTGTAACTGGATAAGGAATAATAAATTTGTTTTTTTTTATCAATGGAAGTTGAAGAGAGTCGGATTCTGAAGAAAAAGTTAAATGGCGGTGAAACACTCTGTATAGCTTACTAACAGGTTATGTATATGTAATACATATTGTCTCAAAAGTTAACTATTACTATAACCACAGAGGAGCTAAATCTTAGCTCACAGATTTAGCTCCTCTGTGCTATAAATATATTTTAACCATTAACTATATTGCCAAAAGCTAGGCGGTTTCCTATCTGGAGTAACCCAAGGTTATTAAAAGAGAGTTATCTTCTATCTTGTTATAATCTTGGGAGTAACTTACCTACTAAGAGCTTAAGCATATCTTGTCTCTTTTGATTTCAAAAACATCATCCAGGCATAGCATATAATGACAACTCTAATTTACAACATCAGCTGTTGGAGCGCACAAACAGCAGACAAAACCGCCTAAAGTTATGCGTTCAGTTATTTCTAGAAAATTTCAATTTTATGCATTTCAGACTGAAAATGACAATAGCATCACAAAGATGAGCTTCCTTATCAGAGCTGTGGGTGATTGGACAAGTAAGTATAATAAATCTTATCAATCTCTCAAGTTTATCAGCATTATTATTGGTGTTTTAATTATTCAATTTAAACTATTTTCTTGTTATTAGGCTGTATCCTACTTAACTACTGTTTTACTGTACCTAGTAGCTGGGTAGATCTATTGTTACCCAAATACGCAATTTTTTTAATTTATTTGAAATTTTACACTTAGCATCCTTCTATAATATAAACGAACAAAAAGGAATGACCCTAATCTTTGTCTCTATTTGGTTGGTCATTAAAGATTAACCATTGCATCATATTTTGTACTTTTTTATAGTTATGAAAATTTTTGTTTCCCTGAGAAGACACAACCTCTATTTAGTTTTTAGTATTCTTCAGAAATATTTGAAAATAATGTTTTCCAGTGTATTATTCCACTTTTATTTCTATTCACACATACATTTGTTATTCATCAAGAACTACTTCGCATAAATCTCATTACAACGGTCATTTTTCATTAACTGACTGCTTTAATAGTCATATAGTTGTCTAAATTTTATGATGAAAAGTAATTATTCATTTGTTATTCTTGCGTATATTTCGGTGAAGAGTTACTCAGTTCTCTATCTCAGTTCTCTAAGAGCTCTATCGTCGGATTGATTTTTCAAGCCAAACATTGCTGTTGTTTCATTGTAAACTGTAGGCCTACATTGAAACTCTTCATACTACAATTACGAATAGAGAACTATTTCATTGATATTTCAATTTTCTGTTTTCAGATGCGGTTTGTAACAATACTAGAAAATCTAAGGGAATCTCATGTGAACATCTCCCTCAGTTTAGTAATAGGAGGATGAGGTAAATTATTTGGTAGGATTCTCTTATAGAAATCTTCTTTCCTTTATTAATATGCTTATAGATTACATTATTTGTAATACTTGAATGATTCTTTCCTCTATTAATATTCAAATATTTGTAATGCTTGAGTGATTCTTCCCTTTCTAAAATATATGCATATATCTGTAATACTAGAGTTATAGTCTACTAAAAAATAAATGTATTCCACCTACTGTATTATATACCTTTTTACTCTACAATTCTGTCATGAACTATTATTTTTATTCTTGATCACTATGATATTCGTATTCAACGTATTCATGTATTGTCTGATCAATTCATCTATTGCTGAGAAAGTAAATACATATTTTTGGTTGTTGTCCTGTTTATGACCGAAGTTGAAAATTCACAAAATTATATTTATTTATTTGAGAAATTAAAATTAACTTATTTGGGTAAAAACACAGACAATAAGTTCGAAACCCCTTTATCCAGCCTATGTTATTATAATATATCCATTTTCATTAATTCTACTCTTATAAGAGGAAATGTTTTATTTTTATTATTTTCAGGATGATAGTGGATGGTCCTTTCTTCAGTCCCCTGGAAAATATTCTTCTGGATGGAGTTGCCATATGTGTAGCCGGAGGAATAGGAATAACTCCTTTTGCTTCGCTACTAAATCATATCATGTAAGTCGAAAATCTTCTACTGAGTATATGTTCCTGTGATTCATTTCTTATTCAATTCTTTTCTAAGCTCAATAAATTAATGCTTCAGTAGGATGCTTCTAGATTGATTTCTTCGAAATCCTCATTCAAGTTCAGTAATGGAATTTCCTTCAGGTATCACTAATAATTGAAATTGAAATGAAAGAATGATTATTTCATTAATTTTCTGCTTATTATAATCATAGTACCCTTCAAATTTTTCTATTCAATTGATATTAATTTATCTTCAACTTCTTTCTTCTATGTTATTTGATATTTTTAAGTGATAAAATAGAAGAATTTCAAGAGTATTGTGTGTGATTCATTATTTCATTTATTAAGAACGAAAATCAATATGAATTTTGAATTAAGAATATATTATACACTAGCTAATTGTGCTTCACAGAATTTGTTTCAATTATTCTGCTTGGTCCAATAGAAATGACTAATATTTTCTTGGTGAAATTAATAATTGACGTTGCGGAACCTTTCCGTATTGAAGTAAATTTTTCATAAGTAAAAGAAAAGTACATATAGAAAAAGTTCTATAAGTTACCGTGTATAGTAGACTTCTACGGTACTAATACTATATTTTTTGTATTCAAATGTCTTAATTACTTATTAAATGAAAAGACAAGATAACTATACGAGATCGAATGTAGCAATGTAGCAACCGAAACCTAACCGGTATCTCAACTCTTAATAAATCAGTGATTTGACAATGTCTTGTTCTGCTTTCTTTTAATATGGTTAACTAACAAAATAACACCTTCACAAATACTCAACATGTCTTATTTACTCATTCAATTGAATATTTTTTTTTAGAAATGAAGACACAAAAAAGATGTGTCGGCCTTTTAGATTACACGTGATCTGGGTTATCAAGTATACCAGTCAAATTCGATGGATCTCCAATCTTCTTGTTGCTCTAAATGATAAGGTGAGTGAAATGAAAATGAAAATTTATGGAGTTATTTGTCAGATACTAATCCTATATGTATGTATGTCGATGACTCAACAACCCATGAAGGGCTTAGGCCTACCAGCTGGTTGCCAGTTTCATATTCACTCCACTAACCAGAAGAGGTGAATAATATCAACCAGGATTGAGGTAGCGTGTGGTTAGCATGTTGTTCCCCTAAACCATAAGTTAGCTACCGTAATCAAGTGAAGGCGCAGAACACCTCTGAATAACATCCAGTTAATCAGTTAGAAAGAATTCCAAAAATTACTATTCCTCCATAGACGGGAAACGACTGTCTATCTTTACTGGCGACAAGCCAATCTCCCAAAGGAGGGAAACTAATCCTATTAATTTGATCGTCTATCCATTATATTTCTTCTCCAATCATAAAGAATGTTGGAATGCTGCTGGAAGCAAAATGTTCAATATGCTTCTTCTAAAGGACTCAATAAGTCATTTTGTTCACAATAAGCTACAAAATCATAGAAATCCAATCAAATCAGAATCTCGTTTATTTCAATCAATATACAATACATGGTAAATAATTATTTTATTCACTAATTGGTAATCCCGTCCTGTCCCCAAACCGGTGGATTGGGGTACAGTTGAGATTAAAAACTCAACGAACGTCGAGAGCCCTGAAAGTGAGTGAAATAATTTGTACTAACCTTGGACTGACGAGAATAGTGGACTGTATGTGACTGTAGAATATGTAGAATTTACTGCTGATATCCTGTCTGCATGTGTATGTTTAACAACATATGTATCACGGAACGGAACGAAGTAATATATTGCGTCCAACTTGAACGCCACGGAACAGGAGAAACGGAACGAAACGTCTTGACTTCTCGGGCACGCTCCTCGAAGTGCCGGATTAGAAGATAAACGGGGAGGATAAAGGAGGGTGAGGGAGAGGTTATCTTGCCTACTCTAGGAGAGGAGGAAGGGGTGGATAGCACAAACTAATCAACTCACAATCAAAACTGTCGATCGTTCATGAATCCACCATCTCCGCCCGCCTTGGAATGCCCCATTTCCAAGAACATAAACTCAAGAAAAACTAAAATTTTAAAATAAAAGAAAAAACAAAACAACATGCACTGAACGGTAGAAAAGGAAAAACGAAGGGAAAAAGGAATAGGAAAGGAAAACGGAAAACTTGAGGTGTTGGTTAAACTAATTGGGAAGTATGGGGGCAAGTTTCCTAACTGGCCTAACATACTCACCAGAGTTAGTTTTCACGTGAGCTGAGCGCACAACACCCTTAGCATCACTTATGATTTGGGTGACTCTACCTAACGGGTATGATAAGGGTGATGAATTGTCCTCTTTAATCCATACTAACTGCCCTACCTGTAGGTTTGTATCACTCTCAAACCATTTATTTTTCTGTTGAAGAGTGTGGAGATATTCACTCTCCCACCTCTTCCACAATCGCTGAGTAAAACGATTAACCTTTTCCCAACGAGACAGTCTGTGCTCGTTGACATCACTCACATCAATTTCAGGAACCGCTAACAGAGGGCGATGAACAAGGAAATGTCCGGGAGTCAGCGCCTCGTAGTCATCAGGAGATGAAGAGAGCGCATACAACGGTCTAGAATTGAGAATCGCCTCAATTTTCACCAACAGAGTGGAAAACTCGACAATAGTGAGGACAGAATTTCCCACTTCACGAAACAAATGAAATTTCACATTTTTAATATTGGACTCACATATTCCATTCATGAACGGAGCATGAGGAATATTGAAACGAAACTGTATGCCTTTAGACGACATCGCATCACAAACGTTGGATTGATTTTCCAACGACCTGAGAAATTCAACAATTTCCTTCAATTGTCGTGCAGCACCTTTGAAATTCGTCCCTTGATCACAAAATATTTCTTTAGGCAATCCACGCCTAGAAACAAAACGATGGAGAGTGTTAATAAACTCTTCAGATGAAAGACTTGTAAGCATCTCAATGTGACAAGCTTTTGTTGCCAGACAGACAAATAGTGCAAAGTATGCCTTGTATGTACGAGCTTTGGGCCGAATACTCTCTTTAACAGTGAACGGACCAGCTAGATCGACCGCAGCCTTCAAAAAGGGAGCACTAGGGACAACACGAGAGCTGGGAAGATCACCCATGACGGGAGCAACAGGAGTTGCATTGAATAAACGACAACGAGTACAATTGAAGATCACATTTCTGATGACACTGTGAGCTCCAATAATCCAAAAATAACGCTGGATAAGAGCACGCACTATTCTTGGTCCAGCATGAAGGTGAGAAATATGATAATACTCAATGAGAAGTTTAGTAAAATGACTATCTTTATGAATCAAACAAGGATGCTTGGCTTCATATCCTAGAGCACTATTTACCAATCTGCCACCAACACGAATCACACCATCACAATCCAAGAATACAGACAATTTTTGGAAACTCTTATCACAAGGTTTGCTCTCTCTCAATAGGTTGAGCTCACGATTGAAATGACACTTTTGAACAATTTTAACACAACACATTTGAGTACATTTCAACTCTTGGACACTAAGTGCACCTGATTTACGAGAGACACCACCAATTGATGCTTTACAGTTATTCACGAAGCGTGAAGCATAAGCACAGGAACGCAACAACTTCATGTATGAGGAGAAACGTGTTATCTGAATAACAGCAGACTCTTCAGTGATATTCAAAACAACACCTTTATTTTGTTTCACATCAGGAAGATTTTCAGTAGCAGGGTAAGTCATAGATGACAACGGCCAACATGACAACGGATTAGAACACCACGTTGGAGCATTGAACCAATCTTGTAAATTGCACAAGTTTTGAGGAGAAATACCTCTTGAACCAACGTCGGCAATATTGAAACCAGTACCAATGTGATTCCAATCTGAAATATTAGTCAACTCTAATATTCTCACAACACGGTTTGCAACAAACGTTTGCAACTTGTAAGGAGGTAAATGCAACCAAGATAGAACAATAGTTGAGTCACTGAACAGAAACGTAGATTGAAGATTGATTTTTTCCAGTGAAGGGATGACTGAAACATACAATCTCGAAAGCAATAACGCGGCTTGAAGCTCTAATCGAGGAATAGATAGAGTTTTCAACGACGCAACTTTAGTTTTCGCTTTCAACAGGAAGCATTTCACGGTAGATTCTGACGACACAACTCTCAAGAAGATACACGCACAGATTCCTTTCTGAGATGCATCGGAAAAACCAAGTATTTGACAAGATAAAGCATCGCCATAAACGCATCGAGGAATTGAAATTGAACTTAGAGCAGGAAGCTCTCTCATCAGCTCATTCCAGCATTCATTGTAATCAACAGGAATCGACGTATCCCAATCAATGTCTAACTTCCACAGCTCTTGTAGAAAACATTTCATTTTGAATATTACTGGAGCTATGAAGCCGAGAGGGTCATACAGACGCGCGATAACGGACAGAACAGTGCGCTTGGAGTTTTTCTTCTGAAACTCTGGAACGGAGACTTTAATATGAAAACAATCAGTAGTTGGGTTCCACATTATGCCAAGAACTTTCACATTTGAATTAGGCTCATCACTGATATGAAGTGGTACTTGAGTGTTTTCAGAACGAATCAGATCCAAGAACTCAGGAGAATTACTGCTCCATTTATTCAACTTGATATGAGCACAATTTAGAAGATCACAAAGTTGTGATTTTATTTCACATATCTCTTCCAACGAATTAGCACCGGTGAGAAAATCGTCATGATAAATATCATCACGAATAGCTGCTGCTGCCAACGGAAATTTATCTCCTTCATCTTTCGCCAATTGAATAAGAGCACGTTGAGCAAGAAAACCAGACGGTTTCAAACCATATGTGATTGTTTTAAGCTCATAAACGACAATATCATCAGAAGGATTTTTACGAAACAATATGTGAAGGAAGGAACGATCTTCTTCATCAACGAGAATAGCACGATACATTTTCGTAACATCACACGTGAATACGAATGAGTGAAGTCTGAATCTAGTTAACACATCACATATGTCATTCAATAACTTTGGACCAGAATGAAGAACTTGATTCAACGAAATGTGACTCTTTTAGCAGACCCATCAAATACAACACGAACCTTTGTTGTAGGTGATGACGGATTGAATACGCAAAAATAAGGGATGAAATATTTACCCGGTTTTTAGCAACTTCCATGTGATCTAAAAGAAGATACTCCTCCATGAAAGATACACAATCAGATTTCAAACGAGCATCACGCTGCATACGACGCTCCAACGACAGAAAACGATTCAACGCAACATCATGAGATTCATGAAACTTGAGTTGATTATTATCAACTTTGAAAGGAAGACGAACAACATATCTACCTTCAGCATCACGCGTGTGAGTTTCAACAAAATGTTTTTCACAAAACTCATCATCAGGACTAGGAAATTTATGATTGGGAATTTCCTCACTTTCCCAAAACTTATGAACCAAATTATTCAACGAGTTCTCAGAGGTGGGCCACGTCATTAATGCAGTCAATGACTGATTGAGAAGAACGGAATGATTGGGAAATTCACCCAAAATAATGTCACCAAACACGGTAGGAATTACGCAAAACGAACAGTCTTCACTAGAAGAGACTTTACTATGATGACGTAATATTTTGTTGAATAATTGGCATCCCAATAGGAGATCAACGGAACGTTGTTCATAGAACACAGGATCAGCAAGGTTGAATTTTTTCAACTCATTTTGAACTTTTGAACTGAGATAAATAGGAGGCAATGAACCAACTATTTTATCAATCACGTAAGCCTCAGCTTCTAAACGGGGGTGACTTGAACCCTTAGGTTTCAACAAACATTTCACAACACCAGAAGAATTCCCTACACTCGAGGAATTCAAACCGGAGAAATTTTGATGACAATCATGGACCGATAAACCAAGTTTCATAACAAGATCTTTTGTTATGAAATTAGCAGTACTACCAGAATCAATCATTAAACGAACACCAATAAACGACCCAGATGAATTTTTATAAGTGCTTGAGCAGTACCCAAAACAACACTCGTTTTAGGAATGAAACTAACAATGGATGATTTATCAATAACATTATCAGTGATACCACAATGCTTAGAAGAATTTGAATTCTCAACAACATTCATAGCACTATCAGTTTGAGTAATCGAATCAACGGATTTCGATTTCAAAGCAACTTTAGAGTTGTTATCAGTAGACTTCTGATTACGAACGGGAGAATTCGAACGGCTATTATCACTACTACGAGGATAATGAAGCAATTTATTATGCATACGACCACAATAGCACATCGATTTAGACTTGCATTGATTAACAGCGTGAAATTTAGAGAAACAATTGAAACAGACTCTCAATGATTTAATAAATTCATTCCTAGCTTTTGGATCTCTTTTCAAGAACGCAGGACATTTGAACAACGAATGATTCATTGAGTTGCAAAACGAGCATTTTATTTCAGCACTATCATTCAATTCACTAGTAACCAAGTTACTTTTATTTCGAACGCTGTTATCAGCCTGAGTAGATAAGACAACCTTTTTCTGAGACGACTTATTTTTCGGGTTTTCGATGGATTTTTGTTCATTGATAGACGGCACATCAGATGCAGATAATTGATAAGATCTAACTCTCTTATTCACGAAATCAATCAACTGTTGACAAGAAGGAAAGCTCTTATCAGCTACCTCGAGCTCAAACGATTCACGTGATATTTTGTCTAACTGACGAATAGCTAATGAGTACAAAATATAATCAGCCAAATCGGGAACTTTCAACGACTTCAGAGTTGTAATACTATCACCTACTTTAACGAGAAAATCTTGAAGCGATTGTAGTGAGGGTTTAAATGGGACTGAACTACTTTTCAAAATCTCATTCACGTAGTGGTTAGCTAACACCCTATCACTCTCGTAACGCTTGCATAGAGTTTTCCATGCCAACTCAAAATCACTAATTATTTGAAAAGATTTCACTACTCTGGCTGCTTCGCCTTTCAACAAATTATGCAAAATATGAGATTTATGAACGGGAGAATAATATTTATCATCCACAATCAATGATGAAAAAATATTCTTGAATCTAGGCCAGTCTGAAATATCAGAACCATCAAAAGATTTTATTTCAGTTGGAGGTAATATCATATTCAAACGGGGTGCATGAGAAGTTGAGGGTGAAGGTTCAGTTTTCTCCTTCGGTTTCTCATTTTTCATTTGATTCAATTTATCACGAGCATTTATTATTGCACATGATAATTGATCAATAACGGTAAGTGATTGATATTCAGGTTCTTTAGTAGGGTCAACTTGAATAGATAATTCATTGATTTCATCTAATAATGCAGAATATTCTTTCACAGTATTTTCAATAGATATACTCCTTATCAGAAATTGAGATTGAACTTTAGTGTCATTGATGTCCTTCAACAAGTCATAAGCTTGTTGAACACGGCTAAACAAAGTTTCTTTCTTTTTCACACGAATAGTTAGCAAAGCTGCTGGGCTTGCCATTGTTACTAAGTAACAGATTAGATAAACAAGGAGATAAGGAAAGGAACCTTGTAACTGGATTCAACATGGGTATCAGTGCATGTATCAACAAGTAACTCTACTTTAAACGAATTGAAATTTAAAATTAAAAAATAAATTTCTTGGAAATAGAACATATCCGAGGCCTGGACGGACCATGTGGTAATCCGTCCTGTCCCCAAACCGGTGGATTGGGGTACAGTTGAGATTAAAAACTCAACGAACGTCGAGAGCCCTGAAAGTGAGTGAAATAATTTGTACTAACCTTGGACTGACGAGAATAGTGGACTGTATGTGACTGTAGAATATGTAGAATTTACTGCTGATATCCTGTCTGCATGTGTATGTTTAACAACATATGTATCACGGAACGGAACGAAGTAATATATTGCGTCCAACTTGAACGCCACGGAACAGGAGAAACGGAACGAAACGTCTTGACTTCTCGGGCACGCTCCTCGAAGTGCCGGATTAGAAGATAAACGGGGAGGATAAAGGAGGGTGAGGAGAGAGGTTATCTTGCCTACTCTAGGAGAGGAGGAAGGGGTGGATAGCACAAACTAATCAACTCACAATCAAAACTGTCGATCGTTCATGAATCCACCACTAATAATGCAATCTTATATACAGCTCTAGACTAAATTTTTGTTCACTAATGATGCAATCTTGTAAATACAGTACTAGATTAAATTTTATTCATAATTATGTAACAGGAATGTAATATTCCATGTTGAATTTGATATTATCTTCTCATAAATACTATGTTCTTCTTTTTAATCAATTACTCATTGATTTCAGCTCATATCTCAAAGGCAATTGGACAGATTCACACTAGAAATCTACTTGACACAAGAGACTGCTCCAAATTTGGTCAGTATTAAACTCCAAAAATATTGTCAATTCCTCATTTGGATTAAGTTGGGGTAGGATATTTTAAAAAAAGTCAGAACTATTATAAATGTTCATTGAAACCATGGTTTCGTACTGGCACAAGATAAAGCTAAATGGGAACGTACCTATAGCATCCCTTGGATTCCTTTCATATTAAAAGTGATTTTAGTGTAGTTGAGTATTATTCGTGATCTGCCCTTATTATATCTGGTTCATAATTTTTTTTATTGAATATGTAGAATTTGGCAAGAAAAGAATGTCTTTCTTGAATGAATGAATTTGAATTCAGTATTACAGAAATTGAGCAATTTTTGTTGAATATCAGAGCCTAATAATTATTAAGAACTCTACTTTTAGCATAGTTTTATCAAGTGATTTAGTTCGGTGAAAATTTTTGTGAATAGATTTCAAAATTCCAAATTTTCTTTTGTTGTGAAATTTAGTGTTTTAAAAATACAGTACCTATTCTATGACATAATCTTTTTTGTTTGAAAATTTAAGATGATGTTCCGGGCTATTAAGCATATTATTTGTATTCTTTGTTCATTCTTTGATGTGAAATAACTAAATAAAGATAAAGATGAATGAAGAATAGTTTTTCTGGTACAGTATGAAAAAGTTTCTTCTCAAAAATTAAGTTATATATACAGTAGGCTAAACCCGAAATCATTGAAATCCAATTCATTTATCCAAATAATATATTTTTGGACCTGAGAAAAATATTCTAATCTGCTACTAAACAAACTCTTTTCAGAAGAAATAAGATCTTCCCAATGTCAATATTATTATCGTAGTCCACTAAAAATATTAATTTACTTTTGAACGTAAACTGATTTAAATGAAAACACTTATTGAAACATTTAAATGAAATGAAGATATTGTCAAACTCTGGTAAATCTGTAGTGAATTCCTTACAAGATTTTGATAATGGTGTAGCAACCGAAACCGGTATCTCTATTTTCTAATAAATCTTTGGTTTGACAATATCATTCATTTTCATTCAATATGGATAACTACCACAATATCACCTTCACAACTACTCAACAAGTAAACTTATTTCTAAACTATTTAATTTTAATTTCTTTATTTTCAGACGGACATTCCTGAAAAGATAGACTTCCTTCTAGAGAAAATAAAATATGGGCGCCCCATTTGGAATGATTTATTAAATGGGTGGAGAAAATACTATGAAAGGTGAGTGTCCATTTTATTGTTACATCAATTTGGCCTTACCCAGGAGAATTTATGAGAGACCTCTCTCAAAATAATTCAATTGAATTAATTTATTGCCACAAAGATACAAATCGAAATACTGTAGTTAGATTTTGCACGTATTACAATGTGAATCATTTATGCATCATTGTTCATTATGTGTAATTGGCGGAGATTCCAGTATTTATATTGAAATTGCTCACCAAATCAATTCCATTTTTAATTGTTAATTTGTGAGTTGCTTATTTCTGATATGAATACTAGTCATGATATTGAATTGAAAAATTCACTCTTCAAATCAATTTCATTTTCTATCTGTAATTTGTGAGATGCTCATTTCTAATTTACTCTATTACAAAACAAATTATTTTATTTAATTTACTTATCTACTTTATTTAATTACATTTTAATTTACTTTATTACAAAATGACAAGTTGCTCATTTCTGATATGGAAAAATTCGCTCTTCAAATCAATTTCATTTTCTATCTGTAATTTGTGAGATGCTCATTTCTAATTTACTTTATTACAAATAATTAATTCCAGATTTCAATTTCAGGATTTATCAGATTGTTATTACCTTTAATTTTATTGATCAGTTTCTTGAGAATACATTGAATGATAATTGATAGCCTATGTTTGTATTTTCGCAGGGGTACCCTACCCGTGTATATTTGTGGCCCTAAATCAATGGAGAAACAAGTGAAGAAAGTTTGCCAAGATTTGCAAAGAGAGCAGGGCGGCTCCAAATTGAGATGTATTTCTGAAACTTTCGTTTGAACTTCTTCAATTTGCTCATGTGCCATGGTAATCCGAGACTGTGATATTAACATAATATTTTTATTTTGTAAACTTCGTTAATTATTTGTGAAGTCCACAAGTAATCATTCAGTATTCATAATTATAGACTATATTTATTGATAGTGAATAAATTTTATTATAATTTGAGCCGTGTTTCATTGATAAAGTTGTCCCTGTAGATTTTCATTTAAAGGTGACGCTTGTTTAAACTCTATTGATTATTGAGCCATTTAGATCATTTTTGTACCAAGATCTTGAGAGTATATGATAGAGACCATTATTGACTAAGTCCATTATGATTAAATACCATAAAGACCAGAATTGACCATTATTTATAGCCAGAGTTAGAAAAAGAGGAGAAGAAGTTTCAGGAAGTCATTGAGAGGGGATTAATTGGAGTGGGAGAGTTGGAGAAAGCAGGAAAAACGTTCCTCACTGGCTCTAATAATGTTGCACGTTTGTGCGACCCGGGCTTTACTAGTTATCATAATATAATGTTGTTGTGTGTAGGTTTTCTGAATATTCATCAAAATATTTAAGATAATATTTCCCTTGTCAGATCAAAAATACTCACTTATGTGAGCAAGTAAGCCCAAAATACTTTTGTTTATTGATTATTGAATGTAACATTTCTAATAACAATTAATTTTGATTCTTAGTGCTTCATATAGATATCTCATTTATAAATGATCTCATTCTATAATAATAATATCTCATTTATAATAATACCTCATTTATAAGTGTTTGTGAAAGCAATTGATCTCAAGAAATACGAGTCCATGCTGAAGACGAAAGGAGAAATTGAATTAAAATTCAAGTAAATTTATTTCCCAACATAGCATGTACCTACATAATCTGGTATTCAAGGAACCCCCTACAAGACTATTTGTCTGTGTGTAGGGAAATGTGATATGAATGATATGAGTTTCTACAGGTTTTGATTATTTTTTTATTGATCAGACTCTTCACTTGGTTTGGTCAAAGTTGTAACAAAGCTTCACTTATTATTCTAGGAACGTTTTTGGAAAACGTACAAGATGGGTTTTGTGATTTTTATTCATAAAAATGCAATATGTACAATCAGTTTCTACACTGTAAAGGGTAACTTTTCAGAAACGTAATGTGTTGGAGTTACTGCTAATCATATACACTGGCAACTGTTGTTCTCGCAGTATCCCATCTCATAGCCACGAAGCAGACAAGCAGCCGAGCAGCCGATGTGGTTGAAGCCCAGCACCACGCAGGGTGCAAATTGCTTTGTCCGCATACCGGGTGGATGCTGCTTTCTAGAGTTGAAAATATCCGTTATTTCTGGATCTGTTACAATCAGATTTTCTTAAATTATATCAAATTTCAAATGTTGTGAGATTCAATAATTCAAGTTGAGTTGTAGGCTGGTCAAGCAAAGAAGACATTCTGGCAAGGCAGTAAAATGATTCCAGTTCGGTCAATATCTGTTGAAATATTATAAATTTGGTCTCAAATTGTAGAAAACATTCTGATCTACAATTTGAGACCAAATCAATAATTTTTGAATCAATATTGACCGAGCTTGAGTCATTTTCCCATCTTGTCAAAATGTCTTCTTTGCTTGGACAGACTTCCTGCTTCAATTTTTCTAGCCGAACAATAACGAATCCGACCGTAAGAAGTTATAGCTGAATATAATAAAGTTATAAGTTTGTAAGTCAATAGGCTACTTCAACTGTGTTGACCTTATTCTAGAATTAAGAATATAAATTATAGTCCATTCACGATCACTTGAGACGAAATAAACAAACCTTTTGCATGTGTGTGCGTGTAATGGAAGGTCTTCTATGCAAAAAAGTCGAACAGCTGACTCTTGTCTGGAGCTGTGATTGGCTACAGTCCGACTTATCTTGTCTCAAGACTGCTGTTTTGAGCTGTGATTGGCTACAGCTGTTCAACTGCAGCCGACTGTTTCACATAGAAGAAGACCTTCCATAACACGCACACACACGCAAAAGGTTTGTTTATACCGTCTCAAGTGATCGTGATTAGAGTATAGTTAAAATATTATCAGTTACTCCGCATGTTAAGTCAGAAACTTCGGACTGCTCTCGCCTTGTACCCTTAGAGTAGCTCCCCACTATGAAAGCCACATGCATATTTATTTTTTTATCCATATTTCCTAAGGTTCTTGATATTTATGTAACAAGTTTACGCCTTTGTAGATTTGAATAAACTATTTATATATTTCATTACAACAATTCAAAAAGGATTAAAAAAAGCAGACGCACTCCCAAAACTGGTATTATTCCAATTGTGGTTAAAATGTCAGAATTCAGGTCATCACCTTTTTCAATATTCACTCACATAAGTTACTAGGTACATATTTGGGATTTCATCTGTAAAGGAACTGCACCTGGATCATAATATAATTAGTCCAGAAAAAAGTTTGCAAAAAAGCTTGCAACATGAGATAACATGGTTTAATGTCCTTTGAATTATATTTTTAAAAAGCAATAAGATTTGGACTGGTGTAGTATTAATTGGTAGAGGAGCTGTTAAGGCCATGAGCCTCATACAGAGCATAACCATCTATCAATTCTTGAATTCTCGAATTGATAGATGGTTATGCTCAGAGCCTGTTGCACTTATCCAAATGTAACTTAGAATAAATGATGATTGATTGATTCATTGATTGATCTTGAACTGTAGGTGAACAAATTAATGAATGAAATCTGTTTTTTTCAGGTGTAAATGACTTTATTATCGATCATTCTTTTCACTTAGTTTAGTCATGTCTTTGTAACAATAGTTCGGCTCTAGGAACGTTTTTTGCCAAACTACAATATTGACTATCAGTTTCTATACACTATAAAGTGTGACTTTTGAAAATAATACAAAATGTATAATCAGTTTCTACACTAAAGTGTGATTTTTTTCAAAAAAACACAACATGTACATCAGTTTCTATACTATAGAGGGTAGCTTTTAGAATAAATATACAGGATGTATTATCAGTTTCTACACTATGAAATGTTACTATTATATTGGAAAAAAAAGATGTAGCCTACAATCTATGTTTCTACACTATAGAGTGTGATTTTTGGAAAAATACAGTAAAAGATGTAGGCTACCATCAGTTTCTATACTATAAAGTGTGATTTTTGAAATAATACAAGATTACAATCAGTTTCAACACTATTAAGTGTGACTTTTGGAAAAAATACAACATGTACAATCATTTTCTATGCTAGAAAGTTTTAATTTTTGGAAATAATACAAATTTACAATAATCAGTTCCTTCACTGTAAAGGGTAACGTTTGGAAAAAAATTTATCAAGATATACAAACAGTTTATTTTGTATTGAATGTAACTTTTGGAAAGTAATAAACAATGTACAATCGGTTTTCACACTATAAAGTGTGACTTGTAAAAATACTAGATGTACAATCAGTTTCTACACTATGAAGAGTAACTTTCCAGAAAAGTAATGCATCGAAGATGAACAGTTACTATTAATCAGAAACACTGGCACATTGAAAAATAAATGAAAATCAAACACCCTTTTAAAAACTTCAAAATTATTAAACACAGACATGTTTCGGCACATTAGGCCATTATCAATGTGGATAAAATAATAATGAAATAAGTAAACAAGATTAAAAATTAGAAATATAAGTCTAAATAATATCATATGATTGCAATTGAAAGCGTATGTTATAACTCCTATTTACACCGAAATCTAGGGTTTTAAATAGGAGTTATAACATACGGTTTCAATTGCAATCATATGATATTATTTAGACTTATATTTCTAATTTTTAATCTTGTTTACTTTTTTCATTATTATTTTATCCACATTGATAATGGCTCAATGTGCCGAAACATGTCTGTGTTTTAATAATTTTAAAGTTTTTAAAATGGTGTTTGATTTTCATTAATTTTTCAATTATTTTAAATAGCCCTAAGTTTTAAAGTTCAGTTTTCACACTGGCACATGTTATCTTTACAGTAGCCGCCTCCACGTCCACGAATCATGCATTGTGTCAAGCAGATGTGGTTGGAGCCCGCCACAAAGCAGGAAACAAATCGCTTTGGTCGCTTCATGGGTGCTGCATCCGGTTGAGGGTGCAGGATTCCATATTTTTCTGTATCTGTTCCAATCAAATTTATTCCAAATATTAATAGTTTATTCCAAATTTTGTTAAATTCAATAATTCAACAAATTCAAGTTAACAAATTACAATATTCTCTGAGATGTTAACTGGTTGCCAGTTTTTAGTGCTAGTTCCTCACGTTTCTAGTATACATTTTTATCAGGTAATAAAATTTCTTGTACTGTACTACATAGTCTCTCCAAGCAAAGAAGACATTCTGGCAAGATGGGAAAATTACTCCAGCTCAGTCAATATTGGTTCAAATATTATAAATTTTGTCTTAAAATGTGGATCAGAATGTTTCCTACAATTTGAGAACAAATTTATAATTTTTGAACCAGTATTGACCGAGCTGGAGTCATTTTCCCATCGTGCCAGAATGTCTTCTTTGCTTCGACAGACTATACCTATAAAATTTTAGTTCAAAATAACTTCTTAACGTTCTAAAAAATATGAAGTCAATGCTTTCCGAAATATTAGTAGCACTGCTTAAACACATAATTTGAACACATTGAACATGCTACCTCTCCACTACCTGGTTTCACTGAGTGTCCTAACCAATAAAATTATTTAAAGCTATATTGAAAGACAAATAAACACTTCATTCTCATTCAACTCATCAAACTAAATGATAATCCTCTCGTTAAATGAATAGACAATATATTGTCATACCACAAAATTGCTAAAATTCGAGGTACACCATTATAAAATAGTTGATACACCATTATCAATCTCTGATAAACTCTGAACCGAAACTGGTATCACGATTTTTTAATAAATCCGTGGTTTCAAAATATCTTGTTTTTCCGTTTAATATGAATAACTACTTCAATATCATTCATCAATTCAACAAATCCTGTAATTCACTATTGTGATCGAAGTGTAGTCCGTCCAATCAAAAAATACATTCTGGAAAGATGGGAAAATGACTCCAGCTTGGTTAATATTGGTTCAAAAATTATAAATTTGGTCTCATATTGTAGGAATTATTCGACAATCTACAATTAGAGACCACATTTATAATTTTTGAACCAATATTGACCGAGCTGGAGTCATTTTCCGATCTTGCCAGAATGTCGATCTTCTTTGCTTGGACAGACTATATCAACAAGTTTGGTACAAACCTGGTGGAAAAATGGGATTCCCAAGATCCTGCATGCCAGGCGGCAGACGCCGACTGTTCGCAGACTGTACGGCGAACAGAGCAATTAGAGAGGCCACCAACACTAGAGATACTGTGACGGAAGAATTCATCTTGAATATGAAGATATTCTAAGCGGACAAGATGCTTCTAACTGCACTGGATCTGATCAACTGATGTCTGTTGACACTGGGCAAGATCTATTTATGCGGCATCAAGAGTCATACAAAAAGTGCACCTAATGATCGTAAAGTGTGAGTTGAGAGTTTTTTTCAATTGGGGAAGCATGGTACAAGGTACAATATGCCTGGTTTTCCCTGAAGGAAAATTTCTCTTCCTACTGTTACAATAAATTGACAAAAAACAAACATAGTTTTACTTAGGGTACTAAAATTACGATAAAAGATATATATAATTCTGTGACTGTAATGATCATTCTGATCTCTTGACCTTTCTCAATTCAATCAAATTTTATCAAATGAAAATTTGAAAAAAATTAAAACTCAGTGTCAATGGAAAAATGTGTGATAATTTGAAACAATAAAAAAGGTGCTGATAAATGAGGAGGGAATTGTGGATATACTGGTAAAACCCTAAATTACAAGAAAACCCTTTCCAAAATTATGTTTCCCAGAAGTAGTATTTTTTTTAAGTTGAATAAACCAGGTAGGCACTTATTTGGAGTTTCATCTATGAAGGAATTGGACAATAATATAAGTAGTCCAGAAAAATCTTGTAACATGGGGTAGTATATTTATTTATTTTATTTATTTATTCATTTTACGGAAACAATTTAACTTATTGGTTAAAAACACAGACTATTGTCCAAAACGTCTTTATTATAAGGTACAATCCTTTGAATAAGTTTCGTCACTTAACTTGTTTACTTAGAAATAGTTCACTTATCATTTTCTCTATTTAAATTCATCGAGTTCACTTGAAAATGATAATTGTTATTCGAAAAGTAATTATTTTTATTTGATATCATATAAATAGTCAATCTCATTAATACTGTAACTGTTGTGAGTTGGGAAATAAATAATTGCGACATTTTAAACTTATCTGCTAAAGAAGAATTATATCTAGGATATGGTTAACATTAGGTGTAACATATTAGGCTTTTCTTGCTTCATAGAATGTTCATTTTTTCCAGTACGCTATTCTTCAATGTCCAAGAGTTTCCCACCTTGAATGGCATCCATTCTCAATTATCTCGGTGAGTGCAGTTCTGTGATCGTTATCTGTGATTATAAAATATTAATCTAGGTGTAATCTGATTTTTTTCTAATTCTATTTCTACTAAAGTTTTTTATCAATTCTCCAGACCGATAATTTCACGCCTTGTGATATCAGATTCACAATTTTGTTCATAATTATAAAAAATCTTCAGAAACCCAATTCTCATCATTATTCAAATAAAACTATCGATTCAAAACTGTATTGTTACTTGTAACTGCATTTAAATTATAACTTGAGGTAGCCTGTTGTAATATTATGCTCGTATCTATAATTTAGCGTACTTATACAGGGTGTTTCAGGAGGAATGTGCAATACTTCTCAGGCTGATTCCTCACACCAAGTAGACAAAAAAGTTCCATGGGATAATCCCTAATATTAACCGAGCTGGAGTCATTTTCTCATTTTCCCAGAGGGTCTTCTTTGCTTGGACAGACCATGTTCTTGTAGATTGTTCAGTCGCTGGAAGGGTTGCTTCTGCTGATCTTCATGGCCATTGCGAGCAAACTGCTCCCTCCACAACACGGATGGTGGTATAGTCTGTCCAAGCACTTTCTAGCACTTTCTGACATTCTAGCAAGATGAGGAAATGACTCCATCTCGGTCAATATTGATTAAAAAATAACCAATTTAGTCTCAGATTGTACATAAGATTGTTTCCTACGATTTGAGACCAAATTTATCATTTTTGAATCAATATTGACCGAGCTGGACTCATTTTACCATCTTGACAGAATGTCTTCTTAGCTTGGACAGGCTATACTACACAAAATTTTCATGACTGACCTCCCCAGTTGCGGTTGACGAGCTGGTCACGTGGCCTCTCAGGATATCCCGTTGCTCTCGTTGGAGTCGTTGGCCGAGCCGCTGCTGCTAGGGTTGTTGCGGGGGCACGGGCCTCACGCAATACTGGACAGGGGCAGGTTGCGGGTTGATCCTAGAAAAAAACCGTTTAAAACGAATCAAGGTAGAGTTCTATCAAATAAATAAAATCAAATCTTGGTCATACTATATCAAATTGCATGCTCTGTTTTGTAGAAGCACGTAGTAAGTACGTTTGCATGAATTCGCTGTGGTAGAAGTGTATGCTTATGATTGTCATCTAGCAGAAGACTTTGTACAAATGGAGAAAATTTAAATAAAATGGATTTTCAAACATTTTTGGAGTTTTCATTTTTCATCAGAAAAACCTTTCTATGCTCAATGAGTTCCTCTTGAAATTTTCTATAGTATTAGCTTATTTTCAAACCCTCTCAACCCCTGTTTTAAATTTATATCAGACTATATGCAGACTCTGAAAAAAAGATCAATCTGAATAAGCTTGTAGCACTTGAACGGAAATGCAATATGGTACGTAGGAAATGAACTACTGACGAATCAAGTGTTTGTAATTTTCTTACGATTTGTTGATAGTTTCAAGCATGTCACTGGCGTAGTTTTTGAGTAATTGGTGTTTTAATGAGAATATAACAAAAATGAAAGTTATAGGCTGTTTTTTGACAATATTAACTCAAAAACTACTACATCTAGCAGCTTGGAACTGATCTCAATCGATTCTTTAGAGTATTCTACATTTTTCAATACTAAAATTGATGCTTATCTGGTTCTAATAATGTCAGGAAAAATAAAAGTTGTGAAAACTCTGCCGACTTTCAATGATTTTTTACTCCATAAATGTACGGAGTTATGCAGAAAGGAACCAACCCACAATCAGCTACTTTTGAGATATCGCGTACCGGTACCAAAGATGAAACTGCAATAATACCTCCCTTTTTATTATCCATTAAGATATTCTGATTTTGGGAACTTATATGTGCTCTTAATATCATAAACTAGATATTTATATACAAAAAAAGCATTAATTTCCCATTTTATGGCATTAATGTAGGTTGGTTCCTTTCTGCAAAAAACATATAGTAATATCTATACATAATACTATATGTATATCAACATATTACATGTAGTAATTACTATAGACTATTTATAGTCTATTGCATATATGAAATTTACACTCGCTGGTGACTAGGTATAGATACAAGATACTTGTAGGCCTATTAGGCCAACGCAAATATATGAATGGCAAGGAAAGTTGTGTGAGTGTACCACACCAGATTTTTGTTGTAGTTATCCATATTAAACAAAAAGACAAGATTTTGTCGAAACACCGTAGTTACCGTGCGGTATTTTATCAGAGATACCGGTTTCGGTTCAGAGTTTACCAGAGATTGATAATGGTGTAGGGTGTGGCAACCGAAACCGGTACCTGTATTTTCAATATATTTGAGGTTTGACAATATCTTGTCTTTTCATTTGTTGAGAGTATTATTATTTAGTTTGATTAGTTGAATAGGAATGAATAAGTGTTATTTGTTTGTCTCTCAATATCATTCTGGATAAATTTGATTTGACAATCGTACAGCCACCCTGTAAATAGTGAACAGGTATACTATCCAAGCAAAGAAGACCCTCTGGCGAAATGGAATAATGACTCCAGCTCGGTCAATATTGATTGAAAAATTATCAATTTGATCTCAAATTGTAGGAAACAATTCGATCTACTTGCGAGATCACATTTTTATAATTTTTTAACAAATATTGATCAAGCTGCAGTCATTTTCCCATCTTGCCAGAGGGTCTTCTTTGCTTGGACAGACTAGCTTGGATTAATTCTTTACTTCCGGCTTGCTCTTGAACTTTCCAATAAGAAATAAAAATATTATAAAATGAAATTGCAAATTAAAAAAAAGACTCCTCTATATTTCCTTATTGGATTTTTAAAAATAAGTCGATTTCTTGACTATCCTTGAATCCTTCGAAAATCCAACCTTTTTAGTTCATTATAATAATTGTGAATAGTGTTTCTTCACTTGTACTTCATCTTTAATTATTCAATTTTCTCTTTTTTAGCTTCACATTTGATATTGTTTCACCTGTAGGCCTATAACAATTCCACTCTCTTTGAATTTTACTGTGCATTGAATTAACTTATACTTCATTATTCTTGTAATTTGCTCTCTAGTTCTTCGAGTAAATTTTCATTTCTTTATTGCAGTTCACAAACTGGTAAAAAATAAAAGTATATAATAGTTGTTATAAAATATAATTTTGAACTAGCACATAAGCGCTATCTTATCACTTATTCAAGCATAGTCTGTGATCTATACTTATGCCATGATTTTCTAAACTATTAGAATAATTTTTTTGCTGAGAATCTCTATTAAATATTATTAGAGAAGTTCTATTAATTTGTAAATAATTTTGATATCTGGTTCTTGGAGCCAGACGCCACAGTAAGTAATTCTCCAACCAAAGAAAAAAATTAATTCTTTCAAACAAGAAACAAGATTGATGAACATTCAGATATTTATTTATTTATTTATTCATATTACAGAAACAATAACTTATTGGTTGAAAACACAGACTAATGTCCAAAACGTCTTCCTACCAAATTTTGATGAATAATAAAGTTCGAAACTAGGTTAGATTTTCGTAGCACTTCAATAATTGAAGCATTCTTAATTATTAAGAATAAATTTATAGTCCAGGAGAAATACCGAATTATAAAAATTTTGAATTTAGAGCAATAAATTATTCCAAATGAATCAAATCACCAATTTTCACAAAATTTCTTCTAAAAAAAAATATTTTGGAACCATTGCTACCTGTAGGCTATATTAGGAATTCAAAAGTATCATTTTATACTCTGAATTCAAACTACATCATCAATATGAATTTCAATTGATTTATTACTTTAAGCGTTGAATTTCGTACCGTATATTTAAAATTTCATGACTGATTTAACAAAGTACGATGATTTATTTCATACTTTCATGGTACCCAGGTTGATTGAACATGAAAATAACCGTGAATCATCAGAAGAAATGTTTCAAACTTCAATTGAATTCAAACCGGTAGTGATCATGTCTCTTTATGCTCTATGATTATCCAAGAAAGTTTGAATTTTATTCAAGATGAAACTTGTAGTTTTTGTGATCTACCTTTTGTTTGAGTTGAAGGGAATTGTGACATGGGAAAGTGGTGAGTGAATTTATTTTCATAGAATAAATTTATTTTAATGAGCTCAGTACTAGTATTGTTTGCATTATTTCTCCAAAACCATTCAATAGTTTTAGCTTGACTATCTACTCTACTCTATCACTCTACATCTATAAGTTCCGTACTGGTAATCTACTCTAGTATGTGTAGATTGTCTTTGGTTTTAGGGACTGTATAATCAGATTGTAGAATATTTATGTCAAATAAATATTCATGGAAAGTATTAGGATACGCACGACTTTCAATCGCATGGGCTCATCCACTGACAGTTCAGGCTGAGACAGTCAATAAGTAATTTTGAACTCAACTGAAGTGAGTGGGGAAACCGGCAGGCCGATCATTGTACTGTTGACAGTTCGTCAATGGATGAGCCGTCAGTGGATGAGGAACCTGACTACCTATAATATGTTGATTTGATGAAACAGTTTCGATTTTGTTTACGAATGCTTCGAAATTACAAAGACTATCAAATTAGCATGTTTGTTTCATATTCATAACTTGATCACAATAAATCAAAATAAATAAATCAAGCCTTTATTGGTTTCCAATACTATACATACAATAATAAAAATAAAATGAGAACAATTCTTCTAATAAAGTAATAAACGTAATTACTCAATTAATGGTACATTTTTTCCTCCTTATTAATAATATTTCCAGTTCAAAATTCAGTTTTCAAATGCAAATATGTTTGTATGTATAATATTATCATGGAAACCAGGTCCTCTATTGGACATAGCCCTCTCCTAGCCCAGTTACCCAAGGGGGTTATGGTCTTACTTCCCCGCGGTGATCAGTCGTCCTGGGGAAACGCAATTTCATTTCAATGAAATTGCGTTCAACTTGATAACATAAATAATCAATTTATATTTATATCAAATTTATCTGATTCAAGTGGACCGTTGAAAATCGAAATTGAATTCTAGTATCCTTTAGTATGTAAGCTACAGTAGTAGTAGGTACCGTATCAATATTTTACAAAAGCAATAATACCTAATTATTTTTATATAGGCCTATTTGAAGGCCTTTGTTCATGCTCCCTCATTACTGTAAAGTACTTTCATGTATAGTCTGTCCAAGCAAAGAATACATTCTGGCAAGACGGGAAAATGACTCCAGCTCGGTCAATATTGGTTGAAAAATTATGCATTCCGCCTCAAATTGTAGAGCAGAATGTTTTCTACAATTTGAAAGCAAATTGATAATTTTTGAACCAATATTGATTGAGATGGAGTCATTTTCCCATTTCGCCAGAATGTCTTCTTTGCTTGTACAGATTACCTATACTTGATTAATCCAAAATTAATAGCATACACATTTTTAGCGATGGCTGATGAATATCAGGCCTAAAGGAATAAGCTCGCTGCACAAGTGAAATGAACGATACAACGAACTCCAATAAAAAAAGATATTATTGTAGATCAAGGATTAAAGAAAACTACATTAATTCAATTGTCAATAAAACTAGTGTTTTCTGTGGCTTTAAATTTTCAAGTAAGCTTATATTTCATATTTTTAAAGAAATTGTATGATAAATTTGCTGCATTGATATTTCATCCGCCTATTACTCAAAATTCAAAATTTTTATGATACCGTATATTTTCCTAGACCAAAAATTATTGTGTTAAAAGCTTCGAAAGAAGGGTACATAACTTCATTTAGGACTTCATTCATCAAAATTTGGCAAAATATGTTTTGGATATTAGTCTGTTTTTTAACAAATTATTGTATTAATTTCAGTTGAATAGAAAAAACTATTATGAGAGATAATATTCCTCATATCACAAATAAAATTTGATTGATTGATTATTGTTCCATAAATATTTTAAGACAGAATAATGAACTCTACAGGTCCAAGATCAATTTATTCGCCTTGGAATTTTGTGGAGTCATTCGACCCATCCACGGGACTGACATGGGATCGCTATCCTAGTTTTGATGAGATCAATAATTTCGTTGATTATTTGGGTGGAAAATATTCAGACTTTGTGACCGTTCATGTGGCAGGGTATTCGTCTGAAGGTCGTCCCATAAAAATTGTAGAAGTACATTCTGGAAATCGGAGTGCAAACAAAATTTGGATTGATGGAGGTAAGACGAAGCCTGTTCAAATTAATATTTCAGTTCAATTGTGATAAATAATTATCCAGCAAAAACCTCAATATTTTCAGCAATATATCAGGGAAAAACTGCTCAAAACCTAACTGAATCAAATAAATAATAAAAGTGATAATTATATGATAAAGTGATAACTATATCACTTATTCTGTTTACAAGTCATAATAATAATAATAATAATAATAATAATAATAATAATAATAATAATAATAATAATAATAATAATAATAATAATAATAATAATAATAATAATAATAATAATAATAATAATAATAATAATAATAATAATAATAATAATAATAATGTTGAATTTAATGCAGAAAGCTGTTATACTGAGCACGACATCAATAGTTAGAAGTTTCTTGAACATTCCACAATAAAAAAGGTGACATTTTGCTTGATTGGCCAATGTCACTTTCATTACCCAGATAACTGGAGACAAAACACACGAAATAATAATAATAATAATTCGTTTATTTCACTGCATTTTTACAAACATATTGACATACATTAAATCTGTATACATACATTAAATATAATAATTGAACATAAAATAATAATAGAATCTCTCATGTAACAGAAAAAAGAAAACCACAGTGCATCCCTCTTTAGGTTGAACCTGTGATGAGGGATGGCTCGCTACTAAAAGAGTCACTTAATATAATCATACAATAAAAATTTTGAGGTAGCAAACAAAACAGTACATTTTATACAATAATAGGTGCGCATTTACAAAATGAGATCTGAATATTTAATATTAACAAGAGATTTTCTATGAAAAAAATCCAAAATTCCAACATCAATATCACACTATACTATTGAACTTTCTCTTCATAGAAGCGATTTAGTTTATTTTTAAACAAATTATAAGTGGTTGCATCTGATATATCTGATTGCAGTTTATTGAAAAGTCGTGGTCCCTTAGCAAATGCATGTAAGGAGGCCACTCTACTTCTTCTAATAATATATGTTGAGTGTTATTTGTTTTAAAAATTAAAAATGAATACCAAAATGAAATTGTATTTCATTATATGTATGGAATTCGGGTACCTATTTCAGGGATTGTTACATAATCAGCTATAAAATTGTATATAGAATCTGAAAACTAGAGCCATACTAAGGCAATTACTATATGTCTAGAGAACAAATACATTTTTTGTATTACTACGTAGATAGTATATTATTACTATGTATATGTTAGGGTTTTAAATAATGTTAAAGCTCTTCCAAACTTATTTTTAGCACTCGCCTGTTAAAAATTGTTAGGATCTAGGTGTAAAGATTAATACTCTATACAACTTGGATTAGGATTAGTTCCCTTTAATCAATTATTAAAGCTATTCATTTCTAGAAAGATTTCAATTGATCGATTAATACTTACTTAGTCGAATTCTCTTTTACCCACTGGGTGTCGAGGATCGATTAATAAAGTGCATTTGTTGAGGACGAGATAAGAGATGAAAGTACAATTTCATACGATTTTAAACTATTTTAGCCTAATACCGACAACATTTTGAATTTATATGATTTGTGTGGTGTCTTGAAAGAGATCTCTAATTGCTTCTATTGATGGACATGAGGTGGTATTGGTGTGTCCTGAAACTTCTCTCTGATTTCCTCAGGAATCCATGGCAGAGAATGGGTAACTCCCTCAGCAGTTCTACTAATACTCCACCAGCTGATAGTGAGGAGGGAAACAAACAGTGAGGCGATGCGAAGTGTTGATTTCTACATATGTCCTCTCATCAACCCTGACGGCTATTATCACTCGGGCAAGTTTTCCAAATATTGGAGAAAAAATAGAAGAATGACGGAAGTTGGCTGTAAAGGTGTTGATCTGAATAGGAACTGGGTCTATCAGCCGGAATATGAAGACTTGCGTGGACAAAAGTGTCAAGAACTGTATCCTGGACCTTATCCCTTCTCAGAGCCAGAAACTCAAGCATTAAAAACATTCCTGGAACAAAATCAAAATAATATGAAAGTAAGGGGAACTCTTGTAATAGAACATAGGTACTATTTCTCATTTCATTTTTTGTGATTGATAAGTGGTTCATTTCTTATTAAGTAGTAATTTAATCCTATTACTTTTTAAGCAATTTATTCATCCTACTGGATTATCGTGTTGTAATAATTTAACCTAATTCGTTATTCGAATTTTGTATGTTTGAATCTAAGTTGTAATATTGTGAATCTACCTCTGAGTTTGTCTGAATAAGAACCAAAGCGTTTTTTCCAATTCTGTCTAAAATTAGTAAAATGTTCTTCAATTTATAAAACGGTAACTTCAAGTATCACTTGAGGTATAACAGAAGTATAACTTCAAGTTACCGTTTTATAAATTGAAGAACATTCTACTAACTTTAGACAGAATGGGGAAAAAACTCTAGCTGTGTTTTTCGAAGAAACCTGAAAATGAGTGGAAGCTCATACGGTGATAATTTGAAGTCTATATAGATGCCATACTTTGGCATTTTATGCCGATTTGACTCAATTTATATTTTTGACTAAGTAGTGTTATAATTACTCATTTTGTTCTATCAATTTGAGGAAACATATTGCAATCATCTTTGTCTGTAATGGAAACTCTCATTTTTTATTTAATTATATTATAATTATTTTAGTAATTTGTATGAAACTTGGCGAACATTATTATGATGACTTTCCATGTGTTTGTCATAGGCATCTTATCTGTTGCAATTTCTAGTAGTTTTGTGTTTGATTCTCGTTTCATATTGTAATCTATTCCACAATTCAATTAACATAGCTTAATCAATCGAAAATATCAATTAAATTTAACTCCCATTTGCAAAATAATTCACGAATTTTATATCAGCTATAAGAATTGCTTGTCAATCCACTGAACATTGACTTGTTGATACTGCAGTTGTAAAAATATATAATATATATTATTGTATAATATAATAATATTATTATTAAATATAATAATAATATATTATTGTAGATTTTAGAAATATAGAAGGAATAAATTGTGTAAGGAATGAGAGTTCATACTCCAATATAATGTTAATGTTTCCCTTACAGGCATTCTTGACTTACCATACTTTCGGCCAGATGATTATGTGTCCTTATGGATACAAATCGGCGCTCCCAGAAGATTACAATGACTTGGAACGCCTTGCAAACCACATTGTTCAGAATATCGCTTATTACGGAGGTCCTCAATATAAAGTTGTCAATACTTATAATCATTCGGGCTTCTCAGTAGGTATGTGAGAAATTTTACATATTATAATTTTATATCTTGGACATCAGGTCTTTGTTTACTTTATGAATTTTACTAATTTGAATGGAGCTTATATGGCAAACATAATCATGATGTGCGCATATGGAACACAATGTGTTTGTGAAGTTCTATTCAATTTGGTAAAAATTATAAATTAAACAAAATACCGGTCATCCAAAAATAGTGGTGCCCAAGTTTTGTACCAGAACCTAATTATACATACTCCAGCTCTACCACGGTATTTTACATGCTGTTACAAATTGTAATACGGTATATAGTAAATTTTTCAAATTTATCAATTCTCCATGTTATCATTGTTATGTCTTATGTTATCATACTAATATGACAAAGTGTTTGTCATCAAACTTATATAATTGAGGTATTTGTGCAAATTGAAAAAATACGGTGAATTGCACGAAAACTAAAAATGAATCGAGGCTGTACAATTTCTCATATTTTCTTTTACTTTGTTTGTTTTAGCTTGTAGATCACCGATGTGATACTGGAGTCACTGTTTTTCAGGACACTGTGACTAATACACTAACTTACATTGAAAAAAATGGGAGAAAAAAAACTATAAACCTATGTGCAATACTATTTAATCATTTATTTATTCAAGAACAATTATCAACTTAGTAACAGGCTGAGCCCAAAACTGCTCCTCCACCAATTTTTACAGTTTTAATTTTTACAATTTTAACAGTCCAAAATAAGGTTATCTTGATCATCAAACTTAACATTACAATTTCTCACTAACAAAAAATTTCTACTACAAACAATTTTGAATTTTGATGAAGTTCACTTTCAAGTTTCAAAAATAAACAAGATAAATATTCCATAAAACTTCAATAATTCGGATCCACTCCATAACATTTTAGCAAATTCAAAATAAATTCAATCAATTTATGGTGCTGCTGGAAGTTTTCCTAGCTGATTTGAAAATGTTAAAATGTTTCCTCAATTACTAGTCGAATTATAGATCCTCTATTATAGTTCCTTTATTTTGCAATGGAAATTCGTTTAAGATTGAACATGATTCATGGTATAAGGATAATTTTCTTCTCAAATTATCAGATGATGTGTTGGAGATCCTCCGCCTCGATTTAGCTACTCACCCGCAATAATATCCCAATCCCAAAAGATTGTTCACAGTTAAATTACCTTCAAATTATAATCATTATTACGTTTTTTGCAGGTGGTCTAGATGACTATGCGAAGGAAGTTCTGGGAATAAAGTACACCTACACAGTGGAGCTGAGAGATAATGGAACTTACAATTTTTTCCTCCCAAGACACCTAATCCTGCCAACTTCAATCGATGCAGTGGTTATTGCTGCTACTGTTGCTGAGGAAGTTTATCGAATGTGATTTTTTTTCAATTCAACAAAGGTACCTATTTGATCTTTAATTAAATGAATTTCTGGTAATACTACTGTATAGGTAGAGTATTCTGATTCTGATATGTATGATTTGATCTTTGCCTGAATCTGTATTGCTTGGTGAAGTATTCTGATTCTGATATATGTAGATATGTATAACACACTGGTGGCTCGTGCCACAAAACAGGTGAAGTGCTGTACAGTAAAAGATACGGGCACTTCATCTGTTTCGTGGGCGCGAGCCGCCAGTGGTGTAACATTTTTGTTGGTAATTCCATAGTTTATTATTGAGTAGGCTAATTACAGATCATCCAACATTGTTAATTATTATCCAGTAGTATGTTCAATAAATTATTTTGTGCATAATTGAAACTTCGGTGTGAACTGTCATCAAAATTCTAGATTTTTTTAAAGTGGTAATTTTTATAGAATAGGTACTTATTTCTATGATTCAACATAGCCTGGTTTTGTACTGTATATAGTATAAATTCTAGTAGAGGAGCATTTAAGGGCATAAGCTTGTTGCAGTCACTCACCCAAATGTAATTTCGGATAAATTCATTGATTGATTAAGAATTTGTATCATCACCTTCTTATTAGCCTATAATCAGCAATGTAGCCTATTTCAGCATTTATAGTGTAGAATTCTTAGGAAATATATAAATAAAATATTATTAAAGGAATTATTTGCTGCTATAATTCATTCTGTTAGTTTATGAACAAAATGAACCTGGCTCCTCAATAGCTTTATGCACCTGACAGATATGACTCAAATGTCACTGTTGGCAATATGTTAAGGGCTGTATATATGAAAAGGGCTCTGAATAATCAAAAAATAATAAATCCTGTGAAGCAGAAAGGAGGCAGACACATAAATACACTTCGTGGTAAAACACACGCTTTTCAATATCTGGGTATAGCCTACTATGTGAGAAATTGCAGCATTTTTTCTATATGAAATAATTTTTGAATATCTATGTTCAGGCGTTAGGTTGAATGGATAACAACTACGATATTATTAATATTTCCAATCAATGACAATGACTACTTATATCCAGAGTTCCTAACAAAAAACTAAACTGGCGGGTGATTCAGATGATCAGATTAGCATTTTTCTTTTTTTCTATCTTTCTCTTTCTACAATCCTTACAATCTTCTGTTTCAGCTTAGCATCAACTATTTTTTGAAAAATGCATCATTCACCACTCACCAGCCGCCGATTTTTTTGTTGGGAACCAAGGTAATTAGAATAGAAAACTATTCTAATTACCTTGTTGGGAACCACCTGGTTTCATGTAACTTACCTATTCCTGGCAATAGTGTGATTTCCAGTACGGTACCTGTATAAATCAAATATGCTTATCCTGTAGCTTGTATATCTGCTGTAGATGTTGGGCTGGCAATAGATGAGAAGGGACTCTTAAGTGGGCTACTTTACTGTTTCATTTAGAGTTTGTCATGCAATTGAAATGCTACTCAAAGTTCTACAATGCACATTACAGCTCCATTTTTTGATAACTATTTTGAAAAGCATAGAAAGCTTGAGAAAACTCAAAGTTCAAATCCTGATTCCCGAACATGAATGATAACTTTACTGATTTAATCAGCACATTTTTAGAGTAAAAAATTAGCCTACTTCTTCACTTTTGTTGAAGTATCCTCTTATTGAGTTCAGGGGCCTGTTTCATTAAAAGTCCTGTAATACTGGGAAAGGTGATAATTTCCCGAAGGCCCACGTAGGTGTACACCAAACTAGGCTTTATTCAATTTATAGGGTTTATGCCATGCTATCAATATATTTAGTGTATATCAACCTTATTCCTGTATCACAGAACGTTTTAATAATTATGAAACACTAATCCCAGATCTTAAAAACTTTTCTGCAGATTGTCTGTGATTGAAACTTACGATTTTGACAAAATTACTCTTGTCTTTACTTCATTTTCTTCATAGAAAGATTGAAACGCTATTAAAACTTTTGTTCGAGTGCAAAACTGGCTTCCATATGTGAAATTATTATAAATCTACTGAAATTTCATATTCTAATGTAATGAGTTACTCAACTGATAACCTTTGGTATAGTCTGTCCAAGCAAGAAGACATTCTGGCAAGATGGGAAAATGACTCCAGCTCGGTTAATATTGTTTTAAAAATTAGAAATTTGGTCTCAAATTGTGGAGAAGGATGTTTCCTACAATTTGAAACTAAATTTATGATTATTGAACCAATATTGACTGAGCTGGAGTCATTTTCCCATCTCGTCAGAATGTCTTCTTTGCTTGGACAGACTCACTATCAGTTCATTATTCAAGTTACTCTCGTTTTCAAGGCTAATAGCTTGACACGTTCTTTACTTCTCTCAGATAACGTTTACCTCGCTTGAATCGAACTCACTTGAGGGTTTCCATCCGCTGATAACTTGTCAAAAATGAGAGTGAAAAAAGAGAGAGAAACATAAAGTGATCTCATTGTTGAGTGAATTTTGAACGATGCAAAGTATTCAAGAGTTTATGGTGTAGTCTGTAGTCATCAAGAGTTTTATGTTTGAAAAAATTGATCAATAGTTATTAGTTTAGGCATAGAATGATAGATCTCTCTCATGGTTGAGTGTTAATGGGAGAGATGTCTTTGAACATCCCTCTCCAAGAATGGACATTTATATGTCTAAACTCCGCCATTCTATGTAGATACAACACAAATGTATATTAACGTTAGCTTATATCGAATCCTACATCTGTTTCATTTTGCAAGTTTTCATAGTTTATAATTAGCCAACTTAAGAAAACCATAATGTAATTAGTGTAATTTTCATTTATTCTTATAGCATAGGATTCGAATTATTGTATTATGACTGTAATCTTCATGAATAAAGTGATTGAATCTGAATCTGAATCCTTTTTGGTTTAGGCTCGCTACAGTGACAATAGAATTTCTTAATAGTCACTGTAGTTTTGGCCAAGTTGAGCAGTTATTTTTGAACGTTTCACTAAAGCTTTGCATCATTCGAGTCACTCATTTCATAATGATTCGAGATAGCTTATTAGTTATCCTACCATGCAGGTAAGATAATCTAGAAAAGGATTTTACAATAATAATCATAGATTAAAGTTTCACATTTTTATTTCATTTCAAATGTAGACATATTTGTTTTACGAATTTACAAAACTCTTTTGAAAATGCAATGATTTCCACAGAATAATGCATGCATCTATGATCACTCAAGTTTCAATCAATTTCCATTATTGTCAACGATCATTAAAAATTATTTGTTGACTAGTAGAAAAAACTATTCCCTTCAATGAGAACATCATTACAAATATTAAGATTTTCAAGAAATGCATACAAAACAAATCTGATTTCGACTGTTTTGTGGATATGTTTGTTTGTTGAATACAACTAATTTTTTCAATTAAAATATTGTTCTGTATATTTCTAATACAAAACAGAAAGTACAATGTGCTCAACATACGACTGGAATAGACAAAAACATTGAAATAAAAAAATCGAATTTAATAATTTAAAAAGTTAGTACGTATGTTGTTGCTGAGAACAACATTTGAATTTAATAAATTTAAAAGGTGGCATGTTCTTGATAAGAACATTGATCAACTTTGAATGAGAACCAGTTCTGAAATGCTCTATTGCCCAAGAAACACGGCAATGTCAGATAATCAAATAAAACTTTATTACGGTAAATGAAAAGTCCAATGATTGAAAGTAGTTTTGTACTAAGATGAACTCTTTCTTGAATAGAAGAAACTAGCTGCTTGAATACTGTTCATCAATTTTTTCCGCCTCATAATACTGCGTACTGTTTTATTATCTTAATAGAAAAATTTTTTTATAATAATCTTGACTGTTTTATTACCTCAATGGGAAAAAGTAAGTTTTACATTCATCTTGAAATTGGTTTGTTGGTTGGACCAAAGTAGATTTAATTTTGAAAAATAAATTGATTTGTAATTTGGAAAAACAGCATCGAAAAACAACACAAACTCTGATGTCTAAAAGTGTTTCACTACATATCTTAAGATTCTAAAATGAGACTCAATATGAGTCAGAAATTGATGCTCTCCTGCGAATGACATTTTCCATTGAAAAACGCCAGCAAGGTAGCAAGGATTCTATCCACCATCTTGGACTTGTCAAAAATAGAGCCAACTACTCCAATGCTACCTCTTTTCTGCATTTGCCTTGGACGAATTGCATTGTGTTAGCCTATTATTTACAAAAAAGCTTACTCTAGAAAAATATCTATTTACATGGAATATCATGGTTCACCCAACTTGAAATGGCACCTGATAATGGCTGCAAATTCGCCACACCAAAGCCAACCGACCAATCACAGACTTAAGACAAAATAACCTAAACAACTTAGCGCAAAATCCACAACACTAGTCTCATTCTTCTAGTCTAAAGACTAAAAACACCAATCCTTAGAGAAACATCGAAGGCAACACCTTCTAAAAGGCACATACATGGAAATTCAATAGAATTACAGGAAGATAATAATATTATTAAGGTGTAAGAATATTTTGTTCAAGTAACATTATCAATTTTCAGCGCTAAATAATAGGTATAGTCCGTCCATGCAAAGAAGATATTCTGACAAGATGGGAAAATGACTCCAGCTCGGTCGATATTCCATCAAAAATTGAAAATTTGATTTAAAATTGTTTGAAACATTCCAATCTACAATTTGAACTGATATTGATTGAGCTGGAGTCATATTTTTCCATCTTGCCTGAATGTCTTCTTAGTTTGAACAGGCTATATAGGATCACATTGATTTTTTCAGGGGAATACTGAGGGAAAATGGAAAGATAATTCAAGTTATTGATAGATACAATCCTAACTTCACTATATAATACCTTAAATGGATCATCATTTATTTACATTCGGAAATGTGTGATTCAATCAATAAAAGATTGCTTATTGTAAAATGTAGGTAGGTAGAAATATATTTATATTAATCTTAAAAACTAACTTAAAAAAGAAATAAGCTTAACAAAGGTTGAAGGATGAATGAAAGGTGGGGAAGTAACTGGTCAATGGAATTGGAATTACGATTTGTGTAGAGGATGAATGGGTGAGGTCAATAGACGTAGATCTGTTTCAGCTGATCTCTGAGTTCAGCAGGTATCGTGTAGACTTCTTGTTGTGGCTTCTTTTTGACGAGTCGACGCCATTTTCCTCTGAGGTTTTTCCGGAAACCCTTGCATTCACGCGCCTCTTCGCATTGAAGGTTGTGTACAAGAGTGTCCTGCACAGAAAAATAAAAAAATCCATAAATATAATTGAAATTTTATTTGAATTGCTAGTAATTCTCACAGTTAATGTATCACACACATCACTAAATAAATAATTTCTCATGTAACGTTTTCGCCCTCATATATTTAATGAAATGTGTACATTACAGTAGCTACAGTACCACATTTTTGTACGAATTTGGTCACATTTAATCTATTAACTTATACCCATTACCAAATAAATAATTATTTCGTTTTTGCGCTCAAATATTTTGAGTGAAATATTTAATTAATGTAACTACTATACCACATTTTTTACTAATTTAATTTTCTTTTTTGTCTTGGACCACGAAAGAGACTTTCAAGTAGGTACCGGTACCTAAGTGAAAATTTTGCACAAAGAAATAATAAAAATAAGTTTAAATGAAAAGTATCTCAATTTTTTTTAATAAATCAGTGGTTTGACAACATCTTGCCTTTTCATTTAATATGGTTAACTACCACAATATCACCTTCACAACTACTCAAAAAGTTAAAAATAAGTTTGGCAAATAGTACAACTAGGCCTATACGGTGATTAATAATCATGCAGTCATAATAAACAACAATCAATGTATGTTAATAAATAAAAATCGAAATCACAGTACCCCCACACACACACAGGGGTACCTACCCCCTTATTAGTATTTTTTTATTTGAACAAAACATGTTCGTTCTTCTAAGAGGCATTCTCAAAGTGTGAAATACTCTTTCTACTGAAAAATAATAATAATAAGAGTACTGTGATTTCGATTTTTATTTATTAATACAATGATTGTTGTTTATTATGGCTGCCTGGATTATTAATATCAGGTATAGTTGTACTATTTTGTTGTCAAACTTATTTTTAGTACTTATAAATTTTTCACTCATTAACTTGAGTACTTGTAATTGTAAGTCTCTATCAATTATTTATATTCAACAGTATCTTTCACTCATGCTCACTTATTTGAATCTGATAAATGAATATTATCTATTATATCCTTCCACATTACAATCTATGTTGTCAATATGAATGAATTTTCCTGAGCATTTGAGGACTAGAAATAGAACTATTATAATACCAAATATGGAAGAAACTTTATAATCTACTATAAAACTATGATACTACTTAGAAATCTATATTATATTATAAATCTATATATATATATATTATTATAGAAATCTATATATATTATCTAGAATGATTGTAGTTGTTTCTTTTTTGTCTTGGGCATCAATATTTAGGTTAGAATTACTAGAGTTCATAAAAAACGGTGAGTTATAATAAACTACAGATAATGCATAGGATAATAATTATTATCGTTGTACAAAAAATATAATATCCTCTAGTAAAATACTGTAGATACGGTTTGGTGCCAGTTTTTCAATATAGAGTTAAATATAACTAATCCAACACGATGCGGTCCTACTAGCTACAGGCCAAATGGCAAAAGGTTAGGGATAAATTGGTCCTGCAAAGTGCAAATCTGTCTTGGAACTGTTGAAAAAAATTGAAACAAAGCCAGTGACTGACTGATTTACTATTGGCTCTCAGCAATGTCAAAGCAGCACTTTCCTAATCAGAGCACTAGAAAGAGTCAACGGTGCGTTTGGATTCATATTACAGCCAAAAAGACAAAAAATCGAAATCGGCCATTTTATAACTATTTTGCATGATCATCAACACTTGATTGAGTCGGAAATTAGAAAGACTATTCAACCAACAGCAGTAGAAAAAGTACAGTTATTTCAATAATTTTTCTCACTCATTGAACATTCTTAAACATGAGCTGCGAAATATTTTCCTGCTACAGTATTAGTACCTATATAGAGAGATACGGTACCTACTATCTTTACATACATATATATACTGTACACTATATACTGTATAAAAGTATGTAAGTTACTGTATACTCTTTAGTTAAAAGTATTGAGAAACTCATTGGCAACACCGCATGCTCAACAGCTGATAACTTGAAAGATATCCTGATATGGTATAAGTCAAGGGAATTGAACAATGCTATCTTAAATCTCGATTTTTTAATCTACAGTACAACAATGCTATCACTGCTGTGCTATCTAACTTCCAATGCTACTGATTTCCGTTTAGTGAACTGTTGCTAATTGAATGTCGGTGATAGCTCAACAATTATTGATACAAAATCACTCATTAATTATAATTTTGATTAATTATCGATATTTTATTCATTATTCAAGATTTTTTATAGAGTTTACTGATGAAATTTATAGCGGACATGAATATAAAATTTATAATCATGAATTACTATTTATGCAACCATTGTATTCGTGTTTGAGTGAAAATTCGGAAACCAGTGTTTGGCCAAGGCTGACTTTAGTCAGAGCAAAATATATTTATAAGAATTTTTCTATTCTCTCTCGCTAACAAGTAGACTTTAGCTGTATTAGATTGGTATTGTCATTGACACGTGGAAAAAATAAATGAAACTTTTGTGTCTGAAACATGATAACACACGTAAATGTTGATAAGGTAGAGATATTGAGCTACAAAATGATATTTCCTAACTCTAGCCAATGTATTTTCGAATGGAATCAAGATTCTCAAGAGTTTTCAATAAGATTGATTTAAAATGTACACTTTTTCATAGAATGTTAAAACAAAAATATGCTTAACATGTATTTTCACGATATCAGTTTGTTTTTATGGTATGAATATGCCAATTTCTCAGACGACCCAATTCCTAATATTTTTCCAAAATTGAATTAATAGGCTAATAAGCTTATTATGAACCATTTTCATTCGTCTAGAACTATTACAAGAACCAATGAAAATCAAACATAATGATAATAATTATGTCCACTCACAAACATAATTAGTCTAGAACTATGAAAATAATAATAATAATAATCATAATTAGTCTAGACGAATAAAAATGGTTCAGTTAATTAGCCCACTCCTACTGTAATTTTGGAAAAAAAAATTCAGGCATTTAGTCGTCCGAGGAATTGGCATAATCATGTTGGTTTTGGCCTCAATTTAGAATGGATTTTTTTTCAACTTCCACAATAATTCGGTACTGTTTTGTTTCGCAACATTTTAAGGGGTTCATTGTTCATAGCATTCAATTTCAACATTGTCCATATTGCTGGAATTAATTGGCACAACAAAGCTAAAGCTTACAAATTATTGCTCAAAATGAGGGAGACAGTGAAATAGCAAAACAAAGCTCACAAATTATCACTCAAAATGTGAGAGACAGTATTATTGCAAAAATGAAAGTGGAAATGTCAATAATGACTTACAATGGAGAAACACAGTAGAACGAGCCCAGCACCAGAGGCTGTGGTATTAATTATTATTGGGACCATTGAATAAAATTGAAGCAAAGAAGACATTCTTGCAAAATGGGAGAATGACTCCAGCTCAGTCAATATTGGTTCAATTATTATAATTTTGGTCACAAATTGTACATCAGAATTTCTCTACAATTTGAGACCAAATTTACAATTGTTGAATCGATATTGACCGAGCTGGAGTCATTTTCCCATCTTGCCAGAATGTCTTCTTCGCTTGGACAGATTATATATGAAAGCAACATTCATAATGATTACTTCTAATCAAACCACAAAGCCGACAAATGCACTTTCACATAAAGTGGAGCATGAGGTCATGTCGTGCCAGTTTATGGGTCATTGAAAACGGGAAGGAAATGATAATTTACTCAACATAATTTTTAGTTAAAACTAAAGCTTGGCTATCTCACTTTGTAGTTTAAACATAAGTTTTAATTTTAAAAAAATACAGCTATCTCAGTTTGTAGTTTGTACCAGGGTCTGCATTAATATGGATTTTTTCAGTTCTTATATCAGTTGAGAGGTTCTCTCAATCAATTAAAATAAAAGAAAAAGTAGCTATAGGCTATCTCAGTTTGTAGTTTGTGCTAGTGTTTATAGTACTGGGGATTATTTTGTTCAGGCGTATTATATCAGTTGGAAGTTTCTCTCAATCAATCAAAGCACGATAACATGGCATCATTTCCGAAAAATTCACAGATAATATTGATATATTAAAAAGTAGGAGAGTTTGAATGAGTATTCCTCATAATTTGAATAGTGTAGCTTAATTGTTTTCACTGTGCAAAAGTATGAAATTATGACAAATTATAAGATGGAAACATCCTCAATTTGTATTGAATTGATTAATTACCGTAAATGATTTAAAAACTATAATAAATGAAAAGACAAGACGTTGTCAAACAACTAATTTATTAAAAAATCGAGAAATTTTTTAAGAAAGTTTTCGATTTTTTAATAGATTAGTGGTTCGACAACGTCATGTCTTTTCTTGTCTTGGAAACATGTTTCACAATTATTTACACAATTTATAGTTTTTTTACTTTCTGAGTAGTTGTGAAGGTGATATTGTGGTAGTTATCCATATCAAATGAAAAGACAAGACGTTGTCGAACCACTAATTTATTAAAAAAACGAGAACTTTCTTAAAAAATTCCTCGATTTTTTAATAAATAAGTGGTTTGACAACGTCTTGTCTTTTCATTTGATATGGAAAACTACCACAATATCACCTTCATAGCTACTCAGAAAGTAAGAAAACTATAAATTGTGTAAATAATTGTGAAACATGTTTCCAATCTATATTTTAACGCGGGCTTCGCTTTTGTTTCAAGTTTTTAATTTATGTTTTAAAAATATTTCTCACGGCCTCAACACAAAAAAATGCAATGATTACTCAATAGCTGGCTACCCAAATTTAAAAGATTAACCGATTTTAGCAATCAACAGTCTAGTTATATCACGTTGGAAGGTGCTATTATAAAATGGCCAACGTCTACCTACTATCGAGACTGACTGAACATGTTTCGTTGTAACCTTTCACGGCAAGGGTGATTACGTGCTGCTGGCTTGATTGCTACTAGACAGCTGTGCAATCATTGTTTCTTTGTTCAGGCGAAAAATAATAGTCTGAGTTGAAGTTTCGTGCGTTGGGTGTGGGGTGGGTGGAGGGAGGAGGGTAGGGGAAAGCAGAACTTGAACAGGGCCTTGTAGAAAAGTAGACAGAGGATGCTTTCACTTCACCCGCCCTCTGTGCCAGCAAAGTAAACCTGCTTGATATAGTGGAGAGTTCAGGCGAGAGAGAATTACACTCATTCCATAATGTTTAGCTCAGACCAGAAGGTAGGGGCGTCAGAAAAATAGAAAGAAGGAAAATAAGTTGAAGAAGAAGAATAAGAAGTAGAAGTAGTAAAAAAAGTAGTAGGAGTTGTAGTAAAAGAAGAAGTAAAAGAAGAAGGAGGAGGAGAAGAAGAATAAGGAAGAAGGGGGAGGAGGAGGAGGAGGAGGAGGAGAAGATGATGATGGAGGAGGAGAAGAAGAAAAAGAGGAAGAAGGAGATATAGAAGAAAAAGGAAAAGGAGGATGGAAGAAGAAGAAGATGATGATGACGAAAAGGGAAAGAAGAAGATGAAAAGAGGAAGGAGAAGAAGGAGAAGAAGAAGGAGGAGAAGAAGAAGAAAGAGGAGGAGGAGAAAAAGAAGAAGAAGATGAGGATGGAGGTGAAGAAGAAAAAGAGGAAGAAGGAGATATTGAAGAAAATAAAAGGAGGAGGGAAGAAGAAGTAGTATAGTAGTAGTAGAAGAAGAAGAAAAAGAAAAAGGAAAAGAAGAGAAAGAAGAAGAAGAAGAAGAAGAAGAAGAAGTAGAAGAATATGAAAAGGGGAAGAAGAAGAAATAAAGAAGAAGAGGCGTCAGAGAGAAAAGAAGCTGAGAAAAAAGAGAGTCAAAAGCTCGTGGAGAGACCTCAGCCACTCCAGCAAACAGCTGTCATGTCTTCTTTCTTCTTTCTTTTAAAAGTGACTGTGAATGGCTTCGACCAGTGAAGCGGAACCATATATATTCACGTATAGTCAACTTAAACTTCTTTGACAGTGTGTGTAATCAGTATTCTCGAATAGCTTATTTTGAGGGCAAACGGTCATGGTTGTCTACGAGTCCGTGCAACCGTTCAAAACCGAATGTCATGTTTTGTACTGAATAACATGTACTGAAAAATTCTAATGATAAAATATTTTGTACGCACACAAACTAAGAGGACTCTTCTAGGTAGAGAGTATGGAAATACCATAAACTTTTGTAATATTTATTTATTTATCTATTCATTACATACGTGAGTGTGAGTGTCCAAATCGTCTTCGCTCCTAATTTGGATGAAAATATTAGAAAAGGTTATGTTCAAACTCACTACCTATTTCAAAATCACAAATTTTCACTCCCGAATATAAAAAAGCTATGAATTATCAATTTAGAATTTCGAACTCTTAATATTTCAGTAGAAAAACACCAAAAATATATGATAAATTATTCGGAAATATCGAATTTCTTATATACAGTATAAGAATGGAAAATTGGTTGATCTGAGTGAATGAATATGATCGATAATGGAAACTATTATAGCGTTTAGCCTAGTTTTATAAAGTATCTATAAAGCAATTCAATAATTGAGCTCCCATTCAACTTGATAAGAGTACATGTCTATACGGAATTGAGAGTATGTACAGTTTTCTGTATCCAGGATTTTCTCAAATATTCCATGGAAATTAGGAGTTGAAATTTATAAAATTCGGGAATTATATCGATTTATGGAATCTATAAGAATATTAGTAAAGCTCATAGTGACAATCGATAGATTTTCCACTAGCGGAAATTGTAATAAGGGGAAATTGGACTTCATTAGCAACCTGTTTTTTAAACGCCAAGAAACAAGCGGGTTTCTTTCGAGTAAACTAGTTAGGATTCGCGAAGCTTGTTTGTTTTGGTAAATAAGGTGCTGCCGCAGTGCTGACCTATCCAGTAATCCGGTACCCGGTACACCGACCGGTACACCGGCGGGCCGTTACACAGGTCCAACGAGGAGAGATTCAGATGGTGGGAGCACGGCCACGATAACTTGTCTGGTTCGCGCAAGCTGAGAAGATACACCGTCACAATGTTGAGTGTATGGTGACGAAGTGTCTTCTCACCTTTCGCAACTCTCGACTTCCTCCCATAACGGAATCGGTTTCTTTCGCGAACGGTCAGGCCAATCATCTAAAAAGTTGGAAGACCAGGCTTGCCAGGTTGACTGAATTATAAGCTTGTGAATAGAGTTGCCAACTGAACTTAATTATAATCGTGCGAAAAAGAAAGTACCGAAACGTGAAAAAATAGGAAGTTCTCAGTTAAGTCTTGTCAGTTAACTCTTTGATTTTGCCAACTTCCAAAAATGGCAATTGGAATAGACCTAAATTTCTCTATTTACTTTACAACCTTTTCTTTGAACTTTGATGGACCATTGGTTTATTTTGCACCTGGATTGACAATGAATCACTTCTGAATTGACTCATCAATTTTTTTACAATGCTTCCAGTGAATAGAAGTTTTCCCACTATACAATTTTGATAATTTTTTGTAATGTCTTTTTGAGAAAATAAAAAATTGAATTGAAATTGAATACGGCTCAATGACTAATGAGGTTGCACTTATTCCATTGTTATAGTTGAATAATTCAACTAACTTGTATGCTGCACAGTGTGGGATTTCTATGTATTTGTCATTAACATTTTTACTGTAAAATTAAAAATAACATTGTATTTTTTATATTATTTTTTTACCAGCAACGAAAATTTCAACTTTTCACGTAACACTCAACGTAAAACCTGTGTAGAATATTTTATGATGGATAGATACTAAATCAATTAGATTTATTTAGTTTTGTTTGGGTTCTCAACCAACCTCTTGTTTTACCACGCCTTACCTGGTTATTCAACCTGAGGGCAATATTTTGAAAAGCGATAGATTATGAACTTCGCATCTGGTTGTAACTGGTTTTGGCACCACCACAATCAAGTTTCCAGTTGTAATTATCATAAAATGACAGGTGTAGGTATAGTCTGGTCGTGCAAAGAAGACATTCTGACAAGATGGGAAAATGACTCCAGCTCGGTTAATATTGGTTCAATTTTTTTAAATTTGGTCTTAAATTGTAGAGCAGAATGTATTATACAATTTGAGAACAAATTCAGAATTTTTGAACAAATATTTACAGAGCTGGAGTCATTTCTTCATCTTGCCGGAATATCTTCTTTCCTCGACCAGATTACTGGCGCCTGCTTAATGCTATGATAGTTAGCAGTATATATTTACAGTGCCTGTTCAACATATTCAAATGTGGCCTTCTCTTTTATTTATTAATTTTTTTGTAAAAGCGGTTTGAGATAGTTGCTAAGCCTGAGCAATAAATTACTTGAATCGCAACGGAACTTGAAAGTTTTTGTGAAATTGTCATTGAGGTGATTAGAATGTCAGACATTTAATTTATGGGCCTCCGTTGTATTGCCATAAGATATTAGCACATGAATTGAAATAATTAACATTAATAGTTGTAGCATTCTATCAATCATTCTTCTTCCTCAAGATAGCACTTTGCCATGGAGTAAAGTGAGTGAATTTGCTGGTAATTCAAATTCAAATTCAAATTCAAATTTAATATAAATATTTATGTACTTATTACTGCATTTTTTAAAGAATTCAATAAACACCTTTATTTATTTTTTTTTCTATCAATTCTGGTCTTACAATTTTATTAGATTTATCATATCTATCAATCATTCTTCTGCTCTTGCAACCTACATTGGATTAATTGAAATAATGATTCTACCATCGAAGATACCAGGAAACTCGTCAACACTGCCTCACAAATAGCCTAATTCAGTTGGATTCCATTTACTGACAGTATTAAACTCTTTCAATAGTGACGAGCTGTATTGATAAGGTATCTCTCTGTTACATGTAAATCAGAAAGGGAATCGAAGGCTCATCCCCTCTCACCCCCCGAGGATCACTATCACCCCAGGCAAATATTAACAGGATTATTGCGACGAAAAATCTCCTACAAAGACTGAACTCAACTATATTTAGGACGTGACTTTACCTCAGGCGATCGATACAAGTATTCGCTGTACAGTCAGTTCTATAATGTTCTGGAAATGGGTAGCCTACGCAATGTTATCGATTGCCTTACAAATGAGCAGTAAGCAGCTACTTATACGGTACCAGACTGGCAGTTTCTAAAACGAAAGGTCTTGTACTATTTCTAGTAGTTGTGTTTAATTTTTCATCCACTCGTATTATTTCTAGTAGTGCATTTAATTTTTCATCAAGTCAAATTATTTCTAATGGAACATTTCCATCTAGTCGAATCATTTCTAGTACATAGTGAATTTAACTTTTTATCTAGACGAATTATTTTAAGTAACGCATTTATTTTATCATGTAGTTGTACTGTCTTTATCATTTCCAAAGGATCGACAGTCGCGATAGCTTCAAAAGAACATTGAAGAATACACTATTGTCAATTATGCGAGGAAGTTGAACAATGCAAATTTATTCTATCGTGATATTCTAATCATGTTGTAACTGTAATTGCTATGAACAAAAACTAGTGTGATAGAATATAGTGTGCAAAGTCAGGAAATGTTTGAACCAGTTGTGTCAAATAAAAATCAGGAATTGACCTATCAGTTTTAGCTTATCCTAATAAATTTTTCGCATTTCCTGCAAATTTCTGCTTCCTTCGAAATATATAGAGAGGGGAGGCGAGACAAAATAATATTTTTAAAATAATATGGTTACATAAATATTGAAATCCAACAATAATTCAACAACTGTTAGCTGACCACAGAGGAGGAGAAAGTGGAAGTGAAAAGTTTTTCTCTGTGAGTCAACTTTATCCACTGGAAGGGAAAATAGAATACTTTGTTCTATGGGGCGCCTCATTGTCACCCCATTCTACTTCCCTAAATACTGGGTCGTGAAGAATGTTTGGCTTCTTTTAATAAAAATTCAAAGCTTGAACTTCCTACTAGTCTGGATGTAGGACTTTGACCAGCAACAGCGTACAAGGACAAACGAAATACGCCGTAAAAAACTTGTTGCAAATGAAACTGGAACTTCAAAGATAAAAAATCTGACTTTTTTATCAGTTGGAAAGACCAGTATTGGTCGGAAACGACATTTCTCATAGTCAAGTGACTCTACCCTAAATGAGGGTTGAAAAATTGAGTGTTTCTACCCTAATTGAGGGTTGAGAGAAATTGAGTAGGAATAAAGGGAAAACATTATAGAATTATGTGAGATGCATAAAATTATGCTGAGTGGAGTGTAATGCTTGCACGAGATACTTTTAAAATGGTTATTGGCTTATTTCTCATTATGGAGCAGGATACCTCCTCACTGCTTTGTCCACAACACCTTTTTTAATGTACAATGTGGAAAAATAAAGATATTTTTTATAGTTTATAAATAGTGAGGGAAACCCCTGTATTTTATTCCCCGAATCATTTCAATTTGATTACGTAATAAGTTTCAATGAATGAATGAAATGAAGCAATAATAATATTAATTACTGTCTAGAGGAAAATGACACTAGTTGGCAAGTTTCCTGACCTATCAAAGATAACTACAACTATTCCTGAATATTTACAAACACAGAGCCAAGGAAATGAAGCGACATTGCTGGAAAACTGGATCCTAGGGAGAGGGTTCCCTAAAGGGAACTTGGATAACAGATCCAAACTCTGTCCGGATAGCATGGAAATGTACGGAAAAAATATTCTTATGGATTTTAATGGTGGAAGACACTCACGTTAGGTTCCCCCTTGTCAATGTGTACTTGGCCAAATACTGGTCACTCATTCAATGATCGGAGTATTGGTGGATATGGAGTGAAATATAAAGATAAATCTCAGTGACTGGGTTCAAATACTATTCAAATAGCATGTAAATATGCAGAAAACTTGTAGACAACTAAATAGGAAGAGGACAGCCTGACCTGGAAGTTGAAGATAAGCTTCCGTTCACGACTTTAAATTGACTAGTGAGCTAATGCGATGGGATATTCTGTTCAATGACTAATGAAGAGAACTAGGAAGCCCGTTTTTGGCTAGTCTACTGCTCGACGTTGGAAGTTGATAGTTAGATAGCAAATGAATTATTCCTGCAAGACGTTTGTTTGGCGTGGCAGTGTCAGGGTGGACCTAACTGCTAACGAGATAGAGTGAGAGAGGAGAGGAGAGACTCTTCCTACCTTTTCCACGTATAGTAAGCATTGAACATACGGGTTGAGTGCTGGCAGCAGGCTTTTAACCTTGTGCTGACCTCCAAACAGCTGTTCGACTCAACCTCCACGCCTTCTGACGCAGCGTCGCGCCACGAAGCGTTTTCTCGCCTCGCGGAAGTTTCAAAACTATACAAAACCCTCAAAGCTATCATACTAAAATCTAAGAAGACGTTCTGGCCAGATGGGAAAATTACTCCAGCTTAGTCAATATTGGTTCAAAAATAATAAATTTAGTTTCACATTATAGAAGAGAATGTTTCCTACAATTCGAGACCAAATATGTAATTTTTGAACCAATATTGACCGAGCTGGAGTCGTTTTCCTGTCTTGCCAGAATGTCTTCTTTACTTGGACAGACTATACCTTCTTATCAACGAGAATTCCAATTCATTTTGGCCTTACGCAACACCGCGCTAGCCTAGAATTTTTTACTTCTTCTTCACTTCTATTCTACTTCTAGTTTAGAATAAGAACTTTTAGTCCTCTTGACTTCTATTCTTTCTGGCTCCACCCAATCACAACTCGACTTGGAACGATATTGTTTCCCATTGAATGAAACCGTTTGATCGAAATCTTTTCTACGACTCTCACTGATTGCACAGATTGTTCACCTCAATAAATTCATTCGCTGACACTGGTTGTGACATTTGCTCATTTATCATAAATCATTTGTTCATTTATCATGTAGTAACAATAACAAAATTTTGATACGTCATTCATTACTGAATTGTATTGCGATACAGAACACTGTTAATACTATATTGTTATGCAGTCAAACATTGCAGATAGGTGGTGGTATGATAGTGTTTCAATTTCAAACGCTTGAATAAGGAAACTAATTTCGAATTGTCATGTTGCTCATACTTGAACAATTTATAATTGGATTGGCGTCGATAGAAGTAGACATTATTATTGATATTGGAAAAGAGTGATATTTTCTTTCGGAATAAAATTGATTGATAAATGGGCACGCGGACTATGATAAAATTCGACAAAATAATGCTAACTATATTAATGTGATGTGATGTCAAGACTAGTCTGTCTTGATCTCATAAATTGGTCCATATTGAAGATTTGCATGATTACATCATCACATACCATGTTGTAATCATTGTTATTTGAATTGTAAATATCAGATTTGAGACCAAAGTAGGGTACTATTATTCAAGTTGAAATATTAATGTAGGCTACTACTTGATTATGCTACAAGACGTCCAAGAAGTAGGCTACCCTAATCTATACCCTACCCTATAGGGTATACATGAATACATGTATACATGAAATAAATCAGAGTTTTGATTATAAAAAACCATTGAATAATATCACAAATAATTCATACTCGATTTAGAGCACAATTTATTGTGATATTTTAAAAACTTTACTGATTGAAATAATTTCCATTTGACATTATATATCGGTTATTTGAAGATTTGACCTACTTCCATATGAAAAATCAAATGTTACATGCTTTGTTATTGAGAAAGCTGATTGTGAAGGAACTTGAAATTTTCACGATTTGGAAAACGGAACACAATGGTAAGAAATAGTATGCAGAAATTCAGAAATGCATTGAAGTAATTATTGTTAGAAAATAATTTTCAAATGTAATTAGACCTACTTGTAGACGCTAGCAATAATAAACCACGTTGGGCAATTGATTGACCTTTATCCTTTGAATAACAATGCAAGTGAAATTTTGTAATGCAATTTTCTTCTATCGTTCTATTTTAAGAAATACAATTGAAGTGACATTGCTGAATCTTCGTAAATTCTGTAGCAATGGGTCATTACAATGTACTACCTTTATTGGAGCTGTCTATAAAATTACACTCTTATCTGCATATTTTCAAAAATGTTTTAGGGAACTGAATAAAATATTGAATAGAAAGATTTATAGAAGTGTAGATTATTCGTATGTACTCGTAAAATACAGCAGTATACAGTGTATAAAATCTACAAATTAGAACCACTAAATAACATTGACCACAGTGACAATTATAACTGGATTATTATAAGAACAATAATAGGAAGATACGTGATCTTCATAATATCAGAACAATGATGAATTCATTAATTAATTTCATTGAAATTTTGTATCAGTCGAGGAAAAAATTAGAATATAGAGATAAAAGAACATGATAATAATATCAAAAGAGATTAAACGGTAATTGTCTGTTCCGATTACATCTGAGTTCACATTACAGCTTAATTAGAAATAATTACTTCAATAGGCACTTGGAATAAGCCGCTTTGAATAGTATCAATTATTAAATTATTAATAAGCCTCATGAATCAATTATTATTAATGCCATGCCAATTTTAAAGTCCATAAACTTCAAGCTAATATTCAATAAAATGAAGTAGTCTATTGTGTATTATCAGTAGAATACTCCCAGTTATAAGTGAATGCGATTATGTCATCATTGGTAAGTATCAGAAATCCTTGAAAAGATTTTATGATCTTATCATTGACACAGTTTGGTAAAACTTCAACTTTCATTTGAAAGGTGGAGTAAAAACAGACGCTTGATAAACTTTGAATACATGTCGAATTTTTAGAAAATGTCAATGAATAATAAATTATAGTCTGTCTAAGTAAAGAAGACATTCTGGAAAGATGGGAAAATGATTCCAGCTCGGTCAATATTGGTCCAAAAATTATAAATTTGATCTCAAATTATAAATTAGAATGTTTTATACAGTTTGAGACCAAACTTATAATTTTTTGAACCGATATTGACCGAGCTAGAGTAATTTCCCCATCTTACTAGAATGTCTTCTTTGCTTGAACAGACTATAGCTGAAAGTAGTCTGAATTGGAAAAACCAGTTAACCGGAACTATGGCCTGCCATGACTAAAGAGAAGGATTGGAATTGTCGGAGTTGGGGATGGAAAAAGAGAGAAGGAATTAGGGAGAGAGAAAACATACAAGAGAGCAGAAATGTATGAGTGTAGGTGTGAGAGAGTAACGAACATTGAGAGACGACTGAAGGATGATAGAGTGAGAGAAAAAAATGAGAAAGACTGGGTTAATGATGAAGAATGTCTGATTAGATCCCCTCAATGAAATGGAACTTTCTCGACTTGTACTTCGTTCAATATCTCTTTGAATAAGTAACGTTTACAGTGAAGTCAATAAGTTGGATAGCCCATGCTTTACAGCGTTGACTTACAATAGAGTTCAATTTTAGCGTTAAGCGGTACCTATTATTAATTTATATTTGAATGAATATTATACTTATATTATTATTTATGTATATATATATTTATATTATTTATAATTCATATTATTTTTCTTTCACGAAAGATATTTGTGTGAAAATGTATCAATAACATATTTTTGGAAATGGATAAAGACTCTAAAATATTATTTATTATTATGGGCCATTGGCAGATTCAGGGATTACGGTACGGTACATCGAACTAGCATTGTGAGTTTACTGAGATAAACAGAAATGAATTCATTCGTGAAATAATCGTTGTAATTGTTGAATAAGGTATATAAATGCCCAACCAACAAGTCAATTACTGTATTACATTTTTAGGCGTTGAGTTGCAAATTTCACTGACTATTCAAACACGTGTAGGAAGTTTCATTTAGGAAGTATTCATCATACAATTTTAGCGTTGGCTTTTTTGAAGGAAATTGTTCACCACGTTTATGGAAAACTCCTATTTTTTTAAAAGTAATTGAATTATTTTGTAATCATCCACAGCATTTATTTTTGGCATTTTTTAAAGGCAATCAATGGATTTCACGATATTTGAACATACTAGAATGTATTTCAAAGAAGTAGTTGGTACTTGTGAAGATGTAGTTGAATATAATAATTATTTTATCATATATCTTACGTAATATTCACGATTTCTATGTTAGTTTTCAGTTAACGGATTCCCTGTTGAGTATAAGTGTATATTTCTGAGGAAAATGTAGCCTACTAATGGGATGGGAATGAATAATGATGAAATATATCAATGGAAATCCACATGGAAATAATGAATGGAAATAACCCAAATAGACATTGAAACTGAAGGAAGGAGGAAAGTAATTTAACGGGTTCAACCAGGGGGTTTTTCCTTGACTAAACTTTCATAGTAGGCAATTTTTACTTCTATTCAACAAAATGACCTTGAATCGAACAGCCAACCTGGTAAGGTAACTACACTGGACATTATTCTATGCATTGTACAAGTCTATGTTTAGTATAAAATCCGCTTTTGTGATTTAATTGAACAGAGTTTGGATGAATTATATTTTACATACTGCTTTATAAAAATGGTTGATATATTGGAAAAAACAGCTCTTTTCTTGTCAAGTTTTGTATTCCCTGAGAAATAGCCAGTTATTTCAACTACTAGGCTATATAAACCCAATTTCAAAGTAGTAGCATATACTACAAATTATGAATTCTATTTTTCATTATTGTTTTCTATAGGCTAATAGCCTTTTTAAAACCCCCTTCTGAACAGTCACTGATGCCCGGTTTTTCCAAGCTCACTCAAATTTGAGACACCCTCAAGTTTACTACACTTTACTACATTTCCTATACTTATCATAGAGAATGTCAGCTGTTCATCAAAATTTGAGGGTCCCTCAACTTTGAGTGTGCTTGGAAAACCCGGCATCAAACTTCTAGATAGGGTCGGTTTCTCCAAAACAGTTCACCTGAAATGACAGATTAAACCATCAGCTGTCAGTGTACGTTCATTGTTCACATTTATTATTATGTGTTTCGATTTCAATTGATCCAGCTAATGGTTCAAACTAAAATTCCCTTCAACTTTTCTGGAGAAACCGACCCTGAATGTACATCAACAAGTTCCAGAGACTGTTTGAAAGGGGGTTTTGAAAAGTTACTACAGAAAACAGAAATCAAAAATGAAATTTAATGATTGAAAAGAAATAATAATTGTGACTAACCTGGTCATTGTTGTACAGCGTGTACTGGGAAGAGTTTGTGGTGGATGTGCCGTTGGTGTGGTAGACCCAGAGGAAGGGTGGGGGCGGGCCTTCTATCACATCAGTCTGCTGCTGTTGTTGCTGGTTGCAGCTGTTGTTGTTGTTGTTCTGCTGTTGCACACCGTTGGAGAGGATGTGGTTGTTCGAGTGCTGGATGACATTGTTGTTGTGGTTGTGGTTGGCGTTAGTGGTGGCTGTGGTGGCCGGTGGTGTGGCTGTGGTGGTGGTAGGCAGCGTGTCCTCGCGTTTCCTCAGCTTGCTGCGAACCAAACGAATTGCAATCAGAGTCGACCCTTGACTGCTAACCATTTTCAAACTATTGCGGAGACTTCCACAGTTAAAACGGTTCTTAATCGACTTGGGGTCCGCGTCCTTTTTCGAGGCTACATCTTTCTTTTTCTCTGTGTCTTTCTTTTGCACGACTACATCTTTCTTTTCAACTGGTTTCGGTGTTGTGGGGAAGTGGAACACACCGCCAAACGACACAGATTTGTTCGACATATTGTTAAGTGGGGAACTGTTTTTACTCAAAAATTACTAAAGGGACATGTTACAAACCTTGTTTACAATACACACAGCCTAATAAGAAACTTTATAATTGACTGGGAGGGATCTAAAAATCTAGGGGATTGTTGAGATGAATAGAGGGAGATGAGATCACAGTAAATGAACGGACGATATCGAAATAACCGATCCAACGATCGTTCCAACGATAAGTCACAGAGTTGCGTCTCCCTCAAGAGCACTAATCAATAGAGCACTTTGGTTTACTTATCACAGACGTTTAACAGTTTCAATGACGGTTAGAAGAATTGTTTAGCCGAGCAAGCCATACAGTTTTCAGTTTGTACACAGTTAATTCTTATTCACTGGTTGGTGTTGTCACACACCGCACTGCACTATAGATCGAAGATCGTAGCACCGCACTATAATATCCAATTGCCTGTGTACAGGGTGAAAACTGTGTGACTGTTCTCGGTGCGACGTAGAACAACCATCTGAGAGGAGACTGATCACACCACGAGTTAGCAAAGCGTAGCGTAGCAAAGCACGGGCAACGCCTCTGCTGCTCACTGTAGCTCTGACTGCACTGCACTGCGTCTCTGGTCTGAACGCGCGGCGGCTCTCGCTCCTCTATTTAATGCTTCAACAGGTGACGTTCTGGCTCGCTATTGGCTGAGCCTGAAGCTAGCAGCCAATCGCGCAACGCCTGGCGCCCCTTCGGTTCAGTTTGAACAAAGAAACGGACGCTTTTGTCTGTTTGCTTCGCCCGCTTTCTGCTCGAACCTTTTGCCTCAGCCAGCCTGCATGCGCTCTCACAACTTTCAACCGATATTGTGTCCTATTTCTTTTTAGTTGCTTTTTCTTAAAAAAAAAGATCCTCGACTCAGGTAGACGTTGGTAGTTTTCACATTACAAAGTATACAAAAGTATGTCGGTGATCAATCCCAGTGAAAACACAAAGGTCCTGTGTTTCAATAGTTCTGTACTGAGCAGTTTTCTAATGAATCTAGTCCGCCCATGTTTTCAATTTTTCAGTCCATTTTTTACGTTTTCTCCTCTGTTATGTTCACGTCTGTAAATTTCATAGAGACAAAACAGACTGTCTTAGTGTACTTCATTCTCCAAATTCATTGATTTCTCTACATGGTGTTCCTGATATTGAAAATGAACCATCTGTCTTAGGTCTATTCCGTGACTATTCATTCTCAGTCAAATCCTCGAAAACCTCTAGCCAAAATATTGAATATAAACTGGAGGTAGATGATAAGACGCATATCGGACAAAGCACGATCTTGAAAGCCTGATGCTAATTGATAATCATTTCAAGCCCAATATTTAAAATTATATGATTAGTAAACATTTAAATTTCATTAAATTATCGAAAATTTATAAGTGTATTTTCTACACATGTCTACACGTTCTCAATTTCCAAAAAATTCATCACAGCATTAGCTCATCAGACATCATAGTCTTTATTATTGACTACAATAATGCTTCCTCTTTCTATCAATTCTTCTATCAAATATTCCTGTCACGCATTCACGCTTCACATTACTAATGCTATTACTATTCTACTATTCATTTTTTTCTCACTTATATCTCTTCCCTCTCCGTCTTCCAACAGTGACAGTATAGAATATCGTTCAAACTACTACAATAATATCGTGCTGCCTCCTTTAGTCCACTTGTATAGGTCAGTTTCTCTTTTCTTTCTGGGTTCAAACTTCACTTCAAGACAAATTATTCTTCAATCGTACATTGAATTATATATATTGTAGGTATAATACTGTTGTAACTCACACATTTTCAACTAAGTACATGTAACTGTTCCTCACACAATACATTCATCTACCTTATGAGCATTCTGTATCATCTGATGAAGTTTCTTATCAACTTATAATTTATTACATGTTTAAAAGAGTTTATAACATGAACTAATCATGAAGACTGTCAGATAATGAATGAATTCATCAATTTCAAAAATTTTTCCATTTGTTCAATTTGAAAAAGTTTCTTCTTTGGCATTACAATTTACAATTATCCTACAACCCAGTGTGGGTCACAGTCAATTTATAACAATATGATTATGAATATGTTGTGAATGAGTTAGTGACAAATGATAAACGGTAGCCACAGAGCAGTTCATATCCAATCAGGGCCGTGCTCCGATCTTGAGCTGACAGGATTGGCTATTGAAAAGGCCAAAACGAGGCCGTCAGGTTGCTTTAGGGGGGCGGCTGGGGGTCCTCTGTATGTAAACAATTTCGCGTTTCACCTTCCCAGTAGCTATTAATAGGCCAGTAAGTTCAATGGTTTGTGTTTAAACGAGCATTTTAGATGATGGAAGGGCAGAAAAGTCAGGTTTCTTCAGATAAGCATCAGCGCCGACCATCAGACTATGGTCTAAAAAGCTTGCGAAAGCCTTCAGGTGTCAAAACGCGTTTGTGTGGCTTTTGTTGCAGAAAAACTGATGCTTTACTCTGTTCTACTAGATAAGAATACATAAAATTTTTAGTTAGGAAAGAAGCCTCAAAGTTTATTTAATGAATTGTTATATAGGTGATGGAAGCAATGGAAGGGGAACAAATCAGGTTCCTCTAGATAAGCATCAGCACCAATTGTATTCAATTTGAATTTGAATCTGTTCTTCTGTTCTGTTAGGAATTTATCAAATTTTCAGTTGGGCAAGAGTCCTCAAAGTTTATTTTATTAATTATTGATATTTAAGTGATGAAAGGGGAAAAAATCAGGTTCCGCTAGATAAGCATCAGCACCAATTTATTGTATTCAATTTGAATTTGAATCTGTTCTTCTGTTCTGTTTAAAATTCATCAAATTTTTAGTTGGGCAAGATGCCTCAGAAGTTTATTAATTTAATAAATTATATTCTTCCACTTACAAGATAAGTTTCTTCATTTCAGCCTCCTCAACATATCACACATTACATTACTTCACTAATCAACATCTTATTCTATTCTCATCATAATTCTGTTCTGTTATCAAGAACTCAATCGATTTATCATGGCTTCATTCTCTTCCACATGCATATTCATTCCTACTACTTTATATACATAAAATCCATTCTCAACATTTTTCACTTATTTTTTCATATAATTGTCTATAAAACATGATCAATACAAATATCTCCATGAAAAGTAACTCCTCCTGTATTCTCTATAGTCAAAGTTTCATCATCACATTAAACAGAGTAATAAAAACTATCCTATCCTCATTCATGCAGACATTTCACGTGGGCTCTCAATGAATAATATAGATGAAGATGTCTGCTTCCAATTATTGTTTGAGGAAAAATTTGGTGCTAAAGTGTCTGTAGGCTATGACTACGAGGAAATCTAAACTTCATTTGCTAACGAGAATCTTGAGTGAAATAGGTAGTTCAATGTCTATAATTACTATTTAATGATTGAGCTGAATTGCCAACACACTAACAACAACGTGAGTTGAAACAGGATAATTTATGAAATTCAATTCAGGTGGTACGCTCGTGCTAGTGGAGTGGGGTGAAGTTGATAATACACCGGTTTTACGATTCTTAGAAACCCGTAATGTTTATAAACAGCTCTCAAAATGTTAAAAACAGAAACGTAATAAAATCTCTGTTCAAGACTACAATTCTCTGTTCAAAAATACGTTATTCGTGACAGTTATAGAAATTGGCAGGCCTTCCTGAATAGAATTGCTTCTTGTTCTTGGAGCATTTTCGAGTAAATTTTTGGTTGTAGAACAGATTGTTCAGCTTGAGAATCGCGACAGCAACTTATCTTGATTGATACAATTCCACTTTTCAAATGTATAGAATATACTATAATGCGAAAGTGGTTCAGGGAAGATCTTGAAACTTCTACATTATAAAGCAGTCATGATACCATACAAATAACATGTATTATTTTTAATACTGTAATGCGAATATAAACATATGAATAGCATAGAATAATGAGTTTTTGAATGTAAGTTTCACTTTTATTCTGAGAGTAGTACTAATATACTGTCAGGATGAGGTCAGGGAAAAACAATAATTATTGATAAGTAGTGCAACAGACTAGGCTTAGAAAAATAGGCTATAATAAATTTTTACTTTTGGTTCATGTTCAGATAATTAATAGTTTCTGGTGCTTCATTTAATTAGCTCAAAAACAATTCATTCCCACAAATATATCAAGGACAGCGGACACTGTATGTGATTAGAGAACGTGCATGACTGATTGATTTGCCAGGTTTACTGATAGTAAAATCGAATACCACGCTCATCAGTATTCGAGTCATTTCAGAACTGAACTTTGTGTAGTCTGTCCAAGTAAAGAAGACATTCTGGCAAGATGGGGAAATGACTACAGCTCAATCAATATTGGTTCAAAAATCATCAACTTGGTTCCAAATTGTAGATCAGAATGTTTTCTACAATTTAAGACCAAATTCATAATTTTTGAACCAATATTGAACGAGCTGGATTCATTTTCCCATCTTGCCAGAATGTCTTCTTTGCTTGGACAGAGTATACAAGCAGCAGAGAGTAACTATAGTCTGGCCAAGCAAAGAAGAGCCTCTGACAAGATGGGAAAATGACTCCAGCTCGGTCAATATTGGTTCAAAAATTATTGATTTGGTCTCAAATTGTAGATCAGAATGTTTTCTGCAATTGAGACCAAATCAATAATTTTTGAACCAATATTGACCGAGATGGAGTTATTTTCCCATCTTGCCAGAGGCTCTTCTTTGCTTGCCCTGACTATACAAGAGTAACAAGCAGCAACAACAATGTTCTTACATTTAGGCTGCCAAAATAATATAAGGTTAGAGCAACAATGTTCTAACTTCTAACATGTAACATGAGCAGAAAGTGGATGTTTCAGTTCTCACATTCTCTTTTTGTAAAATAAAGCCTACAAAACGTTTGAAACTCTGAACAGTCTTCCCACTGGGACAGAGATTCAAGAAGGTCTTCGAAAATTCTGAATAGAAAGCAATGGTCGAGGGCCTGAATTGAGGGTGGATGGGTAGGCTCGAGTCATAGAACTATATAACTATAGCTTGGCTCATGGTTATACTTCTATAGCTCGAGCAGGTATATTTTCTCAGGATGTTTTGGTAAACCCTCCTGATATTTTCTAGCAACGAAAACGTCTATCAGGTACCTTGTGTGAGCGTAACATTAGAAAAAAGAATCAGTTTGTATTTATATAGACTTATCAAAACATTTATCAAATATATTGTATGTTATATTTATTTCAGAAGTCAAGAATTTAGTATAAAACTGATTGACGACACAGTATCAGGTGCGATGATCTGATATTTACACTTGATGAAAATCTAACAAGAATGCCAATATATCACTATTTCAAACAATTGTCAGTTTCAAATAAATAGTAATAGCCTATATTGGCATTTTTGTTTTTTTTTCATAAAAAGACTGATTATATAATTCTCTTATCTTATCTCTGGTATCAATATGAATACTGATAACTGATGAGATTCTAGGAATCCGTACTTATTTCTGTTGAACAAATTTATTATAAATTATTTCTGAAGCTCTGGATTATTTTTACAAGTGATTCAATCCCAAAAGTGATCAAATCTAATTTTAATTTGATGATGGAATTTTCCTGTTTGATGAGATATAATAGCTGGGTAATTTTTTGATTATCAAAATTATTTATAGCTTCCTATTTGTTACATTTTATCTTGTTTATCCATTCATATGTGAGGCATCACAAACATGTTTGTGATCTATCAATTTATGGGGAGCGGTATTTCGTTTGAACTTTTTGTTATTTAGTGTCATTAAAAAAAAGATGTTGGTTAATAAAATTGCACATATTTTTGCACAAATAGAGTTACGAAGGGTAATAATAAGAGAGTTCCTATCAAGTTTTTGTCAGTGGGAACTGTAAAATATGAAATTCTGTATATCAGGATTTTAGGAGCAGAGCAATCAGGGGTTATCTAATCATGAATTATTCCAATATAAGTTTCACGAGTGGTATATTTAAATAGCTTGAATCACCTTTGACTTTTTGACACTGATAGATGACACATTCTATAGAGGAGAAAAAATATTTTTGTGCATACAACAGAATTATATGGAATATTTTGTGTGGGCTATTTGAACTCAGATTTAAAAGTCAAACTTATGTTGAAGAATTCATAAGAAATTCTGATCCATTTTTGAAGTTGACAATTACTGTACATAATAATTGTATGTGAAACGTGAAAAGAGATGCAATATACAGTATTATGAGATGCCTATATTATTTAGAAAATGAATGTTCATCTGCAAAAGCTTTTATGTAGATATCATGTACCTAGCTTTCTTGATCTTATGAATATTGTCTTCTATTACTAGTGAAATGAGTTAGAAACTACAGTAGTTGATTGTTTATGTTTTTATGCATTCTCATCTCATGAATGAAGGCTCGAATATTGAAATTGAATAGTTTATAGTTGAATAAAATTATATCTTTTGCAATCAATTAATTTTCTACTACGTCGAAATAAAATTTTCCGCAGCATTTTTCATTCATAAAGGATCGATAAGATGCATACACGAACTAAATAGAAACTTAATTAAACAAATTCACGCGCGAAGAACATGATCTAAATACTCTTATCATAAGCCTGTCTACAACGCACACAGGGAAAGCGAGTGAAATATTTTATTTGATTTATTTTCAGAATTTGGTCTTACATAATAATAATGAATGTAGACACATGATAGTTTGATTTACAACAGTTTTTAGACATGATTGTATTAAAAATCCCCAAAGCTTTCTCAACTATTATCAATGAATAATTATAAATAATTTTTTGATGAATCAATAATAATAACATCTTCAGACTTAAGTACTTATTAAAATAAATAATTTTATGATAAATATTTACTTAATTGAATATTCATCTCATCAGTATGCAATATTCCTCTGTACGATACATTTTCCACAATTTTGTAAAGCAATTAAATAATATTGACTTGCCTAGATTGATTGTAGAAATATCAAATATTGGGAAATCAATATCTGGTGGAATCACTAAGCTTGAATTAAATTTAGGAATACAACTACAAAATAGGAAGGCTACACCTTACAGAAACTACCAGATTAAAAAACTAAAAAAAAAATCATCACATTCCCAATTAATCTTATGCATCCATCTTCTCAATACTCATTAAATTTTTAATTCAACTTATGATTTTTATCAAATTATCAATGATTGAACATTGACTAGTATGACATGATGAACCATGAAAAATTATCTCATTTCAATGTAAAGTAATTTACTTTTATTGTGTCATTAACTGTGAATGTCCTATTGAATCTTTGAAGACCTGAACTATGGCACAGACAAAAAATATGGTATCAATGTGCATTTTCATAAGTGTTAAGTTTTATTACTCAACTATAAAGATAAATGCGTTATCAGTAATTAAAATGAGGTTGGAAATTCTTCGAGAATAGATAAGTTTTCATAACTGATGAGTTTGAGAAGATTGAAAACCATTGATTCAATACAAGAATGGTCATCTATTTGTCTAAACTTCGCCTTCTTTTATAGATAACTGACAGTTCTCATGCATATTGTAGAACCTCATATCAATATTGGTACAAATTTTGCTCTCATAACATCTCAGTTTCGTCGAAACAGTGCTTTTTAATTTGTAAAATTCATAGGAAAATCAAGCTTTACTTATTAATATTGCATTCTATCTAGAATCTTAGCTGAGTTTTGTTATCTGTTTCAATAAGGAACCTGATCTAATCTTATCTCTTCCTTTTGGTGCAGGGTGTACTGTACAGCTTGCCTATACAATGTATACATGGTAAAAGAACTACAGAGAATTCAATTTCTTATTCTATACTATCTGATTAGAACCGATATCACAATCAAGAACAAGAACTATGAGTATTTTCCTAATTCATTTATCAATATGATAAATGAAATTTATACAAATTTGTGTACTGAAATTTGTGTTATGCAAATTTTGGGTAGAACTTGTATAATCTGTCGATTGGCAGTATATAGTATGTGCGCAGTTTGGTTAAGTACTTCAGTTATTAGTTATATGTTTAGTAGCCTCATAGAAGGTACTATAGATATTCAACTGAATTTCCAATTCTATTTGTTAGTTTGTAGAAAGTAGTAATAGAGTCAATTGATATCAACCAAATAACCAAGTCACTAATTACTTATTGTTAAAACTATAACGAAGATAGTCATTATAAACTACTAAACACAACAATATAATATCAGAACATCAACTGATCATCTAAACAAAATAACCCTACGACTGGCAATCGTCTCAATCGAGACGCTAGGTCTACTAATAATTGTGAATATGAATATAACCGGTGCATAGGGTTGGAAATCCTAGTACTCTTAGTGACAGGGTACCAACCTACCCTTAAATTATTTGTTTTATCGCATATTTCAGTGTCATTAGACCCATTCTCAAGTGCAAAAGATTTGCACGGAAAAACTTGAGAATGGTTCTAATGACACCGAAACATGATGTGGTTTTCAATTTTTATTCACATGTAACAACATACTCGTAATTCAACCTATGCAACATTGCCTGAACACTAAACCACCAACAAAACTCTACAGCAGGCTGAATAGTTATATTCCCTAGTCACACTTCCGGGTTAGAACCATGCACTCACCCCACGCAAACACGAAATTGAGCAACAAAAATTATGTAGTCAAAACAATTTAACCTTAATGTGGGCTTTACCCACTACTTGACCCTCGGAGAATAGCTAGAACCATAGAGTAACTAGCTGATATAACTTATATCACCCAACTAATATTAATATACTAACTAATAACAATGATAAACAACTACTCAACAAGTGATTAACAATAATAACTATAACCAATGTTAATATATAATGACTATAACATTAATAAAATCAATTTAAAGTGACTAATTATCTTTTTTTCAATAACTCACCTTTTCCATAATGTGACAAAAGCACGAGTCATCAGCTTGAACCGTTTGGCGACCATTCTGGGCAACACGACACTCGTCTCCTTTTTGGTAATCCAACTCGGCCTGTCACTGTCACTAGCGCCGCTGGCTGCGACCTTGGCACTGGCACTGTCCACTAGCACACCACCCAGCAAACTGTAATCTACCCTTTTCATGCCTCCTCCCCACTCCCCGTCCGCCGCACAATCACTAACCATCCGACGATAGTTGGGACGAATCAACGGGAAACTGCTGCTCTTCGACAACATTGGGTAGACATCCATTTTCATCGACAAAATTGGACTGTCACTGCTTCTCTGATGTGCAAATTTGTCTAAATTTGTGAAACTCTTTTGAATTTTCGTCGATAATAATATTATTATTCAACAAATACTGTTCCCTTATTGGAAAAAAATTTGTCCTTATTCGTAAAACTCGTCTCAATTCTCTTTGATAATTGATTCTTCAATAAATACTGTTCCTTTATTGAAAATCGTCTGTGTTTTCTTTGATTATCAATTTAACAAACACTTCCTATATCACCGCTTTTCTAAATTATCTTTGATGAATAATTTGCCGAAACACTGTTTTATATTATGAACAACTACTGTTCCTCTTTTGTAACTCGTCTGTATTTATTTTGATTATTAAACACTTCCTATATCACTGCTAGACTAATTTCTCTTTGATAAAGATTTTGATATACACTGTTTCGCTATAGCTGTGGTTCGCCTGTATTTACTTCAATAGTTTTTTAAGCACTTATTCTCTTAATTCTTTTCGATAAATAGTTTAGAGAAAACACTGATCCTATATCACAGCTTGTATGTATTCTCTTCAATAAAACACTTTAAACACTTATTCTCGGAATATTCTTTGATTGAAAATTTAAATAACACTGTTCCTATATCGAAGGTCGAATGTATTCGCATCAATAATATTTTAACACTTATTCTCTGAATAATTTAACAAACACTGTTGCTATATCGCAGCTCGTATGATGTATTCTCTTTGATAATTTGACAAACACTGTTTCTCTATCGCAGCTCGTCTGTATTTATAGGCCACACAAGATAAAATTCTCTAGGCTCTACATTATTGTTTTGTATTATTCCATGTACTCAATGCAATTAAGTATTGACGTCGACCTATCGAATCAACCAACGTATGGTGTCCACTTGAAAACCGAATTAGTTTTATCTCGTCGTTCGGCTCTTTGATCCACTCGTGTTGTTGTTTATTCATCGATCCAAAGTCTTTTTTTCGAAATATTATTTACTGGAATTTTATATTTCTGATAATGTATATTTCCGAAACATCACAATTTCAACATCTGATTCTATTTTTATTTGACGTAAGCTTGTGCGGATTATTTACTGTACATTATTAGATTTGATAATAACATAATATGTATCCAATATATCTAGAACTACAAAATTAGTTTCTATTTTTATTCTACGATGTAAACACAGAGACACTGTTGCGTTAGTTCAGTTATTGTAAATTTGGTTGTTTACTAGTAGTAGATTGAATTATGTGGGAATAAGATACCAAAAGAAATAATTTACTATTTACGATGAATGAACATGGAAACCACAAACGTAACAGGTCTCTAATATTTTTAGAGAAAATTATGGATACTTCAATGGGCTGAAAAAAGTAAATTGAATTATGAAGGCAATCAATTATGTAGTTGAGCTGGTAATTTCTTTGAAAATTTAAATCTATGAAATCTAATGAATTTATTGATTACCAATTCTGTTTATTTTTTAAAAGTGAGTATCAAGTGATATCATGAACCCGTTAACAAATTCATCAGTTGTTAGATTCCATCTAACCAACTATAAAGATATAAAGTTTTGCTTAAAGAAAGCAATGTTCTGATCTGGAATTACCCATACCAACAATATAAGCAGGTAAGTCCCAATTTTCGTTATCTTCTCTCTTGTAGTATTAATGAAGAATTGAATATATTTGGGGTTCCCTAAGTAGCCTACCGTTCTCAGCCAGAATCCTTGTTAGCAGGTAAAGAGTGTCAATATAATTGAATAATTGCCAAATCACAAATTAAGATTCCGAGTAAGTAACCGAGTAAAATGAATAAGAGCTTACTAATAATGGAAATCCCAGCAGTTTGTTCAGAACAGTCACAAAGATTGGTGTTCACCACTAGCGGCTCGTGCCCATGAAACAGGTGAAGTGCTGTACAGTAATAGATACGGGCACTTCACCTGTTCCGTGGGTACGAGCCGACAGTGATGTGCACCTCGTCCCAGAATTATTTGTTTATATAATTATAGGCGAATAAGGTTCACCTGTATATCGGACTAGTATTCTTTATAGAAGAAAATTCTTGAAAATTATTTGTAATCACGTTATCGTGTTTAAGAAAGAAGTAATCAGACATTATCGTATATGCTTATGAATAATCAGTTGATAAAAAGGATATCATGTTTATAATCGTACAACACAGTATCTTCTTGTGAGAGAAAAATCAATCTCAAGTATTTTCACTCGTTTACTTTTGAAATGGGATTTGAAACCAATCAAATCAATCTTTATTGTTGTTATTGAAAAATAACACATTTTTTAAACAAACTTCACATCATTGAATGTTTGCAATAATGCCTTTAAAACTTAATGAATGATTTTCAGGTTCAATGTTGCTCATAAAGTGAAAGTTTTGAAGTGAAAATGGTTTGTGATCTTTATTCTCACATGCTCTTTGCTTGAATTATAATAACTCTCACGATTTCTCACTTCACAGTGTTGAAAGTCACATTCGACTCATCTCTAGCAATTTATTATTCTCTTCATACAGTCATTCTTCCTGAACTTCCGGTATTGTATTAATGAGATGAATTCATGGAATACATAATCACACAGATATACTACACACTACAGGTAGATAAATCATTAAACTGCAGAAATTGCAGTGGAAAATTTGGATCTTGTGATTTTTTATGGAAATTTTCCCTTTGACAAGTTCTAACTTCCAACTAGCCAGAAATGTTCTCCTCAAACTCCTTCAAAAGAGTACGTTTACTAGCTCTGGACCACAGAATTTTTCAGAATGGTGATACCAGGAGACTGTTACGTAGAGAAAATATTAAAATGTTATAATTGAAATCCTGTAATTTAAAAATAACATTGATTTGGGTTTGACAAACCAATTGTCACAAATCATCGGTTTTCGTTTTTACTCTTCTGAAATTAGCCAGGAAATGAGTTTTCAGATTTTAATAAAGGATTGGGAAATTCCGTTTCCCATAAAGAGCAATAATCAAGGTTAAGTACCTCTGTTTCTCTGATGGAAAAAATTAATCGATCTATCAATACCGCCAAAACCTCAGACTGACGTTTTGTTCTTAAAAATTCATAAAGAAAAGTGAACTATAGTCTGTCTAAGCAAAGAAGACCCTCTGGCAAGATGAGAAAATGACTCCAGCTTGGTCAATATTGGTTCAAAAATTATTGATCTGGTCTCAATTTTGTAGGAATCATTCTGATCTACAATTTGAGATCAAATTAATAATTTTTGAAACAATATTGACTGAGCTGGAGTCTTTTTCTCATCTTGCCAGAGGGTCTTCTTTGCTTGGACAGGCTATACCAAAGGCGGAAAGGAAGCAATTCAATGTATTGTGTCGCTAAAGAAATTGAATGACCGACAATCTGTCTTTATTGAATTTTGGAATAAGGTCACGTCATCAATCAAAATTGCGCGGAACCGGAAAAGAGACAGCCAAAGAATATGAAACCTAGAAGATTCAAGATCAAAACCTAAAGGCCAAAGAATAATATGAAACCTAGAAGATTGAGAATCATTATATTGGCTGGAAGATTCAGAAAAAATACTCCCAGTTGAATTATGAAATCAATCCAATAACAATATGTAGAGTCTCTATAAATTTAGAATTGAATTTTCATCAGGAAGAATATTAACCTTATACTCTCTAGATAGCGAGAAGCGAATTCACCTTAATTTCTCCTAAGTGATGACTAAAATTTTTCAAGTTCAATGAGTGTTGAAGTTCCAAAATCATTTTGAAATATGTATAACTCTTCTGTATTTTTTTGTGAATTACAATAATTAGCAATATACCAACGGGTCTATGCCTACACCGCCGTTCTCTTCAAGCGCTGACATGATGGGGTCATCTTCAGCAATTATTATAGTCTGTCCAAGCAGAGAAGACCCTCTGGCAAGATGGAAGAATTACTCAAGATCGGTCAATATTGGTTCAATAATTATAAGTTTGATCTTAAATTGTAGGAAACAATTTGATCTACGATTTAAACAACATTTATAATTCTTGAACAAATATTGACTAGGGTGGAGTCATTTTCCCATCTTGCCAGAGGGTCTTCTTTGCTTGGACAGACTATACAAATCATACTAATCCTGCTCAACTGTAAAAATAGTTGAGTAGGCTAACATCGATAAATAATTGTCTCTAATACATGCCATTCCATTACAAGGGTATATCATGAAATTAATATTATCACCTCCATATATTTTAAGTTTTGTGGAGGATAAAATGCTGAAGTATGCAATTTTAAACAAGATACCAGACTTTCAGCTATTGAAAATTGAATACTCAGATATTATGGTATGATGACTCATTATATGGTATAATGACTTAGGTATTAAGGTACTATGACTTATGAGTCATGTTGCAAGGGTCAAATTACCAGAATGTCTAGAACTTATCTCAAATTACAATTTTAAAGATCATTAACAAATGACTACTTCAACATTGAACTGACTAATTCCAATCTTATCTTGAAATGTTAAATTTTTGTCGATTGGTCATACAAACCTCATTGAAAACAGGATATCAGAAGTGGAGAAAATTTCACTTGACAGGCTATTAGAACATTATTGTGATACTAATGAATGATATTCTTGTTGGGAGATGAGTCATCGGAAATTGGGTACTCAAAAAACTTTTATTTGTTTTGAAAATATCTGAATAAATCAATTAAGATTGATATTGATGGGATGTCCCCTAGTCTTTGCTTACTTCATTCTCTTTTATGTTGAATATTTTTGTAAAAGTACGGATTGCACTTCTAATTATCTTCCCCGAGAAGCTACGTAGGGAATTAATTATGAAAAGTCAAAGATCACTTGACAGAGTAATGTAAAATACTATAAAAAACTTGACAAGTGATAATATCATTCTTCTAAACATTCTAAAGCTAAGAATAACTTCAAAGTAATAGAAAGTGTGAGAGCTGGGAAAATTATTCTGATAAGCTTGTTGAGTGATTGCTAGTACTTACGAAAATTATAGTACTTCATGAAAATTTCAAGAATCCTAATTTTTTTTTATTGCGGATGATGCCCACATAAGCATTTCAGCTTGTGCGTGGGTAATGAATATTGATTGCGAAGGTGATTGATGAGGTGAAAAACAGCCATGCCACTGGGATTCGAACCCAGACCTGGCAGTGCTAGCTGACTGAAGGTTGTTACGCCCTAGCCCACTGCGCCAACCAGGCCGGCAATTGTTCTTGAAGTATTCAGCCCATACTTAGCCTACAAAGCAACAGTTTTTGAAAATTGCGTTATTTGTTGAAATATAGCCCCGATACTGTTTGAAAATACTTTTCTCTAAATTCAAATAAGCATTGATCTGGTAGTGAATTCATGATAATTATTAAGTTCTCAATCTTATATTGCGAGAAGGAAATGAAGATTTGAAGAATCAGTAGCTACAAATTCAAAATTCCAATCAATTTTCAACAATACTAGTAGTGATGGTCAGTTGGACACACAAAAAATGGTCGAAGCATGAATTATTCATTATTCAGAAGCAGATCATCGTAAAATTATTGTTCGACTAAGGCTATTCTAATTTCTTCCTGTTTCCCATCAGCCTAGCAGACAGTAAGTCAAGGTGAAACAAGGTGAGGTCAGCAACCAATCCAACAATTATTATTAATTCATCATCAATCTTATTGCTAATTTCCATCAAATAAATTTGTTTTTTTTCAATTTAAAATTTTTCCCAATTTCATTTTGATCGAGTGATGTTGTTGGTTGGGGTCTGCATGGCTGTGTGTGATCTGTAATTGTTTTCAAATTTTATGGGAATAGTGATAGATTAATTCAATAGATTGAATTTATAGATCTAGGAATAAATGGAAATCGCATAACATTGACTATTTCTCTGGTCTCGGATCTCAGTAACCTTCATCTTACTGAGGAATACTGAGATTTTATGAATTTCAATGCACAAGGACTTCTTTGAATTGCGTACTCAACTATCAGTAGAATGTACTGTATCAAGCTTGAGTGACCTTGTAACTTGTATCTATATTGGTAAGAGCCATAATTGTGTATTGCTGCAATGTACTGAGAAGACAGCAACCACATAATACAAATCTGTATAATACAAAAAATGTATTATGTGGGCATTGTGTGTAGATATCAATTTCAAGAGATTCTAATGAATTCTTAAACTCTAGAGATTCTTATAAACTTCAAGAGATTCTCAACTCGTGTAATGACAATTAGATTCCAATGGGCTAGAATACCTAGGCGCCAAGAACGCGAGAGACCTCCTCTTTCATAAAAACGTCAATTTCAAAACTTTTCCACAAAGGACTATTTAAAAAAAGTATATTTCTATAAAAATGGAACAGCAACAGCTCAACGTTATCTGCTCCTCAGCGTAGAGAAATATAGTAAACAAATTGAACAAATTCTGAAATGTTTGTATAAAGTTAGAAAAATGACACTCCATGAATTTGAGACTATTCTTTTAACATAATTTTCCGTCACAAAACACCACAAAAATTCCGACTAAATGTACCATTTCAATGCAAGAGAAAAACAATTCGAGCATTTGAGTAGTGTCACCTTGAACTTGAGAATAATGTTTTTGAATACGAATAGAACCTCAACAAATGCACTCTTTTGAGAACAACCAATTTAGCCTACTTATGAAGTTTGAATGTGGAAACTCTATCCATAGTCTTTCACCCGCAGCTAGGTGAGTTCTAGGTGTGTTATTTTCTATTATTTTAGGAAGTCCAGGATAGTATTCAAATAAATTACAAAATTAGCAATTATTTTAAGTTATGTGAAGACGTAAATTACATTGATGAATAGTAAATAATGAATAATGAATTTTTATTTCCATCAGAAAAAACATAGTAACATATTTTCGATTTCAAAAACAAGGAAATTAAATGATCAATAGTAAATGATTACTCTGGTTGGTAAATATTGGACGTACTAGAATAGATCACCGAATGAATTGAATACGTTTGTCAGAAAATGTGAATAGAAAAGTGGCCATGCTGTAAGAACAAGGTCACTTACTTCATCAATAAGATCTCGCGGATCTGAACCTTCCGTTTCAGACTTCTTCAATGAGATGTTTCGAATTTAGTTTGACAAGTTGTTCCATACCCTTTCTCGAGTACCACGGCTTTCAGTAGACAATTTTATGACAATGGCTGTCATTAAGTTCGATCTTATATATTCTGCATTTCAAATTCTTTAAGTTAATATAATATAAGAAATATATTCTTTCAATACAGCTCTTTTCCATTCTTAATTATTCACTATTTTAGTAAAAAAAGAGGTCTTTTGATGCCTTCATCAAATAAGAATAAAAAAATATTCTACTGAATAATAAAATAAATAATTGGCTCTGCTAACGCTTACTTAATAAAACATAATCCGTAATGAATAATCACATTTTTTTCACAAAAAATAAAGTTTAATAATATTTTTGTTCACATCATCATATTCTCATGAAAAAGCCGATAGTTTAGGTATGATGTTCAAGGTCCAATATTATGATGTTCAATAGTAGAATAACGATGTAATAGCATCATCAATAACAATCTATGGTAGTAACTCAAGAAACTATAGATTTCTAATTCTCAATCTCACAAAAAGAATAACTTTTGTATTGAGAGCTATGAACTTTTGTTCAATAATTCAATCGATAGCGAAATAATGTAGACATGTAGTATTCCAATAGTATAATGCAGTTAAAAAGTAATTTCCACTTCAAAAAAAGGAATACTGTTCACAGTTCAATAGTTTTGCAATGGAGTCATGACAAGATTGAAGACACGCCTTTCGCTCCCCCTTTAAGCTCCGCCCTGTTTTGTGATTGGTTGACAGTTTGAAGTGTATGTAACTCCCATTTCTGTCAATAGATGGCAGCAGTTGTAGGGTGGAAGATTTGTTATTGACTCAGCCTCTTTTCTATGATTGTTTGATAGTTCGAAACACAATCATCTGTAAATACGAGGTGACAGCAATATTGTTGAATAGGAGGAGTATAGGGTATGGAATTATTCTCGAATTTTCGATAGCGATTGGTAAGGAGTTTGTCATTTTTTCTCTTTCAACTCGTCATAAATTACTCTGTAGAATTGTTTTTCTTTTCTTCTCTGTGGTTTGATTATTTATTAATAAAAAGGCAAAAAAAATTTATTGAAAATTTTAAAAATTGAATTAATTTAATTTAATAAATTATAATATTATATTTAATAAATTATTTAATTTTTTAAAAATTAATAAAAATATATTAATTTATTATAAAGGCATCAAGTCAAGCTCATCATCAACGTCTTTTGCGTCTCTCAATTTTGATCTCTCTATTCTCTACCAATTACTTTGATCTCAAAGTGTAATTATTTTATAATGTAACCTTCAAAATTCTAGTTTATCTGAAATTATAATTTATATCACGGAAAGTAAATAAGTACAGAACAGTAATTGAAATATTGTTATTATAATTCAACAATTGTCTGGCAATTAATATTACAATGCAGGTAAACATTGAATTTCGATTTCTATTGTCTAGTCTAGACAGGCTGAGAGAAAGCTGGCTGACAAAAATAAATAACTAATTTCCGCCTACTCGTGTGATCTGGACAGACGCTATCTCATCAATAAATTACAGCATCAACATCAACGTTTCCTGAGCAATAATAAAAAAAATTGTCTACTCTATTTGATGTAACTTCCAACTCGCATTTAATTGTATTCAGTATATGGTACGTGTCAAGCCAAGTCGGAAATTACATAGATTATTATGCTATAGTGTAATGAGTTTCGAATACGCTGCACGTGTCCAGCTGCCTCGAAGCCAAATTTCAAGCTCAAAGCATGTTAGAATTGGCCCGATTTATTAGATCATGGTATTAATTATCCAATTAATTACTAGTTTGCTTGGCACGGCGTTCTAAAAGATAATTTGGGTTGACTCTTTATTATACTCACGGAGAGTATAAGACCTGAATGTCAGTGGTTATCGTAAAGCATTGAATTGAATTCCAACTTCTAAAAAGAAAAGTTTAACACTAGCCTATGGAAAAATTGTTGGTGCCTCAGAAGAATACGTTGATTTGATTATTCCTCGAAATATCTCATCACAGGAAACCTTATAGTTAACATCTTTGATGTTAATCAAATTCTAGTTTTTTTCAGAAAAAACCCATATAAAAACCTTCTATTAAAAACGATAACTTACATATTCTACTTGTAAATATGAAATTACTTTCAAACTATTGTGAAGCCATGATGTAATAATCAAGAGCGGAAATAATAATATATTACAACAAGAAACGTTATATTATTTTTCAAATTTTCAATGAAGATTATAATCACACGTGTTTTTCAACCTTCGTGAGAGACAGTCTCGTGACATGGATTAACTCAAAATCAAATCTCTACAAGTAGAAATTCACAGCATACGGCAATCAAAAAAACATGACAAATGAATAGGTTTAGATTGCTAAAGATGGGAGAGATAAGGTATTATTTGATGAAGATAAGATAGATTAAAGATGTTGATTAATTTTCATGATAAGACTGAACGTACAGCTTGGAGAAATAGATTATCAACATAGTTAATCATCAATTATTAAGATTAGGCCTATCAATAATGGTAGATTTCTCTAATCATTCTAATAGACTGCGATTTGGAATAAGAGTTGAGAATCGATTTGAAAAAGATTTCGCCACACATACCATGGAAATATTTTTTCTATTGCACAGTTCAACCATTGAGTGTATCCATACTCACTTACTCCTATACTTACTCCATACTCCTTACTTACTATACTTACTCCATAAATATATACTCAATAACCATACTTATATGAATACTCAATGGTTCAACTGTCTTGAAAAAATACAAGAAAGAGAAAAATGAAAATATTATGCTAGTTTTATTTATTGTTTGAAAACATAACCAATTATTTGAAATATAATTTTGAAAAGGGCATAGAAACCTCAAGCTTTTCAATCTAGTCAGCTTCAGAATGATGATTTTCCAGCAGGTACAAATATCTATTTTGAAGTTTAATTTTACTCAGATTGTATGGTACAGTATCACATCTCTTGAAAAGAATCATCAAAGGATAAGAAAAAGTGAATATTATCAGTGGAAAGCTACTTCATTATTCTGGAAAAATCTGATTTGAAATGGAACGTAAAAACTTAAACGAGAAATTTAAAGCGTTTCAATCGTATCGGCTTTAGTATGATTGAAACAAAGAGATGATCAGTTACAATTCCCCACGTCTGACGTATTTTTCAGCAAATATAAACGAGCTCTAATGAGAGGTGAAGTCACCAAATAGGCCATGCTTCACGTGCTGAAGTTCGCGTTGGCTGAGAAGATACGCCGATACAGTAAACTTTAAATTGTAACAGCGTATCTTCTCATCTTGCGCGAACTTAACGTGTGCCGGCATTTATGAATGCGACAATGATTATGAGAGTCGAAGTCGTGATGCGATACATTCAGCACGAGCGTGTATATTATGCTAGAGTCACAATTTCAAAAGATCCGGCTTCAGAATGTGAGGCTCCCAACACGACGAGAGGTGCACGTGCTACGCTGAAGATTTCAGGATTATTGAAGAAAATCGAACTCATAGTTAGAATCTAAATGTAACTTCAAGATATAGAACTTCAAATCTAATTACTGTATCATCAGGAGGTTGAGTAGAATATTAGGATTGACCATTGGGAAAGTCATTCAAAATCTACAGAATGTACTACGCAGATCTCTAATATTAGTACTGCTGAGATCTACTGAGTAGCCTAATAAGCATACTCTCACAAAATTATGATTAGAAGTAGAGGATGACAGATGAGGCTGAGGATAGACCTATTGAGTACCCTTATAAGCATACTCTCACAAAATGATGAGGAAGGAGGAGAGGATGTTGGGATGATGGAAGAAATGACAGAGGAATTATGAGAAAAAGAGGGATGAGAGGGATGAGAAGCTGGGAAATAATAGAAAGAAGATTAAAAATGGGAAAGTTAAAGAAGAAGTGGTAAACTGAAGGAAAATATTATTCTGAGATATATGATGATGACTGTTGCCCACTAATATAGTTCTGTATCAACGAGATACAGAAATACTGAAAGGAATGATCAACAAGATACAGAAATACTGAAAGGTATCATCAACAAGATACAGAAATACTGAAAGGTATCATCAACAATATGATATACTGAAAGGAATCATCAACAAGATACAGAAATACTGAAAGGTATCATCAACAATATGATATACTGAAAGGAATCATCAACAAGATACAGAAATACTGAGAGGTATCATCGACAAGATACAGAAATACTGAGAGATTTCAGGATTATTGAAGAAAATCGAACTCATAGTTAGAATCTAAATGTAACTTCAAGATATAGAACTTTAAATCTAATTACTGTATCATCAGGAGGTTGAGTAGAATATTAGGATTGGAATACAAGATACAGAAATACTGAGAGGTGTCATCGACAAGATATGGACAAACTGAGAGGTATCATCAACAAGATACAGAAATGCTAAAAGTTATCATCAACAAGATACGGAAATACTGAGAGGTATCACCAACAATATGACATACTGGAAGGTATCATCAACAAGATACAGAGATACTGTAGGGTATCATCAACAAGATACAGAAAAACTGAAAGGTATTATCAACAAGATACAGAGATACTGTAGGGTATCATCAACAAGATACAGAAAAACTGAAAGGTATTATCAACGGCGTACAGAAATACTGTGATTCACGTTTTGGTAACAAGCGCTTTGTTATTGCTTTGAGTTAGCTACTGAAGGAGCAATAATTATTACTGCACAAACACTGTAATACGATTGGTTTGAAAAATCAATTACGTTATCACGGTATAGATATGATTTATAATCAATGAAGTTAACTTTGCTCGTTTCAAAGAACAGAGACTCAATAGCTATTACTATAAAGAATAATCGTTAATGTAAGGCCAAATAGACTTCAAAGAAATTGGTGGCTGGTGAATGTCTATCAGGGCTCAGCTCTGTCGGAACAATCTGAAGCAGTCTGTAAGAGCGAAGCGGGTCGAGAGCAGAAGTCGCTCTCGACTTGATACGCCCCTCGCAGACCGCTTGCCGACTGTCCTGACAGAGCTGAGCATTGGTAACATTCATTCACCAACCGCCAGTTTCGTTGGCGCTTGCTATTATTATCAGACCAATAACAATTACGGCTCCGATCCATGATAATGAAGGCCAAGCTCCATTCTTGAAAACTTGATATTCATTTTTTATTCAAGTATGATCCTATAATGCTGAACTGTATCATTAATAATCTTACAAGGAATAGAATTGGTATTATATCAAGGGTTTAGTTACGTCATTACATCTGAAAGAAATCTAATCAATCAAACGCCAATTCATTAGTTTTTCATCAACTGCTAGTTTCATTTGCTATTATTACTGTATCAAGAGAATACAAATATATTATAGCCGTCTTATAAAATACTTTTTATAAAGTTTTTGAATTATATTCTGATGAAAGGCGATTGCAATTAATTTTTTCCTACAATAAATTCATATTATAGGTAGGGCCTATGTTTCAATTCCATTATGATAATCAATCAATTACATGATGTTTTGATAGCTACTCCTTCATCATTCTGTCAGAAAGATTGACAGTTTGATAAGACAAAATTAATTCATTCTTCAGAATCAAAGTAAGTTGTGTGATTGTAAAAGAATTGAAATAAAATGGATTCATAATTTCCCCTCTATTTAAAAATTTCGACTTTATAATACTTTAGAAGTATTATCCTATACAACTTGTTTAGTATTCTGATAGCTTATTTCTTATCATTCTGTCAGGAAGATTTGTCAAGACAAAATGGAATCATTTATTAGAATTAAAGTGAGTCGTATGTTTCTAGAAGAATTGAAGTGAATAATGGAATCATCACTTTCCCTGTATTTAAAAATTTAGACTTCATTGAAATATTGTCCCATACATACAAATCTCACGTTTCAAAGCACAAATACACAACATAAACGAATTACCTTAAGTAAGAAGGAACACTGCATACACCAAGATAAATAGACATGAAATCCGACCACTGTCACCTAATCCTAATACATCGACTTACCTGAAACGTACACCATTCCTCATTAACCGAGGTAGCGACATAATAACTCACATAAATTTACGACAATCACTAAAAACAGTCCGAGCTTAGTTTACAAGACAACAGCTCTCACAAAACTACTGTGAAATAGATATTCGGATATAAGACGATGTAATGCTTATTCGTGCAAGGACTCTCAGTCAGACGCCAAACAGTGTATGGATGGCAGCCAGAATGGCGTTCGACCAAATAACATTCAAACAATAATAGACACAGATATTATTTTAAATTTTCGTTTTCATGAAAACGCTAATTGTCATAACGAGCCCTGATACTTGTGCAGCTCGTCAAAACAAAACAGACTTGGTAGGGTTTCGCTAGTCTACAAAAACTAATTTATTATTATTGAATCTATTATTATTATCATCATATCATAATATTTCAGCAGTAATTCAACTGCAATGTCCAATAATTCTTACATCCAAACGATAAATTATTAAATTTATGTGAACCTGTAAAGATATTGTGATTGTGAACCAGATCTAAACGATAAATTGTTAAATTTATTTGAACCAGAAATGAGATTTTGATTGTGAACTAGGTTGAGTTAGTGGGATCTGTGAGATTCACTAAGCTACCTATCACCAAACACGAAGTAGAAACGAGGGGTGTGCGGAGTGTGCGACCGCACAGGCACGGCCAGGTCGGCGCTGATGCAAACGGGAATTTAAAAATTCCATTTGGCTATTAGAATGATTTTTTCAATATTTGATGAAGAACTTATTTTATAACAATTTGAATCCACAAGAATTTTCTTCTCATGATACTCATTCATCATAATGATATTGATCAATTGAAAACCACGATAAATGTATGAAGCAAGCCAAGAAACGCCCCTCTTAAATTAAACTCTATTGTTGACTGACAACTACCTTACACTCTGTCGACCAATCACAAGCCAGTTTCCGATAAAAATCCTCCCTAATATTTTTACCGAATTGTTGTAGTTTTTTCTGGCATAGGTCGGTATTAGATCATGAATAGTTTGAGTTCTATTTCATTATATTCATCGTAAAGAATAGAATTAATGAGTATAAAGATGGGAGTGTAGAATCAAATTTTCATCTCATTTCATACAGCATAAAACTATTGAAGTCTAGCACTGGCCTAAGTTACACGATAAAAGTAAACAGGGTCTAAAAATAATTTCAAATACTAACTTTATAGAATCTAACCAGCCTGAATACATAAATAAATATTAGATTCACAAGATCGTCAATAGTAAGCTAAATCAGCTTAATTTTTGTGTATGATACACCATCCATCATTTTCTTGCTATAATTTTATAGCAGCCATTCTAAGACAGAACTCACAAAACACTGTCAACCAATAAGAAAAGAGCAGGCGGGGCATGAAGGCGTGTCCAAGTCAAAACTGAAACAGCACCCGTCAACTGCTGCCATCTACTGGTTGAATTTGGAAGCTTTTCTAACCGATGTTTTCGGCCATTTTGATCGTAGGTGGAGCTTGGAGGCGTGTCCAATGGAAATCGAAGCAAGTCACCCTATTGCTACTGCCATCTGCTGGCTGAATTCAAAACAATTTTGAATGTTATTCAAGAAAGTTGGGTAGAGCAGAAAGAATGGCTGAAATCTTCAATTTGTTTTCATAGAGTTTCCGAATTTTTCAAAAGCATCTTTATTTCCAGTGAAATGAAATATTTATGATGATACCCAATATTTTTCTGTGAATAATTTATTATTCCCTCCCTTATGTGCTTTCAAGCAAACTAATAAAATAAATTAATCAATAATTAACATTTTTATATTTAAAGTACGGTGCAATGTGACAGTTTTGCTCAATGTAGATGGCCTTTAGTTATTTTTTATTAATTTCTGTTGGCTTTTACTTATCACGTATCCAATAGGCTACATTAATATACGAAACAATACGTTGGGATACATTGAAATAAGCAAGTCCCTATGGCAATCTTTTTTGCCACACCACATGAAACATTGAGAAAAATTTGAACATGCGATTCAGCTTGAATCATATTTGTCTTTGAACATGAAAATCATAATATGTTAGATTGCATTCGTTTGGCTATGAGGGGGGGCGCCAAAATCTCGCACAGGGCGCCAAAAAACCACGCGTGGGTCCTACGAGAAACAGTTGAATGCAAAGACTTAAATCCAGATTGAATAGTTTGGATCAGATTTGCTAAGTATATTTCTACATTCGCAATACAAATTGAAAAAAGAACAATCAAGGTGGATTTTTAATTGCTTGATTCCTACAATCATTTAAAATAATAATATAATAAACGAGTATTATGAGTATGCTCGACAAACCATTAAACCATCTAATAAATAACTACTCATGAATGTTCAGCAACATCAAAGAATATTCTGTAAATGATTGAGAATATTGAAGTGTTACATCTTGAAATTATCTGCATGTAAAGGAATCCACTATTTTACAATCAAACATGCATTACCTAAAGCTTACCGAGAATTACATGATTATGCAATCATATAATAATTATTTGACATTCAAGTTATTTCTATCAGGGAGGAAATGTCTTGTTCAGAAAATCGAGAGATAGCGGTAGCCAGAAATAACTTACTTCAGTAATGAGTGGGTAGATTATGATAAGAAGTGGCGTAGAAATCTTCAGTAATTACGTCGACATACGTAATAGAAAATCGTACAAGTTAATTTGCATGTTGCAATATAATTTATTTAAGGTGAGTTACACCTACTTGAAACTTGAAGCTGAATATTTTATTTGAATACATTCTCCGTGGAAGTGTTTCTGCATTGAAATGTAAAATATTATTTTCAAGATTTACATCTTTTGAGACTTATTCTTACAGACTAGACTTCATCTAGACTCCTATTCGAAAGATCTAGGATTGATTTGTTGATTCTTTAGATTGATTGATATAGAGATCGAGCATCTTTGCTTTGATCTTAAACTTATTCAGAACTGGCTATGAGAATATTAAACTTCAAACTTAGGGCTATTTAAAATAATTGATAACTAAAATGAAAATCAAACACCCTTTTTAAAAGTTTTGAAAACTGGCTATGAGATACGCGCCTACTCAATATTTTCTTATTTTTGTACTGATAAAATGGGTTTGAGATTTTTTTTTTCATTTTCATATAATGATTTTTTTAGGAGTATAATCATCAATCTGTCTGTGTCATTCATCATTGAATCATCTTTAAATAAGAATATAATTTTAATATAAATATGAATATAATTAAATATAAAGGGTGTAAATCACAGAGAAATTTTTGTCACTTCTATGTTATAAGATTATCTCTGACTAAAGTCATGATATAAGTAGACCTATTTGTGTACATTCCCAAGACCTAAAGTACATTCTCATAAATGTTTGTCATACAATACATTAGATGATTAAAATTATTCATGTCAATTTATTGTAATTATTCCATTCATACTAGTAGATCTTTTAATTCAAGATCTTATTGAATAGTAGCAGAGCAGTTTTGTTTATAGCGAGAGTGTTTGAGGAGAGAATTCCTGGCGGCTCGTGCCCACAAAACAGGTGAAGTGCCCGTATCTTTTAACGTACAACACTTCACCTGTTTCGTGGACACGAGCCTCCGAGGAGTACGTCACGTCTAAAGCTGATTTCTTACATCCAGTAGGGGAAAGAGTTGCATAGGATAGCCTACACTCCAAGAAAAACTTTGTACAGAGATAACAATGGCGGAAAATTTAAATTTTCCAATCAATATTCAATTATCTATTTTTTCCGCCATTTATATCTCAGTAACAAAGCGTTTTTGGGGGTATGTCAAACAGAGTTTTTTTCACTGGCGGCTTGTGCCGACGAAACAGGTGAAGTGCTGTATAGTGAAGATACTTTTTTCTACTTTGTGTGAGGAATCAGCTTGAGAAGCATTGCATATATTCCTCCTGAAACACTTCGTATAGCACGAGCTTACTGATGGATTAGGCCGACACCACGTAATCTATTGGATTGAGCGTTTAGGCCACGGAAGACTTCAAACGGTGTCAATCTAGCTAATGGCTGAAGCTTGTTTGTCTATTTTTAGACGGTTGGCTATTTATGCAATGAGAATTTCGTTATAGGGACAGGTCATGCTCGACCGTTATGCGAGAAATGCATGCAATGGAAGACACTTGGCGCTCAACGTCATGAAAGGTCACGTTATCATCCTCATTAATGTCCATCACTGGCTCGTGCCCACGAAACAGGTGAAGTGCTGTACAGTAAAAGATACGGGCACTTCACATGCTTCGTGAGTACGAGCCGCTAGTGATGTCCATCATAATAGAGAGTGTGCTGTCGCTTGGAAGAATTACTATGGATGATTCCTTTATGTCTATATTCTCGAAAATAGAACATTGTCATGCTGGAATCGTTGTCATCGTCTCTTCCTTCAAAGAGATCATCCTCAATATATTTTCACAATTATCATGAATAAGCTCAATCACGTAAAGAATGAATTCCCACAAGTTCATGATAACCGAAAGAATTATAGATAAATCATTTATTCATCAATTTTGGATGAATCCATTTATCCATGAGTTATAAATAAATAATATTATGATGAGATATTATTCAATTCATTTGCGTCATTCCAAATAAATAAAGCTAGTGAAATATGCGAGGAAAAGTAATATATTGGGAGTTCTGTTTCCTTCTCTAATTTTCTCCTGTTTTTCCTCTTATAAATATTTCTTATTGACTCTCATAGATTCTATAATACCTGAAAATGTGACCTATACTGATACAAATTACCATAGATTGGTAAATATAAACTGTCATTATTACATTTCAAACTGTTGATTATTACACCAAAATAATAGTTAAAAATGTTTTCCAGCTATAAAGTGTTTGGGAATATTGTTCATCATTTTATTGAAATTTATTCAGGATTGGGAATCGTTCATAACTCTATTGAAATTTAGATAGTATTAGATTAAACGATCGAACACTGTCTTATTACTGAACTAAAGGAAGATTATTTCCTGTAATATTGTACCAGTTTGAACATAGTATCCCAAGTTTTATTGCATTGAAATTACAGTGGGAGAAGGGGCACTGGCGGCTCGGGCCCGCGAAACAGGTGAAGTGCTGTACAGTAAAAGATACGAGCACTTCACCTGTTTCGTGGCTACGAGCCGCCAGTGGAAAGGGGATATCATTATAGTTAATCCAATCCATCCACCATGATTTTGTACACAGTACCGGTAGAGTCTGTTCAAGCAAAGAAGACATTCTGGCAAGATGAGGAAATAACTCCAGCTCGGTCAGTATTGGTCAAAGAATTACAAATTTGGTCTCAAATTGTAGAAAACAGTCTGATCTACAATTTTAGACCAAATTTATCATTTTTGAATGAATATTAATCGAGCTGGAGTCATTTTCCATTTTGCCAGAATATCTTCTTTGCTTGGACATACAATATTTGAACAGTAGTTGAACATAACGTATTAGTTAATTTGGAGTATCCGACAGAATCTGGAAATATAAGACGTTTTGGACAATATTATTGTCTGTGTTTTATCCGTTGAGTAATATATTAATTTTGTCAAATAAATGAATACTATCTCATACTAACAGTATAACCACAGTTCATTATAATATTTCAATCGTATTTTAAGTAACTGACTCGTGAGTATTTTCGGGCCCGGCTATTTAAGTAATTTTTCTACTAATTGGAAAAACGAGACATAACAAAACGTGGGTTACTATTTTGTTCGTAAAACGTTTCCAACACACTAGAGACACGCTAATATGTTATCTACGTCATAGGATATTTTAAAATAAGCTGAGTTTATTTAGCGTGAGCTATTAAATGTTCTTTGAGTGGAGTCAATTGAAAATTGCTGACGTAAATACATTACAAATTAAATGTGAACCCTTGAAAGCTATTCAAGTGATTTCCCTTGAGTACCGAGATGCAAGAGAAGGGAATTAATAGAAACGTCGTTATTTACTTTGACATCTTTATGAGTGGAATAAAATAAGTGGATGATTTTCGGGCCTTCTCCAATGTCTTCTTCAATTTACACTTCTTCTTCTTCTTCTTCTTCTTCTTCTTCTTCTTCTTCTTCTTCTTCTTCTTCTTCTTCTTCTTCTTCTTGTCCTCCATTTTTAAGTCTTCTCTCTTTCTACTCATTTACTTTTCATCTATCCCTTTTTCCTTCTTCTCATTCAACATTTCCAGCTCATCATTATACTTCTCTACAGAACTGCAAGAATTTTTTTTCTCCTATGAACCTGTGATTAGGCTAAGGCTCTATTTTTCCTTCAACGCTATCTTTTCTCTGTCGTTCCCTAAAGTTTTCTCTCAAAACTAACAGTTTTATTATTATTATTATTATCTATCCAATTTATAGAATCAATAGATAAATAAATATATACTTTTTTAGTTTTTCGAACACATTTGGAAATTTGATCGCAGTTTTGTTCTGGTTTCACGTGAGCGAACAGATGAATTGAAAAAAATTGGAAATTGAACACCTTTTCTGTGAATGAGTGTTGTCATTAGAGACAAGATTCTGTTTGTGAGATTTTCGTGATTTGCGTTTTTGCACTATGCTAATTTGTAAAGTTGAAGGCAATTTTGCTGTCAGCGCGTGAAACATGGATGTCTATTCAACAAAGAATCAGCTTTGGTTTGAGGCGTGTGAAAAATATTAACTGACACAAAAGTGACAGCAGCTTAAATTTCAAGGCCTCGTGGTTGGAGGAGATCGTCTGACGCAAATTCTGTTACAGCTCGAAATGAAATTTAAGACGAAATATGTATTTTCGTTGGAAATGATTTTGTGAGGAAAATCTTCCTGAGTTTTTAACAAGCAATGTTTGTTCAATCAACAATTACAATTTGCATTACAATTTTCAATAATTCAAAGCCTCTTGAAATCTTATTGAAAGAATCAACAATGAAGTATAAAGTTGTGTTTGTTCTGCACACACTAAACAACAGCTGTCACTGCGATTGAACTATGAATCAACTCCGACGTCTCAAAGGTGTTGTTTGAATAAGGAATATAGTAACTACGTAAATCATAATCTTCTTATCAATCAATAGTCTTAAGACTCAATTTGAAAGAAGATTATGATATAGTTTACTATTCTTTACTCAGAAAACGCCTTCAAGTTCTCACAGGAATTGTATCGTGAACGAAGTTGGAAAAGTTTATTTTTTAAACGAAGTTCAAGAAACATTTCCATTGTTATTTTCTCGTTGAAACTGTCAACTCCCAACACAACCTATCAGTTCTACCATTTTTGTTTTCATTAGCAATCCCAAAGAATAAAGCGAGTTAGTTCTTCTTTCTCTTGAGTCACAGGTTCCAGTTCTCTCCAAATCTTTCTTTTTCTTCTCTTCTACAGGTTCCAGTTCTCTTCAATCTTTCTTTTTATTCTCTTCCACAGGCTACTCTTCTAATATTCAAGTTCTAGTGATAGAACTTTCAACTGCCACCATTTCTCCTTCTGTGGTACTATCAAACTTTCCACCCGCAAAAATAGAGCAATTGATTTAAATTGTATTGAGAACAGAGTTACACGTTTCTTGACTAGAAAAAGTCATCATTCCTTCATTAATTATACATAATCTAATATCTACGTAACGTATTTCACAAATTTGATATGATTGAAATGTCTTAATTTAGGAAAAATAACAATTCCTGATATTCGTTCAGGCTATCTATTATTGTTTGCTAATGACTATAGAATTATTGTTTTGTAGAACCATTATTTTTTGATAACAAGTTTGAAAAATTTGAAAAAAAAGAATAGATATAGTGCAATGACTGCCTCTGTTTTATCTAGGAGGTCGAAGTTAGGGCGCAGCAGGCCCTTTCTCACACTCAACCCTTGAATAAACTTTGTGCTTTATTGAACCACATTTCTTTCAAATGAATTCTAATCAGTGATGAATAATAAATCAATCAGATTCTTCCATAAGACATGTTCGTTTCAAATTCGATAGAAGGATAAAGTCATCAAGTAGAGCTATTTTTAGCGCCACTTACATGTCATGAGGTTCCTAAAATAAATTTGATTGATTATCACCCACGTTTTCTTCATGTTTGATGAACTGTTATTATCGCACCGTGATTACGCTGATGACGTTAAGAATGATTTGTATAGTCTGAACAAACAAATAAGACATTTTAGCAAGATGGGAAAATGACTCCAGCTCGGTCAATATTGATTCAAAAAATGAAAATTTGGTCTTAAATTGTAGGAAACATTCTGGTCCACAATTTGAGACCAAATGTATAATTTTTGAACCAATATTGACCGAGCTGAAGTCATTTTCCAATCTTGCCAGAAAGTCTTCTTTGCTTGGACAGACAATATGAATCTGGCTGCACTTCATCACTAATGTGATGAAAATTAAATTTTGTTGGCCGTTTGCCCAATGACGAGACCACGGTAGCGACCCGCTGTCTGCTGGTTTCATTCTCCAGACATTTCCAAAAATAAGTTCACCGGATCGGAGAAAGAAAAAGAGGAGATTCATTGGTGTGATGTATAGTGGTGGTTGTAGTCGTCTAATCCTCGAAACGTCAGCATGTCTGGGGGAAATTTATTTTCGCAATAACTTGTTTGCTGACAGTTCTAAGAAATTTATTTGGAGATATCGCGTTCAAATTTCTGCACCTCGTTCAAACTACTAGAGGGATCAAGTAATCACGTACAAAATATCAACACAATCAATATTATTTGGTGTAGAGTTGGAAAAAGTAAATTCATTACTTTTCAAGTGATGAATTGTACGCGAATTTGTATCGTATGATAAATAGTAATTTTTCAAATAATAGAGGGAACGTTTCAATTATTGTATGAGCATAGGAGATGAGAGAAATAATGAGAACAGGTGGACAATTTTGCAACAAGATTTATCAATATAATTGAAATCACGGAAAATGAAGGGATGATTTTGAATACATTTGACATGGGGAATAATATTATAATATAGTAAATTATATATTTTTTCAAAAGGTGCTAGAATACATGAAAGGTAGGTAAGCTTTCAATAATCCTCTATACTAATGCAGCTATGCAGCTACAAAGCGTTTACTTCCAGACTATTTTCATTCATCTCCAATACACTCATGAGAGCAGGGCCCTCGCGTGGAGTGTGCGATGTGTGCTACCGCACAGGGCGCCACGGCCAAGGGGGCGCCGCGGCGGCTGATACGAAATGGGAATTTTAAAAATTTCAATTCGACTATTAGAATAATTTTTCGAACACTTCATAAAAAACTCATTTCATCAACTTGAATCCACAATAAATTATTTCCTCTGCATAAATTCATTCATCATAATGAATTGAGCAATTGTAAAAAGCACGATAAATGTGTGGAGCAGGCCAAGAAACGCACCTCGTGAATTTAATTTTATGGTTGGCTGACAACCACCTCACATTCTGTCAACCAATCATAAGCAATTTTCCGATAAAAACTCTTTCATATAATAAGTTAATCCTATAATACTAATATTTTTCCCAAATTGTTGTAGTTTTTAAAAACATTTCTGACAAGAGGTCGGTTTTAGATCATGATTAGTTTGAGTTCTATTTCATTATATTCATCGTATGAAAAATAGAATTAATAAGTATCAGATGGGAGTGCGAAATCATATTATTTTCATCCCATTTCATACAGCATAAAACTATTGAAGTTTAGTACTGGCCTAAGTTATACCATAAAAGTAAAACAGAGTCTAAATTCCAACTCTATAGAATCTAACCAGCCTGAATAGATAAATAAATATTATATGAGCACAAGATCGTCAATAGTAAATCAGCATAATTTTTTGTGTATGATACACCATCCATCATTTTCTTGCTAGCAGCAATTTTCTAAGACAGAACTCACGAAACACTGTCAACCATCATGAAAAGAGTAGGCGGGGCATGAAGGCGTGTCCAAGTCAAATCTGAAACAACACCCGCCAACTGCTGCCATCTACTGGCTGAATTTGGAAACTTTTCTAATCGATGTTTTCGGCCATTTTGATTGTAGGCGGAGCTTGGAGGCGTGTCCAATGGAAGACAAAGCAAGTCATCCTATTGCTACTGCCATCTGCTGGCTGAATTAGGAACTATATTGAATATTATTCAAGTAAGTTGGGTAGAGTAGTGAAAATGGCTGAAATCTTCAATATGCTTGTTATTGAGTTGATGTTTTGTTGAAATATCTTTGTTTCCAGTAAAATGAAATATTTATGATGATTCCCAATATTTTTCTGTCATTTATTATTCATCATTCCCTTCCTTATGTGGTTTCAAGCAAACTAATACAATAAATTAATCAATAATTTAAATTTTAATATTTTAATGATGAAGTACGGTAGTATATGACAGTTTTGCTCAATATAGACAGCTTTTAGTTGCTGATTATATATCACGTCGCCAATACTCATGAAAATACAAAACAATACGTTGGGGTACAATAAGCAAGTCTCTGTAATCCTTTTTGCCACACCACATGCAACATTGGGATTGCTTATGAGAAAAATTTGAACATGCTAGGCAGCTTGAATCATGTTTGGCTTTGAATAATATACAGTATTATAATAATGCTGGATTGCATTCGTCTGGTAATGAGGGGGGAGGGGGAACGCCTGCCAAAATCTCGCACAGGGCGATAAAAAACCACGTAAGGGCCCTGCATCAGAGTTGAGAGGAATAATAGCTTCTATTAACAATATTATAATAATCATAATCATTTATTTAATCATAATAATAAATCCCTTCCATCAATGCTTCATTTTTATCTAGGGCCACTATCAATGTACTATGTTAATTAATAAAAATCGAAATCACAGTATAATTTGAGTATATTTTATTCAAACAGAACATGTTTCGCTCTCTCAAGAGGTATTCTCGAGTAGAATGTATCAAACGTATTCAATATCCAGTGTAATAATTGAAAGCTCAAAAATAATTCAAAATTTATTGTGGTTAATTCGAGTAAGAGGGGAGCTTGATTGATTGATCTCCACATGAAAACAAATAGGCCTACTCCATTCTTTATACCCATTCTCATTAATCAACCCTTCAAATAAAATAATAATAAGCCACGGTATACTCATAGAGTTTTGAGACGCTTGTTATTCAGTAAACATAGCGCTATAACAACATTTGTAACAAATTGATCGATTTATCGATTAGGGATAGGAATCTATTTCGGTCGCTGCAGCCTAATAAAACATAAATTTGAATTAAGAAGCTGTACAGACATCGCATTATTTCCATTGGTCCGACTCTGGCCATGGCATAATAATTTAACATGTAGCCTATGCGACAAATAACCAGTATAGTCTGTCCAAGCAAAGAAGACATTCCGGCAAGATGTAAAAATTGCTCCAACTCGGTCAATATTGGTTCAAAAATGATAAATTTGGTCTCAAATTGTAGGAAACATTTTGATCTACAATTTGAGGCCAAATTCATGAGTTTTCACCGAAAATTGACCAGGCTGGAGTCACTTTTTCATCTTGCGAAAATGTCTTCATTGCTTGGACAGAGTAGTCGATTTTCAAGGAGAAACCGATGCTCGGATTGACGTAGCTCTTCGAATTTCTCCAATGAGAGCCGATGAACCATGCATTTCAACCTCAGATGATAAATAATTCATTATTCTAAGGAGCTGTATTGATAGGCAATCAGTTGTTGGGACATTGACATAGAGACATTGACGTAACACAACATGGATTCTCTTGATCATTGGAGAATTTATGTGATTGGTGAAAAGTAGAAAGCTAGTTATTCTTCTTTCACATACACATAAACAATCTCTCCTCAGCTATAGGTACAACGTGATGAACTGATGTTTGATAAGCAATGGAAACATCCGTGTCATAAGTTGATCATTGTACCGATCACATTATAACTAAGAAATGTTATACTTTTACTCCAGCTATAGCTGGAGCTATACTAAGCTATATTTGGGTAGGCGATAAGCATCTACTTGTCCTATTTACATGTCTAGTAGCTGGATGTCTAGCTTGACATAGCCTTTTGTCAAGCAAGATTCAGCATTTTCAATGTAAGACGAGAAGCAAAAAATGTGATATGATTAGTACAGTGTGGTAGAGCAGAGAAGAGATTCTAGCAAGATGGAAAAATGACTCCAGCTCGATCATTATTGACTCAAAATTATAAGTTTGGTCTCAAATTGTAGAGCATAATGTTTTCTACAATTTGATACCAAATTTACAATTTTTGAACTAATATTAACCGAGCTAGAGTCATTTCCCCATTTTGCTAGAATGTCTTCTTTTCTCGACCAGACTATATAATAGCCCACATACTCTAATCCTTCATATATAGTTCACACATTGACACGTTTATAAACAATTTTCATCATAATATACACGTTATTTTTCCATCTTCGAATCAAAAGTTATTTTTTATATTTTTCAGCCCGTTCCTTTTACTGTACAGCACTTCACCTGTTTCGTGGGCACGAGCCGCCACTGAGAAAATGAAATGTTAGTGTAACAATAAATAAATAGAATAGAATAGTATTCTTTATTTTAATGACGTGACGAAGTTTGGACAGTAATGTCCACTTAACCACGAGGAGTTTGACTCGTGAAAATAATATTAGTTGAACATTTTTCCTACAGTGATGAAGATATAGACTGTCCAAGCAAAGAAGAGCCTCTGGCAAGATGAGAAAATTATTCCAGCTCGGTCAATATTGGTTCAAAAATATTGATTTGCTCTCAAATTGTGGATCAGAATGTTACCTACGATTGAAACAAAATCAATAATTTTTGAACCAATATTGACTCAAAATCTGAATATTGGTCGAAATATGACTAAAAATTGGTCAATATTCGTTCAAAAATTATTGATTTTGTCTCAATCGTAGGTAACATTCTGATCCACAATTTGAGAGCAAATCAATACTTTTGAACCAATATTGACCGAGCTGAAGTCATTTTCTCATCTTGCCAGAGGCTCTTCTTTTCTTGGACAAGCTGTAATAATTAAGGTTGTGGTAGGTATCCATACACTTGAATAAAATTACTTCAATTTGTTTCAATCACGATCATATTTGTATTAATTGAATCACTTCATTTCTGATCATTTTTACCAATGAATATTAATACTTTCTATAGCTATTGTTGCAGTATTTTTCATCCGAGGAGTTAAGTTTGTGAATGGGAAGGCTGTTAATGCAGTGGAGCATCGCTGGCGGATTGTGGATTGGATGAAGGCTACACAAATGAAAGTGGAAGGGAACAATCGGTTTCTTATGTTGCTAGGTCATGCTTCAAAGTATAGAACGTTGAAAAAATATTGAACCTCGCATATGAGATATGAGAGTATAAAGAAGCCCAAGGAGAGAAAGGATGCTACATCTTCAATGTCTTCTGGAAGAATAAATAGTTCAACGATTTCCTTGAAAAATCCTATTGTGTTGCTTCGATCTGGTTCTAAATTTCTTTTCCATCAAGTAATAAGTGAATAAAAAATTGATGCATAACACAGTACGGTGGTCGCATAAGATTGATCATGAAAAAAGTATTCTACAAAGTTCTATTCAAGAAATAATTGCTTAAATTAATATTGCTTTTAAAAAAATAACTTCTACTAAATAATGCGTTACTAAAATTGGGACTATCTACTGTTTTGAAATATGAAGACGTTCATTGGTAGAAAAAAGAATCTCCTAGAACCATGGATTATGTAGCTCATACTCATCAGAATATTTCCAAATAAATATCGACAAAAAATCCCAATAAAATTGATTCAAACCTGAAGCTCCGGTAAAAAATCATAAGGGAGGACGATATGAATCAAGATCAATCAATCATACTGTTCAGCAAAAAGATAACCTAGTTTCGAACTTATCAAAATTTGATATAAAGACGTTTTGGACGTTGGTCTGTGTTTTTAGCCAATAAGTTTATTATTTTCTATAAATGGATGAATACTATTATAAGTGAAACGCAAATTAAGTTCAACATTTTCCTCAATATGTTTACATTCCCAAGTTATTTGAGAAAATTATGTTAACAATTTTGAAAAATACATCTACTCACAAGCAAATATGGATGGTCTTTTTTATAGTTGAAGATTCGATGTCATAAACCTCAATGAATTTCAGACACAACATCAGTTGAGCAGCTAATTCACTTGGTACGTTTTAACTGGTCTACTCACCTTCTATTCTCACTGCAAACTAAACGTCAATAGGCTGATACTAAAGAGACTGTACAATCAGACTCTTTAGCTGATATATGATACAAGTTCAATATTTATTTAATCTTGGCTTAATCAACAGATGGTTGAGTTAATCTCGAATGCTCGATATTACAAGAGAATACACTGCGCTCTGCCTAATGCGAATTACGTGTAGACAAACAGTGACGATAAGGCACACAAGATAATCAAGCTAGTATGAAGATCCTGTTGGCGAAATTTTTGTACGCATTACAATAATAATTGATTTGAGTTGCTAAATATCCCCTCCCATAGAAACGAAATCTTAAGAACGTACCCCTTGAGTTGATTCCTATAATATACAGGTATAGATGATATAAAAACAATTGACTACAAGCAGAGACAATGTATTATTAATAATAATACATTGTAATTAATAATAATAATAAATTGTCTCTGCTACAAGCAATTGACTACAGGATAATGACTGTTATTGGTTCTTAGCTCTTTCAGGACGGCCAGCGAGTGTAAATCGGAACGAGAGTGATCCCATTCCAGCTAAACTAATTCGATCTTGGAAACTGATTCAGATTGTCATGATAGAGCTACTAAATTATTGGAGCCATTCGCCAACCGCCTTAATTTTTAACTATAGTTATTCACACGTATAACTCATCATTCCTAAACTCAATATATTTGTAGAACAATTTGAAATTTGACAAAAATAATTGAAGAAATGATTGAAAACTCAACAATAAATTGGAAGAGAGAATAAACTCACTGATCAAAAATCTGTTTAATCAAAACTCAAACATACTGATCAAAACTTCCATCAAAAAGTGAAAAGAGATATCACAGTGAATGTATAATCACGATAATAAAATTGATACTGCATATTAATATTCCCTCTACAATAATATTATTATTAAGTATATTGTCGTATTTGTGCATAAAATTTAACATTTTTGCATTCAAATGTGAGTATTATTAGAGCTTACTCATAATTTGAGAGTCGGCCTCCTTTGATTTCACGGAAATAGTATTTTTTCTGTTTGGAACTCAACGAACACCCATACACAGACCTCATTTTTCTTATGAAGGGAACTTCCATGATTTCAGAATCATGAAAAAAAGAAACTACACGAGGAAGTCGATTGGTTCACACAGATAACAATGAAAATAGAACTCTCAACAAGAGTGTGAGAGAGACTGAAGTTGCGACTGAGTGTTATGAGAAAAGTCATGTGAAACTGCCGTGAAAACCTTATTAAGTGCTGATAAGAAGGAGTGCTAACGCTCAAGACGTTGAATGATAACTTTTCTAATGCCTAGGAAACCGTGATTTACTGCTAAGTCTAATTTATTGTGTTTTTGAAAACTATTATAACAAAAGTATCAAGGAAAGTTTGGAAGTCTCATTGGGTTTTTACCTGAATATTTTTCAATGTTATTTACATTATTTTCATTAATTGCAAATTCAATTGTGCTGAAATAAAATTTTTATAGCACCTCTTCAATTATTTTCCACAGAAAATAATCATGGATTCTCATGAATATCAATTATTTTCATGTAACTGTTGATCTGTTGATTGTAACTTATATTTATTTGATTGATCTGATTGATTGTATAATATTTGATCTGTTGATTGTATTTATTTGACGTTTCCGATTGCAATGTAAACAATGCTTGAAGGAATAAAGCATTCTTATTCTTATTCCAAAATCAAATCTGTTCAAGCGACATTGAAATACACATTATACAAAATATAGATATAGTCAACGGCCGTAGTTAGTTTAAAGGATGATAAGTTCAAGTTCATTTTATTTTTATTGGAAGTTCTTCAAGCTTCTTATTTTCCAGGTTTGATCAACTATCGGATCGAGAATTAACTAATCTTTATCCATTTTGTGTTCACATTTCTGGTTGTTGGTGCAGTGGGATACACATCATCTCTTACACCTTCCTCCCACCTAGTTAACTGTTGCTTCAACCCTAAACTGTCGTTCAAATACTGAAGTGGACCGACGAGGATCATTTGAAGCCATCTTTCCTCGTTATTTATTAGACTTGGTTCATGTAATTCACAAGCGCTTCTGGATCTTGTCCAGTTTTTGTAACTTATGAGGATTTGACAAGCGGGAGGTCCCGTTTGATGTGTGAGTAATGATGTAAGTAGTTTGATGTAAGGCTCTCATGGATTTAGTCTCCTCCAATAGTTAATCATCTCGATCTAATTAGTAGGCTACATTGAGTTTAAAAAAGTCAAAATGGCTCAATGCAAAAGTAGCATAATTACAGCATTAAAAAAGTTCAAGAATCCTTGTTCACTTATAATTACATTTCTCGTCCTTTCATTTCCAATGTAGAATCAAATGTGAATATTGCTCAGGAAGCAACTTCACCAGTAAACTTACAGTAATTTGAATGTGGTTACTAGCTTCAAAATTTCATCACGCAGACTGCGAAGAAAATTTGATCGAATAGAAGATTCCCTCTTTGAAAGATTGTCACGTACCGTATCAAGTTTCTCTTGATGATAATCTTCATTGCGATTTGTAAATCAATATCCTCTACAAGTTGGCATTGGATCGAAGTAGAAATGTATCGTTGCAGAATAACATCAGCTTCACATTAATTTTGATATTCGAGTAAAGGAGCCCAACAAAATTCAATCGTATAGAGCAAAAATTTCTATATAATGCATAACAATACTATACTATTGATAAAAATAATACAAATAGAATAATACACATTCAATACTATTAGATAGAACGGAATGAATCAAAATTCATTGTAACAATTCAATTGTTACATTGTCTCAATTCATGTTTGCTTGATAACCCTCATTAAATAATGGAAAATAATAAATACAAGAAGTATTTACAAGTACAAATACTAAGTATTTTACAATAACAAGTAGAAGCTCTCGTCAGCTCTATTGGAATAATCGATAATAAGGGAATGATTTCCATCAAAATGACAAGTAAAAATATCCAATAAATAATCAACCAATTCAAAAGTCAAACAGTATAATTATAATTGAGATTGACTTTTGAATTAGAAGGATACATACCTGATAGTGACTGCCAGAAGTACGATGATGATACCAACCAGTACCATCGCTATGAGTACCCCACATACCATGTATAGTGTTTCATTCGGATCATCTGAAAAAAGGGGAAAAAATTGGTATTCATATTGGAAGATCAGGTACATATCATAATAGTCTAAATTTTCCAATTATTATCACTTTTGGATCATTTCTTTGAGTGAGCAACCTTCGGCTGGAAAAGAAATTTGGACTTATATAACCTAAAAATTTGGACTATATTTAGAAGAAAATTGTGTTGGAAATACAAAGGGCCTGTTCTCTCTAACCAATGTGTTTTTGCCAATAGATTAATAATGGTTTCAACATCCTCAATTATCAGCTTAATATTAAAAGCATGAAATGATATCAGCGTACGTCATGGGAAACTTCTGTCTTAATAGGCTACTTCTGAACACTGAATATTTCTTACTACGGTACTTCATATTTTCATACATCGAACAGAAGTAGCCAACATTATTTTATTAGAGAAAATAAAAAACAATTATTAGGATAAACAATGGTACAATTTAATTTGTGATGCCAATTAATTACCCTTCAACAACTCTGCAAAGGTTCGAGGTTCAAAAAGGGTGAAGAATAAAAAATAAGTTATGAAAAATTTAACCTGTAGTTGCTTGTATATTGCTGATATTTGTCTAAATATCATTACAATGGTAAATTGGAATATGAGATAATTCTTTTTTGCTAGTATTCATAGACGGACAGCTCGACAATGAGTTATGTTTTTTGACACCTCAACAAATTTATTGTTTTATCTTGTTGATAATGAAATGAATAAACCATGATGACGCTGTTTTTCAAAAACATTTTATTCAATTTGAATAAAATTAAAGTCTTAATACAGAGTAAGGATTTTATCAGGTAATTCATTTTCAAAGTTCAAAATAATAATTTAAATTATTGATGATAGTCATCGGAAAAATGATGAGAGGAAAAAATGCTACGGGAAATGAATTTTATTAATAAACTAAAATCTTGTTATTGTTACTTGAAGAAATCAGTCTTCAACAACAGTAAACAACTCAGCAAAAGCAGATAGTCTTGTTGTGATACTGAGCACAAATAGGTCGTTGCTCCTGAGGAAACATAAAAAGTTGCTCCTCGCCAGTCAAAGCATGTGAGTGCTTTTTCTACTACTGGAGCTTCTATTTTTAGCCAATGTTAAATGTCTGGACAAAGTGAACCGTTGTCAACAGGTCAACATGGTGTTCATCGTTATAAGAATGTACAGAGTATAGTATTGAGAACAAATAGGCCTATATTATTTAGTATACGAGTATAAGTATTGAGAACATGGGAGAGTGTAAAGATATATATAAAGATATATATTATACGATAATATATAGAGCATATGTGATATTGAGAAAAATGACGTTTCCTCTATTCTGTGATAGGCTACCCAAGTACATTTGGTCTTGTATGACTAGATTAGATCACCTAAGTTTTTTATTGAACGAGCTTAAATTTGAATGAGTACTTCATGAATTTCCCTCCTTTGGGAGATTGGCCGTCGTTAGTAAAGACAGTCAGTCGTTTCCCGTTTCTGGAGGAATAGTAATTGTTGCATTACACTCTAACTGATTAACTGCATGTTATTCAGAGGTGTTCTGCATCTTCACTTGGTTGTGAAGACTGGCTTATGGTTGAGAGGATCGACGTGCTAACCACACGTTACCTCTATCCTGGTTGATGATTATTCGCCTGCTGTATTTTCTATCCGGGCTGGGAGGGCATTCTGGCGGGGTGGGGGTGGCATCGGCTCGGTCGGTGTTGGTTCAGGGGCTGTGGGTTCTGTTGAGAATTTATGGCTTTTGGGCCGGTATTGGCCGGGCTGGAGTCGTTTTCCCGTCTTGCCGGAGTGTCTTCTTTGCTTGGATGGACTGTATAGTTTAGTGAATATGAAACTGGCAACCAGCTGGTAGGCCTAGGGCCTTCATAGGGCTGTTTCGCCATTGACAAACAAAAAACTTAATGAATGAAACATGTAATTATTTCAATATCTAACATTACTCGAAGGTGAAGTTGATCCTCTTCTTATTGAGGAAAAGAGTTTTTCTAGAGGAATGAAAATCCATAACAACTCATAAATTTATACTCGATTGCTATACACATCTAATTTAATATTTATTTGATTCATAGGGTCTTCTATGGACAAAATATCAATTATATTTTGAATATTCGCTCTTTAATTATTGTGTCACATACTATCGATATCAAAAAGGTAATGATTAATTAATTAAAAACATTTACCATTAAATTGTTTGTAATACAGTCTAGCGGCTATAGTATTTTAGTAACTTACTCCAGTATTAAAATATTTCAGTCTCTGATACTGAAATAGTGTTGCAAACGATCATCTATTTATAGATGCAATCGAGAAATAAAACAATGACTTATGAACTATGGAATAACGTTTTAAATTGTTCAAGAGTTTGGTATGAAAATCCATAATTCCCATAAAATCCATAGTTTTAAAAGAACTTAACTATGATGTACTATATAATAATTTGAAAAATGTTCATCTGTTCTATTTAATAGATAGTTTCCAGAAACTATATGCCGGCTTTTTCAGTGTGGAGAAAAATTGGAAATCTATCTTGAGAAACCTACATCCAAGATTCATAGACACATGTGTCTAAGAATCTTGACCTACATCTACTCATTCATTTTCTCAAGACTTCTAGGGGTTTTCCAAGTTGAAGTAGTTTTCCCCTTGTCTTCTTCAAGAAATATCTATGATTAAATAAAAGTTTTCATTATGAATAGATAAAGTCATTGAAATAAATAAGTTGATTCATTGAAATAAATTCATAAATAAGTTGTATTGAATAAATAAATTCATCAACAGTCTCCACAAAAACATGAAGCTTCAATATTATTGTGAATTATTTTCGAAGAAAACTAATGTTTATTATTTATCAACCTCTTGATTTCCGTCTATTACGTTTCAATCTTTTAGTGAGCTCTAGATTGGATAGCATGTCTAGCGGCACGAGGCATTCCCTATGGTAGCCCAATTTCTATTTCTAGGTGGACCATGAACAGTCGCAATCACATAACGAAATTATAATCATGCGACGTTCAAATATAGCTAGTAAGAACTATAAAGGAGATTTCCTATTGATTTATTCAAATTATTCTCTATTATTATAATGCTTTGGAAGCTTGCAGACTGCTTTTCCACGAATAACTTGTGTGGGGTAATATTATTTTTGTAGGTATCATTACGTGAATTGGAGAATATTGATGGATTATTCGGCTATATCGGCTATTTGGGAAAACATAGACTTCATTGAACAATTTTGGGAGAGAAATATTAGGCTACACGCTATGCATAGTTTTCCCTTCCGATTCCAGCATCTTGTGTTAATGTATGAATAATCAAATGGAAAAACATTGATGACTAAGTTTATATTAGAGAAACCATTACTATCCACCAAGTATGGAATTATTAAAATTTTGAACTCTAATCTGCAAAAGTACCGTAGGCCTACATCAATTCAGTGAGTATGCATACAAAACATTTGTTTGATCCGCACTTTAAATAGTTATGCAGTTTTCGCATAATTATAACCTAATTTGTACAATTATCTAAAATGATTGAAACTTTCTCCCCCAACAACTCAGAGCTTGAACTAGTAGTACCTAAAATACTCAGAGCTTGAAATTTTAGAGTATGAAAAGTCAATGTACAATGGTTTTGAACATGAAAATGAAATATTTTTCTCAAATAATAAAATTAATCATGACTTTGGTTCACGAATTGGTTCTCTCTTTCTAGACCTTCAAGAACATGAAATTCACTATGAATCTCTTGCAAAATAGAGAGTGCTCTCCATTCTATACCACGTGATGGATGAATCACGTTTTTTAGTGCTTTAAACTCTTTGAAAAGCACGTTCTGTATAAATCCATTGTTTAGCATTGTTTGAAAGTTGAGCTGTCACTTACTTGAATTAACGTTTCTCACAAGTTTGCAGCTGAGTGACAAGATTTTCACCAGTGGTAGAAATAACCTCTTTTCTCATCGATGAAAATTTTATTTGATCACCTAGTCTTGTTTGAGAATTTTCAATAATTCTATAGTGTGCTTTTAGAATAAGAGGACATTCAAGAGCTACATATTAAATTTAATAACCTACATATAATTAGATAAATTCTGAGCTTCACTTTTAGTGACTGTTTCGCGAACATTGATAATTCTCTTCAACTTTCAATTATTTCGATGATATACAGAGAGATTTTCTATTTTCCTTTGAAATGTCATAGGCCTACTCACATATCTTGAAAAACAATAATATTATGGGTTAAAAAAATTCTCTCACTATAACTTTAAATTACTATAGTTTTGAGAATTGGAAGCTTGAATAATATATATTATGTTAATAATCAATTTAGTCTAAGAAACATTAAACTTACCATATTCAAACCACTCATTCATAACGATTCATACTCTGAACAACTTGTCTAATAACAATGAAACGCTAGTACACATTCATCAAATAGCCACTGATTATGAAACTTCTCATATTCTTTAAAAAAAAAAAACTTGAGAATCAATTGATGAATCCAAAAGAAAATACACCTTTTCTTAGCAAGATTAAAACATTCTGCCAGATTTACAACTAAAAGATTACTGAACTGTTTCGGGGAGGCAAGACAATGATTTTGAAAGACATTAATAAGGTTTCTTTTAACACGTAATTGATGATGTGATCAAATTAAAATAAGTATCTAACATACTTTGCGTATTATGTATCATGAAAATATCGACAAGTCAGTGAATTAATTAATCAGGCCTCTAAAAATAGGGGTTATAGCTTTGAAAACTGACGCAAGTGTTCCACTTCTACTAGCAAATGACTAATGGCTGATGTTTTCAAGGCTTTTGAAAATAACGAAATATTCTAGAACCTACACTCTGGTACTAATATAGCACCAGTTTATGATACTCATATAAACTTGACCCAAACAAAATATTTTCAAAATAAGTTATAATGAGAGTTTCAATTGAAGATTCATTTAGATTGCCTGCTGTAGAGGGTATGAAATGAAATTAATTAATAATGCAGCATCCAGGTACTTAATATGTACTCAGTACTAGTATTCATGAAGTTGTGATTGCCATTCCAATGTTTCAATATTTCAATGAGGAAGTAATTCTTAATGCATAGTGAATAATAATTTTCTAATGGAGAAATTAATATAATTTTTTTTAGTGAAACAGTGGTAGCTATTAATACTTCTCATATGCATTAAGACAACAATTTCATATTAACAGATATAGCAATCAAAGTGTAAACGGGATAGATTCATTTATTCAAAAATAGATAAATGTTATAAATGATGAAGTAGTAGACAACAATTCTTTATGCACACTAGCTTACCTGTGCGTTGTAAATTATTTTCATCTATTTAGTGTGATTGTAGTATATTATTGAATCTTGTGCATTATTTTCTAGTGGTATTTCTTTAAGAGCTAGGATTGTATGGGAAAGTAATCTTTTTCAAACTAAAAGTTAGTTTTCTAGTTTTTAAAAATTTAATAATTTCACAGTCAACGGCTATCGTATAATTGAAATTCGGAAAAAACCTTTAGTAGGTTACAGTTTGAGCAACTTAAATGAAACCATCAAACTATTTTCAACTTTATTAGCAAGTAGTAATTATTCAGGAAGAAAAAATGACATAAATATTTGAAGCAAACTTGAAGCATACATTCGTATCGTACACTATTTCAATAGACATTTAAATTTTCACATTCATTAATGTAGGCATTACATGTTGCATTTCTCAGCCTCCTCATCCCAAAAAATCAAATGCAGTGAAATAAAAGTTAGTAAAATAATAAATAATTTGATGAAATTATGGCATTATTATGAACTCGATGCTTTTCTTCCTTTCTCAGATAAATTAAAAAGACTATAACTGTCCTAATGACCTATGTTTAATATAGGTCTGAAGTCTGAAGTATGACACACTTTAATAACATTTTACAATACAAGTGGAATGCTCGCCATTTGCCTTATAAAAATTGATAATTGTGTCAATTGTTACCAGATTAATTGTTATTGCTTTGAACTCTGATCAATAATTTGTTATCCATTGACATGGTTTTTTGAAGCTCATATAACTCAGTAGTGACTAGTGACTATTACAGTTGTTCTCAAATGAATAGTCTATGCGGAAGTAATATTAAATTGATTCATCAAAACATTGAGAGATGATAAAATGGATTCGACTGGTGGTAGAGAAGTGCAAGGCTGATGGAGCCATAACGGAAAGATTCAATAAAACGACTGAACTGAACTGAACTGAAAAATCTTATCGATAACTGCATGTGATTAATTATTGTGTTCTAGCTTAATAAGTACAGCAGAATTAACTTTTCACCTCTCATTCATGATTATGATTATGTGTTAAAAGAGAAGTTCTTGTAATCAAGTTACATTCATAAGCTTTGAGATAAATTTTTCATGTTCTCAAAATAATAATATCCTTGAAGATATGGTGGCTTATCAAATGCTTGAATACATTATAGCTCTGAAGTAATTTCGAAAAATTAAAAAAATTGATGTTCATAGTAATTGTGAGGTTCATTTCAAAATTCCATCAAAACTACTTGCAAGCAAATTTTATAATTTAGCAAGTAGTATTTTTTATTTTGACATTTTTTTTAGCTTTTGGCATTTTTGTATATGAAACATTATCGATAAATCTTTTTTATGATGTATACTTTCATTTTCTTAAAAACTTGTTTCGTTTGATAAATTGTATTGCTCAAGTGTCAAAATAAATAAATATTTGATTTGAACCTATACAGTATTATAATTTCGACGTTGTTACATTTCTAATGTTCTCTGTCAAATAGATAATTCGATATAAGAATAGGTAGGATAGAGAGCTCCTTAGTAGAGAACAATCCAGGAAACAAGGGAATCAACAAAAAAGGTATCTCATATGACAGCCATCTTCAAATGTGTACTGTCATTTTGATTATTATCTATTAACATACATCTCATATTACGTTTTTGTTGAGTAACTAATGGATATCTTGATAGTTGGAAGAATTTTTTCAAAGTTATTCCATCATACAAGAGTAACTTTCTGTTAACCCATCAAAGAGCAGTTTCCCGACTAATTTATGTTCACCAAGCAACTGGGCGACCGAACACACCACAAAAAAATCTACAAAGAGAAGACTTCGTTTGACAGCAAGCAGGTGAAGGATCTTTGCCTCTATTCAGACGCCTTTATCATTTCGATCGTCACATTTTCAACCTTTCAATGTTTTCCACAGCCAAGGCCCAAGGATGCTGTACCCTACAGCTGCGGGAGACAGCAATGCTGCAACAAGTCTCCTCATTGGTTGAAGCGTGATGCATAGATAACTATATACATGGATACATGTATAAATATTTGTGCTATGTATGCATGAGACACGCGGCTTGCAGCGTCTAAAGTTCGCGGAAGCTGTGAAGACACGCCGTTACAATGTAAAGTGTATTGTTAGGCGTATCTTCTAAGCTTGCACGAACTACAGCAGCCATCGACACACTGACATACTTCCCAGTTTCACAAAGCTAGGCGTCTATAGTCAACCAGACCGCATGATCAGTCACCATAATACTGAGAACGAGACTATATCTAAATATGTATATCTAGTACTCTTGACTTTATAATCTTAGGACAATAGTAGGTCTATATTATTTTATGTTATAATATTCAATATTCTGTCGTAACTATAGTTTATAGATATGATGGAATTCTATATCCTATATATTCTTAACTCTATAATCTATAAACAATTTTATAGTTATAATAATGTAATAACATTATTATTGATTGTAGTATGGCTTTTGATAACGGGGAGACCCAAGGATGTTCCACTTCGCCATATAACCTAATTTTTCCTAGATGTGAACATGGAGAACCATGTAGATTATACTTATTTCACACTTTAAAATAGATTGAAAATATTAATAGTATTCTACAGAATCTGTAATCGTTTACCGTTACCATTACCGGAATAACATTCTCTAGGATCAATAAAATTGATAAGCTTAATAAATTCTCGATCCTCCTGTGTAAAATAGACAATTTATCTATATACTCTTGACTATATTCTATTACAAGTCGTATACATAATAATAGTATGTATTGTATATCCTCTCTAATCGTTTATCTTTATTACCGCCCTCAGAGTGTCCTTAACCGCGCTAGTTGAATATTGCAGCGTAGATAAGCGACTCGAGTTGCATCAGTGTATTGCAGATAAACAGCTGTTACAGTCTGTACAAGCAAAGAAGATATTCTGGCAAGATGGGAAAATGACTCCAGCTCGGCCAATATTTGTTCAAAAATTATGAATTTGGTCTCAAATTGTGGAAAACATTCTGTTCTGAAATTTGAGACTGATATTTATAATTTTTAAACGAATATCGACCGAGCTGGAGAAATTCTCCCATTTTGCCAAAATGTCTTCTTTGCTAGGACAGACTATAGCTGACAAGGTTGAGTTGGGTTCATTTATGCGGTTGCACCCGTCAACTTTGATTCGCCTGAGTGGGAAAGTTGTTGTTGCATTGCTAAACGAGCCTTGATATTCGTAAAATTCTTATACAACTTGTAAAATTGTGACATGACATACATAAGTTGAGAGAATTTTAATCTTTAGTAATGATGGTAGGGTTGAAACTATATCCAAAGATAATTGAAATATTGGAGTAAAACCATTATTCTATGCTTTAGGCCTAGTTTACCTGATAGCAGGAGCTTGAAACTATAAGAATGGAACTACAGTATTGAAACTATCTACAAAGCATTGTGTGCACGGATTAATAACTAAGAAAAAATAGACAAGATAATTAATTTATCGAAATGTACAATCTACGATCTTGTGTATCATCTTGAAAGCGAATTGATGCATTGACTTGAAGCTGGAAAAATTCTCAATACTGTTAGTATAGGTACAATATGAATCAGTCTATGGAATTAAATATTATTATAATGTGAACCTTGGTTAGACTTTCGTTATCAGACATCTTATTTTCTAAAATTAAATCAATATTCCAAACATTTTCTAGCGTGTTTAGAAAGTATGGAGAAGTTTTCTCTTCATAAGGGTTTCTAAATTACATGAGTACTACATAAGAGTACTAAGGGAATTATGTATTGAAAGTATAGATGTTATTGAAAATGGAAAGAAATGAATTATTGCTAATATCAGAAAACGTGAGTCGTTTATGTAACTGAGAAACAAATCTAGAAGCTAGACTACAATGTGAACCCAATAATTGATTACGGCATAGTAAAATGGAAGAAGATATTCATCGATTAACTCGACTATCAATGATGGGTCTTTTCCGATTCAGTGGAAATTGTCGAATTGTAATAAATAAACCAAGAAACTCTCCGCCTATCCATTGCTTGTTTGTGATTGGCTGAAGGCGTAGCCAGTTGGATGTTGTGCTTGGTGGGAGTTAACCAATAGGATTGCGGGATGAATTTTGAGGAGGTCCCACTGTTTCCTACCACCTCTTCTCTGATTGGCTGTAATTTTAAAGGCTGATGTCTGGTTCAGTGCTTTTTCTAATTTGAATTGGGACTACGAATATTGCCAGAATTCTTAACAACAAATTGACAGAATTGATTTAATCTTTAATAGATTTATTTGATGAAAGAAACGAGTTTAAATTCATTGCTCAACCTTATAGATGTATTAGTTTTGGAATGAAAATAAAAACTCTTAGTATTAATAAAGTTATTATCACATTGGTTTTCATAATTTGAATTAATTTCTTGTATTGTGATGTGATGTTGATTTGTTTTGTTGATAAAATGATAAGACTATTATTTGACATATTTTTAGCTTTGTCTATTCAATCAATATTAGCCTATGTGACTCATAATACTCAAAGTAGGATAGATTCACAGAATTTCCTCCATTCTTGTGCTTTCAAGTTGTTTGATCACGTCTGTATTTTATTCTGTTGTTTATTACATCTGTATACGAGGAAATAAATGATAGGATGACTCTTTCCCTGGTCTAGAGTTCAAGACTATGATGATGTGATGGCAATGAAATTCCTCAGGTATATTTTCTAACATTGAATGAAAAAAAAATTTTTTTCACCTCATGTTATTCAACTATATATTTTTTGTCGGTGACCGCGTTCTCCTTAAAGATGACCACAAAGATACTTAACTAGTTTTATTGGGACGGCGTCTTTTGTTCAACATAAGTCGTATCCTATTTCAATTTTTGAATATAAAATTTTCCCCCAATAAAATGAACAATGTGTTCTGTATCAATTTTCAAGATTTCAAGACAAAAAAAACCAACCGTTTCTGTTCAACAATGAAGAACGTCAATTCAAGACAAATCAATTTGATTTATAATGAGACAAAAGCAAGGATATTTGAAATAAAATATATATAATAAAAGTACAACAATTGTTCTCCCGTATAGTCTCCTCTTTTTCCATATTTAACTTTTGATAGCAGCCTACTGCTACATCCTCTATTGTCCTGTATGGCCCTCATGCAAAATATCACTTTACTCGATAAAATAATTATAATGATGGTTATTTCCGATTGAGATGTGATAATTGGGAAGTATGTGAGTCTAATTCAACTGTCCACATTAAGGCTAAGGCTACATTCAAGTCAACTCCAAGTAATTTTCTGTTAAGATAATTATATTCCAATTCACAATATATTATCTCCTGCAAGAAGTTGAAATTTGTGTTCTCCTGTGTTTACTATTTCAGAAAGTTTTATTCCTGACAGTAACTGGTATAAGCTGGTTCAAGCAAACTGATTCCAGATTACCAGCTGTTTAAAGCCTGATCCTAAAATATAAACAGACAGGACTTTGAATACCTGGACCAGGTAGAATTGCCAGCCTCAGGTAGAAATGTGTCCTTCCCCTGTTTGATTTCTACCGTTGGAACTATTCTTCTGAAAAACAACTTGGAACTGAATAATTCTTCCAATCCAAACTCTCTCCAATATTTGCTGTCTCTCTTATTCTATCTAACTCTCATTCTCTCTCTTTTTTCCTGTCAGTAATACGTTTTGCCGGAAAACGTTATCCATTGACTATAGATTTCCAACCATAACTGGACTATAACTTTCATACATTTCTTTCTTGTTTTCTGTCACATTGGAATAGCATTATTCAGGATATTCTGGAGCAGCTGTTTGTGAGGATGTAACGTGAAAAGAAGAATGGTGAATGGAGAAAGGATCTCCTTCTCATTCCAGAAGATCTATTTCGGATTGACTTACTCTACTCTTCGCAGACCTGCATTTATGAACAATTGTTGAATCCAGAGATACTGTAGTGTTGGTGACAACTTTTTATTTGCCTTGATCAAGGTGTGAGATTTGCATTCAATTGAATTAGAACGCTGTGAATAGATGTTACTTTGAATGTAAGTCTTTCTGGAATAATTTTATCTCAATTTGGGAGACAAAAATCCCATGTTATATTTGTACTATAGGTCAATTGTGACGATCAAAGCCTTTGATCGTTGATCAAATGATGAAATGATCTCTGATGGAAGAATTATTAGATATTGCAGTTAACCAACTGCGGGATAATAATAATAATAATAATTAGTTTGAATCTCAAATTAATGCTATATGAATAGACAAAGGACTTCGTCTATTTATATAGCAATATTTTGAGATTCGAATTCATTATTATTATCAAATGATCTCTGATCACATGATCTCTGATCATTGATCTTTGAACTTTAACCTTTGATCAAATGTTCTTTGATCATTGATCTTTAATCAAATGATCTCTGATCAAATGATCTTTGATCTCTGATCTTTGATCTTTATCATTGATCTTTGATAATTGCTCTTTGATCTTTGATCTTAGATCAAATGATCTCTGATCAAATCTTTGATCTTTAATCATTGATCACTGATCTTTGATCATTGCTCTTTGATCTTTGATCTTCAATCAAATGATTTTTGATCTTTAATCTGAAATTATATCTGATCAAATGATCAAAAGGTAAAGATCAAAGATCAATAAGCAAAGGATCAAAGAGCAAAAAAATTTGATCTTTGATCAAATGATCTCTGATCAAATCTCTGATCTTTGATCATTGATCATTGCTCTTCAATCTTTGATCAAATGATCTTTGATCTTTGATAAAATAATCTTCAATCTTTGATCTCTTGATCTTTGATCTTCTGATCTTTAGATCTTTGATCTCTATCTTGAGATCAAAGATGAAAGATCGAAAAGCAAAGTATCAAAGAGCAAAAGATCAAAGATCAAAACATGAATATAATTTCATCTTTGATCTTTGATCAAATAATCTTTGATCCCTGATCAAATGATTTTTGATCTTTGATCTGAAATGATATCTGATCAAATGATCATAAGATAAATGATCAAAAGATAAAAGATCATAGATCAATAAGCAAAGGATCAAAGAGCGTAAGATCAAAAGATAATTTGATCTTTGATCTTTGATAGAATAATCTTTGATCAACTGATCTCTGATCAAATCTCTGATTTTTTATCTTTTATCATTGATCATTTGATCTTCGATTAAGTGATCTTTGATCTTTGATCAAGTGATCAATGATCTTTGATCAAATGGTCTTCAATCTTTGATCCAATAATCTTTGATTTTTCAAGCGTTTGTGAGACGATTTTAAGCCTTCTACTCTATAAAATACTTACTTAATACTTGAATACTTATAGTAAGTAGCTCTGAATGTGAGAGTAATAGGATCAAGTTATATTGACAGTGAAGTTATTGATGAAATGTCTTGACGAATCAGTTATACTTTAACGTGTGTAACTTTACTACAAAGTTATTGTTCTCTTTTAACTGAAGAAAATTGTATCAATTCGGTAACAATAAGATGAAAAACTTCAAGTTTTACAGGTACTGTATTAAATAATATCAATAATAATTACTGTACGAATAATTGTTCAACAAACAATTTCAGATAACTCATTGGAAAAAAAACTCGTGGCATTCATTTCCCACTCAGATAGGATGTTTGAATAAATGGGTCTGTGACCTGTGCAAACGATAAGATTGCTCATTGAGGAAAGTCGAAGTTTTTATGAGTCAACCTTGGCTGGCTATGGCAACCCGATGGAGCCTCAACTCAGTCAGATATTGTCTCAAGAGTAGTGTATTATTCACTAATGCAAGATCTTAACTTCCTTTTACATAACACCACTCATAAGTTTTATTGCAAGTCACACTACTTGGCAACGTGCTAGGTGATATGATTGCAAATTAGATCCACGCTGAGGTATAGTCTGTCCAAGCAAAAAAGACCCTCTGGCAAAATGAGAAAATGACTCAAGCTCGGTCAATATTTATTAAAAAAATATTGATTTGGTCTCAAATTGTAGATCAGAATGTTTCCTATGGTGGAGACCAAATCAATAATTTTTGAACCAATATGACCGAGCTGGAGTCATTTTCTCATCTCGCCAGAGGCTCTTCTTTGCTTAGACAGACTATACAAACGGTACGGTACTTGGTTGTAATGTATCAACGAAGAAGGGTGAAAAAATGCAATCTGTATCTAGTAACGAGTACTGTATCAAGTAACGGAAGGAGCTGTACAATAATAGGCTACTCGAAAATGATAGTAGTGAGTAATTTTTGACTTGATTCCGGTTCGTCTGTTTGTTTCACATGGTATAGGCTACAAGTTCTACATATTTAATTAATTTTTTTATTTATTTATCCATACATTTATACAAAATACTGAAATCGGGAGAGAAAACTTATTGCTCTCCCAATTTGTTTCAAATAAAGTTAATGTTTACTGAAATCAGGTTATTATTTTGTAGCTGAGAGCTATGAGGATATGAGTCGCTTATTACTGAGCTTTAATGAGTTATTCCAATCAAAATAAGTAGTCTAATTTAAGTAAGTAGTAATTTAAGTAGTCTAATATTAGGAGTAGTATAATCATTGATAAGTAGTCACATCTTCTACAAATAAAATTAGAATGTTTTTAAATTGAATTTAACTTTCATACCTCAACAATAAACGGTAGTAACATCGATACGATTTCTAATACTGAGACAGATTAGCTCATCTTGAGTCATGCACATCAACAATAAAGTTTTTAAAGTTATCAAGGGAGATCATTCAATCAATTTAATGTCCAAATTGTGAATACAAGATAGGTTCTCGAACAAAAAACTGACAAGATTTTATTGATATTATCTAATAATTACTTAGAAATAAGGATTTTCTTCAAATTACTAAACACATAGGTAGATAAAGGGGGGAAAGGTGCGAGTACTAAGCATATTCATGGATAAATGTATTCTCATTCTCAATCAATTTCCTGTCAAAATTGTAATAATTCAAGATTCATTGTTGCAGGAGCGACAAGATACTGACACTATCTTCTCATATTCTACGGAATTTCTCTAATCTGGAATTGGTTCAAATGAATGAACTCACACACACCCACACTTAACAAATAGAGCTTGTTATTTTTGCAGGAAAAATTATTGATAGGATAACCTTTCATTGATAACTAATGTCCCGTGAAATGTAAAGATTGATGGCATCATTGCTGGCAGCATCGTATGATTCTCAATTTTTTATCATTAATAAATTACATATTTCCTCTGAAAAATCGTTCAAAACAATTCATCCAAGAAATAATCACCAGATTGAACAGAGACTCACATTTTACACAAATTACTCGTACAAAGGCCTTCATAATCTATTCTCAGTCACTCAATTGCACATTATTCACATTTACCAATTTTTTTTTAGAATATACTGTATTGATACTGCAACCAGAAATGAAAATTGTTTATAAATTATATTGATCACTGCTAACTCATTAACATTTTCCAGATATACTTAGGCTACTATGTACTTGATTTATTTCAATGAATTTCATAATAAATGTTCGAAATGTTGTATTTGCAGTAAGTGGAATTAACTATCGCTACTAAATCATTGTTCTACTGATATCGATTCTTCTGTTGGCTATTTCAATGTAACAAATTATATTATTTCCAATGTTATTTACATGAATGGAAGTATGATGTTGATCAGAGGATGAGCTATTGTGATGTCTGTGGAATGATATTGATACAAACATCAAAAAATGATTGAATAGAATTTAATAATGTGATGAGATTGTTATCCAATGGTAGGCCTGAATTCATCTTGCTTTATCAAATGCATCATTGGATTGAATCGATATGAAAATGGAAGTATGGTGTTGATTGGGGGATGAGGTATTGTGATGTTTTGGGTATGACATTGATGTAAACATTTTTTAAAATAAAATTGATTACAGAATTTAATTGTGTCATAATATTATTGTGTGGGCCTCAATTCATATTGCTCACTCAAATGCATCATTGTAATGATTTGATATGAGAGTCAATATTATATTCAGCTAAGTAAAGACAGTAATTGAAAAAAAAAACAGTAATAATTGTGAAATAAATTAGAAAACTACGATTGAAAGTAGTCTTGAAAATGAAAGCACCCTTAGAATTCTATTTGTGAGATGTGTTTTGTTTTCAGTTTCGAAATCCCCGTTAGTTTTAAATTAAGATTATCGTGTCAATAACTCACTTCTACAAACTATGACGCACTTGGGATCTAGAGACAGTGACGCAATAGCTGCTATTGGCCGAGAGACAAGGATATAGTCTGACCAAGCAGAGAAGACATTCTGGTAAGATTGGAAAATGACTCCAGCTCGGTTGATATTGGTTGAAAAATTACAAAATTAGTCTTGAACTGTAGGAAACATTCTGATCTAAATATTGAGGCCAAATTTCTGATTTTTGAATCAATATTGACCGAGCTGGAGTCATTTTCCCATCTTACCAGAATGTCTCCTTTGCTTGGACAGACTATACCAGACGCAACAGACGGTGGCGATCGTGATCTGTCTGTGATGAAACAAGGAGTAGCGTGTTTTAGTCTGACGTCACTGAGGGGGCGAAGCTTCACAGTAACTTGGCGTTTTCAACGATAAAAATCAACAGGGTTTCTCGAGTTACTCGTAGGGAATTCCGAGATTTACTTCATTGATATTCTATTTTGGAAACGCTGGAAGTCCGTGTTCTGAGAAGTCTGTAGGCAATAGCTAGTGAAGCTTATAAAAAGTAGTAAGGCTTAAAATTAGTATATCAGTAACTAACTAGTAAGGATCTACGCCTAAGTAACTCTACTCTATGAGCTTTAAGTCTTATGTGCTGTTAGTCTACTCGAGGTTGGTTAGGATTTCGAGAGCAATGAAGTTCTTGTATAACTAGAAAAATAATAAAAACACTGATTTAAATAAAAAGAGACTTGAAATCATTCTTCTAGCTTTCAGACAAGTTTGCTAAATTTATTACTCCATAATTAATATTATACTATCGTTATCATTGGAAAATAATATAACGTAGATAAATTCCTCAAATTTATTACATTTGCACTTGATTTTATTATACAAAAAACAGAAATTTTCTGTTTGTAATTTCTTATTTCTACTCTGATTCAATAGCAAATCCCACACCGTCTTCGAATCATTTTCAGTTGGTTAATGCTTCTTCGATGAGAATGAATTTTTCTTCATAGTTGATAGTGTCGTAATAACTAGAATTTTACTGATTTTTTTAAATTTACCGAGTTGTTCATCGAGATTTACTGATATTGATCTCGCCTTGTAACTCCTATTAACCAACAGTAGAGCCTATATTGGCGCCAGAATGACTTCAGGCAAAGTCTGATCGAGCAAAGAAGATATCCTGTCGAGATGGGAAAATGACACCAGTCTGGTCAATATTGGTAAAAAATTATAAATTTGGCCTCAAATTGTAGAAAACATTCTTCTTTACAATTTGAGACCAAATTTATAATTTTTGAACCTATATTGACTGAGCTGGAGTCATTTTCCCATCTTACCAGAATGTCTTCTTTGCTCAACCAGACTATAGGCATAAGCCTGATTGACTGCACTGCAGTATTATAGGCCCTTTTTGTAATGCTTGTGGCAAGCTTGCTGCACTGACAATTAATTTTCCGTTACAAGAATAGTAACGGCTTGTACTCAAGGAAACGTAACTCTAAGTACTTATTGTTTGTTACTAGCCTACATTACTCCTGTTCATATGTAATGACATTTTGTATTTTATCTGAGCGATAAGAGAATAGCAGCTTTTGCTGCAGCCACTCCTTTGCTATAAAGGCGTGATAAACCTTGACTTTTGCAATGATACTATGCATACTGAGCTGTTATCAATAGTAACGGTTCTTAATTAGTATTAGTTGGATATTACAAAAGAATCATTAACAGTTTTTCTAGATAACGACTGTGCTAACTCAAGTTTGAAAAAATATTGTCAAAATTGTTTGATCGATTTACTTTGAGGCTACCCACAGAGTAGGCTAATACGTTTACGTTTGCTAATACGAATACGTTTTGTTTTCTGAGAGTTGATTGTATCACTACAATAAATATAATGTTTGTAGCAAGCTGAGATAGATTTGCGTGAGTGTAACACATTCGTACCATTCAGAGAACCTTAAGAGCTTGCGGTGAGAACCATGGAACATGACAGTTGAGAATTAGTATAAATGAAATAATATAAAGTGAAAACTTTTTTTCAAGCTATATAGGTTAATAGTTCAAGCTAAGTAGTCAGCCAGAACTAAAGCTCAATATTAAAGACTATCAAGTGAAGGCATTCTCAAGGTGGGACAACCTGTGTCTTATATGTGAGCTGATTAAAGTACAGTTTCTGATTATTTTTTCAAATTCAAGAAAAAAACACATTCTGTTGCATAGCTTAGAACTGAGGAGAAATTGGGCCTCTTCGGTTGGTTGATCTTGATAAGGAAAATTTAAACCGCCACTGATTTACCGTGAAGTTGAAGTAAGAGACCTATATCTTGTGTACCGTTACTGCAGGTCTCAAGTGGGTCACCAAGTAGGTTGTATTATATATTATGATATAGACAGTAGTATATAAATACGGTAAAGTATGTATGTAGTATTGTATTTACTATGTGGGAGTACACGTAGAGAGTATACAATAATAATTTACTTCTATTCTCTCTTCGTATGCTACGTAGTTCGTTTTCATTCTCACCAGGAAACAAAGGTAAGCTGTGGGAGAGCTAGGAAAATTAGCGGATATTCCTCAATCCAAGTTCCCATTTAGAGTCTAAAATCAGTATATAGCTTTGTAATGTTCTCTGTATTGTGTGTTGTGATCTGTGTGATCTGTTGTAATTTATTATCCTTAAAGAGTCCTTCTAACTGGAAATAGCCTGAATTAAGGACGGTATGGTGTCTATTATATTGAAATATGATCTAACAAAAAATATTCTGGTAGAAAACTCCAATACAAGGATATAGAGATTTATTTTGGTCATTATTGTTGAAAATATTGTATTTTTTGTTGTACAAGGAAATATGTTGAGAGGTCTAGTACAAAAAATATACAAGATAGAAAGTTTTACTTGGTCTTGAATTGTACAGGAAAAAATTATCCAGAGGGATTTTGGATTTCACATTTCTAATGAAACGTACAGAAGATATAAACAATCAGAAATTGAAAATTGTCAAATTTTAATTTCTCTCGAAAAATACAGCATTTAAAAAAAATCATAACTCGGTTGCCGCTTATCACTGAGGGTTGAATTTGATATCAATCGCTCAAAAATTTTATTTAATTAAACATTGTAATTAAAAATGTTTCTGTCCGACGCTTGGTTTTGACGCGAGTTGCAAAAAACTAGAAAATCAACAAATTTTCCGTGGTTTTTCGGGCACTCTGTATTATGCGCCTCTCAGAAAGCGTCGCAAACTCATATTGAACTTATTTGGGATGCCCACAGTGGTTTAAAATCATTTCCAGCCATCCATAATTTTTTAGGTGCTAGGCCCTTTTTTAGTCTAATTTGCCTGGGCTACTTGAAGTTCTGATTGGATAAGGAACTATGTACATAATTAAACAAAGAAGACTTAAATAAACAAACCAATCAATAACGTAATTAATGGAAATCGAGTTGAATTCCTTCCTCCTAGGAGAAGAGGGAAAATGCTACTCTCTATGGAGACTTTATCTATGGAGTATAAATTGACAGGAAATACCTCAGCAGTCCAAAGTTCCGAAACACCTCAACTCAGAATCTGGAGAGGAAAAAACCAGTGCTGTTTCCAGATGAGTCATACAAGGAAAAGTGGAGAAATTCCATGAAGAGTCTGTTTAGAAAGTTTAATGTTGGATTATATGTTGTTTATTATGTCTGTGCTCTTGTACTGAATTGAACAACTGATATGTGGGAAGAAAACTTGAATGAGTGAGTGAGAGATAGGGAAAAATATGTGATAAACAAAGAGAGATTGATAGGTGGTTGGTTTTGAAATGAAAGAGAGAGACGATCTAAGATCTACTTGTTTATGAAGAGTATATCAGTTTTAGTTATAAACATGCTCAAAATGTGTTTGCTTCATGAGGAAGTAAGCTAACAAGCCGGAAAGTATAGCTCAAAAATTTCTTCAATTAGCTGCTAAGTGCATTTCATAGTACTGAGGTGATTAAAAGAGAGCTCCAGGAAAAACGTGTTTTAAAATAGTTGGAAATAGAATAAGACTGTTGAAGAAAGAACTTGTTTAAAAGAGGAGTAGAGTAGGGTAAATCGTAATGTATTTCATTATTTTTATGAGGCATGATTCTCGAGAAGAGTCTCAGCTATGCTGTATACAGTACATGGACAAAATCCGAATAATAAGAATTAGTTATTGAGCCAAAAACATTTATATCGTTACATCATTCACAAAATTCATATTATTTGAATGGAAAATGGGAATATGAATTTGGAGAAATTGAAGTTTTCATTCATTCATTCAATTCATGAGACGATATATTTTCTGCAAAAAAGGGGTAAGTTAAATCACATTTTAAGATTCTTGAACTTATTATCTGGATGTAGTTTAAATTGTAAAGATGAAAAGCTTTATTATGTAATCTCCGTTATAAGTTTCATGGTTGACACTCTGAACTGTTCAGATCTGGTCGAGAATAAAATAAGCCTACTTCAAACTATTTTAGAATCGATATTTATCACAATAAACGGTAGATTTGACAATATCAGTGTGTTTTATTTCATGATTTCACTATTCTTATCATTATCATGATGATAGCAGTATCATTGGTGATACTGTTCATAGATGGTATTATTATTAAATTATATTGTATCATAACTTCTTATAACTTCAACCCGTTAGTTTCAAAGTGAACAGATCAGAACAAAAAACCTCAATCTAGCGAAGATTATTGCAATTTTAGTAATTGCAGTAATGAATCCAAACAAGTTTTCAGCAGGTTTCCAACTCAGGTTTAGAACTCACTCAACAACTCAGAATGAACTCGAACCTGGAAAGAGAATACGACCGATCGAGCATTGCCCTTTCTACCCGCAAAACACAAAAAGACAGTCAGACCGAGGTGATACAGTCTGTCCAAACAAAGAAGACATTCTGGCAAGATGGGAAAATTACTCCTGCTCGGTTAATATTGGTTTAAAAATTATAAATTTGGTCTCAAATAGTAGATCAGAAAGTTTTCTACAATTTGAAAACAAATTTTATATTTTTGAACGAATATTGACCGAGCTGGAGGCATTTTTCGATCTTGCCAGAATGTCTTCTCTGCTTGGACAGACTATATCTATCCTCCACCGTTCTGTGATGATGGTGAGGCGAGATGTTACAAGAGTCTGGTCGAACGTAGAAGACATTCTGGCACGATGGGAAAATGACTCCTGCTCGGTCAATATTCGTTCAAAAATTATAAATTTGATGTAAAATTGTAGGAAACATTCTGAGCTACAACTTGAGATCAAATTTATCATTTTTGAACTAATATTGACTAAGCTGGAGACATTTTCCCATCCTGCCAGGATGTCTTCTTCATCAGGCAGATGGGGTCAGGCAGAGACGAGAGTCCTCATCCTGAGAGAAGCGGGAGGGAGGCATTACAGCTGGTCACAGACCCTTATTCTCTTTTCTTTTCTTTCCTCCTCTTCTCTCTTTCCCATCTTGCCAGAATGTTTTCTATGCTCTTCCCTCTTCTTCTTTCTCTCATCTTTTTCTTCTCCTTGCTCATCTTTTCTTTTTCTTCTTCTTTTTCCTTCTTCTCCTTCTTCCTCTTCTTTTTCTTCTTCTTCTTCTTCTTCTTCTTCTTCTTCTTTTCTTCTTCTTCTTTTCCTTCTTCTTCGTCTTTTTACAGCATTACAGCTGGTCACAGACCCTTATTTTTCTTATCTTTTCTCCCTTCCTATCTTCTCTTATTTTTCATTCTTCTCCTACAACTTCTACTACTTCTTATTTTTTTTTCTTTTCTTTTTCTTTTTTACCCCCTCTTCTTCTTTTTCTCCTTTCATATTTTTCTTCTTATTTCTCTTCTTCGTCTCAGCTGGTCGCAGACCCTCATTCTCTTCTCTTTTCTTTCCTTCAATTCTTTCTCTTCTCCTCTACTTGTCTCCCTTCTTCTTCTCCTTTTTTCCTCTTTTTCTTTTTCTTCTTCTCTCCCGACTTTTTCTTGTCCTCATTCACTTCTTCTTGTTTTCCTCTACTTTTTCTCTCTCTCCTCTTTGTTCTTCTTTTCTCTTCACGGGTCGCTGCTCGAGGGTGATATTGGCCTTGATTTTTTTCTCTCTCCACAAGGAAATGCGATGGTGGGGGAATGTCAGTGAACGGAACCCGTCTCGCATGTCATGTGCGTATGGGAATCGGCTTGTAGGCGTTTGCTGCTGTGTTTGTAGAAAAAAATGATAATAATTTCCCCCCTTACAAAGTCGAGTCATTCAAGTTCTGATCTGGAATAAGATTGCCGGGTTTGAGAGGCGAGAGGTGTTGTAAAAAACGAAAAAAGATTGCCAATTTTGAGAGAGAAAGAAAGAGAGAGAGAGATATGTGGAAAGCAAAAAAAATAATCGAATGAAGACTCTGAGAAGAGAAACATAATGAACCAAAGCAAAAAAAAAAAAATTGAAAGAAGATAAGATACAATAAAAAAATAATGATGAAACGAGGAGATACTGAAGATTCGTTTCTAAACTTTTTCGAAACAGAAAAACGATTATCTCCTATCACTTCACCAATCACAATTTCACTATTCGAGAACCATTTATGGATAAATTTCAAAGATGAATTAATGAACTGCTGAATCTCAAGTATATCTTTTTGCTAAAACGTTTGGTGGTTTCCTCGCTAATGTAACAGTTGATGAGAAGCATCCATTATCTTTCAACATTCAATGAATATGATTCAAGCTGAATTGACAACATCAACTGTTGGAGCGCACAAGGAGTAGACAAAACCGCCTAACTATTTGGCGTCAGTTGTATGTGTATTTGGCGTAAGTGTATGTGGAACCATTGAGTGATAGAACTCCTAGTTCAATAGAAATAATAAATCCTAGAATCCACTTTGGTGGAACATTATTATCAAGCTAAATATGAGATATTGTTTGAACTAAGTTATACTCTAAAAAAAAGTTTTTTGAAAGCTCAAGTATATAAGAGGTTTGAAGTTCAAAATTTATACTGGTGAGAAACTGAGAAAAAACTTAATTTAAACTAAATTTATACCAGTGAGAAACTTAGAGCATAATCGTATTTGATTTTGAGACTTGAAAACGATAATTTCAGCTATATATTCTCGCGAGCGGGAAATGTGAAAAGCGTATAAAAGTTAATGTAGGCCTACTGCGTAGTTTACAAGAAGGCCAGAGATCATTGGCTGGGTCAAGGGATCTGGAGGTAACGTGGTCGAGCAAAGAAGACATTCTGATATGATGGAAAAATGACTCCAGCTCAGTCAATATTGGTTCAAAAATCATACATTTGGTATCAACTTGTAGAGCAGAATGTTTTCTACAGTTTGACTGTAAATTTATAATTTTCGAACCAATATTGACTGAGGTGGAGTAATTTTCCCATCGTGCCAGAATGTCTTCTTTGCTAGAGCTGACAAGAGGTTGGTGAAAGGAGGAAACTCACTGTTCGATAATGTGGGAGGTCGGAAGAACGCTATTTTCTTTCATGTAATGGAAGATCCTTGATTGCCAATTCTAGTAGCAAATCGGATACTGAATTTTGCAACATTAAGAATAATATTATAGCGGTGTACAAAACTAGTTTGGCTAGTTTGTCAATGTACTGCGTAGAACAGATTGTAAATTATTGAAAATGTTGATTGGACTATCTCTTTTCGGCCATTTTGATAATCATAATCATGATTATCATCAATTTACAACAGAGTTGCTCCCAAAAATGTTGCTCTTCTGATTTATTAATACTGTCCAAAATTAGTTTATGTTATGAAAAAGTTTTCTCAGACATTGATTTTCACTCACAAAGCAAGAGTTGAACAATTTCGAATTTTTATTAGCAAACATCAAACTCCCAACAATATGAGAAATAATTTTGGAAACTCCAACTACCCTAAAAATTCCTTGAGAAGACTGGATTATAGAAAAATATCTATGAACGAAAAGTGCTTCTGTTATTGTCTATGAATAATTCTTGGATCTTATTGAAGAACAGCTGAAAATCTGTGTCAGTGGAACAAACAAGGGGACGTGATTCTTTTGTGCTGCTTTCAAAAATAAATTCAAGAAACACGAGAAAACATATTCAAACAACAAAACACGTAAATAAGATAATTATATCAGATCTGAATAGCAAAATGAAGAAACACGAATCAAAATTCATTACTTTACTCATAACATAGAGAAGGTGAAACTCAAAGTACAATTTAAAAATTTTTCTCACGAACCAAAAGTATTTATTAGTAAAATACTTTACTTAAACAATAATGCAGTTATAATAATATACTTAATAGGAAATCTTCTTTGTGCTAATTTGAATGATTTTAGAAGATTTACCTTTTTTGCTGATAAGTTGCTCATGAATATTCAGTACAAGTTTTATCCATGAAATTCACAACTCATAAGATGGAGAAGGTGAAACTCAAAATACCATTTAAAAATAATTCTTCTCTCACGAACCAAACTTTAAGTATTTTACTTAAGTGAAAATACTTCAATTAAATAATAATACAGAGAAGGTAAATCTCCTCTGTGCTAATTTAAATGATTTTAAAAGATTTACCTTTTTTTTGCTAATAAGTTGCTCATGAATATTTCAGTACAACTTCTCATGAAATTTACAAGCACATTAAGTAAGTTGATATTCAATTGAACAATACTTCAAGCATTAGCAAACCCATAACAATTGACGTACTTCGATATTTTCTCATTACAGAAACGTCATTGATAGTGTTGTGTGCGACAGGCTTCGAGTATTTGCTCAATTGGTTTCGAATAAATTGGATATAGGTCAGAAAAGCTCACAAGCGAACGTCACAGTCAATTATTCCGCTATAAACCATTAGTTGAGCTCGAGAAGAGGAACGGCGAATGTTTTATTGACATCCGCTGTACAAGTTGTGTTTTTGTTCTAAGAAAGGCAAACGAAACGTGTAAGAACAGAGATCTCGATAGATCAACCTCACCTCCATCATACACAAGAACCATTAACTGTAAGATTCGTGAACTAAAGATTTTTAATCTTTGATGTGTAACTACGAATAATTTTAAATTGCTGTCTCAAAATAAATTTAAGAAGGTGATAAAAGAGCTATTGATTGGACATTTTTTGTTTTCAATGATAAATATTTTCAAAGAAGATGAAGCTAATGAAGTAAATAAGCAAAGTTTGTAATGATTCAATCTAATAATACTCTTGTGATTTCTAGCACTATCTCCATTTTCCTTGTATTTTGATGTTATTTCATTCATTAAGATCCAAATTAATGGTGAATGTTTATTCATTCATAATACGTAATATAGTAGTTTTATTTATACCTGACAATGTCCATGTATTTTCCGAAAATATTCATGACAAATAAATTTCTTGACTTTCGACCTTCTCACCAGAATTTCCTTCCTTCCTGATGCAAATGGAAAAAATTGAATGAAAATCAATTTTGAGAAGATTTTCTTATAAATATACTGATGTATCTAGTTTCATTAGCCCTCTAACATACAACATAACTTTTCCGATATACCTTGTATCTAGGATTATTAGTCCTATAACATATTTTACCAGATATCCCTTCCCCTAATCATCTCTTATAATTCTCCAGATCATGAAACACTATGCCACATTCAATGTAGAGGAATGATGGTTTATGATATAATTTTTTGTCACTGCATATCCAACCATGTGTATGGGATGAGAGAGAAAGAAAGAGAGAGAGAGAGAGAGAGAGAGAGAGAGAGAGAAGGAGAGAGAGTGGAGAGAGAGAGCACGATAGGTTTTCAGGAGCAATGATCGTCTAGACGTTGTCCTTGATTTTTTTTGTCTTCCTTCGACGCAGGTAGATGGATGATCTACTATTTGAAGTAACATCCAACTTGAAATACACTCTATTCCCTATCTTTCACGTGTTACGTCAAGTCGATAGTTGACTAAATTAAAGTATAGTTCCAGCAGGTCCATCACGTCTCATTACCAACCGAGTGCCATGGAAGAATCACGCCGAGTGATCGTGGTTTCACGTGGAATTGATAATCTCATGGTCATTTCCTATTGGACACTTTGCTGGCCTCCAAAACCGGAAAGTGTTGGATTATAATACTGCGTGTAAAGGTTTAAACGAATGCAGGCACTGTGGGATAAAAGAAGTACAGTGCCAATAATTTAGAACGCATTAATACGAAGTTCCATTCAGTTAATCTATACTCGTAATCAACTCTCTTCTTAAAAAAAGAAACTTCTACTGTATTTTACGTTATGTTTATGTTGTTCATTATTATTTTCCTTTGGTATGTTCAATTTTTTGTATCATATATTCATATTTTTCAACAATGTAATTTGATTCTGATGTTGCCATGATAGGTCTACTAAGACCTGGAAAAGGAGATTTTAATCAATCAATATACAGAGTGTTTCAGGAGGAATGTGCAATACTTCTCAGGCTTATTCCTAAAATCAAGTAGACAAAAAAGTTCCATGGAACCAACCCCAAAAACGCTTTGTTACCGAGATAACATTGGCGGAAAATTGAGATTTTTCAAAAAATATTCATTTTTCTAATTTTTAAGAGGCTCTACTGAGATTCTAAAATAAGCAATCCCCATGTAAAATTAGCTGAGGAATCCAATGAAACCAGTTTGAAGACTGTAACTTCAACTGTTATTGAAATAATTGAAAAAATATGCTTGAAAAACGCCATTTTTCAACAATAAGGGTTATAACTGGATAAGGAATCATAAATTTGTATTTTTTATCAATGGAAGTTGAAGAGAGTCTGATTCTGAAGAATAAGTTGAATGGCAGCGATTGTGTAAATCTTAAGCAAATCTCAGAAATAGCGATCAAAATTCGACAAAACATAGCACAAGTGATAAATTTGTGTTTAGTAGCTATTTTGCGATTTGTGATCGCTATTTCTGAGATTTGGGTAAGATTCACACAATCGCTGCCATTTAATTTTTCTTTAGAATCAGACTATCTTCAACTTCCATTGATAGAAAATACAAATTTATGATTCCTTATCCAGTTATAACCCTTATTGTTGAAAAATGGCGTTTTTCAAGCATATTTTTTCATTTATTTCAATAACCGTTAAAGGATCAGACTTCAAACTGGTTTCATTGGATTCCTCTGCTAATTTTACATAGGAATTGACTATTTTAGAACCTGAGTGAAGCTTCTAAAAATTAATATTGTTTGAAAATTTTCAATTTTCTGCCATTGTTATCTCGATAACAAAGCGTTTCTGGGGGTTTATCATGGAACTTTTTTGTCTACTTGGTGTAAGGAATCAGCCTGAGAAGTATTGCACATTCCTCCTGAAACACCCTGTATATTCTTCTCACGTATTCAATTCTCTACTAGAAGAGATGATACTTTGAGGTGTAAGGAAAACTTATAATAACAATCTTGAAGTACTATTCTGTTTCAAATAACAGTATTAGATTTGTGAATATTACTGTATTACTATATTGCTGTATATAGGTCTACACAGACCTGGAAAAGGAGATTATAATCAATCAATCAATTTACTCTCTAGCATCAAATTCTCTACTAGGAGAGATACTTTGAGATGTTAGAAAAACTCATAATAACAATCTTAAAGTACTTCCAATTGTGTACTTTTTAGTTCAAATAACAGTATTTAATTTGTGAACAGTACTGTACCATTCATGTACTCGTAGATAAATATTCATTCAGTATCCTACAGTTCATTATAGAAATTTCTATGAATATGATGTAGAATAATATATTACGAATTTCGATTTATACAGTCGACATACTGTTATCTAAGAAAAATACGACATACTGTTATCAAGAGAAATACTTGTTAATACGATTGAATACTTAAATTAATATTATGCTTGCAGATGCTTTCTCTGTAATTAATATATGCGAGGGATATTTTGAAAGGAATGCTTGCTGAGAGCTTTAATGGATATTAATGAACATCTTCAGATGTCTGAAGAAATACATTGCAGACACTGCTTCTTTTGAAGGGAGTAGGCTTACCCTTTTCAGTTGGCAGATGTGTGAATGTCAGCAAAAGTTCAACTGAACAGATGCTTCCAAAAAGAAAACAAAAAATTCTCTTGGGAACGAGTATATCCATAGCTTCCTTCAATATTAATATCTTCTATTATAGAGCCTCTTTCTATTATAGAGGAAGCAATGGTATCATCCCCTTGTTGGGTTGATGGTTATCTACGAGGCTGACACAAAAATTGCATTATAGGCTAGGATTTTCAAAACCAAAATCAAACAGTACAAAGACCTTCAATACGGTAATAATATTATTCTGATGAACATGATAGTAATATCCATGTTAAGTATACATCATGTCAGGTATTCAATGTTGGAATAACATTATTCTATTAAAGTAATGATATTGTAGGGATTGTTGTATGCACTACAAGGATTCTATTGTCAATATAATATCTTTTTCTCATAAATGGGTCATACTATCTTGGAAACTTCTCTGTGGTCACAATAAATGGACACATAAAATAACGGTTGTGAAAGCTCTAAATCACCTCTAGGCCATAGTTGAAGTGTCTATGGATTCAGTTATTAATTTCATTCAGTTATTGAATCATTTCAATAATTGATATCTCAATATACCTAGCTTCATATGATGTGGAGTGAAACACAATTTCTTCAAGAGCTCAAGTAAGTGCTATGAATCACTAACTATAAATTCAGTCAATGATTTCTACATAAGGTACTAACAGTGAGTGCAACATTATTGAATTCAGTCAATGATTGATAACATAAATTACGATCCATTCACGATGGCTGTGTGTGCGACTGGAGTGGCTTTGTTTTAGCCACGACATAAACAGGTCTCAGCAATGCCAAAATCACGAATTTTTTGTAGGCAATTCAGAATAAGTATTTTCAAGTGAACTTTTTAAAGATACACATTGGGAAATTGATTGAGTAAAAGTTTTTGTGTCAATGCTTTGGTTACGGTCCCGACAGCAAAATTCGGGATCTTGGCATTGCTGTGACTTGTTTATGTCGTGGCTGAAACAAAGCCACTCCAGTCGCACACAAACACATGCAGAGCTTTTGTTTATCTCGTCTCAAGCAAGGTAATTAGAATAGAAAGGTATGAGTCATCAACATCGTAGCCGGGAGGAAACCGTGAATTTTGACGTCATTGGCACCACAGCTGTTTAGCGAACCTAGAAGTTAAGAATTTCGTCTGCTCTGTGTGCGTTTCAACTTGTTCCAATCGCTGATGTTGTAAATTGATTTTTCTATGCCTATTTGAAAAACTTTTTGGCAATAGCTATACGGCCCATATTTATATTATTCACATGCAATCCATCTATTACCAAACCTATTCTCGTAACCTCTTTTCCCATAATGTTTTGAAATAGAAATTTTTGCCTCTTTTTTTTAACAGATTCTGTACTAATAACAAAAACCACATGTTCGCAAAAAAATGATGCAGTGATAACATAATAGCCTGTTCAAATCAGAGTGCATATTTCCCGTGACGTCAGAAATGATTTTAATCTAATTACTTTGATTGGAACGCACAAGGAGCAGACGAAGTTCCTAATTTCTAAGTTCGCTAAACAGCTGTGGTGCCGATGACGTCAGAACTCACGGTTTCCTCCCGGCTACGATGTTGATGACCTTTCTATTCTAATTACCGTGGTCTCAAGCCATCGTGAATGGACAATAGTTTACATTCCAACTGAGAATTGAGAATAGGCCTAATGGATCCCAAACCGTCACATGTCAGATGAAAATATACATGAAACTGAAAATGAGAAATTCAACACAGATTTTCAATTCAGAATGACGTCTTAGCAGTGACATCTAATCAATTTTTCTATGTTCAACATACATTAGGCCTACTGAGCCACATGTCTATAGTGAGGGAGTTGGTGTCTATATGACGTTAGTGCTGGAATGTAATAGTGACATTTAGATCCAGAAATAAACCATGTTCTTGATACCAATGATTTTGTATCATTTCACTTCATTTCATATCAATTTTACACTCCACGCCAGACTCTATAATTAGATACTCTATTATCATAATAATTGCAATGAGTTATGATAATACTGGATTTACAGAACTAGTCTGGCTTTAAATTATTAAAGAATCGAACACGATTATCACTTTTGAATGGAAAGACAAGATATTATCAAACCACAAATTTAATAAAAAAGTTGATAGTTGGACAATATCTTGCTTCTCCATTCAATATGGATAACTGCCTGAATATCGATTTCTAAACTACTCAACAAGTGAAATATTATTACTTATCATTCTTATGCCACGCTTACACTGGAGTGTTAATAACTTTTTATGTAAAAGTTATCAACAATTGTGTTATCAACTCCGGTGTAAACGTGGCTTTATATCAATTTATTCATATTATCCATAATTAATTTGGCCCAATAGACCAAAGCTTCATCATGGCCAGACATAATTATAAAACATCAATATTTACTTCCTGTTTTCTGTAGTTTTGATGTACTAATACCTTATCGTTTTGTTATGAGCTTGTTTCAGGAAAAAAATTATGGAATAATATAATAAAGGGTGTGATCGTTGAGTGATCATTCTTGTAAATCTTGAGAAATAAGCTTGAAAACTAAATATGAATTTAATAATATATATTCAATGATCTCTACATTCCTTATAATAGAAGAATGCTTACAGATCTAATTATTTTTCTATATTATATAGGCCTACTACTCGTATTATCATCCGAAAAATAGAATTACCCACTAAAATAGGCCTGCTAGGAGCACTTTTTAAGTAAATGAATTGAATTATTTATTGAAGGTGAATTCATCTCTAGTTTACTCATTCACTTTCCAATATTAGGCAAATCTACATATTTTTCTCCAAGAATGAAACAAAGTTTTAAAGCCTAGAATTTCAAATTTTGTCATGTTTTCAACAGGTGGATCAATTTGATGAGTCTCATTGTGTGAAGCTTATTGAATCACTTTGAACTATATTCTACATTTTATGAAGTATTTTCCAAACTCCTACCAAATAATCATGAATTGAATCTCCTACTATATTAATCGTTTCAAATTGTTCAATTAATTATTCAAATAATGAAAGAACTTTGATGTAGTCACAAATCCACTCCATTTTTAATACAATTAGTAGCCTAATAAAGTAATTGGAAAAAATCCAATTTCAAAACATCAACATTCACTCAACAAATTTATTATTCAAATTGTAATTGTAATTAATTTTGAACTTAGGGCTATTTAAATTAATTGATAAATAAAATGAAAAATCAAATACCCTTTTTTAAAAAACTTCAGAAGTATTATTCTACAGACTTGTTTCTGGTCTAAGCCCATTCTCAAAGTAATTAGAATAATACTGAAATAACTAAACAAGATTAAAATATGAAGCCGCGTATAGACACAATATTGAACGAACTGGAGACTGGAGTAAGACTCTTCTTTGCTTGAACAGACTATATACATTGAGGCATTCGCGGCACATGCCTCGCACTGTCGATATGCGGCTTTATATTTTAATCTTGTTGAGTTATTTCAGTATTATTCTAATTATATTGAGAATGGGCTTAGACCCGAAACATATCTGTAAAATAATACTTCTGAAGTTTTTTAAAAAAAGGGTATTTGATTTTTCATTTTTTTCAATCATATTTAATATTATTTTGTAGCACAGTGACGATATGACTCACCGACGTGCGAGGATGATTGCAATTCAGAATCTGGAACAAAAACAAACAAGTATGTTAAATTTGAACAGGAAAAATATAAACAAACATGCGATTTCAGTCAAAGGAGAGCATACACTCCTATCAGCAGGCCAAATGGATGACAGCCAAAATAAATCCTGCTTCGAAAAATAATAATTCAAAATAGAGGGGAAAGTTGTGGGTTACAATATTGCACAACATCACGTGTTGTTGAACCATTGACCTTTTATAATTACTCTAGATTCAGACTGATCCCGAACTCTCGGTATACTTAATTATTCTCAGCTTGAATCTTGTTGTAACAATATTGGGTATTTGAATGGTTCAAATGGAATAAATTAATGATAGAAAAGAAATAGGAACATAATTGATTTTATTAGTTTTCTTTATTGTATGCTATTGGATTATTTTATATTCCAAGTTTGCTAAGGAGGTCTTTGAATTAGTTTAATAACCCTTATAATAGAGGAACTATGAACGAAGGATAATAATTATTTGGTAAATTTTCCGTACTTTGAGTCTCAAATCAAATTTTAATATTTTCAACCATGTTAAAGAAAATTGACTACAATCACTGTATGGTTAAGTGTTTTTGTAAAAATTTTCAATTTTAATAATGTTTAAAAATCAAAGCAAACTAACATGATAAGTTTAAAAAACTTTCCTGTTTCATGTAATAATTTGGTTCGATCTCTGATTTCCCACTCAAGTTCCAAATGAATTTTAAGATTAAGAACACAATATTAGTTCGTTAAATAATTTGGCTGAGTGTTGCAGACATGGAAATCATCCTAGACAAAAGACCAATTATTGTGTGAGAATCATTTCTGGAAATTGAAAAAAAAATCAATTAATCGCTTTCTCCTAACATCAATTACAATAATGATTATCGAAACCACTACTTATTAATTTGTCTTTCTGAGAAGCAATTAAAATATAATTACGATTCAGATAATCTTCCAATGATGACAAATTTCTATTCCACTGCACCTCGATAAGTGTCGGATTCGCTAATCATCCGAACATCAAATCATGTTTGTTGACATTTTTGCCAAGGCAACATTATTGAAGTTTTGCACACAAAATAGAAAAGGCAATCTCGCGTGCAATCAATTGCAATGTGATTATACACCATGGAAACGTTTTACCGGCAACACACAGTGCCGACTAGGACAACAGTATAGTCTGTCCAAGCAAAGAAGACATTCTGGCAAGATGGGAAAAAGAATCAAGCTCGTTCAGTAAAAAATTATGAATTCGGTCTCAAATTGTAGGAAATATTCTGATCTACATTTTGAGACCAAATAAATAATTTTTGATCCAATATAAACCGAGCTGGAGTCATTTTCCTATCTTGCCTAAATGTCTTATTTGCTTGGACAGACCCTGGGACAACAGTACTTCGGTTACCATGGTGAACATATAGGTGGAATAAAATCTATTAATCAGTTAAGGCTATAGCTATAGTCTGTCCATGCAAAGAAGACATTCTGGAAAAATGGGAAAATGACTCCCTCTCGGTCAATATTGGTTCAAAAATTGTATAGTTGGTCTCAAATTGTGGATAAGAATGTTTCCTTCAATTCCAGAGCAAATTTCAAATTCTTGACTCAATATTGACCGGACTGAAGTCATTTTCCTGTCTTGCCAGAATGTCTTCTTTATTGAAAGGCTATAACACTGGAGGCGCTCAAAAATAAGTTATATAGTTTCTCTTATCGATTCGAGCGTCAACCTTGAAACTGAGGCGTTTGGCCTCACCACTGAACTTTTCTTTTTTCAAATTGACATTGAAAAGCCATTCTGCTATAGTCTGTCCAAGCAAAGAAGACATTCTGGCAAGGTGGGAAAATGACTCTTGCTCGGCCAATATTCGTTAAAAAATTATAAATTTAATCTCAAACTGTAGAAAAAATTCTAATCTACAATTTAAGATCAAATTTACAATCTTTGAATTAATATTGACCGAGCTGGAGTCATTTCCCCCATCTTGCCAGAATGTCTTCTTCGCTTGGACTGACTATACACAATCGGCAGGAATATTCTAGCAAAACGATAATAACTTAAGCTTTTCATAACCTCCAATCGTTGCCATTCAATGAATGACTGTTTTTCCTAATAGACTTTTTTGCGTCTCATTTTAACCCAACAATACAAATGAAGGTGGATTCATGTCTTTTGAATAAGTCAAAGACCTTTTTGTTGGAAATTACATAATGGCAATTTCCTATTCACGAAGAATGACATTACAATTTCTCATTGTTGCACAGCATTATTATAGTTCAATAGTTTCTCAACATTTGTATCGTGATCTATACAAAATTATGAATTAACTAACACTGAATGACAAATGAATGATCCGATACTGATAGTGTTGATTGCCTAATAGTGATAGCCTTATCACTTGGACAATAGGGAACAAAAAAATTATAATAGGAGGTATAATATGAGCTTCTGTGATATAATGGGAGATAATTTCCTGGTAGTTTGATTAGTTTTCTTGGTTGATATTGTTCAATCAATGAAAATAACAATAAATCCAATGTACATAGATATAGTACATATTGTAATAGTTACATAGTACATCGTATAATAATTACATATTGTAATAATTAGAAGATAGACTTTATGGAAGAATTTTTGATGAAGCCAATCAAGTTGACAAATTGTGACGTATGTCAACTTGATTAGCTTGATCAAAAATTTTTCCATGAAGTCTATCTTCAACCCCCTTACAAAATTATCATTTTTGTAAACTTTGAGTACTCTACATTATGAGCGCTTTTCCACTGGTCAAAAATCAAAAATCTGCTTTATTTATTCAGGGTAGTACCAATCAAGGTGAGGTCCCTAATTTTCCTATCTAGCTTCACTGACAATAACAACGCCAATGTAAAAGCTCCTGTCTCGATTCTTTGTAATATCACTATAATGAAATGTGTGACTTCTACATGTGCAATATGAGTACTGGAGTAGAATATTTATTGAAAGAGTTGTTAGAATCCTCCAGAATATAAAAATACTGTAGATTTTGAGAAAATTTGGAATTTCAAGTGCAACCGATGGTTTGAAGTTCAACTGAGGCTGTAGCTTCATTGATATATTGTACTTCATTGTAGCTTCATACGTCAGTATCATCCAACTGATAATTGGTGGATTGGTGTTTTTTTCATATATATTTTTGTTAACTTTATTATTCATTCGATCCACTGGTTACTATTTGCAGCGAGAGTTTTATAAATGTATGGATTTATCAAATTTAATTGTAATGAGATTGTGAATAATAAATTTGAATTTGAATTTGATATTTATATTTCATCAATTTCCCTCCCATCCCATTATGTAATGTACATGAATAGAGTGATTGAATCTGAATCTGAATCCCATGGACCATGTATGCTCGCATAATTGTCCCAGCGCAAAAAATCTTGTAAAATAATGATAATGTAGAGTAATTAATTGCATTCATCTTGTACAAATCTAGCAATCTAGTTGAAAAATAAATGAAAATCGAACATACTTTTAAAAAACTTTAAAATTATTAAAACACATATTAATTTATCTGAAACACACACTTATTTCTAGCAATCTAGATATCAAACTCATCAAATAAATATACTTCAACTCCAAACTGCTTAGTTACATTACGTAACTGCATTCATTACGTAATACGTAAGTCAGACAACATCAGTAAGAAATTTTATAAATTTGTCATTTTCTTTTACTTTTGACTGGCTGTGAAGGTAATTTTTGGAAGTTTTTTATTCAATTTTTTAATACATAGACTGCTCATAAGTTGCATTAGCAAGCGCCGTTGAAAGAACAAACGTAGGGAACAAAATGAACATTACATAGTGTTTAAATGGAAAAAACGGAAGATATCTTCGAAAATTGAGTTGCTCAAACGATCAGAGTGGAAATACTGTATAACAGACACCAACGGAACTGACGGTTAGCAGATGGTTCTTATTAATACTCAGCTCTGTCAGGACAATCAGAAAGCAGTTTTCGAAAGCGAAAAACTTCAACTGAAGTAACTCTCGACTTTATGTACACTCGTAGACTGCTGGCTGCCTGTCTTGACAGAGTGGGGGATAGTTAAGAGTCATTCACCAACCGTCAATTTCGTTGGCAGAAGTTGGCGTTGCATTGGGCGGGCGAGTTGGGGTTTCACATATGATTTGCAGTAGCTCTAGTAAATCTTACGCTGCAAATCACTTCTGGTAAAATAGTCTGGTCGAGCAAAGAAGACACTCTGACAAGATGGGAAAATGACCCCATCTCCGCCAATATTGGTTCAAAAATTATAGAATTGATCTCAAATTGTAGAGCAGAATGTTTTCTACAATTTGAGACTAAATTTATAATTTTTTAATAAATATTGACCGAACATGAGCCATTTTCTCATCTTTCCAGACAGTCTTCTTTGATTGAACAGACTATAAGTTATACAATAGTCTGGTCGAGCAAAGAAGACTCTGAAAAGATGGGAGAAAGACTCCATCTCCGCCCATATTGGTTCAAAATTATAAATTTGTCTCAAATTGTAGAGCAGAATGTTTTCTACAATTTGAGACCAAATTGATCATTTTTGAATCAATATTGACCGAGCTGGAGTAAATTTCCCATCTTGCTAGAATGTCTTCTTTGCTCGACCAGACTATAATTGCAACAAGTGGGAATGAAAGAAAGGTCACCCATCGACCTCAATAGTATCTACACTCTGGTCACGGGCATTGGCATATTCTCAAAATTTGAAAATAAATTATCGAGAAAAAGGACCAACGTCATGCGATCAACCAGACACAGAGAGTTGACTGTTGGCTATGGTTGAATGTGTGAAACACAAGTCAATAAAATCGAATAATTATAGATACAGAATGTGAGAAACAAGAAATACAGTAGTAAAATCGTGGAAAAACTCTAGGCTAAAGATCAAAGTGCTGTTTGAATGAATGCGTTTGAATAATGTAATAAAATATGAAAATCATGTCTCTTTGAAAATTGTGTCCTATCAAAAATTCTAAGAACAAAAGTTATACTATAAAAAGCTGGGTTTCCACAGTTCCATTTCCTTTTAAGGTTTCGAGGAGATAAATAATACATGATACTTAACTGAATACATTATACAAGACAATAAAAAGGTTTGCAAAATGATAAATTTATAAAATAAATAATTGAGAACAGACATTCGTTTCAATAATGGTATTAAGAAAATCATATCTTGTGTGTGTCCTTTCAAAAATGTATGAAAAACAAGATTATTCAGGAGAAAGTCTTCTATATTTGTGGACATGATTTAATTTACTTCAAGAAGATTCTCGAGTTGACAGAATATATAAATTTATATTAATGGATTATAGTTTTTATTATTTGAAGTTGAAATTTGTAAGTATAGTGAAAGTGGATATTGTGGACAAATGTACATAACCCTTATTTGGAATATTTAAAAAAATCTGAGAATAAGACGTTTTGGACAATTATTTTCTGTGTTTTATCCATTGAGTGATGTATTTTGTTGAATAAATGAATGAAATAAGTTTTTAATTGTTTGGAGCAATTGAAAACAGAAAATGTTATATACAATGAATTTTAATTTGATGTTCATATATAGTGCATGTATTCAATGTTTCTAATAAAACAATCAGGAACAGGCAATAGTATGTTCAATAAATTTTAAATTGATATTCATAATGCATGTAGCCTATTCAATGTATCAAATATGGAACAACCAGGAACAGAAAATGGTACGTCCATTGGATTTTTTATCTGATGTGCATAGTGCATGCATTAATTTTTATGAAGTTTGATTTATATTTCATCTCATTAAAACTGTCCTGTTTCTGAATGGTGCTTTTGAGAACACACTTTAATCTCTTCTCGGTTGCATGCATTTTGTATGTCACTCATTTGCGCCGTCACTCGTCTGCATTTTGTACGTTATTGTCGCCGGAGTCCAACTTCTGTCGTTTGTAATGGTTCCAAATGTGATTTGGCATTGGTGTCGGTCTCCTCACTCATTGTGTAGGTATGGTCTGGTCGAGCAAAGAAGACATTCTGGCACGATGAAAAAATTATTCCATCTCGGTCAATATTTATTAAAAAATAATAAATTTGGTCTCAAATTGTAGAAAATTTTGCTCTAAAATTTGAGACCAAATTTATTATTGCTCAACCAATATTGACCGATCTGGAAGCATTTTCCCATCTTGCCAGAATGTCTTCTCTGCTCGACCAGACTATACTTTCGGTAAATCGCTCCACCACTCCTCAAAGCTTTGAAGAGCCAGAGTGCCCTATTGTGTAGTCTGGGCAGTTATCAGAAATAGATACGCACCATGGCATTGCCAACTGGCAGGCTGGCTTCCAATTTTGAAAGTAAATCACGTGTCATCTCACTTTTACCCGTTTAAACAAACTGGAAGTCAAACAGTTCCTCTCACTCTCTCAAAATATCTGTCTAGACATAAAACAAAGCCGAAGATTGCAGGTACAGTATGGTCTTATGACTTTGCTTTATTGCTCCAAAAATACATCTTTTGCAGAATTACAATTAAAAACAATTGATTTCAACAGGTTTTCTAAACGTCATAACTAATATTTGACTAACATTTGAAGATAAATATTTTTAAAATTGGATACTTATGTGATTAAATTTTGCAAGACTAGATAGCGGTGTAGAAATGGTATTTCATACAGACTGTAAAAATCGCCTGTTCTGAAATCGCTTGTAAAAATTTGCAGGAAAAATAGTGCATATTATTTTTATGTGATCTATTTTGTGTGAAAAAACTCCTGTACATTAAAAATAGGCAACTATGAGTAATATAGTATAGTGGAATTGAATTTAATTATTTCTGCCTTTATTTTAAACTGTGGGGGGGGGCGAAGTTGGGACGCAGCTGGTCCTCTCCTAAAATTGAAATAAAGGACCCCCTTAAGTAGTAATAAAGTAATAGAATAATAAATACCCCTAAGAGTAGTAATAAAATTCTAGTACCTACAGTAGCTTCGACAGGGAAACGTCTAGTGACGAATAAAGGTCTATTTATGTTCAATTGCAATCAAATATTATTTGAGCTATGAGCTGTGGAATTTCAATTACACTCCAGTACAGTGTAGTTGATTCATGAATTTCTGTGTGTTCTGTGTCATTGAGTTTTTAAATAAATTGAAGATCTTGAATTATCATAACTCTATGCAATTAAATGTTTTGAATGATTTTTGTTATGCTTAAGTTATTCTCTATTTTCAGACTTCTATGTTATTTTTTAATATGACTTGTATCATTTTTATATACTTCTTGCCTATGTTCATTAAATTGATGTCAATGGAATTCAATCATTTTTTTATTGTTTTTGAGATTAATTTACCAAAGTAGCCCTAATAAGCAAAATCGATTGTCAAGAATCGTGTTGAAAGGGAAAAAGTATTGGGTAACAATGTAACAATATTCTCATCAATTCTTATTTCAACTATTAATTATTATTCCAAAAGGGGAAATCTTAATAATCAATCCTGCATTGTGCATCAAAGAAGAATGCAAATTCTCCATTTCAAATTCAAATTGCTTTATAACTATTCATAAACAATATAAATTTTGAAGAAAGATACTATATGGTGGAAGCATTCTTGCAGTTTAAATTTGAAAAAAAACGAAAAACTGCATCAGGCTACTCCAACTAAAAAATCTGCTGCAAAACTAACAGAACTAACACTACAAATTGACAGCAATCTGCCAAAAATTTGCAAAAATTCTTCAGGCTATTATGTACTTGTCAGTCACTTAATTTCCTCACACATAAATGCTTCTTGTCTTCCTGCTAGCCTTCCTTTGGTTGGACCATTAGGCCTACTTGTCATGTAGCGTGATATATTCTGTAGCGGTAGAAGAATTTTCTGTCAGGTGATTACTCAGTCCTGAAGCGTTCCTGAAGCCGGTACTAGTTGGCTGCTGAATAAATCATTATTTCAATAATCATTACTACAGTTCAAGGCCCTTCAAATAGTGAGAACTATTACCTGCACGTAGAGTACCTACAGTTCGTGTAGCCAGAGTAGACACCCAGTTACAATACACATTGCATTGTGACTGCGTGTCTTCTCAGCTTGCGTGAACTTTACATGTGTGAGACCAAGTCTTCAACAACCTCTTCCTCCAACCAATAGTAAATCTCTTGTAAAAACTGTCGTGACTTAAATGTTTTATGAGGTTCCACATGACAGGAATCAAACCCACTTCAACTGTACAAGAACAGCTAATATAAAGTGAACAGTTCTTTCCTTTTCCTTGATTGTGCATGTGCATGTGCATGTGAATGCAATCAGTTTATAAAATTCTAAGGCTCAATCAAATATCATATATTATGAGGAGGGATGGAAATCTTTAGTGAAGATGTAGAAATTGTTTAATGAACCATAACGCGTTTTTGGTTATTATATCACCATGATAATATATCAAATAATGTATGTGATATAATAACATATCACAATGGCAATGATGATGTTAAGGAGTTTTTACCACCACTGGCTCACTAAAAACTGGACCTCAATAAGGATTATTGTTCGTAGAGAACAATAGGTTCATCAGAGTAGAATTTCAATATTGCATTTATAGTATAGAATATAATTTTATTAGTTTATTATTTATTTATTTATTGTTACAATTGCGACTTGATAGCAAGCATTTTAAGCAAAGGTGATAAGAGAATGATGATGTTTACATAGTGAATGAAAGATGATGGATGATGAATGTTTACATTACAATTTTAACCCTGAAAAACACTTTTTACTTTAAAAAATTCTGAATTTTGATATAAGTTCACTGTTAACGAAGAAGATCTAATGAGATACACTAAATAAAAATGAAAAAAAAACACTAAATCATCTTCATTTCTGAACTTTAATTTTTTTAATTACTCCTACTTTAGCTAGTTCATGTCAATTATTTTTTCCACATCCACAGAAATACTGAGACTAACTATATTAAGACTGAATTAAATTTTGGATTCACTTGGTCATCTTATGTGATAATAAAATTATTGTGATAGATCAGGATTCTAGAATTTTCTTCATGATTGGGACAAAAGTATGTTGTTTCTGATAAACTGTAATAAAATGTCTAGTACCTAATAAAATAAAAATGAAGGGCGTTTGAACAATTATTATGCAAGATCAGAAGTTCTTGATATCTTGGTCAACTAAAAAAGAAACTTTATAGTCAATTTCTATTTTTGAAATAAATTTAGTATGTTTCTTCAGATTATTGCAATGGAGAGTATGACCTCTTGGTTAATAAAGATCTTATTCAAACACTAAACGGAGGTCGATGATATAAATCATTTCAAAGTCTTTAATATTAAATTTTACGACAAAATTGATAGAATAATTATGTTACAAAAGTCAAAGAAGTCATTAATTTAATGTTTCATTCTTCCTGGAGTTTCTTTTTGAACGAGAAATTTCCCATTTGGATAATATTATGAGAGCTGACTGCATTATTTGATTTTTCAGTATGAAATAACTGTAGGTCCTCTTTTCAAATTTCCTTAATCTTTCCACTTACTAAATGCAACTTCGATGATCATAAACAACTAAAGAGTAAGTTATGTCGGAGGCTTATAACAATATTGGCAATCTGACAATAAGAAACCAACTGTGCTATTCTTCAGAAATATTTATTTTTTCAAGTTCTCAGACTCCCTTCTCCATTTTCAGGCTTGTATTGAAGATTTGAAGACTAATAAATTAAAATCTCGTAATTTTCTAATTCGAATATATGACTAGACTATGCAGTCACATTACGTTTTTTTCAAACGATTGCATTCAGCAACAGGGAATTGATAACAAGTCTCAAGTCAGTGTTATATTTACAAGTGTTGAAGATACAGTAATCTAAATCACTAGTTACATATGAATCGCTTTTCTAATGATGTTCCTTTATTAGCACTAGAATTGATATTTTCCTAATGAATTTTACAATCAGATTTCAAAAATCTCTTCATGTGAATTTGAAGAGACAAATGATCTTGAAAATATTCATTAATATTTATGTGAATTATTATGTGAATCATTCAAGTTTCTGTTCCACACTGTGATGAGAATTTCTAATTAATAAGTATGTTCAATTATAGATAGATATTTAATTCTAGAGAAATACTGCAAACATAATGGTTATACATTCTATGTATGCAAAATTATGCATAGGTAATATTCAAGTCACCCAGCTTATCAGCTCGTTCATTGGTAATTATCATCAGAGCTGGAAATTGCGTCGATACTATACAAATTCTATGATACTATACAAAAGAAAACTCTCTGTCAGTCAATCTGCAAGAGAGTTGCTCCTAAATTTTACACAAAAATAAACTCGAGTGGCAATTATATTGAGCGACAGGACAGATTACAGTGGAGATCAGACTCTTTTGTGCAGACATCCTAAAAATAGCAGACCCCAGCATTGCTCAATACACAAACGCCACCTGCTGTTTGGAGACACAAATAAACAAGCCAACATTATTTCGCAGTTTGATCTGAATTATCCAATGAAATAGGGTCAATATAATGTATTTTTGATGAATTGTAATGTGGAGTATTTATAAATTTGCAATTATTCGCAGCTAGATCGGAATTATCTACTGGAATAGGGTCAACTTGATGTATTTTTGATGTATTGTATTGTGAAGTATTTATAAATTTGCAATTATTCGTAGTTAGATCTGAATTATCTACTGGAATAGAGTCAATTTGATGTAGATATTTATAAATTTGCAATTATTCGTAGTTAGATCTGAATTATCTACTGGAATAGAGTCAATTTGATGTATTTTTTAAGTGTTTAATTGGGAAGTATCTATGCATTTGCAATATTACGCTGTTTGATCCAAATTAACTACTGAAATAGGGTCGATTTAATGTACTTTTGATGTATTGTAATGTAAAGCATTCATAATTATGCAATACTGTATGTCGTAGTTTTATTCGAATTATCTACTTAAGTATGGTAAATATATTGTATTTCTTATGTATTCTAATGTGGAGTATTAATAAATTTGCAATATTTCGCAGTTTGATCCGAATAACCTTTTGAAATAGGGTTGATATAATATAAAGGATTTTTATGTAAAGTTAAATTTGCATTATTCCTCCGAAATTTTATTTTTCAATTCTTCTTGAGAAATGAATAATTACAAGTTTCAACTCTATAATGACAACTACTCATAGAATACTTGCTATAGAAGCTTTCTAATCAGAGATTCTTTCATTCTGGGATGAGATACTTCAATAAACTCCCAACAATCAACAGGAACATAGAATCAGTATAATTATTAAGAAAATCAGTAGTCGTCATAATATTAATTTGAAAAACTTCTATTTACAGTCCTACCGAATGTCAATTGTATTTAATTTGAATAAGGACAAATTTACTGATTATTTATTTTTGAAAAGTAGGTAGTATATTAGATGGTACGTTGATAAAAATATAATCAGAGTAGATTAGCTATGTGGATAGATATGTGGATACAATAGTTTAAATACTACAATATGGAAATAAAGCTATTTAAATACAGTTGAAAGGATAGCTATGGAAATTTTATTATAAATATTACTGATTTGTCACCTATCATTCGAGTGATACTTAAAATTCGATGTTCTATGTGACAATTTTCATAAATAAAACATAAATTAATCAAGAAAGCATAAGTGAGCTTTCTCACACTATTTTTTCTCCAAGAGACCAGTTCGTAGGTAAGCAGTGAGCTACTCGAAAAATGAAATGGTATTTTTATTTGATTTACAGAGATAAATCCTGAAATATATGTAGGATCCCTGTAGACTCAGATTTCCAATTATTATTTTCTTGGGATATAAAACATTCAAGATTTATCCGTTAGCATCAAGCTGTAAACACCTCGAACTTCTAAAGAAATCCACAAACGTACGATGACATGATATTATTTCCAAAGTTGAATACAAGGTGAAAGGTATAGTCTGTCCAAGTAAAGAAGACATTCTGTCAAGATGGAAAAATAACTCTATCTGTGTCAATATTGGTTTTAAAATTATGAACTTGGTTTCAAATTGTAGATCAAAATGTTTCCTAAAATTTAAGCTCAAATATATAATCTATTAACCAATATTGACCAAGCTGGAATGATTTTTCCATCTTGTCAAAATCTCCTCTTAGCTGGACAGACTATACCTACCTCGAAAGCCTGCCAAGTCTCCTGTCCTACCCCAACCTATTTGCTCAATAGTCTAATGCAGCTGTTGATTATCCTATTGCAAATATAGACCACGAAGTCCCAACCAATAAGAATCAACGCTTTTCCAGTTATCGTCGCTTTTAACTGACTTTTCTAATTCGAAAATAGCTGCTCCATGGTTTGGCATTATTTCATGTCTATTATTTATATCGCATATAGAGGAAGCGGCTTTGTTTTTGTGGTGCCATCTGTGCCACGGCCGTGATATATATAATTTAGCAAACTCCAAAAATACTGGCGGTTCGTGAATAACAGTTATCAATGCTCAGCTCTGTTAGGACAGTTTTGGAGCGGTCTACGGAAGCGAAAAATTTAGTTGAGGTCGCTCTAAATTTGATAAGCTCTCGTAGACGGCTCAGCTACTGTTCGGACAAAGCTGAGGATTAATAACAGTCATTCGCCAACCGCCATTTTTTTAAATTGTTGTATTCAAAAACAACTTTTCTACTATTACCCAGGTCAGCTGATCGTCTAACAGTTTATTTTTAGGAGGAAATTAGACGGACATCTAAAAAAGTTCTTCGACACATTCACGTGTTTTCCAAATTTGTTTAACTCCATTGCATTTCAGTTTCAACTTGTTTACAAAATCACTCAGTAATAACTGAACGCGAAGAGCTGAATAGTAACCACACACCCACTCATCAAGAAAATAATGTAGATTGGCACGAATATACCTCTAAAGCCCAACTGGTCTGCATGCAGCCTAAAAGTAAAAATTTGTTGTTATAAAATGTTATAATTCGAAATTATAATTTCAATAAATGTGGGTCTCTATTTCACCTATTGCAATGACCAAATTTACTCTCACACTATGTTGAGTTAGCTCCTCAATAATTTCTGTAGAGCTTCATAGATTCCAAGGTCTTTTAGAAGATCATTTCAGAATCGCTATTTTAACTGAGTAACTTGGTAATAATAAGACGCTCATTTCAGAAGTGGTATCAAACATGTTGCTCAGCTCCTGGCCAGGCGATCTAGCGTTTAATGCAAACTCAACAGTCAATGCATGTTATTATACATTTTTTATTGTATAAATGGAATGAGATCTGTGGGCTAGAACGCAATAAGACATGACTTATGCAAATATGCATGAGTAATAATTTAGAAACGCAGATTAACTTAGAAACCGGAATTCTATACACATTTCTGATTTCAAGTTAAAACAAGAATTATGCAAACTTTTGCGTGATATTTGCTAGTAAATTTGATTTACAGCTAGGATACTAATAATTAGGATAGTATAACACTTTTTCAAACACGAAACATAATAATTTCTAGAATGATATGTCTAAAATTATTTCTCTGGAAATATATTTTTAATTTTATTTTTCAAATATTTCCCTTGTTTCTTTGTCAATCACAAAAATTTTAATGATAGGTTTTGAGTTCCAGTTCTTGGACATATTTTTCCTAGTATACCGTGCTAATAAATCAATATAGAAAATTGAAACTTCTTACATCGAATCCTATTATATCAAGCGAGTAATTTCTGTATGTATGTATGTTTGTATGTATGTATGTAGAACCACGGATCTACAAAACGGCTCTAACGATTTCCTCGAAATTTGAAATGTAATATAACCGTGACAGAAAAATAAGATTGCACCAGGTATCATGTCCGGGAAAACTCTCTGGCAGGATTAATAAAAGAATTAAATATTCCTTCAGGAATATTCTCAAGTACTGCGTATAACGGCTGTTATCGTTAGCTGACCGACGCTATTTTTAGCAGGAGTGAATGGAGTTACATTAAAGTCTATAACAAATGTTCATGTCAAAAAATTGTGAGAGTTGATCAATTTTGAATTTATTTTCTACAATAACACATTTATGTAGTTCAACAGTTCGGACTCAACTTCAGAGTGGAGCTTGGTACTAGATATCAAAATCTTATATAACCAATCAGACCAGTAGTCAAACAAATAAGTTTTTAATAGACCAAATTCATTCTTAAATTTATAAATTATTTTGGAAGCAGTATTTCCAAACACAATATTTCAATTATTTTTCCACTTGATGATCAAATGAAAGCGATGATACGTATTGAAAAAAATTCTCAAGAAACAATGAATTGAGAGGGGAAGTCTCCCTTCCTCTCCCCATCCCAGTCGTGGATCCACGCCTGATTTCTTAATTATCTGAATTTTCATCCCACTATTAGCAAGCTTCATAATAATTATACTTACTGGAAATTATTGGAATATTTATGAATTTACAATTAAAATAACCCAATTAACTAAAATTCTCAAATTATTTAACAAATAATTAATTTACAATTATGATAATAACATAACTCAAATTCTGTAATTCATTGTGTGATTGAGAGTAAGCTGTAATAACATTTTAGTTTCAGTTCATCGTATGCAAAGTTGAAGTACGGTAGTGAAGTTCTATGTAAATAGAAGTTATAAAGAAATAAAGATACCGGTACATTGCCAGAAAGGGATTCCTGAAAGCCGCGAAATTATTGAAAAAAATGGATAGTGAATCATCAGGCACGTGTCAAATAAATTGAAATTGCAAGGTCAAGGCCAAATCTATTACTTCGAAGTCTCCTCTGTAAAAATTCCATCGATCAAATATTTATCAGAGAAATATCATAGATTAGATTGAATTTCATGGGGCATGCTTAAATTTGTTGTTGGAATAATTTGAATCAAGTCAAATTGCAAGGTTTTGTAGGAATTGATTTATTTAATAAAGTAGATCCGTCTGGTTATCGACTCTTGCAGTCCTCATTCCAAATTCAGTGGCAAGGTCGAGGTTACACTAGAGATGAGTCTCAAATTAGGGTATCTAATCAAGAAATTGAAAAAACCAACAGTTAAAATCATTGAAAAAAATTAATGAGTGGAGAAACAAATGGAAAATCATTATTATCAATAAAGAAATAATTTTGGGACCGTCATCTTTGTAATCCTATTAAACTATTATGTACAGTGTACACCAACATTTTCCAAGCGCGAAATTCGAAAAACGTAAGGGAATGAGAGCTTTACAAAGTTATTATAATGCGTGTATTAAAACTAGTCTACCTCTGTAATAATAATTATTATGGACGATCCTCGTATATACATTGGATAACTTTTTCTCTGTCTTCTAGCAGATCAGTGACTTCAAAGTGCTCATAAGTAGACTCATTAATGATATTATTATTATTTTTAATAATTTGGTAATATTGGAGAGTGTTTTATTCAAATCGGTTCATTGTAAACTCTAATGAAAAAATTATTGCAAAGTTTGTAATTGAAAGTTTGAGTAGTTACTGCCCAAAATAAGAAAATATAAGAAAATTCTTACTACTCACAAACAAACCTAACGGTTCATGTGTTCGTTATGTTTGATAGTTGTAAACTTATATTTTTAATTTTTTATTATGTATGCTGTGTATTGTATAGATATGCTTGTATCTGTATAGATGGATACAAATGAATTCAATCCAATATAAGAAAATACTTATCTGCCCAAGATAAAAAATCATGACTGAGAATATTATTGTCTAGAGTAGAATTTTTCTACATCCCAAGCAAAGAATAAAAAACAATTTTGTGATAATAATAGTCAATGTGAGCAAGGCATTTTAAAATCCATACCATATCAGATTTATTGATTTGTAATAATTTAGTATTCGTGTAGATATCTGACAGTATTCCCGTGGGACCGTTTTCCCGTCGTGCGGGGGTGTCTTCTTGGCTTGGATGGACTGTATAGTTTAGTGAATATGAAACTGGCAACCAGCTGGTAGGCCTAGGCCCTTCATAGGGCTGTTGCGCCATTGACAAAAAATCTGACAGTATTTTCTGGTATTATATTTATTAAAAGTTTGAATTCTTTTCGGATGACAGAAATAAAAAAAATCATTTCCTGTTCCAATCAATAACCAGATTGGATTACCACATTGGAAGTTTATGAATCTGGATTAAGAAGGTCCATTCCAATGTCAGACAAAAGTAAATCAAACAAGACAAGACAAATCACAACCAATATTGACCAATATGAGGAACAAGCAATTTACTGAAATGTATTAATTTGATTACTTATTGAGCTATAGATGATATTTGATTCAGGAATAATTGTATTACAAATGAATAATACATTCACAGAGAACAGAGTAGCTACAGAGAAAGGGAAATCTTCTAGTTTCTTTATTTTAGAGTACCTAACTTATTAGAAAAAAAAAAATCGAGTATTGATGTCTTAATTTATCAACAAACTGTATTTTTCCTTGTTATTGATAACTTTTTGGAGCACTCATTACCAAATTTATTCTTGCTGAGTAGTTTTTGTAAAGGTTGAAGAGTAATTTTATTCATTAAATTTATTATCTTTATTAGGTACTGCTTCAATACTCCCATTTCAGGCTAATATTTATCAACTAGTAACTTACAACTTTTAGTTCTAATATACAGGTTTCAGAAATTATATTTTAGAACTCCAATCACATTGAAATACCAAAATGAGAATTCAATTCAAACTAAATATTCATTTGAATTTATTGTCAAAGTTATTCCGAGCAGTAGGTATAACAAAACAATCAATTCATGAACACAAATAATATAATGTGGATTATCTACTCTGTAGAGTAGGCTACTCTGTCTGTAGAGTAAATTATCTCTGCTCATATGAGTACAGTAATAGAGAATAGTAAGTTACTGTGTATGAAGATGGGCATTGCAACGCTACCTAGCGTCGTTCTGTGTAACTACATCAATAACGGTGAGTGAGTCTGCGCGCAGTACTTGTATAGACTGTCCAAGGAAAGAAGACCCTCTGGCAAGATGGGATAATGACTCAAGCTCGGTCAATATTGGTTCAAAAATTATTAATTTGATCTCAAATCGTAGGAAACAATTTAATCTACAATTGAGAGCACATTCATAATTTATGAACAAATATTGACCAAGCTGGAGTCAGTTTCCTATCTTCCCAGAGGGTCTTCTCTGCTTAGACAAACTTTACGGCTCTGCAAGTATAGTCTGTCCAAGCAAAGAAGACCATCTGGCATGATGGGAAAATGACTCCAGCTTGGTCAATATTGGTTTAAAAATTATCAATTTGATCTCAAATTGTAGATAAGATTGTTTCCTACGATTGAGACCACATTTATAATTCTTGAACCTAATATTGACCACGCTGGAGTCATTTTCCCATCTTACCAGAGGGTCTTCTCTGCTTGGACAGACTATAATTGTGTACAAGAGTAGTAGGACCTACTACTTATAACACTTACGGTGTTACCGTTCGAAGTAACTCAAATTACTCAAGTTTAAGTTACCTACTAGATTAACTTGAGACTAATAATTGAGAATTTAGATTTAGAACTCATCATTTGAATGTTAACTATAAGATGTTTTTAACTATAATGTTATTATATGACTAGTGTTATTATTTTCAGCCTACGCCCTACCACACAGGAGTACCGTACTACAGTACACTATTTTTGATTACTTGCTCTGAATTATCCAAGGACATAATTTTTCATAAAATATTTTTATCAAACAATATAATTATTCATATAATAACAAAATATTCATACACGTTATAAACTATTAATATTTTTCAGAATCAAACACATTTTCCAGGCTGAATTTTAGTAAGAGTGACTTGGCACTTATAACACATAACAAATTTAAATATAGCAGCGAAAATTCGCTCCTACTTGCCTAACGTGTAAAATTATAGTCTTTAAACATTATCAAGTCTATTGATTCCTTTTTAAATTGAACTTTTCAGACATTATAATGACTTTTGAAAGAGTCAATATATACACATAGATCTCAATCCTGAATCATTAGGAAGCGTCCTAGGAAGCATTTGCTCAAAACTGTTAGCGTGTTACCTACAGAGAACATTACCCATTGGGTAGTGATCAACGAATAATGTTAATATGATTGTAATTTCATAGTTATACCTCATTTGGGAGATTGGCTGTCGTTAGTAAACAAAGTCAGTCGTTTCCCGTCTCTGGAGGAATAGTAATTGTTGCATTACATTTTAACTGATTAACTGCATGTTATTCAGAGGGGTTCTGCTTCTTCACTTGGTTGTGAAGACTGGCTTATGGTTAAGAGGATCGACGTGCTAACCACACGTTACCTTTATCCTGGTTGATGATTATTCGCCTGCTGTATTTTCTGTCCGGGCTGGGTGGGCATTCTGGCGGGGTGGCGATGGCTATTCGGCTCGGTCGGTGTTGGTTCGGGGGCTGTGGGTTTTTTTGAGAATTTATGGCTTTTGGGCCGGTATTGGCCGGGCTGGGGTCGTTTTCCCGTCTTGCCGGGGTGTCTTCTTTGCTTGAACGGACTGTATAGTTTGGTGAATATGAAACTGGCAACCAGCTGGTAGGCCTAGGCCCTTCATAGGGCTGTTGCGTTTTAGGCCTAGGTCCTTCATAGGACTGTTGCGCTATTGACAAATTTAATAGTTAGGCCTATTGAGTTTTTCCAATATAGCGGACTGCTATCACATCAAGCTCTTTAAGTAGATAAACAATTATAATTAAATAGTGACAAATTAATTTATAATATTCTAGGCTCAGGCAATACAGCCCTGATTCTTGTATCATAATTTTATTTTTCTATTATAATTTGAATTTTTCCAATTTTAGATCATAACCTTATACTTAGCAATGATGATTGTGCTTATTTCTATAACAATCTTTTTTTTGTCAAAGGAAAATTATTCTTTTGTAAACCAAATTTTTTGATTTGTTTGAGAATCTCCAAAAATATACCTTATTTCGACTTGTAAACAAGGATATTTTACCTGGAGGGACCTAGGCTGATTCTTAGTAAGTAATAGGACTTTATGTTTGAGATTTTCGATCAACATATTTTATCATGATGATAGTAAAAATTATCATAGATGACAGATGGTTATGAACAAATTATGAATTATTATGATTATAATTGATTATCTAATTCAGAAAACGTGCTCAAAATTCCAAACACCCTTAAGAAGCTGAATAAGGACAAAAAATGATATTAGCTTCAAAGAACCAGCTTCATCACCATCACCATTATTTTATTTAAAAAATATTTAGAAATGTTTCTCTTCCTACCTTGAGGTTCCCAAATCCCATCGTCATCTATAAAAAAGCGAAATTCACTCTATAGTGATAATCCATTTGAGGAAAATGGTTTATAATTATACAGACTCGGTTTAGTATAATTTTACAGACTAAGAATACTTTATAATTCACCAGAATTAAATACGATACTCATTTATAGTTCTTCCACATAAGCATGGCTTTCCTCTGAACTCTTAAACCTCTTATATTCTCGACCAAACGAATTAAAAATCTCATTTTTTCAATTTATAGTATTTTCTAGTAAGGTGACCAGGACTTTATAGAATAAAAATGGAGGATTGCTCCTCGTATATTGAAAAAGCCAAAAGTACAACAAATGGTAAAGCAAAACTATTACTATAACTAAATCAACAGAACTATTATATTACTATAACTAAACTAGAAAAACTATTACCGGTACTAGATTCTTACGGGTCTTCCCATCAATAAAGAAATGACAACATGATATCAATTTATCGAACTTTAGTGCTTGTTTGATGCTCAGATTATAAATATGAGAATATTATAATGTATCAAAATATTGAATCAAGCAATGGAATCAAAATAAAATATAGAAAGGCACATTTTTTAATTTATTAAAACATTGAAATCATTTGCAAATTTAATACAGACAATATTTGGGTGTAAATATTGAATGTTCAATGAAATTGGTTAATGTCCAATCAATAAAATATTTTATTATTCAAAGAATATCCTCGTATAAATAAAAATTCTGAAAGAAATGAAAGACTGACAGAAACAACAGACTGAAAATTCATTTGCCGAATTTCATCTGAATCTATTTACATACGCGTACAAACAATCTTATAATTAATGAAATTGTAATATTTTCTATTTTTGTGACATCTCCATTGCCACATTAATTATTTCCACATCTGAATAATGATCAGGAAGCACATTAGATGTCGAATAGAAGATAGAAGATATAGAAGCCTCATCAATAAAATATATAAACAATGAGGTAAATTTAAATGAGTTCCTAAACGACCACAGTAACCATTATTTTTCTCTTCAAATACCACTTTTTCTAAATTAATTTTCATAATTATATACCTGTTAAGAGTGACCGGTTGCTGGCAAGGTTATTCCGATTTTAGCAGACGGCCAATTGCCCAACAGAACAATTATGTCACATAATATCAATATCTTTTAGAACACATACTGTAGGTAGCGCCATGGACAGAATTTCACTTTCCATATGTCATGGGAATTGGAAAGAGGATTCAATTCTCTACCTCTGCATCTAGTATTTACGATGCTCTGTACACTGATACTTTATTGGGTTTAACATATGTCTAATCCGCTTCGAAAACATTGATTCAATTTAGTTATGCAAATGTTCAAAATTCTGTTTTCATTGCAAAAAAATATTTAATTTATAATGTTTCAGAAATATTTGGAGAAAAAGTCTTGAACTACTGATTGAAAAAAAAACAAACTGAGTGAAATTTTTAGCAATTTTAGTTAATTTTATATAGGATAGAAAACTCACCAGCAGTGATGTTCAGAGTATCCGGCTCGTGATGTTGTCTGTCAGCAGTGTCTCCTGACATAACTGAAATAGAAAAAAATCGTACATTGGATAATTTACAAAGAAAAAAGTTTTAAACAGACAAATAAAATGTAAATTTGTTTGTTATGGGTGATAAGTATTCAAATCTTCAATACTCACTGTGTCATCTTTACATCCATCTCATTTGTTTGTGAATTTCTCACATTCGTTCTATCGATAAAGCATAAAGTAGCAAGAGCATGAAGAAGCAAGAAAATATTAAATCAACATTGAATAATTTATTTTGTCAATGGCGCAACAGCCCTATGAAGGGCCTACCAGCTGGTTGCCAGTTTCATATTCACTAAACTATACAGTCCAAACAAGCAAAGAAGACACTCCGGCATGACGGGAAAACGACTCCAGCCCGGCCAATACCGGCCCAAAAGTTATAAATTCTCAGAAGAACCCACAGCTCCCAAACCAACACCGACCGAGCCGAGGCCAACCCCCACCTCTCCAGAATGCCCTCCCAGTCCGGACAGAAAATACAGCAGGCGAATAATCATCAACCAGGATAGAGGTGACGTGTGGTTAGCACGTCGATCCTCTCAACCATAAGCCAGTCATCACAACCAAGTGAAGATGCAGAACACCTCTGATGCAGTTAATCAGTTAGAGTGTAATGCAACAATTACTATTCCTTCAGAAATGGGAAACGACTGACTGTCTTTACTAACGACAGCCATTCTCCCAAAGAAGGGTTTGAATAATTTATTATGAATTTTTAATTGTGCATGTAACTGCAAACTTTTTGGAAAAAATTAATATTTCTTATAATATACATATATTAATAATATAAAATTATTAATAATATACATATGTATTAAAAATGTAGGCCTATGTCATCAGTAACAATCTTGGATAAATGATGTAATACAATAAACAATAATTATGACATCAATGATGAAACAATAACAAATATTTAATTATATTACCTACTCCATTGTTGTTAAATATTATTTAAAATTATTCATCATGGATGAATGATTAGATAATTTATTTGAATTGAATGATTAAATTTATTTATTTCTTGACTTCTTACAAGGCGAAGTTAGGATTTTTTTATTGTTTTAGTTTGTAGTCTATTAAACCAATAAATGATAATCAAATGAATATTATTGCTAAGTGGAAATCAAGATGAGTTGAAAGGAATAAGGCAAGGTGTTTGTAACCTTCTTGCAAAAAAGTGAAGAATCATGATATCATAGATGTAGAAAAGTACTGTATAAGAATATGGAGACTGCATAATATAATCAGTAATACACTGTAATAATCTAATATACATGTTTATCGGTAGGCAGAGGTAATCTTCATCTGTGTTAGTACGAGAAATAAAAACAAGTTTCCTTCAACTTTGCTGAAACATAACTTACATATATCTTCCTGGTTGTCTAACAAAATGATAGAATTGTAAATGTAAAACAATATAAAAATAAAGTGCCCATTGAAAAGAGTTATTTTGTAAATGAGCAAACATGATCAGTCAATTGTAGGAATTATTATTTTGCATCTTAAATACATTAATAATATTGAAGAGTATAAATGAGGGTGGATAAACGTTAATGTTTAATTCATCAGAGAAAACCGTTGTGGCGCTCAGTTCTTGATACGGTAGTACCATAGACTAACTATACAATTAGATAGGTTAGAATAGTATAGTACTATAGTATTATAGTACTATAGTATAGTACTAAGAATGTACTATAGTATAGTATATTAGTTAGACAGTTACGAGTTTTCCTCGTATTTAAAATAGGTTAGAATAGTATATCACGGTAGTACTGTACTCTTGAAACCAGCACTGTCTTTAGCCAAGCTCAACTCAACAAGCTTCCAGCTTTACTCACTAGATAGCAGCTCTGTTCAGATTATTGACAGTTACGAGTTTTTCCTCGTATTTATCACAAACACATCTTATCACTCACGGTATAAGTTGCATTTATGCATGCAACAGTTACTTTGAACTCAAATTTGTGAATGTTTTCTCTTACATAATTTGTGAAAAATAATTCAAATTCTAATAACAAAGTAAGGACTGATTCAATTGAAAACGTTCAATTGCAATAAGTTATAAGTTAAATGGTTAGCAGAGAAAAAAATCAGGGATAATAATTATTGTTAGCATCACATAAAAGTCTGGACATACATGTAATTGTGAGTTTGTCATTTCTATAGAATTCAGGAAAAATATTATCAATAAAAATAATTTTATGGGAATAATTACTTTGTTTTCAACTAATAATCTACATTACGGTGGTCCAAGTAGGTTAATTGTTGTTTACTTCTTCATTTTTCATACTAAGACTACATTAGCCCCATATATTCCAAAATACCAAATCTTTTACTCTTTGTAAATAACTATTTTGAATGTTATTTGCGTAAAGCTCATTATTTAAGAGTATGACAATGAGGAAAACAGGTACCGCACTCAGAAAAATTATAATCATTCATTATTACTATCTTTTTTTATCAATCCCAAGAGAACAACTATATCTCCAACGGTACTGTACTGTTGACAAGAATTTCTTCTGAGTATATGCTGCTGTAAAGTACATCTTGGAAAAACTCAACAGGCTACTCTATAAATAATTTGTTAAGCATATAATAATTGTACATTATATTCTACAAATATTAATTTATTAATTCACTATTGGTTTCCAACAATTGAAAGGTAGAAATAAAAAGACACAACACTACTTGAATGCTTAAGTAGACATTACTCATTGAAGTAGACACTATCCATATTTCTCTTCATTTCTACATCCACTATCCACATTCAGTTCACTCCACAATAAGGTGATTAGAATATTCGAAGTAAAGTCTGTCCAAGCAAAGAAGACCCTCTGGCAAGATGGGAAAGTGACTCCAGCTTGGAAATGTGATCTTAATAGTAGATCAAACTGTTTCCTACAATTTGAGATCAAATTTATAATTTTTGAACCAATATTGACCAAGCTTGAGTCATATTCCCATCTTGCCAGAGGCTCTTCTTTGCTTGGACTGACTATAGTAGCCAAGTCCAAGGTGAACTAGAATCTTCTGCCTGGATACAGTACTTTTATCTACTCATGAATATAATTATACGATAAAAAAATGTTTGTTACTGTTTTTGGAGGCTACTATCTAGACTAGAGGTATTTAGAAGATTACCTACGTTTGAATATTGATGAGATGGGCCGTTCTCCATTTTTTTTATCTAAATTGGTACATGTAACTCCTTCAAGTCAGATTAATAAAAATTTTAGGCTGACTAGTTATAGAAAAAAGCGTTGGTAGTAGTTGATTGTTGGTTAGTATAGGCTACTGATATGATACGAGTTACTCAAACTTAATTTATCATTTTCAAAGTCATGTTTTTCACACCACTTCTTAAATTAATGGGTACCTTAGGGTATTTGTAGCCTATTCTACTGACTACTATTATATATATATACCATTATAGTTCAATGTGAATATTGATATAAGTAGCCTACACAATTGGTATGGGCCTACACAATTGCGCATCCTTATTTTTTCTTAATTTATTACACTGACTTATATAGTCACTGTGGTTGAAATTAGCCTATTATCTAGGTTAAGACGGAGTTCGAGAAAATGTGTAAGAAGTCGCTCATAGAATAGTATTGCTGGTGCCAAAAATAAAGGTGGTTTCCTCTGTTCCTTGTGCGTTCCAACAGCTGATATATGCAAATAGTCTGTGTAAGTGCACCAGACCAGCTGACTAGAGGTTTGGGTTATAAAATTTATAACTTAAAATAAAATAATGAAATTTATATTTAATATAGCCTACCCTGGTCAGTTTAAAATTATTTTGACGTTGTCTCTTGCCTTTCTGGCTTTTGGACAAAAAAGAAATCATTATTATATAGTTGGTCCAATGACTGGCTAGTCATGGTACTAGGAACTAATCACGTACGTAATTACGACGCAACAGGAACGTACGACGTAATTACGTACATATTACGGTTTCATAGTTTTTTTTTACCTTCAGAAGTTGGAATTTGTGTGTAATTTAAGTTTTAAGTGTGAACATAACCTCTATTTTGAATATTTCAACCGAAATTTGGAAGAAGAGACGTTTTGAACTTTGTTTGTGTTCCAATCCTACTGTATTTCAATCTTTTTAATAAATAAATAATAATTACTTACAAGGAACAAACGAAATTGACTCGATTTTTGGTAACAACCCATGACGACCTTTTTCCCCTAGGAGCTCGAATTTGCGACACAGTCAGTCAGTCAACTCTCTCCTGTAGTAGTATTCGAAGAAGTAGTATTGGGACCTAAGTATTCCTGTGGTAGTATTCAAAGAAGTAGTAATGGGACATAAATGATATGGAATGTCTCACGGATTGTTATTAGTTGTAAAATTATTTTCAAAATAGAGTAAGGATGCGTACTCCTTACTTTATGTAGGATACTCGGATACTCTGCACTCTGCACTCTCAAATTTAATACAAACTATCGATTGTGAACGCATGTTAGGATGTTGGAAAACCTATATAAATATTTATTTATTTCGTCAAAAAGTAAAAATAATTCAGTTTGAAAATCATATTGAATTATTTTTCGCATTTATCTTTACCTCAGGCTTTATTGATGATTGAGATCCCTATTCAACGTGCTCTTCAAACATTAACAAACTTCGATCAGAATAAGAAAATAAGAGTTATAGAGTATCTCACTGAAAAGTATTCAAATTATTCGAAATTAATTCCATCATCCTGAAGATACTTTTTATTATTTATCGGATGCATAAACCTTTCTTTATAACGAATATTCCAGTATTTACACATTCTATATTATTTTCCCATTCTCATAAAAAAGGCGAATACGTTCAACAATTTTGAAGATTCACATACAACTTGTATAATTTAAATGACTTTGGCACTTTTTGAAATACTAGTTTTTATACACATTTTTAAGAGGATACAAGTTCTAAGCAGTCTTGTTTGAATACTCTAACCAAAAACATTTATACTAATAGTGTGGGACCAATCCGGGATGCACATAGCCTACCGGTTTCAGGAACATTTTCAGCTCACATGGGTAGTGTCATCATTAATTATACCTTCCAGAAGAGGATTGCAGAAACAAGCTTTTAGCCTATTCTCTTGACCTTGCCAACTTAATTGCGTACTTGAGCCGATATTGAAAATCGAAAATCCTAATACCTTGTATAAGGTTTTACCAGCACAAATTTGACACTTAGATTCCACTATAAATTCATTACAAAATGATTTGTATAAGATACAGAAATATGTACTCTACAATGTATACAAAAAATTTTTACTGATAAAGGAAATAATTTGCAATAAGGTGTTGGGAAATGCAATTTATTCGATACAATTTTTTTTAAGGTTGGGGATCTTCCTACTAAATTTTGAACTCAGATAACACCCCTTTTGAAGAATCAAAAGAATTGATAGAATGCATAAGTGATTCAAAACGTGCCCATACTTGAAAATTGGAGAATTATCCAATTCTTTCAATACTCGTCTGAATTCTGAATCTATTGATTGAACCAAATAATCAAAAACTATATTGTATAATGCGTAACAGGATTTGGATTTCTCATGTGAAGATATCCACAAATCTTACAAATAGGCTACTGCAGTTAAAAAATACTTAGCCTACTTATTACCTAATAATGTCTCTATAATACGATTGTCTCTATTCATGATTGTGTTCATACAATAATTACGACACAATCAAACCAGAATTTGACATTCAACATTTCAAAGTAGATGGGGATCCAAACAAATTTTTAACCGTAAAAATTCGTAGCCAACCACCCAAACATTCATGTGAATCTCAAGAAGACCGTTGATAGAAAGAGCGCATTTTTCAAAGTGTATAATCAGATTTAACATACCGAGCACTTGAGGTATAATTAACATATTCATGTTACTCTGCAAAAACACTTTCGTGCGTGACGGTCGAGTTCAGGTGTTGCAATGGGAGGAGTGGAATACAATGTAAGAAAGAGAGAGATAAAGTTTGTGTGAGAAGGAAACAAAACAAAAACACAGATGACTTGTGATGGTAAAGAACTGGATGAGCTTATTTTGACCTTGATCCTGAAAGGAAAAGTGGATAGAATTTCGAGACTATAAGCGGAGACTATAGCGAGCGTCTTCTGCTTTAATAAATTGTTTGTAGAGCAAGATCGATTTTTTCTATCGATAAAATCCTTTTAAAGGTCGATAGTAGAGCTTCCACGTCTCCGGACCATTGAACAGCTTTCACAGCGTCGGAAGAAAAGCTTAGAAATTTTCCACGCTTGACTTTAGTAATTGTTTACACTAGGAGGAGACGTCAACGTTAATGGCGGTTGGCGAATGACTGTTATTGATACTCAGCTCTGTCAGGACAGTCAGTGAGTGGTCTACGAGAGCTTATCACTTTCATAGCGACCTCATCTCAACCTTTTCGTTCTCACAGACCGCTTTCAGACTGTACTTACAGAGCTGAGATTTAATAACAGACATCAGCCAACCGCCAGTTTCGTTGTTGCCCACTGTATAATGGAATAACCTGGTGCGAATATAACCACTAATTGGTTATAATCTGTCCAAGCAAAGAAGACCCTCTGGCAAGATGAGAAACTGACTCCAGCTCGATCAATATTGGTTCGAAAATTATTGATTTGGTCACAATCGTAGGAAACATTCTTATCCACAATTTGAGACCAAATCAATATTTTTTGAAGCAGTATTGACCGAGCTGGAGTAATTTTCTCATCTTGCCAGAGGGTCTTCTTTCCTTGGACAGACTATACTACTTATCAGGAATCACATCGTGCTTTTTCCTTATGTAACCAAACTAGATTTAAACCAACCAACCTGAACTAAATAAGTCCTACCAAACAGAGAAAAACAATAATCATGAATATTTGAGTATCAATTCTTGGAAATGATATTCGATGGCTTTCAACAAAGCCGACGTTGGGGAATTTCAGCTTTTTTTGAATGTGTAACAGCCAAGTTTTTCTGAATCTATAATAATTCAGGGAATTGTTAAATTGAATTTATTCAGAGCCTACATGAGCGTATTCAAGAGTGATAATGACAACTACATGATTATCAATTTTGATACAGATACAGTGATACACTAATAATAAGTACTGTATATCATTAAAAACTATAAATCAATAAAAATTAATATTGTGAATCTCATAGCATGAAAATCCTCTGATTCAAATAATATATGATTTAGGATAAGCATTTATTATGAAGCATAAGCAGATGAGAAAACACTTCAATTTCTGAATATTGAGGAATAAATTAGTATTAAACAGAGCTTGTAGTAGAGTAAGGAGAGCTCAACACCAAGACCTAATTTTCAAAAACAATATTTTATTTTTTGAAACCACCATCTAACTACCATTATAATTCGAAATCAAAGTTGAAATAGTGAAAAAAGAATTCTCGTTTCAACATCTATCATCATCTATCTTTGAGCGAATCCATCAGTCACCCACTAGCTTCACACAATGATAATTCCCCTTGCTTGAGTTTCTATTCATTACGTTTTTATTCAAGTGTTTTATAGGTTTTTCAAAATGGAGATTTTATTCAAAATGCAATTTTTATTCCATGCAAGTGGAAAAAATGAGTGATTTTTTGAAACCGTCCACATGAACGCTACTGTGTGGAACAAATCATTATGCTTCTCCAATACAATTATGCTCTCTCCCAGGAGTTGACTGAGAATTTCCAGAATAAAGAAAGGTTCATATCCGTGCGTACACACTAGTATTGAAGTGTTTATTTCTGTTTCCACTGGAAAATAGATTTCATATCTGTGTTCACTTGTTTGTTTTCATTACATTCTTACTAGATATTTTCTATAAAATCTGAATTCTTGCCAAAGATTTCATAATAAAGTGCAAAGTACCTGAGTCACCATCTCATTTTTCAAGAACCTCTCTTTATTCATGAATAATAATTAATTCAAATAATAGGTAAACAGAGCACATATTGAATATCAATCTGATTTCTTCGTACATACATTTTCCCTAATAGCTAATTGGAAAACATAGCCAATAGAGAAAAATTGCATTTGAAATTTAAAAAAAAAAAACAGTGAAAAAAAATATTTCAGTCCGATTTTTTTATACAGTCGTTCTCACTTATCAAGTTTTTACTGTCGGTGAACTACTGTTTTCAATCAATCCAATTACAATGTGTGCTGGCAGCAATCCAAAGCAGTATATATTTCGTCTGTCCAAACAGAGACATTCTGGCAAGGTGGTGAAATGACTACAGCTCGGTTAATATCGGTTCAAAAATAATAAAAATTTTATGATCACATTATGAAAACATTATGATCTACAATTTGAGATTGAATAAATAATTTTTTTACCAATATAGACCGAGCTGTAGTCATTTTCCTATCTTGCCAGAATGTCTTCTTTGTTTGGACAGACTATTACAATATTTCACTTTATACTGTACTGGTGTATCTTATACATGTACTGGTGTATCCAGTATGTGTACTGGTGTATCGATACTTGTATCAATAATGAATTGGTGGCAAGTTAATGAACAAAACAGAGCGACAAATAAGAAGTAGATGCAGCAAGGTCAAGAGCGAGACCATTCATTAGTCGTATTGTTGGGTGAGTCAATGAAAAATGACTGAAGCCGCCGGACAGACAACTTCAACTTGTCCAACTCATTTTTCGCCTGTCACGTGCTGTAATGTATAGTCTGTACAAGCAAAGAAGATCCTCTAGCAAGATGAGAAAATGAATCCAGCTCGGTCACTATTGGTTCAAAAGTTTTTGATTTGGTCTCAATCGTAGGGAACATTCTGATCTACAATTTGAGACCAAATCAATATTTTTTGAACCAATATTAACCGATCTGGAGTCATTTTCTCATCTTGCCAGAGGGTCTTCCTTTGCTTGGACAGACTATAGTACTAGGGACTCCTAGCGTGTGTCCAATCAATGATAAATCACTAGCGCCGAAGATATTTCTATAACAAATAGAATATTGTCATTGCTGGCTCTCATAATAGTATTTATAATGTTGTATCATTTTGATCACTGGCGGCTCGTGCCCACGAAACAGGTGAAGTGCTGTACAGTAACAGATACGGGCATTCACCTGTTTCGTGGGTACGAGCCACGTGATTTTGATTTGATCAACAATAATATAAAGTTCCTTTTTAAAAATTTATATTATATCATTTTACTCATTTTTTGTATTTTTCAACTTTTGTTACAACCTTCCAAATTCTAAATTGATGTTTTATAGTGTTATTCACCTTAGTTTCAGAAGTCAAAATTTGTGTGGAATTTAAGTTTCAATATAATTGTCCACATAACTTTCAATTTTGAAATCAACCATTCGAAATTGGGAAGAAGATACGTTTTTGACATTGTTTGTGTTTCAATCCTATTGTATTTTTATCTAGTAAATGAATAATAAATAAAAAATAGCCTCGAAATTGATAAATAATGAGCTACTTCGGACTTCAGAAAATTGAATTCTTAATATACAATAATATCTGGATTCTAGAATCAATAATGTTATTGATCTAATGTCTGGAGCAACAGCTTGATGAAGACACTCAACTTGAAATTACTGAGATGGATTCTGATGAATATAACTTATGGCTGGCAATGAAGTCAACAAATAAATAGTTTATCACGGGAAAAATGAAAACACATTTTGTAGCCTGGCTAAGGTAGCTGAATCTTATTTCAAAGTTTGAAATGGAAAAAATGAAAAACTTGGTAGACTTTTTTCCTTTATGGATTACCATGATGGTCTCTAGAAAAATTTATGATATTCGTTTGAAAATCAAGTGACTACTCTTTTTAAGAGTTACTTAGGCCGGTATTACACGATAATAGTTCTATGATCATAGTATAGACTATATTTTTTCTATTAGTTACATGATTGTTGTTCTTCTATTGGTCTTTTATTCAATAATAACCTTCACTTGTATTAAAATTATCATTGTTACTAGATTAAGTATTTATTGCGCCGCAGGCAGTTCCTGAAAATTGTGTAATAATCATGTATTTCCTAGACTAGACTCATATATCTTATTTAATTTTCAATTTTATTCTTCGTTTATGTTTATACTGATCACATTTACTGGGAGAAGTGATCAGTCGGTTTCCAAGTCTTTGTAATTTTGTTTTTCTTGATGTTTTTTCACAGAGGAAATAAAATTCATTTATTTTTTTTTATTTTTTAGTTGATCATACATGACTATGATCATAGACTACTCTACTATGAACAAGTGACTACTCTTTTCAAGAGTTACTTGGGCCGGTTCCATGATCATAGTTGATCATATAACTATTATCGTGTAATACTGGCCTAATTGATATTTATGTAATCCTTCATATTGATACGTCTTGGCGCATTCAGCAGGAAAAATAATTGAAAGTCCAATTTTCATATGAAAATAGTCAACAATCGTGAAAAGCATTATTCGAGTAGGCCTACATAGAGAAAATTTCATTTTTCAAACAAAGGTGTGCTTCCAAGTGAAATATTGTATAGTCAGAAGTCAGTGTATATTGATATAATTATATTTTGTTTGTTTGTTTGTTTGTTTATGAGGGTGATATGATTGTATTGTAAAAATTTTATAGTGATATGTTACAGATTATTAACGATATTTTTCACATCAATTGTAACCAGTAATTTTTCCACGTAACCAGTTTAAGAATGAAGATTGCAGATTTTCAAATAATCACTTCATTAGTTTAATAATTCATTTTGATAAAATGAATGGATGATTTACAAAACAAAATTACACGTTTAAACAGACATTATAACATTCATTAACCTTGACAGGGTCATTCAATATATACTCAATTCAATTCAAAACACTAACTCAAGAGAGTTAGTTCTTTGGCACCTAATTACCTAACTATTTACAAGGTGATTGTAGAAAGATGACTGATATTTGATCCAATCTTGCCCAGCTAATATTCGATGTAACTTCCTCATCTGAATACCTCCAATTGTACAACTTATACGTGTAACACCGAGTCGGAAGTTATATTAATTACAGTATAGTAAAGTCTAGGTCCCCGGCACGGTTTTATTGGACCGGAATAATAACATAGTTATTAGTTGGTAATCATTTGATGTTAGTATTCAATATCCATTGATAAGAATAACATTCTCATGACATACATGAGGTGAACAATGAAATCACACACTAGAGAGAAAGAAGGCTATCATATCAGTTCCCCAATGACGTCGAACACACAACAATTTCAAGTGTTTATAAATGTTACGTAAACGTAAGTATGATAATTCTAGAAAATGGATATTCGTGAATACTTTTGTCATTCCTCACGTCTCCTATTGGTTAAACTATTGTTAGGAAGTCTACCTACACTTCTGTTATTGTAATTGGTTCATTTTGAAATTAGACTTCATCCAAAGGCAACTTTGAGCAGCAAGATACTAAAATTCACTTGTGCTTTATCCAATAAATTCCTCTTCCTTTACTACAAAAACATGACACACGTTTCTATATGGTGACATTTCTAAACGAAAACTCCATTTCTGTGTTCGCGTAGTTCACTGTACTCGTTTTAAATATATTATGTATTATTGCTATAATTATGCTGATTATAAAGCAAACTTATGCATAATACATATAGTACATTAGAAAAATAATACAGTGGAACCTCGATAATTCGTAGTTCATGGGAACAAAGCTTTCGTACGAATTAGGGTAGATAATGAATTATTAAAGCTATTAATAATAGAAAATTATTTCAAGGGACTGAGCTTTTACTACGAATTATAGAGAGTTACGAACTATAGAGGTACGAATTATCGAGGTTCCACTGTAGTATAGGAAAGGTTCCCTGAACAACCAAATTATGGTCTCTGCTATTCCACCATTTCTAATTAGTCTTGCTTTGGGGTTGATTATGAATAGCTTGATGGATACTCTCTCTATAATTTTGGTTTAAGAATTGGATGTTTTCTTTTCAAAATCGGATCTTATAACACAATCTTTGATTCGGAGGCTATACTATACTCAGTTTCTGGCTTTTTAAAGAAATAACTACATATATTCTTGGATAAAATAATTTTATTCCTTCCACACTCCTAGCCCCCACATTGGTAAACTGTTTATAAGACGATTCGTTTTAATCTTATATCATTGTTATAATTTTGTATAATTGTTTTTTATCAAATGTTGTAATATTTCTATCTAACCGATATCATGTGATGCCGAGTGCATCAGATCTTATTTGATTTTCCAAGTTGGGTTTTCCGAGCGCTAGCCACAAATTGTGATTTTATGACGTGTGCCAAACTATAAACGACCATAAATATAATCAGAATGGCCTTCAGTATCCAGGGGGAAAGATTTATGTTAACGATTTAATGTATTGTAGTCTGTCCAAACAAAGAGACATCCTGGCAAGATGGGAAAATGACTCCAGCTCGGTCATTATTGGTTCAAAACTTGGAAATATGGTCTCAAATTGTAGGAAACATCCGGATCTACAATTTGAGACCAAATAAATGATTTTTGAATCAATATCAACTGAGCTGGAGTCATTTTTCCACCTTGCCAGAATGTCTTCTTTTTCTGTAGCCGTAATCAGATTAATGCCACTTCCCGTGTGCCTCTTGCATGTGCAGAAAACGAAAAAATCTCTCACTATTCATGACCAACATTAATGATCGACAGGAAAAATGAATTGTTACAGAAATAAATCCGATGAATTACTGCGAATTGTACAACGTACAAGGTCAGACTGGACATCGAGAATTGGCTGCAGTGAGATAGGACAACATTAATGTTGACCAAAAAGAATTTAATTGGCTGCTTTGGTCATCGCTAATCGTCAATCATGTTGCGCTATTGTTAGACCATTGCTCCAATCACATCTAAATCAACAACAACCAACCCAGGTGATCAAAGATGCTGAGGAAATAGGACTCGATAAAATAGTCTACTGGATATATTTATGGTGTTGTGTAACAGAATAAAATTCTTTTATTTTTAGGCGTTCAACGAGGTAATGCTGGGGAGGGAGAGGAGTGCCAAAGAGGGGGATCGAGAGAGAGAGAGAGAGAGAGAGAGAGAGAGAGAGAGATGTTCAACCCCCTGTTGTTTTCTGAGGGTACAATAGTCTCTCAGACTATGGAGGATGGAAGATATTTTAGTTATTTACCATCTAATCACTGGCGGCTCGTACCCACGAAACAGGTGAAGTGCACGAATCTTTCACTGTATAGCACTTCACCTACTTCGTGTGCACAAGCCGCCAGTGCATCCAATCATCTTCAATATCCGTTTTGTCTGATTATTATTAGATTGGAGCAATTTTATGAAATAACCATGAAACAATAATAATTATTGTGAATTTCTTTAAAACCTTGAAACAAATATACAGAGCTATTCACTAAAAGTTATTAACTCTTTGCAGACTCATTTATTATTTATTGACTTTTTACAAAGGCGAAGTTAGGACTCACGGTCCTCTCTTACACTCAACCTTAATTTTATTCTGATTCTACAAGCGGAAAAAGAGAAAGAACCAGATAGTGGATAACAAACTGCACATATTTCTCCCAATTTATTTTTTTATGATTTAGTGGAGGCCTCATAAGAGTATGAAAATAATATCTTATAATAATAATGATTATATTAATTCTCGTGTAAAACTAGATGAAAAATCTGTTGAGACTGATTATAAGTTAGTGACTTCAATTAATATTGTGTTAATGAACAATATATGCTAAGAAACATAGTTCTACCAACTCCAAAGAGATATAAATATGGTACCTGAATGTTGACCACTATTATGAATGAAAGATAATTTTAGGAAATTCAATATTGGAAAATAGTGTCTGAACAAATCAGGCTTTAAAGCAGACAAAACAAAGTAGAAAAGCCTATTATTTTGGGAAAAGTTGTTTTCTGAGCACTTTGCTGTTTTAAATTATTGTTGAAATATGATTTGTTAGAATTTGTGAGAATTATGAGGACTGAGGAGTGAGGATTCTCTCTGTATTTCACGAAATAAATATCCAGTCATGCTTTCCACAGACAGCCTTGTATGATTTTTTCCAGTACTTGAAATATTACTTATGGAATCACATCCTGACAAATCTATTAGCTTAAAACACAGCAGAAACCAATATTTTTATTTTCACCTCATTTTTCAACTCGTATTTTCGATACACATTCTTGCACAAATCAGGAAAGATGCTAATAATAATAATGATAATATTCGTGAAACCTGGATGGCTCAGGTCTGGTGTCAGAGTTTTCAGGTCGCTCTTAATCAATATCAGGGCCTCTGACATGACCTAACGACTGTTTTTAGGCAGCCGGGACCGACGGCTTAACGTGTCCATCCGAAACACGGAAAGATTCCAATAAGATCTTCGTTCAAGCGAATTTTATAATCCTGGAAGTCCTTGATCAGTTCCAAGTAGACGGTATCGGAAACTGATGATAATTTCAATAAATAATTGGAAATGCTATAAATTGATCACTTTTTCTTAACTGTTTTCAACTTGCTTCAACCTATGACCAAATATGTTCAACTACGGTTTTTAATCATTCTAATGTGTTCTGGATGGGAAGGTGTGGAGAGTTGTATGCCTTCACTTGAGTGATTGTGATGCCAGCCAACTCGATTGATGTATTGTTGGTTTGAAATCTTTTGAATTTCATACATATTGATTTTTTCCGGGAGCTTGTCCTTGTAACACTACAACTTTCATGAATAATCAAGAAAACATAACCCAATCACTGGCGGCTCTTGTCCACGAAAGAGGTGAAGTGCTGTACAGTAAAATATATGGACACTTCACCTGTTTCGTGGGCACGAGCCGCCAGAAAACCTTATCATTTCTGAATCTTATTTGGGCCTGTAGATTGTGGAAGGGAGAATGAATGCTTTTGTAATCAAGTTATATTATGATTTATGATTTACAAAGTATCAGAATTTCCTGTCTTCTAATTTTACCAATTTTATTCCCTTTCCACTAAAAAAAAAAACAATAATTGACTTAATACAACAGAAATATAAGTTATGATGCTATAGATAATTGAACAATTTCAATTTATCAAATATATCTATTATTATATTATATCAATATAAAATTAATTCACATTAAAATTAATTATAGCTTAGTTATTATTAATTATGAAAGTGGAGGATTATTTTATATCTTAGTAAAAAAGGTTATTTAAATTTTTAAATAGTTAAGACCAAAAATAATAGGTTTGGAAATAATAAATCAAACAGAGAAAAAACAATAAAAAGTTTCTGTCTATTTCGATGTGAGAATTTTCTGGACAAAGTTGGAAAAATTCAATGGAAATCGAGTAATGCAGGCCTGATAACGAATATAATTGAAGGATGATTATAATTTAATATGATTGATTCTATTATCAAACGATAGAATCATTCTCATGTAAAAATTGAACGGAAGTATATTTAACGGAAGTAATATTAGAGTGGTTGTAAGTGTTACGCCGTGCTTATAGTGCACGCTACCCGCAACACATTTTAGAGGCTGAGGCAGAGTGAGCTGAATTTCAAGAAACAAGTTTTCCATAAATTTTGAACCACATAACTTGCACATTTTATAGAGATGTACCTAATGAAGTAATTTCAAACCTAATTGAGTTGTGTCATTGCATTATTGACAGACAATACTAGCGGTGTTGTCCAATTTATTGCTCATTGTTAAAGTTTTATCATGCAATTTAGAGATCAATAAATTTAATGTTACGTGAATTGAAACTCTTTTTATGAAGAGAATATGATATGAGATAATTTATGGAAAACACATTGTTAATACGATTGTTATTGATGTTGCATGATGTCATTCTGGAAACTTCTGTTCTCACTTAGAGTAAAGGTGCTGAAGAGAACTCGTTATTCGCTAAGAAGACAAGTAGCTTCATGCAAATATCAAGGTGTAATATTTCAACAGAAGGCAATGAAGTAATAATTCAGTATGCAATATTCATTCAATATTTCTGCATTTTTTAAAGTTTTTACTCAATTAGCACATGATTACAAGAAAGCTAATTGTGAGGAATTTGCGGTAATATTTGTATTTCCTGGTTCTACAGAGAACAATCTGGCTAATCATCCTTGGAGAATCTTACAAAAGTGTCTGTTCTATTTATATAAAGATTTGGAATTTAGATCGAAGTTCAAAATAGTAATAATTTTCATCTATCATGGTGACTTATGGGTGTAAGAAATTGCCTCACATAAGCTGAAGTAATGAATAATTCCTTGAATGATTCTTGAAAAATGAATTTATTTCTGAATGATTACTTATTTTTTTATGAATAGTAGCATGGGAGATCGCAATAATAAAAAATCAAGAATCGTTTCAATCCTCAATTTTTTAAATTCATTAACCCTATTTCCATCAACTTTTTTATTTTCATAAAGTCTTTTAATTCGAGAACCCAAAATATTACTTCATAATAATTTAAGTTCAATGATGATTGTAAAGATATTATTTGACGTTATTATAGTTTACTTATCCTAAAATGATGATTTTGGTTTAGGCTAACTGGGATACATCTGGCATGAGTTGATCCTTACCTGAAAAATAGAAAAAAGATATTCAAGTTAGAACCAATTCATAGAATTCGATAATTTATCCAAGAATTAAAGAGTTAGAATAATAATTTAAGAGTTTATCTCTTGAATAGACAAGGGATGAAACGATATGAATACAGGGAAATTTAGTAACAAAACAGTGAGGATATTGGAAGATATAAAAGATAGAGGAATAAAGAGACCTGTAGATTAAGGAATATAATGAAGATTTAGAAGAGATGGTAATTTTATTCTTTCTTGATAAAAGAGGAAACAATTCTTGAAATCAACAGGCAATTTTAGAGAAAAACTCTTCACACGTGGGAATTGAAATCTTACCATTTTCTGATGATTTTTCCACTAAACAGCAACAATATAATTGTTCAAGCAGCCTCTAGTTGGCGAATGTCGAATAACTGTTATCAATACTCAGCTCTGTCAGGACAGTCGGCGAATGATTTCGAGTCAAGAGCGCTTAATAAAGCTTGAGCTTTCACAGACCGCCTTTAAACTTTCCTGACAGAGCATTAATAACATACACTCTGCATCCGTCAAGTTATCTGGAGTCTGCTATAATTATCGGGACTCTAGTAAAAGTCGGCCATTAGCCAAAACTAGCCACTCCCATAGTGGGCGGTCCTAACGTCATGACAAGGGAGTGACTCTCTCTCGACCAATAGCAGGCATTTACTTCGATACAATCGTTTTGCTTGTTCAGCTCCTTATTATGATTATTTATTCTTACAAAAAACTATATTGGTGTAGCAACAGAGCCTGTATTTCTTTTATTATATTGATGATAATTTATTAATCAGAATTGATCTTTGATAACTGATAATGGATGATTTATCATCAATAAATAATAATTAATACATGATAATTGATTGTAACAATGTAATAGAACACACTGGTATTATGAATTCTACCGTTTATTTTGGTACGGCAGAATTGACAATAATAACAGTATGTTTTATTGAATTATGGACAACATTGACAACTGAATGTGGAATTGAACTGAAGTGGAATTTTTATTGTAATAAATCAATTAAACATGACAATTGACAATGTCTTGTCTTTCTATTTAATGATTTTATAATAATTATGAATGATTTGAATTGTTTCCCACGTGCACTTCAGTAATGGTATAAAAGTTTTTTTTTTTGCGCCGGCTGATATGGAGAAAAACCAACTGTCAAAATAAATTACTTCCAATTCTGTCATAAACTATTAAAAGTGTATGATTGTGGCTGCAGTTCTACTTTTCTTTATTGACAATGAATTTAATTTTTTGTACTCTAGAACCAGCGTTAAGTGTCCAGAGAATTGGTTTTCTTGCTTTCAAGGAAATTGTTGGGGAAAATAGTCAGTAAATCAGCAGTTCTTATCTATTTGTTTTGAAGTAACAATTTTCCAACTCACATGCCAGCTCTAAATATGAGAAAAGTCATAGTTGTTCAATAGATTTGGTATGATTTGTTGGTCTCAGCCTAAACTCAAGCACAATTACAACAGACTAAAGTTGGCTGTGGCCCGGTCTAAATAGTAAACAAATTGAAAAAAGTAGGTCTGAGCTAAATTTAAAAATGTGAAATATAAAACGAATTACATTTATATAGTTATTGTTACCAATCCTTTTTAATAGCTAGCTTTTGAAAATTATTCTCAGAAGGTTCAGACAGTTATACTCCTAAAAGCCAAAAATTTTTATTTTTTCAAATGATAAGAATGAAGAAACAAATCGTCTTGTTATTAAAAAGTGAGATATATGAGAAATTGTATATAGGTACACACAGACACACGGTGACGGTGGGTATCATAAGCCTGCGTTCTAGTATCCGAAGGTTTATATAGGCTATGAAAAATATAAATTCCTATCATACTCTTTTGTAAAGGCCTGCAGATGAGACATCAGTATCATTCTCACTTTTGAATAGAAAAAGATGGAAAATTCTAACGAAAACCCACCACCCACCCTCTCTCTCTAGGCCCCCTCAAAGAGAGTGAGTGAGGGGGTCAGTCATAATATTTTTCAGTTCTATAATGAACATTAGAAAAAAAAGAAAATTAACCATAATATTGTTAATAATTTAATATGGATGATTTGTGATTGAAATGGTTAATTTTCCATGAAGTTATTAGTTATATGAGATAAGCTATTTTGTACTAACAAGCCCAACATTTTGTTTTAAATAATTTTATCACAAAGTTTGCTTGTGATTCAATTTCTATGTTCACTAAGTGTTCAAAGCAAATTCAATCTTTCTGGTGTTTATTGTTGACTGGTTCCATCCATTGAACATGATCTTCCCAGGACTGTTTGTTGTCTCCGATATTCTGCCTCTTGAAGAATAATTATTTTGAGTTCATTTCTTATTTCAACATTCCGAATTCTATCTTCTCTGGTACCCCTTTACTGATCTCAAATTGCATTTTAGCCACTTTTAACCTACTCTACTCTTCATTCCTCGGTACCCAGGTTTCAGATACACTTAGGAGAACTGATATTGGCTATCACTTTATAAAATTTCAAATTTTCTCTCTACTGGCTTTATTTTTCAAAGTCCTGTTTATTGTCTTACAAATAGCTTGAATTCTAGTTATTTCAGAAGAAATACTCGTATTCAGTTACTTTTTCGTCTAAAACGTACCCAAACCTCACAAATACAGATTTGAAGGAGACAAACAATTGAGCAATCCTTCAAAAGACAAGCAGTCTATTTAAAACTTCCTTCATTGTCTGTTTTGTCTCCTTGAAATCCTATTCCTGATTTGTGAGGTTTGGGTGCGTTCTAGAAGAAACGGTAACTGAGCTTATCCAACAAAATTCAACTCTCTAAAACATTGCTTGATTCGAAATACCAGTCAACAATAAGGTATCCTAAACTTTGGACAGTTTCAAAATATTAAGATACTCTGTTGTATATTTCTCACCCAGGAACAATTCCCTAGAATATTGGTAGGGAGTTCTGAAAAACAATTGTATTCAGCTTTGTATGAGTTTTTCGAGAACTCATGCAAAGTAATATGTAGTACTAGATTACTGAAGACCCCAAATCCAAAAGATAGTTTTGAAAACATCTCCAGCAAATCGGAAATCCAAAGTAAATTAATTCATAGCTTAATGGAGAATAGGTAGTTGAACTACAGTAACATCATTCTTCTTAGATTTGCAAAGAACATATCCAATACTCCCTTTTCAATCTGGCCTTTTTATTTATTCACGATGTACACCCACTAACCGAAATCCCGTCAATCTTTCTTCTACCATTGTGCTCCACTACTTGCTGAACTGTCTTTAGTGTCTCTGAACTGTCATACGAAGGGTAGGCCTTCAAAATAATTTCTTTGTTGAAAGAAAATAATTTTCTCCGCAGTTGCAGAGGTTGGTGGGAAAGCATTTGAAATGAGCAATGCATGCTTAGTATACTTGGAAAAATATTTGCAGAGAATTTAGCTACTCCGATTGACCAATTATTATTAATTATAATTGGAGATAATTATTACCTCCAACTCTTCATTTCTCATTTCATTCAAATACATTATACCACAGCTGTAACTTTGCAGTAATGGACTCTAGCTCAGCATATAGAGAGTTGGCCAGTAAAACGGAAAGATTTGAATGAGTCATACTATCTACAGGAAAATCAATTTCATCATTTATTAGTTATGAATATGAGAAAAAAATGTACTTTATTTCATACATAAAGTGCTTAATGACGTATTCTATTGGACAATAATTGAAAAGATTAATTACTTCTCAATATAAAATTGCAAATCGTCCCTCATTCCAAGGCATAGAGCATATTGTTGGACAGATTTGCATGAACTTTGCAGTATTGTCTGTTGAACAAAAGCAATATTTTGAAGGGTTCGAAGGTTGCACTCTCATCTAGTTTTTCAGAGATTTCTCTAGTTTGTTCAAGGTGCCCCCCTGCCACTGCCTGCGTACGCCCATGCACTGAAAGAATAATTAAACAATCAAATTCTTAACAAATTGAACAAAGAAATTTGTGTGGAACTTTATTCACATGTTCAAATAATTATGGATTCTCATCGAATCCAGATTATAAACTGTGAATTCCAATACAGTAAATAATGAATCAACAAATTTAAATGACTATTAAAAATTCTTCGAGCGTTACATTCTTTAATATCAAGTGGTCCTAAATGCTTTCCATTTACCTTCTATAGTCAATACAAACAAACCACTTCAGATTTTCTCTTTATACAATGCACACATCAAACATCAAAACGATGTAGTGTAGTCAGTCCAAGCAAAGAAGACATTCTAGCAAGATGGAAAAATGACTCCAGCTTGGTTAATATTGGTTTAAAATTTTTTTATTTGGTCTCAAAATGTAGGAAACATTCTAATCTACAATTTGAGACCAAAATTATAATTTTTGAACCAATACTTAGCGAGCTAGAGTAATTTTCCCATCTCGCCAGAATAGCTTCTTTGCTTGGACTTTACTTGCTCCTTGCATCGAGTGTTTGAATTTTAGATAAGAGAAAGAATCCGGAATTTTCTTTCCCATTCAGATCAAGGCTTGAGCTACGCAATCCTATACGGCATGCGGCGAGTAAATAAAAGCCTAAATTTATGTCAAGAGTTCAGAGATGAGAGGTTTTTGTCCGTTGGAATTGGAAACTGATTGCTCAAAGACAAATTGGATGTTATGTTTCAATAGAAGCAGTTTGAATCTCAAGTTCTTAGGTGAAATAGGCTGAGTTTGAAAAAACTTTAAAAAATAACAAATAAATTGTCTAATCCAATTTTGACAAATGCAGCTCTAGTGCTCTAGGTTTCTGCAGAGGGATGCATGCAATTAAAGAGATTATACTATATCCATATACATATAGATTATAGATGCTAGTAATTGAAGATGTTTTAGTAAGTAAAGAGATGATACATATCAATCGATTGAATTGTATCAGAGCAGTCGATTGAATTGAGAAACTCCTCCAATAAGGAATTAATTGTAGATCCAGAGTACCTGTACTCTGGGAATACTTCAACAAAACGCATGATAAAAGTGAAAAGTGTATGCTGGAATGCCAGAATGATTGACAGAATAAAATAAGGTCTCATATTTAGGAGCTTCTAGTAATCACGGATAAAAGATGCATTATCAGTATTTCAAAACCATTGTGAACTCATAAGATACTTATTTTTGTAGACAGAAGTAATCTAATTACAAAAATTGACGGATTTAACATATTTGTAGAATTAATTTGAAAGTTAAACTTTAAACTCAGGGCTATTCAAAATAATTGATAAATTGAATGAAAATCAAATAAATTAAAAAAAAAAACTTTAAAATTCCTCATACATGTTTTGGGACTCAGCCCATTATCAATGTCAAAGCTATAAAATTGAAGTATACTTGAATTTTCTAATAAATATTGAAGGCTAGACATAAAAATCATGTACTTAAACAAGAAAGTACTCAAATGATCTTGAAGAAGATGAGCTAATTGTTATAGAGGTAGTATTATCTATTTATTTCAACAGAAATAGCACTCAAATTCATAATAACTCCATTTTTCAGTTGTGTGCCAATAAGTGTTTTTTTCAATTCACTTCAATACTCATAAGTTATCACTGAAACTATTTTAAATATTCAGAAGAGACATCGTGCTGGTTACTTAACTTAATTATAACGGTAAAATTCAATGATAATGAACAAAATTATAAAATTTGTGTTAAGGGGTATTTTTTGTACTGTTGTACAGTTGTACGGTTGCACTACTGAACAAGTTTGATTTTCAAAATCTTGAAGTCTCCAAAATCTATCTACACAACAGAGTCCATGAACTAGACCGTCAAGGTCACGAGAAAACCGCACATGTCAGGACTCAGGAAGCGCAATGTCGAGGAAAGCAAGAAGGAGATTCATAAGAAGGAAGAAGAAGAAGAAGAAGAAGAAGAAGAAGAAGAAGAAGAAGAAGATGATGATGATGAAGAAGAAGAAGAATAAGGAGGAGGAGGAGGAGGAGGAGGAGGAAGAGGAGGAGGAGGAGGAGGAGGAGGAGGAGGAGGAGGAGGAGGAGGAGGAGGAGGAAGAAGAAGAAGAAGAAGAAGAAGAAGAAGAAGAAGAAGAAGAAGAAGAAGAAGAAGAAGAAGAAGAAGAAGAAGAAGAAGGAGGAGGAGGAGGAGGAGGAGAAAAAGGCCTAATTGTTTCCGTTGAGCTGGGTGCGCTCGTTCAATTGTGAAAAGCCGAACATTAAAATACAAACTAGACAGACGTATGTGAATTTGGTCCGCCAACCGTGAATTAGCGGTCACATGTCCTGACAAACTGAACGCCTGGGAACAGCAAACGTCATAACAACGTAATTTCAGCTCAAGCATTCCATTCTTCAACCAAACATAATGAATAATTATTATTGTTTTCAGAGTTTCCCGATACATACTTTTCCGTTTGGCATCTTTTTCCCACCAGAAGCTGTCCATTATAATGCTCACTTTATTGTTACATTTTGAAATTATAAGTTACGAGAATTGTTTGCAACCATTGACACAGGTTGAAAAACTCAAAATATGTTAAAATAAGATCTGCACTTGAATTATTCTGGTATATTTCACCTTTGTATATTTCATGCAATTCTAGAAAACATCCCTTGAACATAATAAATTGAACTGGAGTGAAAAGAGCTCTACGCCAATTCCTCGCTTTCAGAGGAGTTGAGGATGCTACTTGGTGTTCTTAAAAAAACCTTCGAAGAATGGTAAAAATTCCCGTTGAATCCAAGAATAGTGTTTCATCATTCCATCTGATGCCAGACGGCTAATAATGAAACTGGAATAGCCTATTCACATTCAGATAAGTTGAGACTGTCTGCTTTTGTGAACGGATGGATTGGAAATGATAAAAATGTGGACAAATATGGAAAAAAGGGGACGAAATTGATTGTATTTCTATTTCAATTAAAGAAATTATTATTATTTATTCGATAACAATATCATCATTTTTATTATACTACACACTTGTAAGAGTAAACTGAAGTGACTGATGATCAGAACATCTTTTGATCACAATAAATCAGAAATTATCATTTCATATAAAAAATAAATAAATATACAGTATTCATATTTCTGATATTCAATTTCAGTATTCTTGAGTTGGGCGCTCTTCTCTATAAACAAGCATGAAGACTGACAGAATAATAGCAAGTGAACAAAGAATGCAAATTAATTAAATTGTGTGAAAATTGAATACACTCGCGTTGTTCTTGAAATGTCGAGGATTGTCTTCAAAATAATTTATTTCTCTAAACAATCAAACACAAAAACAAGACAACATCCTGAGCACAATAAGAACATCAACCAGTATTGCCAGCTTAATTTAGAGCGATGAATAATGAATTTTCTCATCTATTCGGCGTGATTTTCAGCTATAATAAGAGACAATGAAGGTGAAAAAAAGCTCCGACGATTTTTCAGCTCGCCAATTTTTCCGCCTCAAATGTACAGCCAGTGCGTCAACACTGTTAAAACTTTGGCAGTGATGTGCAGTGCGAAAATATGAATTCAAGGCCGTTTCAAATTACAGTTTCCATTTCTCTTGAGTTCTGTTCCTTGGGAAATTGTACTGTAGTGGCCTTGCCATTGTCTCGGCACTCATCCTGCTATTCCTTCTTTTCCACTCAAGTTTTCAGTATTTTTTTTTAAATTGTTTGTTCGTGATATGAAGAGCATGATGAAAGAACTGTAGCATCAGAATATTTTCTGCACAATATCTTGCCTAGTCTAGTAGCTAGAAATTTATATTTATTCATCCAATTTATTAATCCAATAAGACAGTCCATCCAACAGTGATTTTATCCTGTTTCTTTGGACGATTTAAAATTTGATTCACCACAGCCTGACCACTCCCACTTAGCTCAGAACAGTTTTCTCAACATTCTTCAAGTTCATCAATAAGAATTTTTTCAATGGATACTCTACTCATCAATTTGAATTTTAAGGTTTTCAAAATCACTTGAATAAGGAAATAAACCTTGTATAGTGTAGTCTAGCAAAGAAGACATAGTGGCAATATGGAAAATGACAATAGCTCAGACAAGATTGGTACAAAAATAATAAATTTGGTTCAAATTGTAGAGCACAATATTCTTTGCTCGATAATATATTATCATATTTAATTATCATCACAGATCACAAGATGATAATGTTCAATGTAAGTGTTTTACTATAATTTCAGCCTATATTGAATTTATATTTATGACATTCGTTGTACTTTTCAGAACTTCTCAGTAATCACACATACAAGATTGTTGTTTTGAACTTATTTTTGTTAAAATATATTCAACTCATTCATATCTTAATCATATATCGTCGTCACAGGCGACAATATCCTAAACTTCACTGTACTATTGATTGATATATCAATGTTTTGGGTTATGTAGACGAAGATAATAAACTTCAATATTATTCATGAAGACCTACTACTCGACAGTGGGAGGATAATGGGATATCTTCTTAGTCACCAGAGAGTAAAGTAGCGATTGAAAAGGATTAAGGTCGACATATCAACCTGTCAGGGTGATCAATTATTATTCCAACAAAGAAATAAGCTGAAGAATACCCTGTTGTCATTTGTCGTGTACTATTTCTATATCTGGTGGTGATTGATAAGTGTGTTCTGAACATTGACCTCGTCGCATCTGCTATGAACCGGTTTCGAAAAGAATTCCCTGACCATCTGAAGAAGGATCTCAAACACTCTCGAAAGTTTTGAAAATATTGGCTTAATGGCTGCTTTTATGAAGGGGAGTTGACAATTTCACTTTTAGTTAATTGGTTAATTGATCATAACATTTAGACAATCTATATCTATAGAAGCGAAATGGCACTGACTGACTGACTGATTCATTCATTCATTCATCACCAGAACTAAAAATCCACTGAACCGAATGCGTTCAAATTTGGCAGGCATGTTCAGTTGGACGTTTAGACGCGCGCTAAGAACGGATTTTAGGAACTTTTCAAGGATACGCCAAATATTTAAGGTTTTCCATAGTTTTTCGGCGTTTTCTCAATTTTTTCGAGAACCAATCGGTAGAAAATGTTGATATTTGGTAGGTAGGTTCAGATAAGGTCTAGAAATGTTGTGTTGAGATATTTTTGAATTCCGTTCAAGATTACGCCAGTAATCAGGTTTTTCAAAATTGTAGATGTATTGCGGGTTGCATATCTTCCGCCTTGATACGACCAATCCTTACTGTAAATTCAATGGTTCAGCGAGATTATAGATAAACTAATTTGGAAGATATTGAATCAAGTTTCAAACTATGTCCGATATAGTTCCCAAGGTTACGCTCAATATTAGCGTTTTACTATTTTTCGGAGTTTTTTTTTTATTTTTCGAGAATAAATTGGTAGAAAATGTCGAAATTTGGTGAACAGGTCCAGATTATGTCTAGAAATGCTGTGTTCAATAAGTTTTGAATCCCTTCTGAACGGAATTTGCAGGCGAGCGAAGCGAGCCTGTTTGTCTCAGCTTACACCGACAGAGGTTATGCGGGCGAGCGAAGCCTGATTGACTCACTGACACTGCTGATACTGTCGGGGGTTCAGGGGCGGAGCCTCCTGGCTAGGCGGAGAAGGCGAGCGAAGCGAGCCTGCGCGCTAGTTCCAAATATTTCTCAAAATTTGGAAAAGATACGTTTTGGACTTGATTGTTTGTGTATTCACCCGATAAGTATATTTTGTATTCTTTGAAATAAATGAATAATAAGGATGAATATTAATGAATTCATGGATTAGACAGAGCATCAATCGCTTTCGTACTTGATGAGCAATGAAATCAGACAGAGAATAAAATTAGGCAGTTGTCTTATCTTACGAATCAAATCCACTTATTCATTGAGGTTTCGGAGGAGAAAAAATCTCATTATACCATTCATACAGAAGATTGATCAATAATACTTTTTCAAAATGAGTGATTTCTCCGCAGAATCACTTATCTCTATAAAAATATTTTTATTCTTAGAGAAAAATCATAGATAAAACTGTTCCACGATGAGAAAAATCTTAATCCTTTTAACTCTTCCAGTTAAATTGTTTTTATGAGGGTGAAATTGAATATGATAAGCCTTAAATGCCATATTCTTCCAATTATTGGGGTTTTAAACAATTTTAATATAGATGGTAGTTAAAATGAAGGGAGAATTCACCTCATTTTCGTGGATCTCACACAAGTGAATAATGAGATTCTATGGAGATGAAGTGGAATAGCATAATACAATTCAAGACAATCAAATTGCCTCCATCTAGAGTCTTTATCTTCAATCCACGACTATAACATAGAGTTAATAACATATTTGAATATTTTTCTAGACAAATATGTCCTCTTGGTTTAAGTTTCATTCCGCTTATAAATTCGAAATCATCTACAAGTTGGCTCTAGAGTTTATTTGGCTCTATTAAGTTGGCTCTAGAGTGAGTTTCTTCAAGTACTTATTAAGATAGAGAACTTAATCGAGAATACAAACCACCATTATTTTTCACTCTTACTATTAGGGTCTAACCAGATTAAAGTTACAAGCCTGCATTTATGGAATAGTACAGATTGGTAGATATGGCAGGAGAGGAGAACTTTTTCCTGGAATGATTCAAGGAAACTTCTTGTTCCAGTCACAGCGAAACTGGATCACTTCCAGACACAACAAGGAAAATCGAGAATTTTATTCATTTTGAGAATGTACCAGCATTAACGAAGCAAATATCTTCTTCTATTGCTAGAAGGTAGGAATAGCCTTTACTAAAGAAATTGAAGCCTTACTGCTTGACTCGGACATAAATATACTAAAAGTAGCCTCTAATTATTATTACTGTATCAGTATGTACCTAGAATCAAATAAATTAATTTGACGTAAGTACCTGATTTTTTATTAAATTAATTTTTTTATCTAAATTAAGTACCTGAGACGTAATAGTGAGTTTCTTTTGTTCCAAGCGTGGATATTAGCGTAAAATGTGATAAGACTAATCTCTGCCAGTTTTGTGTGCTTCACAACAAGGTTATCAAAGCAACTGAGCTCAATTCATTCGTAATTATCACAGATAAATGAGAATATGCTAAAGTTAGTACATGAATAGTTCACCACATTTGATCACAATGTGCCCATTTCAAAGAATGCAAAGTATCTTTTTGATGAGAGGTGAAATGGTTGGCTGGTTTGTTGATTTATGAAATTCTCAATATACTTACCAACAAAATACATATACGAACTACAAGAGAATTTTAGCGTTTGTTATAAAATACCCCATTCCCCGATCTTCAAGCTACAGTGTATTCTCAAGATGAAGCCGATACTATGGTATTAAGCCGGGAAAATCATAGAGAACATACTAAGAAATTAAAATAATAAATAATCTATTCATGTATCCACTAATAATATCATAATGTATCTATTCTTGTATGCAGTTAGGTTATTCCTTTTTGTTCTCTATCGAAAAATTTCTTTCAATTAAGATATGTAAAAAGTTTCTAGAAATTTTTATAAGCTGGAATTAGGTTATATAATGATCAAATAAACAATAATGATCTGAAATATTTTTAAAAAGAGAATGAAAAGGCTGATAATCCTTGGAGTTTATAAATGGAAATCAAAACATGATGATTTGTCACTTGAGCTGCTTCACAAGTAGTTTGATATAAATGAGCTCCCCTCAAAACTTTTTTACCCACAAGTACATCTAGTTATTTCATTGTTGATATTTTAAAACAAAAGTAGCTGATTCAACCAGGAAGTATATGAGAACGGTGCTTCTTCAAAGAAGAGTCATGAATATTCATTGAACTGCTCTCTTGGAATTGTCAAAACTTTAAAAAAATAGAAGCTGTTTAGATGGAAAGACTAGTTGAGTTGATTAGAAATTATTACAGTAAACTAGCAAAAGCCTCACTCCAAAGAACAACAGGAATACAGGTTATCTGAATAATATTTATTCTTGAATTTATCACAGAACATTGATAGATAATGTTTGTATAATTGGAATTATTCAAAGGGATTGTAAAATCGACGTCATTTACATGAAAATTTTCAAATCTATTAGTAGGCTATTACTTTTTATGAAACAAACTCACATTTTTTTATTACTTGGTATCACTTTTTCATATCAACAAATTCACATTTTTATCACTTAACATCCATCATCGTCCATCCATTAGGATTTATTAGCCATCATAAATTATGGTTATTGTTATTGTAATACAATATATAATATACATTGTATATAATATATAATATACAATATAATTATTATAATATATAATACAATGTATAATAAGATCTTTGGCAAAGTATATGTAGTGCCATGATGTGATGTAATAAACTAATAATATCTCAACTGACTATATTTCTATTTCTACAGAGAGAACAACCATGGCTTCATCTTAATGAATAATAATATTGCATAATAATAATAATTATTATTATTATTATAATAATATTGCATACACATTAATTGAAAGCATTTGTTTGGTTTACAATACCTCCATGGATTTTAAAAAAGGCAGGAAAATACATTGTTTGAGTTACAGTAAGAACTATTTCAAATTTTAAATAATTTCCATCTTGGTGTATAAGTACAATATCAGAATTACATTGTACTCTAGTTTGGAAGTTACATAGGAATAGATTATGAGGTGATTTTGAATAGAGCCAATCCGTCATTTTTGCATAGTAAGCTGTCACATGGATGAGCGTGATGCCTATCCTGTTCCTTCAACATAAGTTACGAACAGTATCTGAGAAATGCTTTGTATTTTGAAAGACGATATTAAACCGATTCGCAATTTCAAATTTCTAGAGCACTTTACAAATTTCTAGAGCATTTTATTCTTTCTTCTATACCATTCGCTGAACTTTAGCTTGAAATATTGTTGACTTGGTCTTCCTGGACGAAAATGGAATAGCAACATAACTGCCTCAACTGTTTTTACCACTTTGTTCAACCTTCCTCTAATTAACAAGCGTAAACAGTTAATTATTTCCCTGTGATTCATTATAGTCGCAACTAGCTGACAGTCCAATAAACCTGGATTTTATAGTTTTTTCAATGGAAACTTTGTCTATGATTCCATCTTCTCATACGGTGGAATGATTCCCTCGAAACCAATATTTGTATTATTATTGAGCATCAATCTCAAGGGATGTTGATGATATTGTTTTATTACCTCATTAATTTATGTTATTATTCATCCATTTTTTCATCCATTTACAGCAATGAAGACAACAGGCTCCTCTGGTAAATCTCCTATCATGGAAACCTCCTCAACAGGGATGTCAGCTAACTTAATCCTTTTTCAAAAATAATTTTTATTCATCAGAAGACAATCTGCAAATTTTACATACAAATGATGTTCTCATCAACTCATCAATAACGTCCAAAAATGAAGTTAAAGCGAGAAATAAAAATGAGGACAAAATTGTATTGTATTTAGTTGAATAAAACGTCAAGATATTTATTATTCGATATGGATAGCTACTACAATATCACCTTCACAACTACTTAACAGATGATCTCTTGAGTTCAAGACCAAACTATACAAAGGGGTTTCATTTGTGAACACCATTATTTCGTTACCTAAATATAAATAACATGTCTAAAGAAACGTAGTATTTAAAACTCCTAGTTATTCAAATATTCAACATTTCATCTTACTTCTCATCTCAGATTATTTTTTATCATCGATGAATATTGATTAAAACAAACAAGGTACAAAGGATGTCCAGGATTTAAGAGTATTAAAATTTTCAAATTCAGAGCCAAACAAGCTTCGGACAGTAACGAAACTTGTAAACGAGACAGTTAATTTGCACTACAAGCTTATTTTTCAACGTTGAATTACTAAAAGTTTAAATACATCAATGACTGGTTTAGGTCCACTAGATTATGCATACCGTTGTCCATCAGCTTAAAAACAAGTAGACGATTTAAAACAAGACGTCCACTTCTATATTTAGTCTTTCCAAACAAGGAAGACATTCTGGGAAGATGGGAAAATGACTACAGCTCGGTCAATATTGGTTCAAAAATTATCAATTCCATCTCAAATTGTAGATCAGAAAGTTTTGTAAAATTTGAGACCAAATTCATAATTTTTAAACCAAAATTGACCGTGCAGGAGTTATTTCCCATCTTGCCAGAATGTCTTCTTTGCTCGGACAGACTGTAGGCCTAGTGATTTGTTACATAAATAGACTATGGGAAGAACAGCGCCATTCTTGTTCGATTCTTAATTAATAGTGCTAATTAAGTTGGAAAAACAAGCCAATGGATTAACATCATAGTTTACAGTTAGATACTTCTTTATCAAAAGTACTTGACCTTCCATATTGAGTAGTTACTTAAGTCCTTGCAAACGACCACAAAACAATTTCCGTGTAATCAGTGGAGACACTAGAATATGGATTTATAGTTGGTGAGATCTCAGGTGATAAAAGTTATTAGTAAACAGTGATTGATTATTACACTGATCATAGTTGAGGTATAATCTGTTATACCTTATAATCTGGCGAGCAAAGAAAGACATTCTGGCGAGATGTAAAAATGACTTCAACTCTTACAATATTGGTTCAAAAATTATAAATTTGGTCTTAATAGTTAGAGCTTTGAGTGGGAAAAACAAACTTTTCTATTGCCTTATCACGTATATGAAATGTGTGATGAAATGGGGTACGATGAAAATTAATTGAAATAATTAATTGTGATAATTAGTAATTCATCCCTAGTTATAGAGATGATAGTAATAAATCTATTATTATTGTTATTATTATTATCATTATTGATTTAATTTCAAATGGAGAATAGATTATTATTATTTTGAAATAATTAATTGTGATGGTTAGTAATTCATGCCTAGTAGATGATAGCCTATTCATGGATCTATCACTATTGATAGTATATTTACCAATTTTTCTACCCTCTTATTATTAAAGTATATATTGAAAAAACTTTTAAACATTCAAATCTCCGTGGATCATTTCAATAAATACCACAATTTCCTATCGAGGATAATTATCATGGTTATTTTGCCGGTGGAACATCCTTTTAGGACTCCCCACCAGGAATGGCATACGCTAATAATAATAATTAAAATATAAATTTCAGATGCAAAATAAATTATTATCATTTTTAACGGGTGGATCCACATAATTACATGTAGGAATAATCCAAGTCACTGTGAAATGTTGATTTCCGGGTAGGTCTGTGATACCTTCGAAACTGTCACTAGATTAAAAAATAATGAGAGCTTGAAATCACTTCGAATCTTTTGGAATCAATTGCATTCAACATGGATTCATTGATTCCATGAATACAATTTTCTAAGCTCATTCTATTTTTTAAGCTGATTATTCTAAAAAAATTCTCCACATTTCGTAGTACAGTAATCAGTAATAGACTCCAATGAAATTTTCAGCTTGTCTAGACGCATATTTTGAAAACTACAATAAAAATTAACCGATACAGTATAATCTTATTATACAGGAATTATGGTTACATTCAGTTACGAGTATGCTTCGGGAAGGAAAAATTAGAAGACAAGAAGATGATCATTTATCTATCAGCTTCACAAGCTATATCACAGTGATTGCAAGGTCAAGACGCTTCAGTGAAAATAACTTAGACGCCACCAGCTACTTCATTTGTTTGTTGACACAGGTGGAAAACACAACACTCTTAAAACAACTATAAATCAATCAATTGAATAATAGTTGCTGAGAAATAGATGGGTAAATAATAAAATAGTTTATGGTAAACAGTAAACAATGAATAACGAGTATCACCATACAATTCTAAGAAAATGTTTACAGAAATCCAACATTGAGCTAGTTTCATCAATGGAGAACTCTCGTGATCACTGAAAAGTTCATTTTTTATGAATGGATGTTGTCAAAATATTTTTTCACATAAAAAGGCATTCGAGTTTGTTAGTCTGGGTGCCAATGAGAGTAACCTTTTTTGTGGTATGTCGTTGATTTTTTGATCGATTATGATAGATTTTGATGTGTAGATTCCGAATCCGAGTGATGCCAAGCTGTAGAAGTTGAGCATTTTTTGTAATTCAAGATAGCGGCCAAAATTTCGGTTCCATTTCTAGTCTACCACGATTTCCATCAAAACAAAGCGTCGGACGAAGAAAGTCATTCTTATCTTTCTTTTAGTAAATTGAATTTCCAAGAGAATGGTAAAAAGAAAGATGAGAATGACTTTTTTCGTCCGACGCTTTGTTTTGATGGAAATCGTGGTAGACTAGAAATGGAACAGAAATTTTGGCCGCCATCTTGAATTACAAAAAATGCTCAACTTCTACAGCTTGGCATCACTTGGATTCGGAATCTACACATCAAAATCTATCATAATCGATCAAAAAATCAACGACATACCACAAAAAAAGGTTACCCCCTTTTTTCGCATCTGGTACCCAGACTATAAGTATTTTTCTGTAAACAGAAGATTATAAATAACTAATTTTATCAATTAGGCTGATAGAAAAATCTTAGAGCGAAAAATCTGTTATATTTTATTTAATGTTACATTTTCATCATTCACGTATATAAGATATATTTTTGAGATAATATATATGACTATTTTTGAGATGTATATCGGTATCCTAGAAGAATTTCTTCTTTGTGTAAGAAGCACTGGTAACAAACAATGTACGTATATACTAGATCTTCAATATCAGATAACCAAAAAAGGAGAGATAAGATCTCTTTGGAAAACATTGATATGGAATAAAACGTTAACCGTAATGATAAAAAATGAATCTCAGACAAGCATTGATACAAAAAAGTTCATTCCTTCGTAAAAAATATAACTGTATCGTTTCTTACAACAATGAAAACAATGACCACTACCACTATTCCATAATGTCTATTTAGTCAGAATGGGTTTTTTCTGGATAAGTCGTATATGTTGCGACTGTAGTCATGCTTAGCATTAACCTAGACTAAACCTATTTGGTCAGACATGAATGGCAACTTATCAAGATCCGAGACATTTGAAGGTGAAGACACTAATAAGATGAACATTTTTTCACTCCAACATTATGATAATGTACGCTAGCCTCAAACAGGAAACTAATTCAAATAATTATTCACTTCTGGATTGTGAATTACTCGTATCTTCACTGAAGAATGTTGGAGTTCCACATAAGAAATAGCTGGAGATAAGTCAGTAAATATAGTCTGTCCAAGCAGAGAAGACATTCTAGCAAGAAAAACTTACTCCAGGTTGATCAATATTGGTTTAAAAATTATAAATTTGGTCTACAATAGTAGATCTGAATGTTTCCTACAAATTAAGATAACAATTCATAATTTTTGAACCAATATTGATCAAGCTGGAGTCATTTTCCCATCTTGCCAGAATGTCTTCTTTGCTTGGACAGACTATAGCACATGGATGAGCTATATGAACCGGTTTTGAAGAGCTCATACATTTACCTTCGCGGATAGTTGATACCTATGAGAGAGTCCACATTCAGTATTCGTAACAATAGTAGGATACTATCTTTTTATACATTTCCAAATCATATGATTGTAGAACGCATCATGTGACAACTAACTCATATGACACATCAGTTTCTACAGATAACAGATGTCAGGTGACATCTCTCATTCATCACCCAAAAGGCGTTTTAATTTGATTATAATAAGAATTATAGCCCTGCATGGAAAATAGTGTATTGCTATAGGCTATCCAAGCAAAGAAGACACTCTGGCAAGATGAGAAAATGACTCCAGCTCGGTCAATATTGGTTCAAAAATTATTGACTTGGACTCAATCGTAGGAAACATTCTTATCCACAATTCGAGACCAAATCAATATTTTTCGAACCAATATTTACCGAGCTGGATTCATTTCTCATCTTCCCAGAGGGTCTCCTCTGCGTGGACGACTGGACGGGTCTCCTTTGCGGATAAGGGTCGGTTTGTCCAAAAAGTACACCTGAAGTTCTAGTTTAAACTTCCAGCTGTCAGTGTATGGTCACATTATCTATTATTATATGTTTCAAATAAGCTAGCTGGGCCCTGGCTTATATAGAATTAAAGCTTATTTTTCTGATGAAAAACAATTGATTGGGATTGTAGATTCACCAATAAAACTCTGGATTTACAATGTTCCAAATTTTGGAAAGGATCAGCTGTTGAATCAACGATCAGCCAAAACTCACTAGAAGACCCTAACATTCGAATCCAAAATGGCCGTGATGGTTCAAGTGGAATAGGAAATCCCATGTATTCTTTATTCTTTCTTTACAATTGCGACTTGGTTTCCAAGTATTTCAAGCAAAAGATGAGTGAGTGATGATGAATGATGAAGGTTTAAGATGTAGGTAATATGTCTATGTAAATTGATTCAGACGAAAAATTCACGATATCGCTGTTCAAACTCAAATCATCGCGGCCATTTTAGATTACAAGGCTAGGGTCTTCTGACTTGGTTTGTTTACAATTTTCTTTGTAGGTTATATTAATATTTTAGCGACGAAAATGGTTCCTGTTCAAATCTCACTATAAAAATAATGATTGATATTTATTATTAAATATATTCATAATTATAAATCAATTTATACATAAAAATCAATAAATCAGGAGCAAAGTTTTGGTTTTAAAGGAACAGCATTGGACTATTCCAATATTCTATTTACTTGAGGTAAATTCGTTTCATGTAATTTTTTTTAATCAGCTGAAACTGTAGAATTTGCTTTTTATTGGAAACGTTTATGAGACAGAAACGCCCATAAAATCCACAAATTATGAGTAATGTGGATTGTGAAATGTTTATAAGCCAGGGCCCTGGTGGTTTAAACTAGAATAAAGTTCAACTATTTTTGCAATGAAACTAATAATTTTGATTGATTGAGAACCATGTTCTATGAACTATTTCAACCTTTCACGATGAATATATCGAGAGCTTGATTCAATCTATACATAAGTTTATTTCAATGAGGAGATAAACTTTTTGAAAGGGAGAGGTTAGTGAGCCGAAAATCGGCATGCAACAGGTGTTGATAAGAGAAAGACTCGAAACTGACCGTTGATCTGTGTTCTATTGGACGATGCAGATTACAGTATCCATTATTATCACAAAAAAACGTAACTGATCGAGGATTAAACAAAGTGTGGCAATAATCTGAATACACTGTCACTCTTAACATCACACTCAACACGCACAGATGTCACAGTTACAGTTTATTTACAACGATTAAAGCACAGGTAAACAACTGACACTACGTTACATTGCGCGCAACTAAGGTCGGCACAACTTCGGAGATAACCTGGCGCGCTTCGCTTTCTGCTCAACGCTACCTAGCGGGCATGTACCGAACTAACATGCTGTCCTACGCCAACATATTACAAGAATCCCATCCCTCTCGCTCTCCCTGCCCGTGAAGGTTCTCACCTTGCTAATATTGCAAATATCTTTCCGGTTGAACTTCTGGCCAGAGCAGAGGATCCGCAGCAGAGGATCTGCAGACGTTCTGCAGACCTGTTCAATGACGCGCGTCACCTCACCATCTGCCCGCAAATTCCGATCACAAATCACGCAGCTCATCACGTATTCCGACGCGCTAAAATCGCTGCCGACTGTTCCGTAAAAGCATGTGGCCATTGTCATGTAAATGGGATGTTTCCGAAAAATTCTCTCGAAACGAGATGTCTTGTACTACGATAATTCGAGGAATTCTTTGAGATTTGTAATTTTGGAGAAATGTTGAGAAGAACGGTCACAGTAATGACGGCATGAGGGTATGATAGAAAGTCTTCTCTACGTGAATTTTTGGAGAATCCTCTGTGTTAAGAATATTGGGAATGATTCTGTTGAGAAGAACGGTCACAATCTGTTAAGAATTTGAATATAATTCGATTATGAAATGCTTTATAGAAACGTGTGTAAACGAACAATTTTGTCATCTAATGCATGAGATTAAATAAGAAAGCATTCAATATTGAATATTTACGACAATATTTTCCTTGATGTTTCAAAATTGTGTATAAGATTCAGCAATGCTCTTGTATTGAACATATACTATCATACTGCATGATTTTGACATAACAACAAACATTGCCTTGTCGAGTGCTGTAGCGATTGAGGTTCTTAAGATGAAACTTATTCCCAGATTACATTGTAAAATGTAGAGAATCTACATTGAGCTATCATAATGGACAACGAAAAAGAACTGGTATCATTGATGACTGTCACACTTAAAATGATTAATTTTGAGATTTGGAGGGAACGTGCAGGAATATTTTATTATTTTATTATTCTATTTCTTTGAAGGATAGAAACTATTCAATTCTCACTGTTCAATTATTCACTTGGAGCATTTTCTTTTTCTTTTCATGACTTTCTTTTCTTCGCACTTTTGATCAAGATGACCTTCAAGACACATTTAAGAAATTTTTTCTTAAGAGAAAAGAATGCATCAATAGTAGGAGTCAACTCTAGTCGATCGTACGGGGAAGATGTGAAGAATCAACAATGATTTATTACAAAAATCAGTTTTACACTTAAAGTATATTACTCATCTATTTTGTTTTCCATCACGAACTGCTAGTAAATATTTCACTCTGAACTAATTTACACGACTCTGCAGTCAAACATTTTTGAATATAAGTTTAAATAAACTTCTACTCACATGTGGAGCGCTTTCGGATGTTAATCCATTTTCAACACTGCCTTCATTTCGTTGTCATTGATTGGTCTAGGAAGCATTGGTGTTGGCGGTACTATTTAAATTTATTATGACGAATAGTTGGCGGTTTTGTTTGAATTTATTAGTGTGTCAAAAAGTCTATGGGATTTGAAGTTTAGATGTTCATTTAGGATGTTTTGGGGTCGGTTTTTATGTGTTTATATATTTCATATTGTTCTAGAGTGTTGAGTTCTGGTCCTTTTGTTTTTATGTGTATTATTTGCAAATTGTTGTTGATGTTTGTGTAGGTATGATTGTTTTCTATAAGGTGTAATGCATAGGTTGAATCTGGATTGGTGATGTGTTCTCTGTATCTTTTATTGAAGGATCTACCGGTCTGCCCTACATAATATTTGGGGCAGTTAGTGCATTTCAATTTGTAGACACCTGGATTTTCAAATTTATTTGTTTTTTGTTGTTTTTTTGTGAGGATGTTTTTTGTTTTATTTTTTGTTTGAAAAGCAATGTTGTACCCAGCTTTTTTGAATTTTGTTGCCATGCTGTATGATTTGGAGTTGAAGTAAGTTAATGTGATGTATTTGTCTTCATTTTTTGTATTTTTCCCTGTTTTATTTTTCATTTTTTGGTGGAGTCTGTCAATTAGGTTTGGCTCATATCCGTTGGCTTGTGCTAGGTATTTTATAGTGTTGAGTTCTGTGTTGTAGTCTGTGGTTGATAAGGGGATGGTGTTCAGTCTATGGAGCATTGATTTAAAGGCAGCATGTTTGTGTTGGATTGGGTGATTTGATGTTTGGTGAATGAGGGTGTCTGACATTGTTGGTTTTCTATAAATATTGAAACTATGTTTGTTGTTTGGGGTCTTTGAAATTGTGAGGTCCAGAAAGTTCAGTCTATTGTTTGTTTCATACTCTGCTGTGAATTGGATGTTTCTGTTTATTTTATTTATATATGTACGAAGAATTTCACATTGTCTTTTGTTGCCTCTGTACAGCATTACTACATCATCTACATATCGGAACCAATATATTATGTTTTTTGAATATTTGCTGTTGAGAATGTGGGTTTCTTCCAAGTTTTGTAAGAATATTTCGGCAAATATGCTGGATATTGGTGATCCCATAGGTAGTCCTTTTTGTTGGGTGTAGAATTTTGTATTGTGTTGAAAGTAGTTTTGTTTGGTGATAATATCCAGGCTTTCAATAATTTCTTCTATTAATTCTGGAGATGTGTGTTTCTGTTGTAATTTCTGTTTTATTATGTCTATGGTTTTGTTGATGGGAATGTTTGTGTATAGGTTTACAATATCAAATGAAGCTAGTGTTGAGTTTTGAGGTATGTTTATGTTTTTTATTTTTTCTATGAGATCATTGCTGTTTTTGAGTTGTGTTTGGTTGTTCATGTTGATATGTTGTCTTAGTACTTTGTCTGTGTGTTTTGCAAGTTTGTAGGCTGGTGCTTTTTTGTAGTTTACAATTGGTCTAATTGGAATATCAGGTTTATGGATTTTTGGGAGAGTTTGTAGAGTTGGTGCTTCAGGGTGAATCTGTTTCAAGTATCGTTTCTGTGTTGGTTCAATCATGTGTACTGCTTGGTTTATAAAGTTTTTTACAGTTTTTTGATATACTTCAGTAGGGTCATTTTTTATTTCTTCAATATTGTTCTTTGAAATGTATGCCATTGTTTTTTTGTTCAATTCTTCTTCTTCTATAATGACTGTTGTATTGCTCTTGTCTGCTTTTACAAAAGTGATTTTGTTGGTTCTGGCTTTCTCTCTAAGTTTTTCAGCAATGTTTATTTCAGAAGGTTTCATTTCATGTTCATGTGAAGTTGTTGGTTGTACTAATATTTTGTGTGTTTCATATCTGAGTTCTTCTTGTTTTTCTGTCAATGCTTTTTGAATACAAGTTTCTGTGTTTATTATTATGTTTTTCTGGTTATTTGAGTTGTTCTTGTATTGTAGGTTGTGATGTAGGCCTTTGTCTAGGAGTTCTGATTCTTGTTTACTTATTTGAATGTTTGTTAAGTTCATGGTTCTCTGGTAAAATGTGTGGGTGGGTTCTATTGTAGGCTTGTTTGGTATTAGTTTTTTTATTTTTTCATTGTGTTTTATTTTTAGTTTTGCAATTTTCTTGTTTACCCATTGGTTTGTGTGTTCCACAAGTCCATTAAAGTATAGCTGGCCATATTTGTTTGAAATCAAAAGTTGTTTTTTCATCAGATTCAGGTTATGAGTGTCTTTCTGTTTGTACTGTTGTTTTATTGATTCTTTAATAAATATTTCCTGAGCTTTTTTCTGAGTAACCTTCGCGGGTGTAGATGTGTTTTTGATTTTGATTCTGGCATATTTCGGTGTGACTTTTAGATTTAGGCATGTTTTGTTGAATTGTATGTGAAGGCATGACTTTTTGACACACTAATAAATTCAAACAAAACCGCCAACTATTCGTCATAATAAATTTAAATAGTACCGCCAACACCAATGCTTCCTAGACCAATCAATGACAACGAAATGAAGGCAGTGTTGAAAATGGATTAACATCCGAAAGCGCTCCACATGTGAGTAGAAGTTTATTTAAACTTATATTCAAAAATGTTTGACTGCAGAGTCGTGTAAATTAGTTCAGAGTGAAATAAAGTATATTATTGACATATTTGAACTGACTACTTCTAAAAGAAGAAACGATTTTTCTCCCTGTGAAACTCACATTGCTCTTCCAAATAAAATGCAATAAGAAGCATTCAACCCTTCATCTGGAGCAACTTTTTCAACACAGATGAATAATTTACGGAAAATATGAAAGTGCCTGAAGAGGAAAGAAGTGAATTCAATTCTTGGAAAGGTTGATATGCAACACACAAAGTGGAGGCACACTTGAACCTGTTCAACGGCTTTATATTCCTCAAGAGAACTTATGCAAATCTAACATCAAAGAAGTACCAAGAAACATAAATCTTCTACACATTAGATTAATATTACGTGAAAAGATTTCTGTAAATACGATAGTAGATGTATTAGAATTTCATAAACTTCAATAACATTCAAATTCTTATTTAAAACGAGTCCATCATTTCTGCACAAACCAAATTGTTCATAAATGTATGTATGTATTCTTATGCCGTATTCGGTGGGGAGTTTCAAAAGGAAGTTCCACCGGCACTATAACTTTAATTTCCGTCGAAGGGAAATCATGGTATTTCTCAATATGATACACAGAGATTTGAATTTTTAAAAGTTCTTCCGAATCTAGAGAGTCAAAAAACACAAGAAAGGTCACCAAAATCACCATTCACTATAGAAAAATATGGAATTTCGAAAAAATTTAGAGCACGAAAAATTTTAGCTTGTTATATATGAAATAGTTTTCTTCTATAGTATGAAAATATAAATAGGCCAACAAAATTTATTTAGAATTAATTGATATTTAAAACCTTGAGCTGTGTATCAACGTTTCAATTATTCTCTCTGAAGAAAAAAATATGATACATGTATCAAGTGAATAGTGAAACAATCTTATTGTAAGATATTCATTTTGGTAACTTGTTGCTGGTTTTTGAATAATTTATTTTACAAATTATTTATAACATTTGTAACATCTTGTACTTCTTGTATATGTTGTAATTCCTGTACTTTTTCTTCTCTTTTACATCTTGTAACATCTATTCTCTTGTACTATACATCTTAGATGTATCATCTTAATGTACCGTGGCCATCTCCATCATTAGAGATTACAGTTGATCATTATAATCATGACGATATATGAATCACCATGTTATATATTTTCAATAGATTTTAACGACATTTACAAGACATTTAATATCCTCTTAATCGAGATTAAACTTTACAACCGAAGAAGCATTGGCCTAGATCAGGATAAATGTGACATTACGGCACAGCCCGAGAATGCCTAAGAATGACATTAAGCCTTGATAATATAATCCGATATAGTTTGTCCATGCGAAGAAGACATTCTGACAAGATGAGAAAATTACTCCTGCTCGGTTAATATTGGTTTGAGAGTTATGAATTTTGTCTTGAATTGGAGGAAATATTCTGATCTACAGTTTAAGAATGGTTTTATGACTTTTGAACCAATATTGACCGAGCTGGAATAATTTTCTCATCTTGCCAAAATGTCTTCTTTGCTTGATAGACTATTATACTAGTGTGATGCTGGCAGGAAGTGAAACGATTTTATAAGCTTAGTGAAGATTAGTGTCATACTTTTTCAGCGCGTTTATTTCAATAATTTAAAAGTCATGTCGAAGTTGTTAAGTCTTTATGCTAGATTGTTACGATGCTCAATGGACCAATTACAGTTTAGTTTTCCATGGTCCGAGTAGCTTTAGCATTGGCCCACTTTTAAACGGTCAGATAAGCGGTAATTTTCCTGGAAAGTGAATTCGCGCTCTTTAAACTTGACAATCAACTTGGACTTTTTTTCAAAGGTACTCTGATAAGAGTGCGTGCAAGCTTAACAAAAGATTCATGGCTGAAGGTTGCCGCTTTAAACTCCGATTCACCAATATAGTCTGTCCAAGCAAAGAAGACATTCTGTCAAAATGGGAAAATGGGTCCACCTCGGTCAATATTAGTTAGAAAATAGTGACTATGGTCTCAAATTCTAGGAAACATTCTGATAAACAATTTGAGATCGAATTAATAGTTTTTAAACCAATATTGAGCGAGCTGGAGTCGTTTTCTCATCATGCCAGAATATCTTCTTTGCTTGCACAGACTACAACATTCGAAAATGAATCGATAATCAGGCAATTTGTCACATTCTATTGTTGTTGATCTTCGAACCAACTTAGATACTGTATGCTAATCGCCTTGATGTGAGATTCTTGTTTTCTAAAAAACTAATATTTCCCTATTGTTACCAATAATTTATTGGTGTGAATCCAAGGTACGGTAGCGGGTAGCCTATTCTATTTTTCTGTACATTTTTCACGCAATGCAGTGAGTAAACTGTGCGAAAGAATAAGTTTCAAAAGTTTGGATGGATGTTTTCTAATGTAAACATATGTATGATATTATAAACATAATGTATGGTAGTAGTCTTTATTACAGTGACTTATATAGATATAGTCACTGTAGTATTTATGAAAATTGTTCTGGTAGCATCAAATAGTTGACAAAAAATTTGGTGAATAGTAGAAAATTAAGATTCATATAGTAAGAACCTTCAATGAATTTAGTAATTGGAGAATACTTTGATTTCTGATTAATCAATATTCTGATTGTTTAAAAGACTACATTGAATTCAAGTAAACAAATCCAAGTGAGTTAGTAGAGTTTTATAGTTCACTAACAATATTACTTCGGGTGAGAATTGGATGGATAAGAAAATTCTGCAAGATTTGTGATAATGTTGGTTGGAGACCAGCAGTCATCATCATTGATTTAATATGCTCGCTGAAACACTAGAAATCCATAAACTAGTTTCACACGTTATTGGTAAGATGCAGATTACCAATTATTATATAAGCATATTGCATATGGTCAATAAGCATATGTAATTAGCAATAAGCATATTGGTCACTATGCAGATTGGAGAAACCATACACACAATTATTATGATGAACTAGGACTTAGAGTGTGAATAAAGAAGTAGACTCTGTGCCTGAGCCTGTGCGTTTTCTAAACTTAGCAGCTTATCTACTCTCACTGTCAAAAATCATTACTATATCTGTGTGGTAAATCAGCGAATTCCTCATCTAGTGAATGATTAGTTTCCTTCGGACTGCATATGTAATTAGCAATAAGCATATTGGTCACTATGCAGATTGGAGAAACCATACACACAATTATTATCATGAACTAGGACTTGGAGTGAATAGAGAAGTAGACTCTGTGCCTGAGCCTGTGAGTTTTCTAAACTTAGCAGCTTATCTACTCTCACTGTCAAAAATCATTACTATATCTGTGTGGTAAATCAGAACATTCCTCATCTAGTGAATGATTAGTTTCCTTCGGACCAAACCGATATGATTAGGACTTTTTTATAATTTTTGGAATAGAAAAATACGATTTCGTTTCGTGAACGGATTATTGTTTAGGTAGTGATTGTTTTCAATTATAACGGTTCTACAGCCTTTGCGGAAATATCTGGAATTCCTATGATAAAAACTGAGAAGAAACACTCAAGGTGAAACCAATTTCATGGTAACATTGTTACAAATCACATGAAATGAGAAATTAATATTGGTTTTTATGACGTTATGCCAATTATTATTATTATTGTGTGCTTTACTTAGCGGCATTAAAAATTAAAATTGAAATTGAAAAGGAGTAAATAGCAGTGTTACTAATTTGTTTCAATATGTGTAACTTGTTATATTGTTCACGATTTGAATCATTGATTCTTCAAAGAATTTGTGTTGATTACAGTCAAACTGCAAAATTTCTATTTCCAGAAGATTTTAAATTTTGAGAGATTTTCTATTTCATTTCTATTTATGGAAGATTTTCTATTTTTTATTAATACTCCTATTTTCAGATTTTATTATCATTTTACTCCTGCTAGTCATGCGCACCGAATCCATGACTTCCTATAGTGTAATCATAATCAGTCATAATACTCTTAAACACTTGAATATGAAATTTAGTTTTAAATTGGACGGTAAAATCATCCTGATATTAGCCAGCTTAACGATAATAATAGACATTTTTGAAGTCAAGAATCTTGTAAAAAAGTCCCAGTTGAATTGGAGGAGAAAACTGGGGTAGAATATGAATTTACTTAGAAATTCAATGTCATAGATGAGGTACTGTGAAGATGAAACCTTAAAAGGTTTGAAAGAAAAGATGAGATAGCGATCCTTCTGATAGCTGGTTTACATACCAAATAATGTCGTCCCTCATTATAGCTGCAGAATGATTTACTTCCAGTCATAGTCACTTACCTATAAACAAAAAATAAAATTATTGAAAATCTTTCACTAAAAATATTTTGAAAAAAATGAATTTTCAACCATCGAACAAAGTACAAGATGAACATGATGGCTCACGGACATCCATGAATGAAAATAATATTAATGTTGTCCAAAATCAAGCAGCATGATTCCTATATTAACAGGAATGCAATTTTCTTCAAACTCCATTGAAACCATCATACACTCATCCATCCATCAAATTCTAGAAACAGTTGTTCTAAATGGTCATAGTTTGTTATCATGAATAGAAGAATTGGAAAAGATTTTCCAATCACGTTAACCGTGATTCACAAGTCACAGCTTCATACTTTAAGTTACCGTTTTTTATGTCAATAAAATTTTATTTATTGAAATACCACGAGCCTCATTTCATTCCAATGCGGAAGAATGCTCAATGATTCAAGGCTGAACAGTTTTCTTCAATTTCCTCCGCTTCATTACAGGTCATTATTGCAGTTATAATTATTGCATCCACGATGAAATATGGATCTAAGAATGATAAAAATGAATAATGAGAATTCGCGGCTCCTAATCTATCAATTTTCACAATTTATCACACATTAGAGCTCAAGTACACTTCAAAGAGTTGAAAGGTTCCTGCATTAATCAAATAAATTTCAATTTCTTATCAAAGAGTAGCGATTTTGAATCTAGTGCCGTATTGCTAAATACGTTTTTCAGTGTAATTTTTCCATTATCGAAATTTTACATGATTTTTTAAAGATTTCAAACTTCATTTACTGTTTTAAATTTGTGCACTTGTGATTGAATGTGTGAAAATTCAAGATAAAATGAAAATGAAACTTTAAATGGTTGATTTGCATAAGATGAAGAAGCATCAGCGGAAAACCTTGACCTTGGGGGTCAAGTGTACATCTTCAATCTAAAATGGAAAAAGAATAGGTGAAGGCTGTCATACCTTATATGTAACTCATATTTTGCATAAGTTACTCTTCTTGCTTGTAAGTATAGTCTCTCGATCGACGCGATTCAATTTATTGAAGTGATATCGATCCTTGAATTTCCTTAAATTTTCTAGATTTCATTGATCTGCTGTTGTAGAGGATGAGTGGATTGTTCGGGGTATGAACAAATAAGAGCTGGTTCAAAGATCAATGAACAAAAAACTTACAAGCTTGTTGTTTTGAAGGGACTTGAATCCAGTCCCTTAATTCATTGATGAATTGAGAATTAATCGAATTTGATTAATGAATTAAAGAGAATTGTAATTGTCCATGAAGCTGTCCATGGAACGTCCATGGTTTAATTCCATTTCAGAGAGATACAATCAAGAAGAAACACAAGATTATTTCATAAACAATAATCTAATATAATATAGAATATAAGGTAAGTTCATAAACAAATATGTTCCATTCCAATTGATTCATTTCATACGTGAATCATATCGTAATGATAATGTGTACATCCTAGAATGGAAATTAAAATTCAAAAGTTTTTGGCAATGTGCAGGATATAGGAAAATAAGCTCCGGATGCAGTCATGTGATATGTAATATAGGTTTCTGAACAATATTTTTCTCTATTATTCATCAATTCTAGGTGTGTTGAAGGTAAAAAGGTGAAAGGTGTGTGCTTTGCGATCTATCTGCAGTAAAATTTCTTTTAAATTCTGAGATTAGTTCTTTTCATATTGTATTTTCCATTCTTTGAACTCTTTTATTCATTTACGTTAATCATTGTAAAACACTATCAACCAGTAAATTCCTAACTCATGTTACTCCTCCAAGTGTTTTAAATCTGTTAAAACTCAACCAAGCTTACTTCAGCAATGACGTAGCATTTTAGATAGTTATGTACCCTATCACGGTTGTAGAGCTGGCAGCAAAAATTAAGGCGAATGACAAATTACTGTTATCAAAGCCCAGCTCTTTCAGGACAGTCTGAAACTGTCATCTAGGGCGAATTAGTATAGCTGGGGTCGCTCTCTTTCCAATGAACTCTCGCAGACAGCTGGCCGACTGTTCTGAGAGAGCTGAGAATTGATAACATTAATTTATCAACCGCCTTTATTTTTGGCACCAGCTATTCAATGTAACAGAACGAAGCTTATTATTGTAGCTCATTTTTCCATTGTGCTCAACCAAATTTGAGGTTCATGTAGAGTAGTCTGCCCATGAGAAGAAGACCCTCTGGCAAGATGGGAGAATGGCACCAGCTCGGTCAATATTGGTTCAAATATCAATAATTTAGTCTCAAATTGAAGGAAACATTCTGATCTACAATTTGAGACCGAATTCACAATTTTTAACCGTAATTGACTGAGAAAGAGTCATTTTCTCATCTTGCCAGAATGTCTTCTTCGCTTGGATAGACTATAAAACTAGATTCCACAATAAGCATGATCTCGGTACTGTTGTTAAGAACAATACTTTTCCATGCAAATCACTGGTTCACTAGCATTCCTCCTTCGCTATTCGCTATTAAAAGAAGCAGATAAGACAGGAGAAAAGAGATGGATAGATAGAATTGGAGAGAAAGAGCGAGAGACAGTGAGTGAGTGAGAGAGAGAGAGAGAGAGAGAGTGAGAGAGTGGGAGAGATAGAAAGAGACAAATAGAGATAGAATTGAAGGGAAAGAGAAAATGGGAGAGAAAGTGAAGGAGGAAAAGAGAGATTAAGAGAGAGATAGAATTTAAAGAGAGGAAAAAAGAGTGATAGGAAGACAGAGAGAGTGAGCCGGTGTGGGTGAGAGAAAGAGTGTGGGAGGAACCTCCCTCCCTGATATAGTCTATCCAAGCAAAGAAGACCCTCTGGCAATATGAGAAAAAGGCTCCAACTCAGTCAATAGTGGTTCAAAAAATATTGATTTGGTCTCAAATTGTAGATCAGAATGTTTCCTACGATTGAGACCAAATCAATAATTTTTGAACCAATATTGACTGAGCTAGAGTCATTTTCTTATCTTGTCAGACGGTCTTCTTTGCTTGGACAGACTATAGCTGGGATAATCCGCATGGTTAATGGTTTCGGGTGGGAAAGAAAAATGCTTTATTGTCCTTTTAAAGCTAGCCAGTTACATTTACCTGCATTTTTAGTGCCAGCAAAATTGAATAGAATGTATCCTACATTGATTAGCTGTGTTTAGAGGTATAGTCTGACCAAGCAAAGAAGAGCCTCTGGCAAGATGGGAAAATCACTCCAGCTCAGTCAATATTGGTTCAAAAATTATTGATTCGGTTTCAATTGCAGGAAACATTCTGATCTACAATTTGAGACCAAATCAATAATTTTTGAACCAATATTGACCGAGCTGAAGTCATTTTCCCATCTTGCCAGAGGCTCTTCTTTGCTTGGTTGGACTTTAGCTCGCTGTCTGGGCTGCAATGATTCTGCCTGCTAGAATCCGTAATGATGGAGTAGTCTACCAAATCATCGCATTCGCTAGTGGTCTGTCCAAGCAAAGAAGACATTCTGGCAAGATGGGAAAATGACTAAACTAAGTCAATATTGGTTCAAAAATGGTAAAATTTGTCTCGAATTGTAGAGCAGAATCTTTTTATACAATTTGAGATGAAATAAATAATTTTTGAATCAATATTACCCGAGCTGAAGTCATTTTCCCCATCTTGCCAGAATGTCTTCTTTACTTGATCATACCAAACCAAATCATTTCATAATACGCTAGTGCACAACCTTCTGTGCCATAAAAAAACCTAGATTATGTAACTGATGAGTACTGTATGTGTATAATGTTTGATTCATGGTGCTGGTACAATGATGCTCCCTGAAGAAGGCCTGAAATAGTTTGCAATTGTTTGTAACTATTTAAACTGCGAACATTGTAGACCATTGTGAACCTGAATGCCTCTGTGATATACGTAATTTTAAAAAGTGAATGATTGATACTTACATGCACAATTTCAAACAATTTAGAAGTCTATAATAGGAAAATTCGTATTAATTTTGTGGAGCTCCGTTGTAAAAAACAGGTTGCCTGCTAGTATAGCTCCCTTCAAAGGCACTTATTGTAGTGTGTCCAAGCAAATAAGACATTCTGGTAAGATGGAGAAATTACTTCGCAGTCAATATATTGGATCAAAAATAATTGATTTGGTCTCAAATTGTAGCAAACATTCTGATCTGCAATTTGAAATCGAATTAATAATTTTTGAACCAATATTGACCGAGCTGGAGTCATTTTCCCATCTTGCCAGAATGTCCACTTCGTTTGGATAGACTATAGCTATGCTGCTTAAGGCCAGAGAATAGAATATAAATTTTTATACTCTATAAATTTGAATATAAATTTTTATACTCTATAAAGTTGAATATAAATTTTTATACTCCATGAATTTGAATATAATTTTTTATACTCTATGAATTTGAATATGAATTTTTATATCCTATTCTCTCTGCTTGCGGATGATAAATTTGATACAGTAGGCCTTGTAACTGTTTACACAACAATGAAATTGATAAAAGCTGAAAAAATTGAGTCATCCAGTCGCTTCCACAGCAGTTATCAATTTATTAGCTTACATCAATTCAAAGGAAATTATTCAAAGATGGAATAGCTTTGCCGGAAGACATGTCTGCCACGATAACTTGACCTAGGACCTTGAAAGCAAAACTTCTCACAGAAAAAAGTATCTTACACTAGATAAACTCTTGTTAGAACGAGGTACATGGATTTAAGAACTAGATAGTGAGAGTTTGTATGCATAGTGCTAGTATGTGTCTGAGAGACAAAATCCGAAATAGAAAGAAGATTTGTAAAAAGATACGCAAGTCTTGGTATGGATCGCGCAGGCTGAAGAGACACTCCTTAAAATACATTTTACTTTGCATTGGCGTGTCTTCTCAGCTTACGCGAACTATACTAAACTCATCTTGTGTAATACGTGGATGGTCAAGGCCAAGGTGTCTTCTATTGAGGCTTCTTCTCCGATTCATTATTTTTATTTTTACTTTTAAATTCCTCCTCCTCCTTCTTCTTCTTCTCACTCTTCTCATTTTTTCATTTACTCCTTATTTCTTTTTCCTTTTTTCTTCTTCTCCTTAGGTATCTCTATCCTTCATCTTCTTCTTCTTCTTCTTCATCTTCTTCTTCATCTTCTTCTTCTTCTTCTTTTTCTTCTTCTTCTTTCTTCTTCTTCTTCTTCTTCTTCTTCTTCTTCTTCTTCTTCTTCTTCTTCCTCCTCCTCCTCCTCCTCCTCCCTCTTCCTCCTTCTTCTTATTCTCTTCTTTCTTCTTCACCTCCTCCTCCTCATCCTGTTCCTTCTCCTCCTCCTCCTCCTCCTCCTACTCCTCCTCTTCCTACTCCTCCTCCTTCTTATTCTCTTCTCCTCGTTCTTTTTCTTATCATTTTTCTTCCCCTTCTTCTTCTCCTTCTTATCGTTTTTCTTCCCCTCTCTTCTTTTTCTTCTCCTTCTTCTTCTTCCTCTTCTCTTCTCCTTATCATTTTTCTTTCCCTTCTTCTTCCTCTTCTTCTTCTTCTTCTTCTTCTTCTTCTTCTTCTTCTTCTTCTTCTCCTTATTTGTTTTTCTTTTTCCTTCTTCTCCTTATCTCTCTCTTCTTCCTCTTCTTCTTCTTCTCCCCTATCATCATTATCATCATCATCGTCGTCGTCACTATCATCATCATCATCATCATCAACGCCACCAAACTCATCCTTTTATAGTGCAAACCAGTGGATACATTGAATTATCTACTATATACGGCGTGACCTTTCACATATTACACTCTGGGATTGACGCCTCACTCTTCAACCCGAAGATCAGCAATATCAAGATAATAATAATTATCATCACCAGCATCGACATCCCGGATATGCAACTGCTTTGAAGACGTTCACTTGTCAGCTGTAATGGCACTCACACCAACGTTAGTGACAGCTAATGTAACGAGACGCCTCCTTTGCTAATTGAGAGTTCACTCTATACTAGTACAATGTACAATTGCCTACCAACTGAACGATTTCTGTGAGAATCAATCTTTCATAGAACTTTCTCATGTTTATTTCATGAATTTTTTCAACTTTAGGAGTAGCTTACTCATGGATAATTCAATAAATGAATGAATCTTATTACTCAGTCAACAAAAGTACAACAAAAAACATAGCTTCTGTGTGGAATGTCAGATTGTTCAGTGAAACGGTTGCTAGGTGATAGTGATGTGGAGTCACGAACATTATGGACTGATTTCGGATGGGTGACCAGATTGTGACCAGGGCGAGTGGAACCTACCCTTATGGGTAGCTCCCCACAACAAAAGCCATATGCCTATTTTTTATAGCTTCTGCGAAATGTAACCTGTAATAATTCAAGTTTAAAAGTAGTTAGTTCATACATTACTTAACTATAAACTTATAATTTACTTATATTAAAATATCTGTGAATGATTCACAAGATTATACATAGCCTGTATAAAATTTCAAAATTAAACTGAAAGGTTTCAGATAATGACTATTGTAACTTTTTTTTGTTTCGATTGGTACATTCGGTACATGTCCTCACCTCTTGTCTATCTTTTTCAATGTTGATCTGTATTCTTGAAAGTACAAAATTTTTCATCAAGGACAGCCTTTACATTGCATCCTGAATCTATAGACCAATAATATAATCCCTATTATATACCCTATTTAATAATCTATGAAACAACAATTTAGGGCTGATACGATAAAGCCTAGTAGCCTGAACAATTCATCAATGCTAATTGTAATGCTAGTAATTTGTCAATTATTTCTAGTCAGCAATTCAATTATATCATATAATATAATTGAATTAAATAATATATCCATGCCAAGTTTTAATTTTATCAGTGTTAAGACTGTAGTAGTAGAAGAAATCTTCAACTATTGTATAATAGAAGCGGCGTTGGGTCTTATATGACAGAAATGTTGGTAGATAGAGAGAAACGTTTCAAAATGATATTATTTTAGCGTATTCTGTGATCTACGGAGTCTATTATAATATATAGTAATAAGTATTATCATGAGTTTATGATCATGTACTATAATGAGTATAATAGAATGAAAAATGTGTGGGCGGTCGAGCAATATGATATCATTGGTTGGTTATTTCTTATTAAGTAGATAATTATCTGCAGTTAATAGCAATTCGCTCTTTCATTTACGTATGTTATCATACTTGAATCTAACTTGAACGTAATTGATTTACCAAGCCAGCCTCTCAGTCCTCTTTACCTACATAATAATTCATGAACATTTATTGATGCAAAATATTGCGTCATGAATGATGTAAGGTATTTCAGCATTGGAGCTGTAGTCATTGTAAACAATCTGACAGAAGATATCACGGAGAATGACTGTCTGATAATTAACTATTTTCTAAGATATTGTGTGAGAAGAAGAGCGGATTCAGTCCTATAAGCTCTTCGAGAGTAACATATATTTATGAGAATAATAACAAATTAGCTTTATCATTCAATTCAATTCAAATATCTTTATTCAAAAATATACATTCAGTACATTGAATATTGTCAGGTAATCATAATGAGATAATCATACTATACACATAGTAAAACTAAAAGATAATTGAAATTAAACATAATAAAACTAAATCATTGCATTGCTTGGATCAAAAAGTGTAGTCTATTGATTGAGGATGGTTTATTTCATACATTCTCTCTTCATTATTATAGCGCCTAGTCAGATACTAATGAGTTATTCTATTTAAACTTGAATAGATAAGTTGAATGATGATAGTGATGGAATTGATTCAAACCTATTTGGGTCCATCAACTCTCGATCTAAAAGCACAATTATTCAAATTTGCATTTTCAGTACATTGAATAATCCATTTGCATATATTATTGTTATCTTATATTTTTCAAATACATAACTATTCTAAACCTCTTTCCACACATGTGCTTCCTGCTACTCAGGAGTGATGAAGAGTTCAAAATTGATACAGGAAGGAAGCTCGTTAATACGAGACATTTGCAATGCTCATGGATCGCCGCCATATTGTATTCTATTTAGTTGATCCTATTTCCCAATAATTAAACTTTTCAGTTATTCAAACTTAGTTCAAGTATATTTTTAGTTCAATGAATAAAAAATATAAAGCACTAAGTTTCAGGGAGCCCTCGGGAAGGGGGGGGGGATTTCGGTATTGACGGATGAGCTTCCTTCCTTGGAGATTGCGTATCAATTTTGAACTTTTGTATTATTACTACGTATCAGAAAGCCTCGGTGTAGAAAGGCTTTTCAGTTTACTCCTTTTGGTTATCTTCTGTATTTGAATAGAACACAACATTTCTAGGCCTTATCTGAACCTGCCCACCAAATATCAACATTTTCCACCGATTGGTTCTCGAAAAAATGAAGAAAACGCCGAAAAACTCTAGAAAAACTAGAATATTTGTCGTATCCTTGAAAATTTTTTGAAATGCGTTTTTAGCGCGCGTCTAAACGTTCAATTGAACATGCCTGCCAAATTTGAACGCTATCGGTTCAGTGGATTTCTAGTTCTGAAGATGAATGAATGAATGAATGAATCAGTGCCATTTCGCTTTTATTTATTGAGATGAAATCTAAACCATTGGAATACTCTCTTTGGATTTGACAATGTTCATATCTGTATTTAGTAACTATCGAACTAGATAAATAATAAAGTACAAGACAAAAAATATTCATGATGACTTGTCGTGACACTTGAGGTACAACAAAGAAACCATTCAATATAATTTATTATCATCCTCGAAAAGAAGGATATACTGTTGAGATTAAACTCATGAAATCCCCTTGATTTTTTGGTCCTAAAGAAGTTGAATTATTTGTCAATGAAGTTCAAGCGGGAATCTCTGATAAGAAGTATGCATTACGATAAATCGTGACAACTACTTGTTTGGTGAATGCTTCAATGCTCAATCACTAATTTAGTTTCCTGGAAGTATATCTACTATAATCGTGACGGTTGGTGAATAGGAGGTCATACATGATTCACGACGATGAGATTATTCAATTTTTCACTGTATTTTGAATGTTTGTTGATGATTCAAGAGAGGGTCCGGTATTAACTCGCATACGTCAAGATGTATGCCTTCTAATCAGAAATTGAGAAAATTAAGTAGCAGGTTTCGTTACATTGTGATACAGCTAACAATATTAATTGAGTTTTGAAGGATGGAAAAGTGATATGTTTGCATTGAAAGGGTATATGGTATACATTGAAAGGGTATATTTTGCATAGATGGTATTATCTCAAATATGTCAAGCTGTATGCCTTTTAACCAGAAATTGATGAGTAACGAAACCATTGGCGGCTCGTGCTCACAAAACTGGTGAAGTGCTGTACAGTAAATGATACGGGCACGGGGGACTTCACCTGTTTTATGGGCACAAACCGCCAGTGAACGAAACCTCACATTATGATACTGCTAACACAATGTAGCATTGGAAGATGTTCTGAAATTAACTAGGCTAATCACTAAAATTAGTACAATGTATGAAAATGCATATCATTTAAATATTTAGGAATTGTTTCAGTAGTATCAGCTTTTTGGGGAAAAGCATGTATTCATTCATTTCTGGACAGGGATTTCTTCCTATCGTGCTAGATATTCTACCTTCAAAGTGAACACTTCAGAGAATTGCTTTCACCAAATGAAATACATCAACTAATCGGAATTTATCAACTTCACTTCCTCCCTTGAATATTATTCGAAATGAACCAGTTCATTTTTGTTAGTGGTGCATAGCTGGTGCTCGTGCCCACGAAACAGGTGGAGTGCTGTACAGTAAAAGATATTTCACCTGTTTCGTGGGTACGAGCCGCCAGTGTTCATAGTGATGATACTTACTATGTCATAGTATTTTGTACTTTGATGTGGCCTATACAAATTTATTGTTACTTTTGCTGTGGCAAAATAAACTTTATGATTTGAATTCAATCGAATCGAATTGATAGAGAGAACGAGGAAGATAACAAAGGATTTGAAAGTTGTCCAACAAACTCGATGCCAGGGATGTCATCCTCACTGGAAGTTTCCATTTCTCTCAGGAGATTCCAGATTGTCCGAACCCGATAGGAGTTGGTCCTTCCCCGTACTCGGAACCGGTTCCTCGTTGAATGAAATGACCTTTCCTACGTTGTCAGATATTTGCTCCAGCTCCACGACTTGGAGGAAAGGGGTGAGGCTTGGAATAAATTCGTTATTTTATCAGCTGACATACCTGTCATTGCTCTCAGTCGGCTGGGTTCTGACAAGTAATATGTTGTCATGTTATTGACTATCATTTATTGCTTTCTAATCAATTCAACAGTTTGAAGCACGTGGTATTATTTTTATTTATTTTGTGACGGTAGGGGGGCTGGCTAGCATATACCATAGATAGACTGGGATATGATCAATAATTCGAAATAAATGTACTAATTCACCTCTCAATTATTCATTAATCATTTATCATCATGAAGCAAACGATAAGAATAACAAAAACAATAAGAATCCTTACAATTTGCAATTTTCAACTACAGAGTCAGCACGACTTATATTCCATTTAGGATAATAATTTATCTCGTTCATATTAATTCATTTTCTATACTCAACAGAACACTCATTTATTCGTGCTAACATCAGATACAGTATGATGCTAAGATGGGATATTATTTTTATATTTGACTGTAGTTCTCAACCATGCTACTTTTTACTAACCTATTTTAGTGATAGAATCATAATGAATAAAAGTGACACTAATAATAATAACAATATTATTCGTGTAACCTGGCTGGGTCAGGTCTGGTGTCAGATTTTTCAGGTCGGTCCTGATCAATTTCAGGGCCTCTGACATGACTTTACACTATTCACTGTATGTATTGTGTAATTTTGTGAATGAAGAAATTATGAAATGAAATGTATCAAAGTTGTAACTTATAACTCCAGGTTCTAGGCTGGGGCTAGGTAAGTTACTGTAAATACTATAACTTGATAAGGTACTTCAACTGAGTAAGTTTGCCTACTGCTAAGTTCTAAAGTATAAGTGGAGCTTTCCGCTGGTAGGAAAGTAGAAAATTAGCCTACCTTAAGAGAAGTTAATCTACCCTTTGAAAAGACCGTTAACTAATCCAGAAGCCAGAAGTCATTTTGAAAAACGTTATCTCCAATTTTTTTATCTATTGTAGTATAAAATACGTACTAGGAAATTTCCAATCGACAAACGTCCTTTAGTAGGCCTACAGTGCATTATTCCATAACTCGAAATTTAGAGAACGCTATCACTGCTATCTACCGGCAAACTCTGTAACTAAGTAGGTGGATAAAGTTTTGTACTGCTTGCTTGCTATTGGCTGGAGGCGTGGCTAGATGTGGAGGTGGGTTTGAGTGGGGCGGAGAGAGCCAACCAATAGCGTTGCACGATTATCTAGCCAAAATGGTTGTTTATCTTGTACAATTGATTCGATTTAAATGTTTTTATCCCAGATGAACCACTCTAGTGTGTGCAGCAATCACAAAATTGCTATTAATTGTCTGAATCAATTACCTAATTATGGATTTCCAATGTCGGAAATCAATTATATCATTAATATCTCAAATATTATTATTTAAAGTTAAAATATGATTCACGTAGGTTTATAAATTCGTATACCAATTATTGAAAATTAGGCTATTTTTATAGAATTAATTATCAAGATTTCATTCTGTTCATTTGAAAATTGATAAAGTGAAACTGTAAACATATTATATAACAATATTTTAGAAGCATTTCTCCCGAAATTAAATTCCATTAATAAATTATTACATTTACATACGATAAGTATCATAATAAATTGTGGATTGAATGAATTGCATAGGGTGAGTGAGTATTATTCTTATCTGATCATGAATATTTATTGATATATTACAACTTTAGATAAAGTTGACGAATATTTATCGATATCATCCAATAATAAGAAGAGTTCAATGCTTTCATTAGAATGTATAAGATACATTAAGATAAATGTATAATGAATTATTCATTCTAAATTATCTTCTCTCGAGGATGTCAGGATTATGATTGAATGGATGACTGATCTGAGCCTTATAATTATCATTGTTACATGAGAATTATCAACAGATTAAATATTCCCAAACTATTTTCAATACAGAGTTACGTAACTTGAAGCTGTGATTGAGCAATGAAAATAAAGTGGGAGATTTAGTTCTTATGAGAGCTGACCTAATATCCAGTCAAAGGTATTTTTGTCCCTATTATGAAATTAATTGTGTAACACTGAAGTAAACTCTGTCTATTGTATTTACACTTGTTGATGTTGTTTTATAGAAAGAGAAATGATTATACAGTATGTAAACTGATGATAATGATAGACTCAGAATAGCTGACAGTTTTTAACCTTTATTATATTATTATCATCATCATAATTCAGTCTATAATACACATATGATAGATAATAGGTGAATGCATCAGGTATTCGCCCAGAATTGATCTTCTATCAATACTTTAAACCTCAGTAGTACTCAATACTTTATTACTCAGTACTCAATACTTAAAATCAGTTATCAAGAATAATGAAACTTGGTTTACTGGAATAATTAAGCTGGTTTCAAATTAATTGTATCTAATTCACATAGACTTATCCAGCATTAGAAAAATATTTTCAATATGGAAATTAAAAGAAAATTAGGAGGAGAAATATTGAAGAGTGCTTACAAAAAATGGTATTCTCTATTTTATCATTCCGATAATGCTCTCAGGTTTTTAATCCTAAATAGGTACTTTGTAATCAGAGAAACATTATTTTTCAGTTTCATGATATACTTCTCTGATGCAATAGGGTTTCCCAGAACCTGACAATTCAATATATTTCCCAAGGAACGATACATTAAAGCGGACATTGAAAATAAAAATAAATAGTGTTTGGAAAAAATCGTTGAAATCATTCTGAAATGTGTGAATTCGTTCATTATTATGAGTATTTTGTGATCATTTCTAAGCTATGTATTCTTATTGGTTTGCAGTAGGATAAAACCCAGACTTGGACAATTTCAATCTATATATATAAAAGCGAAATGGCACTGATTCATTCATTCATCACCAGAACTAAAAATCCACTGAATCGAATGCGTTCAAACTTGGCAAGCATGTTCAGTTGGACATTTAGACGCGTGCTAAGAACGAATTTTTAAAAATTTTCAGGGATACGATAAATATTTGAGTTTTTCTATAGTTTTTCGGCGTTTTCTTAATTTTTTCGAGAACCAATCGGTAGAAAATGTTGATATTTGGTGGGCAGGTTCAGATAAGGTCTAGAAATGTTGTGTTAAAATATTTTTGCAATCCGTTCAAGATTACGCCAGTAATCAAGTTTTCAAAATTGTAGATGTGCTGTGGGTTGCATATCTTCCGCCTTGATACGACCAAATCCTTAGTATAAATTCAATGGTTCAGCGAGATTATAGATGGAGTTATTTATAAGATATTGGATCAAGTTTCAAACTATGTCCGATATACTTCCCAAGGTTACGTTCGATATTAGCGTTTTACTATTTTTCGGAATTTTTTCGGAGTTTTTCTTAGATTTTCCGACAACAAATTGGCAGATAAATTAAATTTTGATAAACAGGTCCAGATTAGGTCAAGAAATGCTGTGTTCAATAAATTTCGAATCCCTTCTGAACGGGAATTTGCAGGCGAGCGTAGCGAGTCTGTTTTGTCTAAGCTGACACTGGCAGAGGTTTTGCAGGCGAGCGAAGCGAGCCTGTTTGACTCACACTGCCGATACTGTTGGGGGTCCAGGGGCGGAGCCCTCTAGCTAGGCGGAGAAGGCGAGCGAAGCGAGCCTGCTGGCTATTAACTATGATATTTTCTTAATATAAAGAAAGGAATAATAGAAAATAAAATAAGAGAGTATTGAATATTGCTACATCTTATTGTTGACAGAATTCTTGACTTGAAGAAGCTAGTCTGTACTAATAAAAAGTCACTTTAGCCTATTGCATAACAGCCTCTTGAACAAGTTTCCACAGTGAGAGATGAGTTACTGAATGAATCCCATATACGATCAACATCACGACTAAATAAAGTTGTAAATAAGAAAATACAATCTTTGAAAAAATCATGGAGGAAAATACTGAAAAGAAGAGTATAGAATGAAGAATTACGCTCTTTGAAAAAGACAATGCACTACAATAGCATGAAAAAGTTTCATTTATATACCAACATTAAGTTGGCTCCCCACTGAAATATTTTCGAATTTTCTCAACGCCATCGTTTTGAGCTCGTTTTGAGCTGATTTGAGCCATTTTTATTTCGTTTTGAGCCCCCACCGTTTTCGAGATATTACGTCTTGAAAATTGGAGAGCCAACTTAATGCTTGTTTCCCACCAATTGAAAATTGACAAAATGAACACGCCATCGTTTTGAGCTTGTTTTGAGCTGATTTGAGCCACTTTTATTTCGTTTTGAGCCCCCACCGTTTTCGAGATATGACATCTTGAAAATTGGAGAGCCAACTTAATGCTTTTTTAAATTTTTGAAAATCAACAAAATAAATATGCCATCGTTTTGAGCTCGTTTTGAGCTGATTTGAGCCACTTTTATTTCGTTTTGAGCCCCCACCGTTTTCAAGATATGACATCTTGAAAATTGGAGAGCCAACTTAATGCTTTTTTAAATTTTTGAAAATCAACAAAATAAATATGCCATCGTTTTGAGCTCGTTTTGAGCTGATTTGAGCCACTTTTATTTCGTTTTGAGCCCCCACCGTTTTCAAGATATGACATCTTGAAAATTGGAGAGCCAACTTAATGCTTTTTTAAATTTTTGAAAATCAACAAAATAAATATGCCATCGTTTTGAGCTCGTTTTGAGCTGATTTGAGCCACTTTTATTTCGTTTTGAGCCCCCACCGTTTTCGAGATATGACATCTTGAAAATTGGAGAGCCAACTTAATGCTTTTTAAATTTTTTGAAAATCAACAAAATAAATATGCCATCGTTTTGAGCTCGTTTTGAGCTGATTTGAGCCACTTTTATTTCGTTTTGAGCCCCCACCGTTTTCGAGATATGACATCTTGAAAATTGGAGAGCCAACTTAATGCTTTTTTAAATTTTTGAAAATCAACAAAATAAATATGCCATCGTTTTGAGCTCGTTTTGAGCTGATTTGAGCCACTTTTATTTCGTTTTGAGCCCCCACCGTTTTCGAGATATGACATCTTGAAAATTGGAGAGCCAACTTAATGCTTTTTTAAATTTTTGAAAATCAACAAAATAAATATGCCATCGTTTTGAGCTCGTTTTGAGCTGATTTGAGCCACTTTTATTTCGTTTTGAGCCCCCACCGTTTTCGAGATATGACATCTTGAAAATTGGAGAGCCAACTTAATGCTTTTTTAAATTTTTGAAAATCAACAAAATAAATATGCCATCGTTTTGAGCTCGTTTTGAGCTGATTTGAGCCACTTTTATTTTGTTTTGAGCCCCCACCGTTTTTGAGATATGACATCTTGAAAATTGGAGAGCCAACTTAATGCTTTTTTAAATTTTTGAAAATCAACAAAATAAATATGCCATCGTTTTGAGCTTGTTTTGAGCTGATTTGAGCCACTTTTATTTCGTTTTGAGCCCCCACCGTTTTCGAGATATGACATCTTGAAAATTGGAGAGCCAACTTAATGCTTTTTTAAATTTTCAAAAATCAACAAAATAAATATGCCATCGTTTTGAGCTCGTTTTGAGCTGATTTGAGCCACTTTTATTTTGTTTTGAGCCCACCGTTTTCGAGATATGACATCTTGAAAATTGGAGAGCCAACTTAATGCTTTTTTAAATTTTTGAAAATCAACAAAATGAATATGCCATCGTTTTGAGCTCGTTTTGAGCTGATTTGAGCCACTTTTATTTCGTTTTGAGCCCCCACCGTTTTCGAGATATGACATCTTGAAAATTGGAGAGCCAACTTAATGCTTTTTTAAATTTTTGAAAATCAACAAAATAAATATGCCATCGTTTTGAGCTCGTTTTGAGCTGATTTGAGCCACTTTTATTTCGTTTTGAGCCCCCACCGTTTTCGAAATATGACATCTTGAAAATTGGAGAGCCAACTTAATGCTTTTTTAAATTTTTGAAAATCAACAAAATAAATATGCCATCGTTTTGAGCTCGTTTTGAGCTGATTTGAGCCACTTTTATTTCGTTTTGAGCCCCCACTGTTTTTGAGATATGACATCTTGAAAATTGGAGAGCCAACTTAATGCTTTTTTAAATTTTTGAAAATCAACAAAATAAATATGCCATCGTTTTGAGCTCGTTTTGAGCTGATTTGAGCCACTTTTATTTCGTTTTGAGCCCCCACCGTTTTCGAGATATGACATCTTGAAAATTGGAGAGCCAACTTAATGCTTTTAAATTTGAAAATCAACAAAATAAATATGCCATCGTTTTGAGCTCGTTTTGAGCTGATTTGAGCCACTTTTATTTCGTTTTGAGCCCCCACCGTTTTCGAGATATGACATCTTGAAAATTGGAGAGCCAACTTAATGCTTTTTAAATTTTTTGAAAATCAACAAAATAAATATGCCATCGTTTTGAGCTCGTTTTGAGCTGATTTGAGCCACTTTTATTTCGTTTTGAGCCCCCACCGTTTTCGAGATATGACATCTTGAAAATTGGAGAGCCAACTTAATGCTTTTTTAAATTTTTGAAAATCAACAAAATAAATATGCCATCGTTTTGAGCTCGTTTTGAGCTGATTTGAGCCACTTTTATTTCGTTTTGAGCCCCCACCGTTTTCGAGATATGACATCTTGAAAATTGGAGAGCCAACTTAATGCTTTTTTAAATTTTTGAAAATCAACAAAATAAATATGCCATCGTTTTGAGCTCGTTCTGAGCTGATTTGAGCCACTTTTATTTTGTTTTGAGCCCCCACCGTTTTCGAGATATGACATCTTGAAAATTGGAGAGCCAACTTAATGCTTTTTTAAATTTTCAAAAATCAACAAAATAAATATGCCATCGTTTTGAGCTTGTTTTGAGCTGATTTGAGCCACTTTTATTTCGTTTTGAGCCCCCACCGTTTTCGAGATATGACATCTTGAAAATTGGAGAGCCAACTTAATGCTTTTTTAAATTTTTGAAAATCAACAAAATAAATATGCCATCGTTTTGAGCTTGTTTTGAGCTGATTTGAGCCACTTTTATTTCGTTTTGAGCCCCCACCGTTTTCGAGATATGACATCTTGAAAATTGGAGAGCCAACTTAATGCTTTTTAAATTTTCAAAAATCAACAAAATAAATATGCCATCGTTTTGAGCTCGTTTTGAGCTGATTTGAGCCACTTTTATTTTGTTTTGAGCCCCCACCGTTTTCGAGATATGACATCTTGAAAATTGGAGAGCCAACTTAATGCTTTTTTAAATTTTTGAAAATCAACAAAATAAATATGCCATCGTTTTGAGCTCGTTTTGAGCTGATTTGAGCCACTTTTATTTCGTTTTGAGCCCCCACCGTTTTCGAGATATGACATCTTGAAAATTGGAGAGCCAACTTAATGCTTTTTAAATTTTTGAAAATCAACAAAATAAATATGCCATCGTTTTGAGCTCGTTTTGAGCTGATTTGAGCCACTTTTATTTCGTTTTGAGCCCCCACCGTTTTCGAGATATGACATCTTGAAAATTGGAGAGCCAACTCAATGTTTTCTTAAATTTTTGAAAATCAACAAAATAAATATGCCATCGTTTTGAGCTCGTTTTGAGCTGATTTGAGCCACTTTTATTTCGTTTTGAGCCCCCACCGTTTTCGAGATATGACATCTTAAAAATTGGAGAGCCAATGGAAAGTTGGTCTACATGGAAATTCAGTTCTTGTACTCTCTGCAGGAATTTATTGATTCAACTAGAGGTTGATGACTATTATTACTCTGTAGGATGTCGTTTTATACAAATATTTTTGTATATTTTAGAATTGGCAATATTATCACGCTTTTTCATTATATTAATCGCTTTTCATGTAGTGTTTATTGTTTATATTGACACTGTTCCTATTGTACATGAACTTGTACATGATCATGAATAGAGATTTTTCTCAATTCAATTCAGTTCTACTGTAATTTGTTGAAATTGTTTTTCTGATTATTCAAGTCATCAATCAATTCTATCAGAAGAATCCTGCCAAAAGACCTCATCAGAATCCCAAAACATGTGATGAAACTAGGCGTCTTGACGTCTTGTAATGAATCATGATGGACATTGGATGTTATCATTATTAATCATTGCTGTAGATGCTACCTACCAAGCTGAAAAAATCACAACACCTTATCAGTTATAACTGTTGTTTATTCGGCAGAACAATGATCAATTTGTTTAACTGACTCACAAATCCTTCAATTCGGAATTTGAGTCATTCTGCCCAGTTTTGTTTCTGCCATTATTGTCATAATGAGAACATAACAATTTTTATAGTTATAATCTAATGGTTCGTGAGTAATCAGCTGTTTATTCAAATGATCGGGCCTGTCCTGATATGTTCACTTGTTCAATATTCCATTGATTATAAGAATATTATTTCATTGTTATGAATATTCTTTTATATTAACATGCCATTTATCTATAATATGTTTTGATATTATATGGAGATTATTCAGCTGAACAAGACATTTTTGCTACAATTTCAGCGTGGTGATTTAAAGAAACATGGGATAGTAGAATTAAATGATTCTGATTTGGAACTTATGTCTGTTATTCATTTATCTTAGCTTATTGGCTACAATCAATCTCAACAATAATATTTTTAACGAGCTAAACTTGTATTTTGTACCAATATTCAATGATAGTTAACAAAATTTCTTTCTTATTTTCTGTGTTAAAAATCTAGATCTTCTTTTAAACATGAAAATTATTGATGTCTACAAATATTATGTTGAATAGTTTTGGTTTTGATCCACTTAACACAGATTATAAGTCAAGGCTATAAACTTTTCAATAGAATATTTTCACATCAAATTTGTCAAAAATTGAACAATAGTGTAGCAGCATGGCAGCATGCAACTCATCCAACCAATTTGGTATTTCGTGGTTGGATGGTTTAGTTTGGCATCACCAGTGTGTGGAGCTCATTATAATTATTCATTTGATTATGCTTGAATAAATAGTAGAATTTTTCCCAGCATGTGAACCTGGATGACCCGCAACCTTAGCTGAATAATTTCCCAAAATATTTCAAAATTCGTTAGCATAGTAGATATATTCCATTATCTTGGTGAAATATGTGTTGAAATGAGATGATAAACACATTTCCAATAAAATTGAAATTCCGATAAATATTATTATAGATTGCTTGAATATTGTATTTGAAAAATATGAATTACTAATTTGTAACCAAATGTGGCTCCTGCCTTACCATTCTATTTACTTGGCTGATTTAGAAACCTGCTCAAATAGAAGATTATAAATTACTTTATTAATGATGGATGATTTGAAGCATCCAGCTTATCCACCTTGAAATCAAAATTCGACAACTCGCCTTCTTGGCAAACATTTGCAATGGAGCAATAGTTTTAAGCATAAGCATCAGTGACTATAAACTTCAAAGTACCTCACATCCATTACCTCAATTAGCAACTCTATCCGCTTTTTTATTGGTTGATGCCTCATGTATTATGCTATTTGCATCATATTGAAAGAAACAATTATACATCATGTAAGTTTATTGATGGAGCCGAAGAGAGTGAGAGGCTCTATATTGCTCATTTCATCATGAACTACATTGCTTTGATTCGAATAGTGGGAGGTGGTGAATCGAACTTCAAGACCTACAGAACTATTTAAAATCTTTATTCTGTATCGGACATATTCATTTTAGTGCATTTCATTCGAAAAAATGTACTATTGGTGGTTGCCCTGACAATCGACAATTTATGATGTGATATATTTTTCACACGTTTCCGACCCTAGAACACGAATTTGATGTCCGTTCAAATTCATATCTCTATATATATTTATATATGTACAGATTCTTGTGAGCATGATAACTACCGAAGGGCTTGTCGGAGAGCGACCAAATTTTGCACAAAAATCATTAGTGTTAATATCTCGGTCAAGTTCGTTAACCAGCCAAATTGGTTCAAGGGTAGGGGTTGGAATTAGGGGATGAAACTTTAGAAGAATCACTACAAGTCGACCAATAACTTGATCGTTTTGAAAATTGGTGTGTATAATACCCCTATTATGCCCTACAATTTGAGCCATCAATGAAAAAAATCCAATAAAAAATGGCGGAGAAAATGGCAAATAATTTGCCAAAAATTGTGTTTTCATGGTTTTTTCGAAAACGGCACTTTTGAATTCATACCCTGAATAGCTTATTATGAGTCATATGATTTGAGCCATCATAGAATTGCATTTGAAATGCACTCTTTCCGACCGCCAGCTGCCGGAGTGAAATTTTCATAATTTTATTATTAAAATGAAACAGCAAATAGTATTACTACCGCAAGGTGGTACCAAGTGGAACTAGCTAGTGTTGTATTGAATTGAATTGAAAAAAGAATCTTTATTCATGATTATGTACAGGTACATTGAAAACAGTGTCAATATAAACAAATAAACACAACATAGAAAGCAATAAAGAAACAAAACAACAGAATTATGGCCAGTATAACTTTTTAATTTGACCTCTCTCTTTAACTACAAAACTGACCACCGGGCCCAACTCCAGTGTGCCACACGTGTCCATCCCTACAACTACCCTCTTTTGTAAAGATAAAGTTGTGAACTAGTTTTGTCTCCTGTATCTTTTGAGTAAATGTTTTCATTCAGTTTCAGCCTCAGTTTTGTAATCAGACTAGTGGTAAAAATGTTTGAAGGGGAATTTAATTCTTCTCTGTATTATTATAATTATCAATTGATATCATGAGCAATAACAGTATTTTGGCATTGCTACCCATAAACTGAGTCATTGTTAATTTTAACACAGTCATAACAAATTTAGAATATCTGACTAAAATTCAATGATTCAACTGATGAATTGTAAATATGTTTGGAAGAACACTATAATCCTAAATATAATTATGATTATCAATGAATAATATTCACTATTATTCATTACACAGTCATATCCAATTTTTTACTCTTCAATTTTCAAGATGTCATATCTGGGAAACGGTGGGGGTCTAAAAACGAAATAAGAGTGGCTCAAATCAGGTGTCGTAGTGTTTAGGACAAGTAACTTTACAGACGAGTAAAGTTTCCGCCAATTTGGTCAGGTAGTTTGGGACCGTATACCTGAAAGAGTAGTGATTCGTCCAAATAACAAATAACAAAAAGAAGAATATCTGCATTGACATGACAGGCCCACATAATAGAAACGTTCAGGAAGAAAATAATAGAACTTCGAGCATTGACTATAGATATATCTGTAACAATGACTTAGCTTACAAATCACTCTACTGTCATTCACACGCTAAAAATAGTACACTTCAATTACTGAATGGGAATCAGCTTAGTTCTATTCTTTCCGAAGGGAATCCCCGAAGTTGTCAAAGATAGATTTTAAATCCTAAATTATTATTTTCCACAACGCACTTTATTCTAACCATTATTAGATTGATTTGACTATTGCTCGCCTGCAAATTCTATTCAAACTTATTTGCTTTGTTCATCAAATCACACATTAGGGTTCATCTTCACTTGCCTATTATTTTCAAATGTTTAATATTGTAGCATACATAGGAATATATCATGATTCATATCGGTCATTCCATCGGCGTAAAAATGGTCTTATTCAAATATAATCTTACCTTGGAGATTGACGTGTACAGTCTTCACAGGCACGTTTTTTCGTCTTCTCAACTGCACGGAAAACATCGATTTCTGCTACATCTGGTATGCAAGAATGTTCTAATTGTTTTGTCAATTCTTCATCCCTAGTAAACACTTTCCCATTGCATTTTTCTTTTATGCATACCCATTTCACTTCCCCACTTTTTAATTCATTTTTTTTATAGTACCTATATCCTTCATTAATCAAACACGGTTTCCCTCTTTTCGTGGTGAATAGTTCCATGTTGCACGCTCAGTGGAACTTTTACAACTGACCACTATAAAATATGTTCCATGACTCCTGATACATTGCAATGACAATTTCATAGTGATTTCCGGGTTTTTCTAGAAACTGGGAATACCCTGTTGATTAGCCAATAAGAGAAGGGTCTCTAAAGGAAGGAAGACAACTCCAATCTTTTATGTTATTATGGGAACTTTTGAGATTCATTGTCTCATTCATTCATAATTTCTATTCTTAGTTACACATTTATTTATTTTCATTTTAAAATCTTCTGCCTATATCTGAGCTTTCTCTGACAATGAAGGGTGTCTAGAGTCAGGTAGAAATCGGTTGAAAGACTACTCGTTTGTAATGCTCACAGGAGCATGAAAACCCATTGGGGGAAACAATACTCATTTGGGCATTGGTCGAATCGCTACTCGTTCGAATCGCTACATAATCCTCAAATCAGCTCAAAACAAGCTCAAAACGATGGCATATTTATTTTGTTGATTTTCAAAAATTTAAAAAAGCATTAAGTTGGCTCTTCAATTTTCAAGATGTCATATCTCGAAAACGGTGGGGGCTCAAAACGAAATAAAAGTGGCTCAAATCAGCTCAAAACGAGCTCAAAACAATGGCATATTTATTTTGTTGATTTTTGAAAATTCAAAAAAGGATTAAGTTGGCTCTCCAATTTTCAAGATGTCATATCTCAAAAACGGTGGGGGCTCAAAACGAAATAAAAGTGGCTCAAATCAGCTCAAAACGAGCTCAAAACGATGGCATATTTATTTTGTTGATTTTTGAAAATTTAAAAAAGCATTAAGTTGGCTCTCCAATTTTCAAGATGTCATATCTCGAAAACGGTGGGGGCTCAAAACAAAATAAAAGTGGCTCAAATCAGCTCAAAACGAGCTCAAAACGATGGCATATTTATTTTGTTGATTTTCAAAAATTTAAAAAAGCATTAAGTTGGCTCTCCAATTTTCAAGATGTCATATCTCGAAAACGGTGGGGGCTCAAAACGAAATAAAAGTGGCTCAAATCAGCTCAAAACGAGCTCAAAACGATGGCATATTTATTTTGTTGATTTTCAAAAATTTAAAAAGCATTAAGTTGGCTCTCCAATTTTCAAGATGTCATATCTCGAAAACGGTGGGGGCTCAAAACAAAATAAAAGTGGCTCAAATCAGCTCAAAACGAGCTCAAAACGATGGCATATTTATTTTGTTGATTTTCAAAAATTTAAAAAAGCATTAAGTTGGCTCTCCAATTTTCAAGATGTCATATCTCGAAAACGGTGGGGGCTCAAAACGAAATAAAAGTGGCTCAAATCAGCTCAAAACGAGCTCAAAACGATGGCATATTTATTTTGTTGATTTTTGAAAATTCAAAAAAGGATTAAGTTGGCTCTCCAATTTTCAAGATGTCATATCTCGAAAACGGTGGGGGCTCAAAACGAAATAAAAGTGGCTCAAATCAGCTCAAAACGAGCTCAAAACGATGGCATATTTATTTTGTTGATTTTCAAAAATTCAAAAAAGCATTAAGTTGGCTCTCCAATTTTCAAGATGTCATATCTCGAAAACGGTGGGGGCTCAAAACAAAATAAAAGTGGCTCAAATCAGCTCAAAACGAGCTCAAAACGATGGCATATTTATTTTGTTGATTTTTGAAAATTCAAAAAAGCATTAAGTTGGCTCTCCAATTTTCAAGATGTCATATCTCGAAAACGGTGGGGGCTCAAAACGAAATAAAAGTGGCTCAAATCAGCTCAGAACGAGCTCAAAACGATGGCATATTTATTTTGTTGATTTTTGAAAATTTAAAAGCATTAAGTTGGCTCTCCAATTTTCAAGATGTCATATCTCGAAAACGTGGGGGCTCAAAACAAAATAAAAGTGGCTCAAATCAGCTCAGAACGAGCTCAAAACGATGGCATATTTATTTTGTTGATTTTCAAAAATTTAAAAAGCATTAAGTTGGCTCTCCAATTTTCAAGATGTCATATCTCGAAAACGGTGGGGGCTCAAAACGAAATAAAAGTGGCTCAAATCAGCTCAAAACGAGCTCAAAACGATGGCATATTTATTTTGTTGATTTTCAAAAATTTAAAAAAGCATTAAGTTGGCTCTCCAATTTTCAAGATGACATATCTCGAAAACGGTGGGGGCTCAAAACGAAATAAAAGTGGCTCAAATCAGCTCAAAATGAGCTCAAAACGATGGCATATTTATTTTGTTGATTTTCAAAAATTTAAAAAAGCATTAAGTTGGCTCTCCAATTTTCAAGATGTCATATCTCGAAAACGGTGGGGGCTCAAAACGAAATAAAAGTGGCTCAAATCAGCTCAAAACGAGCTCAAAACGATGGCATATTTATTTTGTTGATTTTTGAAAAATTCAAAAAAGGATTAAGTTGGCTCTCCAATTTTCAAGATGTCATATCTCAAAAACGGTGGGGGCTCAAAACGAAATAAAAGTGGCTCAAATCAGCTCAAAACGAGCTCAAAACGATGGCATATTTATTTTGTTGATTTTCAAAAATTTAAAAAGCATTAAGTTGGCTCTCCAATTTTCAAGATGTCATATCTCGAAAACGGTGGGGGCTCAAAACGAAATAAAAGTGGCTCAAATCAGCTCAAAACGAGCTCAAAACGATGGCATATTTATTTTGTTGATTTTTAAAAATTTAAAAAAGCATTAAGTTGGCTCTCCAATTTTCAAGATGTCATATCTCGAAAACGGTGGGGGCTCAAAACGAAATAAAAGTGGCTCAAATCAGCTCAAAACAAGCTCAAAACGATGGCGTGTTCATTTTGTCAATTTTCAATTGGTGGGAAACAAGCATTAAGTTGGCTCTCCAATTTTCAAGACGTAATATCTCGAAAACGGTGGGGGCTCAAAACGAAATAAAAATGGCTCAAATCAGCTCAAAACGAGCTCAAAACGATGGCGTTGAGAAAATTCGAAAATATTTTAGTGGGGAGCCAACTTAATGTTGGTCATTTCTATAGCGATAGTATACATGACCGGCATGTCTATTAATACTTGGCGCCAAATGACGCAATAGGCTATAAGGTTTATTGGACGAATAACTTATTATCCACTACAATCGGAATCCAAAAATTGTAATACCTAATACTAAGTTATTTCATATAGTTAGATGCTAGTATAATCTAGCTAGTATAATGCTATCTAGATGCTAGTATAATACAGTATAATCTTTGAAACTTCTGTTAATATCGGAAACAATTAATTTTTATCACTAATTCTGCGGAAAAACATCAAAATTTACTTTTCAGCATCATTTCAAAAATTACAGGGAAATCTTCAAAGCTCATTCATCTCTAAATAAACGATATTATTCCACTCATACTCGTGTGAGTAATTTATGCTTATGCTACTAGTGCGTTAGTAAGTTAGTTGAGGGTTGGATTCCGAGATCTATCATTGCATCCATAAACTTTGTTGTAATTTTCAAATTATAGTTAGTGAGAAACAATAATAACTTAGTGATAATCGGAATCCAAAGATTAATCAACTTCAGGAACTCTAGAAACATGAACTAGAGTTTTAACTTATCAAATGGAGGTTTGAATTACAGGAATTTGATAATTCCGGGAAGTGGAAGTACATCGAACTCTCGAATAGATCTAAAGTTTTATAATCTAGAATTATGAAAAAAATATCAATCGATTGAACATTAAAAACTACCAATTTCATCCCTAATCTCAATGAATAAGTTATGTTAGACCTATACTAGACTGCTTCGAACATCATATTCCCATAAGTGTCTAGATTATTGCATATCCACCCTATCTTGAATTCGATTCCCATATTATTCAATCAATAATACAAGTTTCACAATAATATATATTATAATCTGGAAGAGAAAAAGTAGGCTTAGCCTGTACATACTATTTCTCTTTCAATTTCAATAGGTGATGATATCCAAATAAAAAGGTTAGGTCACGCACTTCACATTTCTGGTCCGGGAATGTGATCCTATGAAAATAATTCACAAATTTAGAATCTCATCGGAATGACCATTTAAATCTATCAAAAGAGAACTTTTCAACTATCGGAAACTTGACAACAGAGTATTTTATTTGTTGAAGTGGCATTGGTTTTTCACTCCACACAAAATACAGTGCAATAATAAGCGTTTAGTGCCACCAAGGCCGAGTGGATGTTAATGACAGTTATATAACGTAATTTTAAGCATGCGCTATGTTCTGGGTATTGTTCAAATCGACTGCGTACAACGTGTAATTAGGACGGCCATTCTAGTTCAATTACATTTCAATGAGATCCATTGTTCGATACATTTGCCCATGATTTTTTGCCGAAATTATGTTTTCGAGAAGGTGATTTTTGGATGATCAATGGTCAATGATACTGTGTCCTTGAAAATTTGATTTCGCATCCTCTTGAAATTTTTTGGAACTGTTTAAACTCTCTCATATTATTTATTTATATTATAATGAAAATATTACTATGATTAATAATAATTATTCAAGAATATTTAAATAGTTAAGTATGGAAATTTGTTAATAATTTTCCAGTCTTTCAACGGTTCTTCTGACAGGAATCGCTTGTTCGCCCATGATTTTTTCTCAGTTATGTTTTTGAGATAATAATTTACATTATCACAGTTAATGCTTGAGATTTATCCACTACCATACATAATGTTAATGTATTAAGTCAATTCTTGATCATACGAGACAGATTTTCTCAATTCTAATAACATTTGAACTCAACGGAAGTATCTGAATTTCTATTCATATGATTTTCATGGATTTATAGTATAAAATTATTAAATTTAAAATGATGTAATTTTTAGCATATTATTTCAGAAAAGAACTATATAGTCTCACAATCTGAAGAAAGAGAATACATGAAATATTTGTTTTTAGAGGAGAAACGGATAAAATTCTCTAAGAATTAATATAGAAGTATCAGGTCAAAAGAAAAATCGAGAGGCTAGGAATGAACCAGGCTGGCGTGGTTGAAAATGTCTTCTGCTTCCTAATTTCATATGAATGAATTATTAATGATGAAAAGAATAAATTTCCAGAAGTATTATTCCCGAATGAATGAATACATTGAATATCGGAGAATTATTTCCTAACTGAGATGGGAATGGCAGGGAATCGTAGCAGTACGGTATGTTGTCAATGTCGTACTGTTTTTGCCATGCCAAACCGCTTCACTTGCTGCCTTGGCAACTCAGATAACAGCCATGTACTGCTGGTTGCCGAGAGTAGAATACTCAGGCGCCAGTTCCATTATTAAGAAATTGCTTCACTGAAATATGTATACTGCGGTTGAATAATATATTTTTGATCAGGGCAATCAAAAGTAAATGATCTATCTACTCGTGGAAAAATAGGAAAAATATTTTCAGATTAAACTTATTTGATATTTTATCATTCAGTTGAGTCTCTTAAAATTACTTGATTCTTTGAAATTCGAAAAATATAATCATGAATAATTTCAAAATTTTACTGTTCCCTCACATTAGGCATACAAAATTCAAAATTATTTGAGCTCTTATTACGAACCTAGTGTTTTCTGTATTTATAATAATTTTGTTGTAAAAGTATCATTCAAATTTTAATACATTTGAGGATTTCCAATCCTTCATTCAAAAACATTACGGTATACGTTCAGAAAGAGAGTTTGATTTATCAATATCATTTCTCAAATCAAAACATGTCCTAATACCCTGGGCACCAAGAACACTTAATACTGTAATGAGAGACCATCATATTCATTTTTCTTAGTTTCCTTCAATTACTCTGGAAGCTAATTACTCTCATTATTGATTCGCTCTAATAATCAGAACCAACAATAAATCTCAACCTTCAAGCATTTCCGGCATTAAAGTCTATTAACCAAAAGTGAATCATACAGTTGTAATAAATCATTATCTGAGAAAATAGACAGGGTAGTTAAGCCTCGTTATGTTAAGTGCTATAGGAGATGAACTGATAAAAAATCAGTTTCACTTTCTTCCGTCAGGTGCGCATGAGTAATCCATGGTAGCGTAGAAATAGTGAGTCTATGGTAATAGTAATTACTGTCGAAAATTTGTAACTTTCGTATTTAATTACATTGTGTTCCCAATGTTCTATGTGATAAACTAATATGGAAGTTACATAGATTGTAGACGATTTGTAAATCACGGTGATTTGCGTTGATGTTTGTAGAAAGTAAAAGTGGTGAAGTTGGAACAGTCTATAGTTGTCCAAGCAAAGAAGACATTCTGTTAAAATAGAAAAATGACTCCAGATCGATTAATTTTGATTTGAACAAGAATACTTCAGTCTCAAATTGTATATCAAAATGTTTCCTACAATTTGAGACCAAATTTATTATTTTTGAACAAATATTGACCGAGCTGGAGTAATTTTCCCATCTTGCCAGAATGTCTTCTTTGCTTAGACAGACTATATTATAAGGAAGTAGGGTCATTGTCAGTGAATGACATTACAGACTACTGAGTAGGATCCGCTGTCAGAGTATCGAAGTCGCGCGATTCGAGACTCGAATTACTCGACACAAGTGGGAGCAATTCGATTTTTACTTTCTCCAGAGAAAGCCAACAACGCAAGGTCAGACTGAAACGCACCGCACTGACACCGTATATGGTATGCTCCAAATATACTGGCAGTTGGTGAATGTATTCTAGTCAAAATAACTCTCTCAGGACAGTCGTAAAGTGGTCTACAAGCGTGAAACTGTTAAGCTGAGGTCGTTCCAAACATGATCTGCTAATGTAGACTGCTCGCCGACTGACCTGACAGAACTGAGAATTTATAAAATACATTTTCTAACCGCCACTTTCGTTGGAGCGATCTCAGATTGCAATCAGGAACCATTTCAGCTGTCGCCGAATTATATTTGCAACCGAAACTTAGCCAGCATATCGTTTATCATGCCCAGCCCTCGGATTCCATATTTCCATCCCAGATATTATTATATCCACTGGTATTTTGCATATAGTCTGTCCAAGCAAAGAAGACTTTCAGACAAGATGTAGAAATGTCTACAGCTATTTCAATATTGATTCAAAGATTATAAAATCAGTTTCAAATTGTAAATCAGAATGTTCCTTTCAAAGTAGACACATTTAATAAATTTCGAACCAATATTGACCGAGCTGGAGTACTTTCTCAATTGCCAGAATGTGTTTTTTGCTTGGACATTGGACAGACCATTCCTTCAGATTCGTTAGAGAGATTATTCCCTTCGCAATAATTCCCACAAATTTATTTGAGAGATTATTACATTTGCATTCACACAGGTGTGCAAGTACTACCAGTTATTCCTGTTTTTCTAAATTCATTATGACTTATTATTCGTCAGGTATAGTGTTGAGGAGGAATGGATCGTTGGTTGGTGTTTAGATCTGGGGAATGAAATATTGTTTCCTTGTTGTTTTTCAAATGTTGATTTTAATTTGAATATCGTATTCTTCAGCTTAAATATTTGAAATGAGGATTCTATCTGTTTCTATCATGGTTGATATTTTTAAGTTGAGATTTTTCTATTCTCAACAAAAATATTTTTGCTCCGCCTTACTCTTGATTTGGAAATTAATGCACGAATATTTCAAATTTTTCATTCATAAGTCTTCATAAAAACAGGAATATTAACGGTTAATTGATTGGGATTTATTTATCATTCATCTACAAGATTACAATTACATTGGAACATAAACAAAGTCCAAAATGTTTCTTCATCGTAATTTTGATCAGTCGATATCAGAAATGAAGTTTATTTACTTTGAAACTCACATTTTGTTTCTCAGTTCATTCAGATGTGAATGGAGGATTCTATTCATGAGGGAAGTCATTCTCGAAGTCCCAAGATAAATTAGAGAGGCGTTATGCGTTAGTTTCAAATTACACTCACTGTTAATTGTAATATTGTACTTCTAATTTTTGGAACATGACCCCATGAACCTCGCTCTGTATTCGCTATTTCATTGAGTTGATTATAGTTCCTACATGCTGCAGTTCAGACCAAACCCTATACTTGATAAAGAAGCCCAGAAAACCTCTCAAAATAAGGAAAAATTAATCCCTTGCTTCCCCGCCTTATACTTGATAGAAAATCCTACCAGAATATGATAAAATTAACCCCCTGATCAACATTTTTTATTTTGTTTGAAAGTCTCATTCAAGGATCCGTCCCCCTATTCTAGAGTCACCTAGTTTACTCACCCTCTGAGTTTACCTACTACCCTTTTATAAGTCCAACCTATCATGATTCCACTTCTTAGCACCTACCTTCCCAAAACGCTGCTTTTTCCCAGTTCGATGTCCCCAGCCATTGTGAATCGCTCATAATCGCCGGGAAGCAATGACGCTGAAAAAATCCATTATGCCAGAATAGAACAAGGGACACGCAGAACGCATTGTAAAGTGCTGGCACGGCTCCAGGTAATCACACATGTGAGGCATAGTAATAATGTTTGTAAAAGTACATAGAACTCTAACTGAAGTATAAATTTATTATACTGTATTGTATAAATATTCTACCGTGGGCAGTTGCGAGTGAGCTCTTCCTCTACTGAGAGAGCTTGTCATAGCAAAGATCAGGCTGTCAGGCTGTTGATATGTAATAAAGCACATGCAGTCGGTACTTAGTTTGGTCGAGCAAAGAAGACATTCTGGTAAGATGGGAAATGACTCTTGGACAATAATGGTTCAAAAATTATAAATCTGGGCTTAAATTATAGATCAGAATGTTTTCTACAATTTTAGACTGAATTTATTATTTTTGAACGATTATTGACCGAGCTGCAGCCATTTTCCCGTTTTGCCAGAATGTCTTCTTTGTTTGGATAGACTACGATGTGACACCCATCTGTCACACTAGATACTACCTTCACTCACAATCGATCTACACATATCGATGTACAAAATTGGTTGTTATTTATTGAAGTTTTCCAGTTTATCGATAGATCATTTGACACCTTGTGAGATCGGACTCCCAAGAAAGATTGATAGGTATATTTCAATCTGAGAACATTACACATCAGGAGAAGACACGCTATCACAATGTAAGTGTGTTGTGACGGCGTCTCTTCTCAGCGTGCGCGAGCAGCTTTCCGCGTTTAGTATCAGCGATAATAGAATATATACTGTATTTCACCTGAGATGAAACGTCCATACACAGTCAGTATACTAAACAGAGAGAATATATTTCTATATTCTCTTCTCTCTGTTTAGTATCATCTGTTTTATCTATTTTAGTATCATTTGGACGTTTCATCTCAGGTGAACTGAAGAACAATTGACGTGCAGCTAATGGAATACCAACATAACAAAACAAATCACTGCTTCTCGTTAACATACTCGCCTGCGGTAATGTATAATGGGGAAAACGCGCTCGCACATATTCATGAAATAATGTTGACTTGTTTGGAATGTATGTGGCCAATTGTCGTTTTCACAGATGTTGGCTTGTATAATACTGTAGGATTGCTTCTCTTTTGGATTTTTCTGTTGAATTTCAATGAAAATACAACTAAACATCTCAGAGAACTAGTTTATTTGATTTTGAGGAATTGGAGCCCTTACAAAAAGAAATTGATATTCTTGTTGTGTGTGATTGTTACCAAAGAAATAAGTTTATTGGGATTATGATCACTGGCGGCTCGTGCCCACGAAACAGGTGAAGTGCTGTACAGTAAAAGATACGGGCACTTCACCTGTTTCGTGGGTACGAGCCGCCAGTGATTATGATTAATATTACTGCATCATGATGTTAATTGTGATGAATATACTAAGACAAGTTGAAAAATGTCAATGAGAAGCGGTCAAATTCCTGAATTCACTCTTCTTTCATATCAGACATAATAGACTCTTTTATGTTCTGCTATAAAGAATAATTTCTTACTGTTTGAACTAGTAGCATTACTATTGGACTACATAGCATTACATCGGAGAGCTATGCTACTCTAAAGAGAGAATGCAGCTAAATGCATTTTCACATGCAACTTCTATCATTTTCACTATCATTCAGCTTCTATTGGTTCAGTAGTCTGCAATTACAACAAATTGAGCAAATTAGAATTGTTCTCCCTTTTAAGTCCTTCTTTATATGTATTTAGCGTACTTGAACTACGATTATATCAATGATGCTGGCTTATGAATGCTTCGCTTCAATGGTAGTGATTAGAGCACCAACTGCAGGCTAAAGGATGTTAGGCCTATATTATAATCAATATTAATTGGAATTTAAGGAAAACACTTTCATCGCAAAATTCTCTAATACTGCGAGGAAATGCATTCTCATCAAAGAATTTTCGAATAGGCTATAGTAATAAAATATTGAGGGTAAATATTTAGACGATTGATTTGAATTTGACTTAACACGTTGAAATTGACTGACATTACAAAATTCACCAACACTGATGATACTTACATGCATTTCTATGTACTTACAGGCTTACACTGCTACAGGTACTAAAGTGCTTACAGGCACTCGAATACGGGATTCAAAATACTGTATTTTTGTAGTTGAAGATTAGTTAGAAGATGTAAAAACTCTCCAAACTTGACACCAGTAGGATCGAGAGACTAGCAGCGACGGAATCCTAATCGACTTTCCCATGAATATTCATCCCAGCATTGTATTTTTTCCGTTATCTATTCATAAGTTCACGGACAAAATGTTGACAGTCCAGAAAAAGCTCAACAGCTCGTTGCCCGTTGGAACTATTTTTTAACCAGATAAGAGCAGTTTAGAATGTCAAGTCCGCAGTTCAGTCATACCTATTGGGAAACCTACTACCAAACGTGGTTTATTTGATGTTTGTGTATTGGAATACTATGTGAATAGTTTATTGTTTGAGAATCCAAATTTTCCATTAGGATTATTCAAATTCAAATAGTGTTTTATTCACATAATTGTAGGCATTTATACAGTACATACAAAAAAAGATTAGGTTTATGGGGAATATTCACCACAAAGACTCAAGTCTGAGTATGGGGAATGAGTTCATTTGAAATTAAAGTACAAAATTATCATTTTTACATTGCTCAGCAAAACAACCATTAAACACTCACAACACTCTCAGAACTAACACATCATACACAAATCATAGTTACAGTATTAGGCAGGCAGTATTATAGAAAATGAACACTAATATCTTTCATTAGTAAATAAAAATCACTAATAAACTATAAACTTAAAATCTGAATCAGTTGATCTGCAGCTTCCCTTCCAATTTCAATTCCAATTAATAGTTTGACATTGAATTTTCACTCACACTATATCACAAAACGTCAATAATATTATTTAATACTTATTTAACTCTTTGATGTACTGGAATGACTTGTGAATTTGGGTTCACAATTATCAATTTGCGAGAACCTGAAGCGCTAATTATTCTATTTACAACCTTCGGCTTTACACTGTTGTTGCGGCTTCAGTGTTATTACAGCCTAATGATGTCAGCACTGACATACTTCAGTACGTATCGAGTTTGATAGAACATTCCTTCTAAAACAAAAGACGTTGGCTTGTACTAATTAGCCCTGTGGGTGAGAAAGCATTTGGAATGCTGCCTGCTGTCATCAGGTTGTTGTTTAAAAAAAGGATTAGCATTTCAACGTCAAGTATTTTGCGGTGGAAATGTGGAAAAACCTTGTTCAATCTCCCCTGACCTAGCTTTCAAACTAGCTCCTCTGTTTTCCAAGTTGAATTCTTGAAACAGTGAGTTATTCTGAATGGAAAATCTACAAATTCAATAAATAAAATACAATAAATGGATCACTATAACCTAATTTAGTAGCTTCCAATTTCTGTGATCATTTGTCTCATTTGTTCAGGAAACATTTCCAGGAAAAGTTCCAATCTTTTCAAGTAAAACACTTGAACCAGTGACTTATATCAGAGACAATGTATATTAATGCAATGTTTATTAATACAATATAATATACATTATCTCTGCTTATATTGAATGAAAAATCTACAAATTCAATAAATAAAATACAATAAATTGATCACTATAACTTAATTTAGCTGCTTCCAATTGAATTGCCGGATGGTTTATGATTTATTTCTGAATAAGTAGCCGACGCCTATGGGAAAATTGAGCTAATAAATTTATTGGGGTGATGCTTATGAATTTATGAGTAGTAAGGCCAAAGCCCGTATTTTAGCTCCCAAATAATTGTAATCTAATTACTTGGGGGAAGGTGAAGTGTACAGTATAAGATACCAGCACTTTACCTGAGCTTTTTTATTTACCTGAATAATTAATTTATTTTCCCTGTTGATCTATTCATACAATAGGAAGGGGGAATAATGTAGAAAGAGGCATAGCTCTTTTTCTCTTTCGAGACTGAGAAATCAGAAAAAATTGAATAATATTCAGATTACGAGATGCAAAGACATAACATGATATACTCATTATAAAAATGACACAATGTACTGTCAGATCTGACAGACTGAGCAACGCAATATGGCCATCGGGGATAAGATTTGATCTCTGTGAGCAAATATTACTTGCAGCAATAATATAACAGAGTTGTTGTAGCTGTCACATGATGGAAACATTGTACTGGAAGGCTTCCTTTGGCAACATCCAAAGATGAAAGTTAGTTGAGAACATAGAGGTGAAACGATTTCAAATAAATCTTCTTCTTGTTGTTCTTGTACTTGTTCTTCTTCTTCTTCTTCTTCTTCTTCTTCTTCTTCTTCTTCTTTTCTTCTTCTTCTTCTCTTGTTCTTCTTGTTCTTGTTCTTGTTCTTGTTGTTCTTCTTCTTCTTCTTCTTCTTCTTCTTCTTCTTCTTCTTCTTCTTCTTCTTTTCTTCTTCTTCTTCTTCTTCTTCTTCTTCTTCTTCTTCTTCTTCTTCTTCTTCTTCTTCTTCTTCTTCTTCTTCTTCTTCTTCTTCTTCTTTTCTTCTTCTTCTTCTTCTTCTTCTTCTTCTTCTTCTTCTTCTTCTTCTTCTTCTTCTTCTTCTTCTTCTTCTTCTTCTTCTTCTTCTTAGTAGCAAGTAATATTCTACTGTCTAGTTGAACAAAATAGAGATTGAGCTCTTCTCTGTTCAAAACAATTTTATTGCGAGTGAGTTCTTCCTCTTCTTAGAGTGCTAATCAGAGAAAAGTTGACAGACGGCTGTCAGGCTGTGACAGAAAAACACGACAAGGCACTGTTGGCATGAGGAATATGAAAAAGAGGGCTCTTGTCCAACTCTGTCGCAATTGTCTAGTCCTGTCCCTTGTGGCCCAACTATGAACTGTCCAAGCAAAGAAGGCATTCTGGTAAAATAGAAAAATGACGTTCAATATTGTTTTAATAATTATGAATTTAGCCTCACATTGAAGGGACCATTCTGATCTGCAATTTGAGACCAAATTAATATTTTTAACCGAGCTAGAGTCATTTTCCCAACTTGCCAGAATGTCTTCTCTGCTTGGACAGACTATACTTGAGTATGATCCAGAGCACACACCAACATTACGTCAGGAGGGAAGTGTACCTGTGCACACTTTGCACAGATAGGAGTGACCACTTACCAATAAATGTCCAAGCAAAGAAGACTTTCTGGCAAAGATGGGAAAATTACTTCAACTCAGTCAATATTGGTTCAAAAAATATGAATTTAGAATTGAATTGTAGATCAGAATTTTTCTTACAATTTGAGACTAAATTTTTAATTTTTGAACCAATATTGACCGAGCTGCAGACATTTTCCCATCTTGCCAGAATGTCTTCTTCGCTTGGACAGACAATAGGCCGTCAAGCAACTTACATAAACTGGTCCACTTTAGCGAGGCTCCCAGTATAAAAACCTGTTCGATTTGGTGTGTGTGCAGCCAGGCCTTTGACCCCAACTTTTTTGCCATTTTTATCAACACACTAAATTACCACTTTCTTCAGCGGCTACCAAATTGAGGATGCAGTGACCGAATGACATTACTATCGTCTGTGTTACTCGGTTTTTTATTGATTGATTATAATGATATAATCTCCTTTCAAGTGATTATGTGATATATAATAGCAAGCTGGATATGTATTCTATAAGATTTTTATATTTTCAAGTTCGGGCTCTATGAATTGAGATGGAAGTTTACAGTCAAGGGTCAACATGTCAACCCTGTTACAGAATTCATCATTCTCTTTACGACGAAAATAGTTTGTTGAAATTAGGTATTAAATCCTTTCACAAAGATGAAATAATATCTATGTTATTTATTCCAACAGTAAATTGTAGTTACACTTTATGGTACACTTGAGACATGAATTAGATTACGAGAAAAAAGAGTACATTGGAAGGATTCTAATGGATGGAGGAAGAAGGTTTAGGAGAATAAGGAAGAGGCTTACAAGTAATGTATTCACGTTCAGAAGTTTCATTCGATATGAAGTATCGGGAGTATCCATTAAATATAAATAAAGTAACATTGATAAATGAAGAGAGATTAGGAGAATAAGGGAGAGGTCTACGAGAGTATTATGCCCAGATTATTCGATTTGAAGTATCGAGAGTATTCCTATCCATTGATTGAATGAAGAACCTTTTTGATTCAGGTTATTCAAGTTTATTTTGTAGCTTTATTTGGAGAGCTACTTCTCTTTGTAAGAGTATTTAGCTTCGTTTCATCTCTCGATTACACAAATAATCTGATCGCGAACGATATTTAGGTTCGCCAATGACAACAATAATTAGGTTGTACTTGTACGGCGCAATTTGGTTCATCGAGTTTCATTTCATAATCCGCACGATAAGTGTCATGCCGCCAACTTCCGTGGTACTCTAGCCTCAAAAGAAAAGAATTTATTGTTGGATTGAATTTTAATGCTGAACAAGCGTTCATGTATCTGAAGCATAAGTTACGAATTTTGGAACTGACTCAAGTATAGTTTGCTCAGGCAAAGAAGACATTCTGGCGAGATGGGAAAATGACTTTAACTCGGTCAATATTAGTTCAAAAATTGTAAATTTGGTCTCAAATTGTAGGAAACATTCTGATCTACAATTTTAGACAAATTTGTTTACTTTTGAACCAAAATTGACCGAGCTAGAGTAATTTTCCCATCTTGCCAGAATGTCTTCTTTGCTTGGACAAACTATCATTCACCGTCTGACAATTGGACCGTTATTATGCTAAGTGAATAAGGTGTGCTCAATGCTGACTTGTACTCAAGTGGAGTCTTTCAATCTTTGCTCAATGCTAGCGATGGTTAGTTTGCCTTCCTCCTTTTTGTTGGATTGGATTGACGTATCCGTTCCTGGGCTCATGAATGAAGCAAGAGATGCCATTTTATTTTAAACAAATAATTCAACAAGATGCTCCACCCATTTGATTGTTGCTTGTGGAACACTTCTAGAATCGAATCAAGAGAGTTCATTCAGTTTCAAGTTGTTCAAATGTTCATACAGTTTATGTTTTAATTGTTTTTAATTCATAACAATAATTATATTTTTCATTTTTGCTGGTTAATACGACCTATAAGATACCTTATCCAAAACTACTTGGGACAAACAAAAAATCCACAATGTAAAAAAAAGGGCGGCTTCTGTTGCGATGACAAACCATGGCAACGATACGACACAGGCCCGAAAAAAATGCGCACACGTTTCTCACTGGCGGCTCGTGCCTTAGGAAAATGTGAAGTGTTGATACAGTATAAGATAGGGGCACTTCACCTGACAAGCCGCCAGTGCCCTCACATACGCATTGCCAATTATACTACACCACCCGCACATGAGCCTATGCTATGTCGTTTATTGGCTATGTTTTGTCGTGGCTGAGGTAGCCTCCCCATAAATGCAAACACGCAAAAAGATTGTTTATTTCGTCACAAGTCATCGTGAATGGGGTATGGAAGTGTTCATATACTTATGAAAAACACAGTGTTGAAGTAATAATTTGGTTCACCCCTTCAATATATCCAAATTAATTGGATTTCAGAAACACGATACGGAGGTTAACTGTTATTAGATCCCAATATGAATCTCATTAGCTAGGAGCCATACCCTACTCTTTTCCAAGAAGAACATTATTATTTCATTTCACAAGTACAGTAGCTAGTAAATTACCTGGTAATTTTTATCAGTTTCTCGATTTGTAATAGCTGATAAATATATATTATCACCTATAGAGACTGTATATAGGCTGTCCAAGCAAAGAAGACCCTCTGGCAAGATGGGAAAATGATTCAAGCTGGGCCAATATTGGTTCAAAAATTTGATCTCGAATTGTAGGAAACAATTCGATCTACTATTAAGACTACATTTATAATTCTTGAACAAATATTGACCAAGGTGGAGTCATTTTTCCATCTTGCCAGAGGGTCTTCTCTGCTTGGATAGACTATAATCATAGTCTTTTCAATATCACCTATTACATACAGTAGGAGCTTCCTAGTTAATGCATGATGTCAATACTACTCCAAAGCATCATCTTTCATCTACATGAAAATAATACTGTTTTGTAAAATATAGAATTCTTCGTATCCTATCATCGATACGTCAATTTTCTCGTAGAAAAGAAATTCAGCACACTTTTTAATGATATAGGTGGACGTGGATTCATTATAATTATTTACTTTTAAGGATTGGTTGGAAGTATTTAGGTGAGGGTATACTTAAGGCTATTAATGATGATAATAATTTAGCGTATGTGATGATTGATGTTTTCAATAGTTTCACGAATCTTGTGACTTTCTGTTGATACTATTCGCAAAAAGTAGAAAAAGGTCGTCAGTTGCGAAAGTTGGTAAAAATACGACGGAATAGGAAAAGAGGTCGTGATAATTAATTGCACGTACCGGTAATTAACAGAAATTAACGAAGTGTGAAAGTCTTCTCTACTCTCATCCAGTTCAATGATGACACAGAAATGAGAGGAGTACGCCATACTTGCAAATTACTGGATAATGGTAAGTGACGGTATGACATTGACAAAAACCATTTAAACATTGCCGATAGTATTCTACTGCAATGCAAGATGCGTTATACAATATAGCATAGAATGCAATATGTTATACAATACAGTATAGATGTAACTTCGGACTTGGGGTAGCCAAAATAAAATGTATCCCAGTTCGAGAGTTATATCTAGAAGATTGTTGGTTAGAATTTTGACGCAAAAGGTTAGTACTTCAGGTTAACCTTTCTACGCATGAGTTGGAAAAATTCATGTAAGCAGGTTTTTCAAATCACTTGATTGGGATATATTAGGCCTATACCTCCATGATAAATTTACTTTGATAATTTCGAATGAAACGTTTCATAATCTAAGCCAACAAGGCAAGCATTCCTACTCCATTCTCCAATACTGTGGAAAACGAACCATTCACCCTCCAGTATCCAGCCCAATTTACTTCATCCAACTACCGAACAAATTGCTCGCAGAAAAGTGTATATTCGAACTTCTGAACATGAATTTATTTTCATTCTTAAATAAATTCAAATTGTATTATTATTTTAGTGGAATTGTGACAGCAACTCAAGTTTCTTCTATGAAAAATTGAGAAAAAACTCTTTCTAATTAACAATGTTTCCCTCATCTATATTGTATATGAATGGAAATTATTAGAATGATTTAAAGGACAATAAATTTGAAGAAAATGTCAAAGTGTTCTCAAACTAAGCAAACGAACAAGCAAATATACTTTTAAATTTTTCAAGATCAAATTTGTGATACTTGAAAAGAAAATAATTAAGTTTCAAATGGTGTAGCTGCGTAGACCTTTACTTGGAATGTTCCATGTTCCATCTCAACATTTTTAGTTGTATGCCAGTTGACAAACTATTTATTCATCTTATAATTAAACAATACGACGATAAGATGAGAAAATATTTGTTTCCGCCTTGTTTCAAGTGAACAAATTACATTCAAAGATATGCCAATGTCACCGGAAGAGAGCCGCACTGTTCTTCTAGCTAAATTATTCATCATCTTGATACTTGAACAAAGAAAGGTGTTTGCCTATCCGTGGAACAAGCCATACCTTTAACGCAATAATATGAAAGAGCTATAATAAGGGGGAATGAGTGGACGGGCATTATTTTATGTTGAAAAAGAACTTTTTTTATAAAGTTTACAACTGAACACAAGTTTATAGAATGTGCTTAAATTGATTATATTTGACAATTAAAGATTCTCAAATACATTATTGAGAGATAGAAATACTGTACTAAGAATGACTTTCGATTTTTCAACTCTAAATGATTCATGAATATATCTGTCGCCGAGACCACCTAACTTTTTGGTGTCAGCTATTCACAATTAAAAATAATTTTATGGAAGCAAGCTTATAGTGGATGAATAATTGTGGTTAATTAATTAATTATTTGAATATTTCAATTGATAAATAAAATGAAAAATCAAATACCCTTTTTAAAAAACTTTATAGGTATAATTTTACAAAATAATAGGCTATTATATTTGTATTATATTTTGTAAAATAATACTTCTGAAGTTTTTTTAAAAGAGTGTTTGATTTTTCATCTTATTTATCAATTATTTTGAATAGCCCTAAGTTCAAAGCTTAATTTCAAACTAATTTAAGTTGAGCAACAATTCAGTTTGCTTGTTTATTTTTGTCAATTCGTATTGTGTGGAAAATGTGGAAATAAATCTGTTGTTTATTCTATTTTATTCAATTATAATTATCGAACATTCTCTACATAACTTTGATACAAGTGGACTTTTTCTTCAAGGTAGAATATTAGGTGGACAATGTATAAGGTAAGAGGTAGAGGGCTTGAATATTAATAATAGATCATTTTCTCGATTTCCAATCTATTTGAAGAACAATATTTTCACAACCAATGTGCTACGTAAGAATAATATAGAATAGCATTGATACAATATAAAAAAGGGTATCTGCATTCTTACTATTCATCGAAATAACATCAGAAGTAGCACAATACAACAAAATCAAATAAATGACATTGATGCTTGTTTAGCCATGAGTCTTTTGTATTAGACACTATGTTACTATGATCGTATACAGTGATGAAGAATTCCCCTTCTAAACAAAGCTTCCACCCTCCAGGCTAAATTTGAAATGTCAGATTTGCAATTGAATATCTCCAAGTGCAGGTGTAATCAATCAGTGTCACTGAAGTTAATCAATTAATGCTTAGCCTTTGATTCAATAAACATCATTACCAACATGCTACGGGGCCTGAAAGTAACACAAGTAATAATAGAGGTGTACTTTTGCTTTTAAAAGGCTGTCCATTCCTAAAGAATCAAATAAGCTTTAGATTTTATCAACAATAAATTAGTGAGTTTAGGTGACAGTTAACAGATTTAATTCAATTTCTCAATTATTATTCAATTCAATGTTGTTTCCATTCATTAGAATCAGTTCAGCCTCCAATCTCACCAATAATTATTTTTATTGGTCCATCCACTTCCTATGTTCATTGATTGGGAGAAATGTCAAAACATGAATCGATTACACCAGCAACCTGAAAGCTTGGTGATAATTTTGTGTATTGGATACATGTGCAAGAGATAGGAAATGCCAAGAAATAACATGAATATTTGGAATCTTAACATAAGCATGAGCACCAGCTTAATAGTTATTTAAGATGGAAGAATTATTAGATATTGCAGTTAACCAACTGCAGGATAATAATTATAATAATAATAATAATAATAATAGTAATAATAATAATAATAATAATTATTATTATCCGTGTAATAATACGTGTATTGAGAGGAGGACGCGGGTGACCGAAAACTATGGCGAGGATGTGTTGATGAGGCCAAGTACCGACTGGGGTACGAGTGGCCACTCCAGTAAGTAAGTAAGTAATGAATTCGGCAGCTCTCTGAACAGCTTCATTCAATTATGATGTTAACCTTTCTGGCCAGGTATCAAAGATTGATCTCGCCTGCTATTTAGTACATTGGTCAATATTTGCAGAGCAGAAGTCCTTTGTATATTTATATAGTAATAATTTGAGATTCGAATTAATTACTATTATATTTATTTATTGCTAACTTGAAGCTTGAACAGTTGAAATATAAATTATTTTGGACAAAATAATAAGTTGCACAATTAATCGGTAGGAAATTTATGAAATTCATCTACTCATAACATTAAATGACATCTCCTGCTCTCACAAATTTTCCTCTCCTTCTATAAAGGAGGGAGATCAGTTCATGATATTCACAACTTGCAAATGTTTTTATTGAAATACTCTCTCAACATGGAATGAAATCACCTACTCTCACAAATTTTCCCTCTCCACCTCTATAATAAGTGAAGATCAGTTCATAACGTTCACAACTTGCAATTTTTCTCAAATTGGAATACTCTCAATTCTCAATTACTGGAAAAGGCTAGTCATTTCGTGATATTCCCAAGTTCCATCCTTCTAGTTTAAGAGACATTTTAAGAAACATTACTCATCCGTCAACTTGGCCTATACTTTATGATTGAGGCTATTGTTACGATGTTACTAAGTTCTCTTCACATTCTACATAGTGGGAGCCACAAAAAAATTAAATTTTGACACTTAGATTCACAAAATAATATGAAAAATGATCGTTGAATCGAAGTGATTTCAATCATTCTTATCATAGACATGTATAGTACCAACACCTACTAATACAGACATAAGAAGACATGTCTTCTCAGTTTCCGGTACTATCAATACCTACTAATACATCTGTATTAGTAGGTGTTGGTACTATACATGTCTATGATAAGAATGATTGAAATCACTTCGATTCAACGATCATTTTCATAATTTTTTGCAAACTAAAAAGACACGTCTTACATATAGACGTGCACGTCTATATGTAAGACGTGTAAGAAGAGTGTATTGTAACGGAGTGTCTTCACAGTAAGCGCGAACTTGTATGATCAGCCGTGTGCGGGAATTGATTAATTCGTCTCTTGGCCTGGATTTCTCAACTTGCCGTTTTTAAATTCTGCGTGTAACTTTGAAAAGTGCGTCAGTTGAAATGCGTGTTACATATCAACTGTAATGCCAGCCACTGCATCCCATTAAAGTGGTCATCGAACCATGTCAAGGTTACTTGTTTCATTTAACCGATACCGGACACAATGCAAGATACCTATAATGTCCATGTTAAAATCACAGCCTATCAAGTCATTTATCACACAGGTTATCTACAAACTTGATCATGATTTATAACTAGTGATCACAAAGTCATCAAAGAAGACATTCTGGTAAGATGGGAATATGACTCGAGCTCAGTCAATATTGTTTCAAAAATTATAAATTTATCTCAATTTGAAGATCAGAGTGTTTTCTACAATTTGAGACTAAATTAAACATTTTCCTACCAATACTGACCGAGCTCGAGTCATATTCCCTTCTTGCAAGAATTTCTTCTTTTCTTGGACAAACTGAACGCCTGTGATCCCATTTCCTATAGTATAGATGGTGAACTTTGGCAATTTAAAACGGTCAACTAAAGCTTGACATTTGATTGACCCTTCCGGAGTCGGAACAATATTGATTGTTATGTTATACGTACAGTTATTTATGCTTAGCTCTGTCAGAACAGACTGAAAGCGGTTTGCGAGAGCGTAGCCTAATGGTTTAACTGTAGGTCACAATTCGATAATATATGATGATCTCTCATACCGACTATCGATTGTCCTGACAGGGCTAATCATAAGCATCAATAATATGTATTTTCAATCCAACTACTGTACTTAGCTATCCAAATAGAACAGGAGACTGCTATATTTTGATTTTGATACTGTGTGGAATTTATTTGTTTTAATAACTGTTAATGTTTAAATATAGCATTTTCAAGGATGGCTCTTGTCATTACATGAAAACTTGATAAAATATGGCAGTTATTCTGAGATAGAGATTTAAGTCCTTAGTGATAGCACAATCCATGACACAAATAATAGTGTAATGACACAATTCATTGTATGTATTGTACAGTTGAAATGGAATTAAATAATAGAATACATGCTCACCATATTGATAGGAAAAGACATTTCATAATATTTTCAAGGAATCAATATTCTAGTTTATAAATCCATGATTTTTGAAAACACATTACCATTCTTTGGTCTATTCAATTTACACTCAAAAATAGATTCAGGTATTATAATACTGTAATATTTTTGCTGAAATTCTGTTGAAAAGAGTGTTACAAGACTTGGAAGTCGTCCACTAAGCTCTTAGTTGAATGGCCTCCTCATCCTCACAGTAGCGTTCTCCTCTATAAGAGCATTTTCTTGTCTTGTTTATCTTCTCTCTACAACGCATATCATTAGTGACGAAATTTCCGGGTTACTATTGCACCTCCTCTCATCTTCATTTTTTATTTCTCTTCTTTTACTTTTTCCATATTTTCTTCTTTTAATCTTTTCAACTTTTACTTCTTATGTTTGCGAAGTATTCTCCTATTCAACTATTAAAATTTAATGCGGTTTGCCTAGTTTGAAAGTCAGAAGCAATTCATGTTATTCATTCATTAACTACTGTATGTAATTTTCTCCAAAGATTTACTGCGTAATTAATAAAATCATGATATAATGATAGAAATTACTCCAAACATGGAATAATCCTCTCCTCTTTGGAATAAACCTAATAATTATTACTCCAATCCTCTTTGCTCCAACTATAATCCTTTTTATTACTCGAAAACAAGTTGAATGGCTGTTTTGCAAAAGTTAGTATAAGACATTGTAAAATGGACTTGAAATGGAAAATAATACAGCAGCTATTATTGACTTTGTTCTATTTCGTTCCCAAGAAAGATCACTCTATTTCTCTCGTGGATCACTCTATTTCATTCACATAGGTATCACTCTAGTTCATCAATAACATGTGTTAAATATCCTATTTCGGTCCTATTTTGGTATCTCGACCATATCGAGTGATAAACAATCAATGAAAGGTTGCTTGAAACAATTTTTTCAAGAAGAATAAGAAGAATATTTTTCAGGAATATGCTAAGAGAAAGAGAACAAAGGGCTGAGAAACTGTGAATGGAAAATGCTCTTTATAAAAGTTGGACTGGATAGTTAATGAGGGAATGTCTGGAGCTGGAGATTGAGCTGGATATTGTAGTTTCTAGCTGGAGGCCAGAAGAAAATTGATTGATGAGTTTTATGAGCATCATTATGCTCGTTGTATGCATGCAATTTAATTTTCTTACAGAGAAAGTTGTTTCTCTTTGCTGCAGCTTGCGCTCATGTACCTTTGTGAACAATAGTTGATTCACAATATACGCGATGATATACAAGATAGCAATAAGCAACTTGTTCCTCAGTGTCGAGAACTAGTTTGAAATGTTCTAAATTTCTCAAGAGCGCCTCAAACCTGATGCAATAAGCGGTCTGGTATAGTCTGTCTAAGCAAAGAAGACATTCTGGCAAGATGGAAAAATGACTCCAGCTCTGTCAATATTTGTTTAAAAATTATAAATTTGATCTCAAATTATATGAAACAGTCTGATCTTCAATTTGAGACCAAATTAATATTTTTTGAACAAATATTGAGAAAGCTGGAGTCGTTTTCTCATCTTGCCAGAATCTCTTCTTTGCTTGGACATACTATACACCTACAGTTCACTATTGAGAGAACCAGTTGTTTTGAATATATTTTACGAGACGCATACAGTCTGTTTAAGCGAAGAAGACATTCTGGCAAGGTGTGAAAATGACTCCAGTTCGGCCAATATTACTTTAAAAATTATAAATTTGCTCTCAAATTGTGGATCTGAATGTTTTATACAGTTTGAGACCAAATTAATAATTTTTGAACCAATTTTGACCGAGCTGGAGTCATTTTCCCATCTTGTCAAAATGTCTTCTCTGCTTGGACAGACTATACGATTTAGAATTGATTCCCATAATAATAACTGACACGATAATAACTGATTCTCACAGTGAGATCTGTTTGTGGCTCAAATTGAAGGAGAAAGATACTTCAACCTCAAAATTGCTCAATTTGTAACCTGATAGAAAAAACCGCACCATAAATTTGATACCTGTCATGTTATTTGAGAGATTAGGAGTTGGCCTTTCAGTTTTCAACGTGTGTTCTAGAATGAACAAAATTTCACCTCATTTATTGGATTACATTATCCATATAAAATACATTTATCAACTTCTGTAGTTCCAATCTCCACCTGGTGGTTTCAATCTCCTCATATACTGTATTGGAATTCCCAACAAAATTATTCAACAAATTTAGAGAAAAAAGTTTTAGTCGAATATAATTATTTCTTCCTCAATTAATATTTCCAATACGCGTCTGTTTGAATTGTGCCTGTACAAATGAATTAGTTGAGATTTTCTAGCTGTAATAAAATTGAATTTTATTTCTCAACAAAAAATAAATGAGAGAAAAGTACAATACAATCAAATTCAATGAATAAGAATAGTGATGTTCAAGCACTAAATACAATATAATGATATTGAGATGCTCATATCTTTATATTTGTGGAGTTAATTAGTTGGTAAGCGGCCATAGAATACTGAAAAAATCAGTATTCTGCCTATGGTTACAAAATTATAATAATTTTTATTACAAAATAATAAAAGAAAAGTACAATACAATCTAATTCAATAAATTAAAATAGTGGTGTTCAGGCACTAATAATATTAAGATACTCATATTTTTTATACTCGCGGAGTTGATTAGTTGGTTAGCGGCAAAATAATACTAAAAAAATCAGTATTTAGCCTACGGTCGAAGACAAAGTCTCAAGCCACGTTTACAACGTAGAATAACACAATTGTTAATAACATAACAGGTATTTATACAGGTAATATAACATAGAGGTATTTATTGAAATAATCCACGGAGATTTAAATGTTGAAAAGTTCTTTTCAATTTGAGAGAGTTCAAAACACACAAAATACAAAAATATCAACAAAATAACTTATGCAAAATATAAAATTTCGAAAAATTTAGAGCACAAAAATTTTCAACTTGTTACAATATCCATGACAACCAAACATTGAGATTAACTTATTATTATATAAACTTATATACTCGTATTATATGAAAGTTATTAACAATTGTGTTATTAACTCCGGTTTAAACGTGGCTTCAGTCACCGAATTTGAGAAGTTCAGTGCAATAGATTTTTCTTAGGTTGGGCTTTTATCCAGTTATCCAGATGATGGCGAAGTACCATCCTGACCATTTGAAATATTATACAACAATAGACAACTTAAATAAAATTATGAATGATCATAATTATATGAATCATTCAATAGGTTACTCTATGATCATACAATGGGCTATGCTGAAAAAATCCTTTGTCTAGTCGCAATGCCACACTAGCTGAATGAATCCATTTATTGAAAATATTCAAATGTAATTCATTCATAGGATTTCCATTACAATCGATTTCCTCTCCTACAAGGCTATTTTCAACTAAACTCGATTATTTCTTGACTCCAAACTAAGTACAGTAGTGATTGTAGTGGCTATGAATCAATAAACGATTCTCTCGCTTAGCTATTGAATAATTTATCACAAGATGATATCCGTAGGTAAATAAAGTAGTAAAACGGATGCTGACTATAAATAAACTGGATTTAAATGGATGGACAAAGGAGTAAATAATTTATACGCAGGTCAGGTTTAAATTTAATGGGTTCCTTATCCTTTAGCCTAGAAATTAATTTATTAATCAGCACTTATGTAACAATATAGTGGACGGGATTATATATTTTAAACAGTTTATCAAATAAATAGGTTCTAATTATGGAATATCGTCTTTGAAAGTTGTAAATCATTTATAATTTTTCAACTTCATTATCATGACACCTACTCAAAATATTAATTCATGGAACATATTCATAATGATTTGATTTTAATATTATTTGAAAATATAATATCAAACAAGCAATAAAATCGGTTCCATATCCTTTACCAAAACTCTTGGACTTCATTCTAATAAAAAATCAAAATATTATAGTGATATTATAATTTCTAAGCAGTGTATATTGAGTAATATTTTTAATGAAATATTTTTGCATTCATTGAACCCAATAATCAAAACTCACATAATACTCGTATATCTATTCTTATGCTTTACTATATGAGAAACCCACACACCTGCATTAAGAAGTTACATAGCATTATGCAAAATCATTCCAGTAATTTATTCACTGCAAACAATGCTTGAAGACAAGAGATTTAGAAAGTGAAAAAATATTCTAAATAGAAACTTCTATCAAAGCGTTATGAGATCATTAATATTCATAAAGTTATAACACTTATGATTCTTACATTTCAGTTTGATAACTATAATATCTTAGTAGAATACTTATTGTAGGTATTATAAAATCTTATAAGTAGATCAAGGTAGAGTAGGCTGGATGAGTTTATTTATTTATTATTTTGATTGTATCATTGAACTCCTCTGAATTGAGATCTATATACTTTAGGTTGAGCTGGATGTGAATATTTTAGATTTTTTCAATGATCAGGATCACAAGAACGTAGCCTATAGGCCTAATATATTCATTAAACCTGAGATATTTCGGAAATCTGAAAATAAATATTATTTTAAAACTTAATTGCAGATAAATCTGATGAATAATCAAGTTCTATTATTGTTTTTTTATAACAATCATAATAATGATGAGCAGCGTTGGGAAAAATTATTTGGAATTCATCAACATGGAAAGTATAAAAAATTACAGACAATCAATAAATGCATTATTGTAATCAATGTAGGCTATATAACAAAACTCTGAAAATATTGACGAATTATTTTTTTAATAACAATAAATCAATTCAAGTTGAATGAAAAATTAGTGATTATTGCATGACTATTGGATTATTTCATTTTATCATTATTCCGGACATCAACATTCTGAATTCAAAATTTCAGTGTTATTCCTGAATCGAAAATTATGTATTTCCAGTTCAATTATATCATAACCTCATTTTGGAGAATATTGACTTTATAATTTAAATTTTGGGAGAGAAATTGCACGGGCTGAGCCTATTTTTCCTCCCAATTCAAGTAGTTGTATCGATGTATGACTAAAGAATAAAGAATGAAGAATTTTTATGATGGAAAACTGATTCCTCAATAATTTTCACAGAATTTTTATCATATCAACTCTTGTAAAGGAGAATAATTTTGTTTGTTTGTCAATGGCGCAACAGCCCAATGAAGGGCCTAGGCCTACCAGCTGGTTGCCAGTTTTATATTCACTCCACTATACAGCCCGTTCAAGCAATGAAGACATCCATAGGAGAATAATAACACTGAGAAATATAATTATACCAATCAAATACAGATTTTTGTCAATTTAATTAGAATAAAATTCGTTTATTATTATTTTTTTCTATAACTATAAATTTATTCTGTTACTTACTGATAAATATTTGAGTTGATATTGATTTGGATAGTCCATCAATAGGAAAATAACAATTTTACAATCCAATTGTAACCCTGGGAAAATTATATTTGCCCTTTCACCTTACACATGTGACACCAAATGTAACAGGTGGCACCAGATATACTGTACTATTTTTGAATATTAACTAAATTTTTCTGTATGTTTCCGAATCCTGGGGTAAATTATTTTGTAAAATCCTGAAACTAAATCTTTTTCGAATCCTTAAGTGGTTAGGAGCATTACGTGGATTCGTTCCTTCAAATGCCAGATTATTTCTAATTAATTTTGAACTCCTCTAATTTTAGCAACTACCAGTACAACTAAGAGTCAGGAACTTGTATGAAAAACAAATATTTTCTGATATTCGGTTTTTTATTGGACGTTTACTTCAAATTGAAAAATAAAACTACTACATCCAATCAGGTTACATCAAAATTTTCCGAAACGAAGTTATTTTATCAATTATTAATGTTTTATCAAGTGTTAATAATTGCTGTATTATTTTTAATATTGGACACTAGATCTAGGCCTCGGTTGAAAAGATATTACTACTGACATTAATTAAAATTTTGAGCTAGAGAACAAAACGAAAATGTTGGCTCTCACCATAATTGAGACACAAAAACTACACAAATTAAGTCACAAAAACTTTCACTATAAGGTACTTGACTATCTCCCAAATTAGAATTAAATTTCTGATTTTACTTTAATTTAATTTAATAAATTCAATTTCTGATACTATCAACTTTTAAAAACGATAATTTGCCCCTCTGAATGGAAGCAGTTCCATTCAGAGAGCCGAGGCCTGTCCACGAATCACATCCTTTTGCTACCGTGTCTGAACTGAGACTCCTTGCTTTTTCCAATGAAAATTTCCCCTTCCAACTTCCAATGGCACCCGGCCGGATCCACGAGCAAAATTTTCATTTGAACCAACAAAATTCTCAAGAGTTCAATGTTCGTGCAATTCCGAGTACAGTACATCTTTTTCAACATTAAATTGAAACAGATACTCGAGAAAACACAAAAATTGCACTATTTCAGACACATAAGCAGTTTAAATGGAACAAAATCAACTCTCACAGTACAATATTAATTCAAAAATCAAAGTTCATTCTCATAATTTCTTGATAATTCTAAACAGTTCAATAACCTGGAAAAAAGACATATAGAACACACAAAAAAAACAATAATACATTTCAATTTTCACACTATTACACAATAGAGAAAATTCTATTGATTAAACATAATGAGATTACTCTGCCAGGAGCAAACTAGGGATATAGGCATAAGCCAACAAGTATCTACATTGAACATCCATTCAATCAAGCCGAATTCAAATTGTAACGCTTCATTTATTAGCACGGTACCTGATAGCTAATACACTATGCCTCGAGGGAGTCTGCACCTAATAAGAAAGGCTAGTACTAATACTGAATAATAATGTTTGTCTACTTTCGCATGTGTGTGTGAGTGTATGTTGAAGATGGCGAGGAGAAAGAGGGCGAGGAGATCTCGAGCTCGAGGGATTAGCCAGGAGTGTAGAGACTGATTAATAGACAGTCTTTATAGCCAGGAGCATTGATATTGCTACTATAATACCATTATACAGATGCCAATACAATTGGCGGTTTGCAAATGACCGTAATTATTGCTCAGCTCTGTCAGGACAGTCGGTGAGCGGTCTGCGAGTGCAAATAAAGAAAAACAGTGACGTCAGCTGAACTGCTTCGTCATCGCAGACCGCTTTCAGGCTGTACAGACAGAGCGCAGCAACAATATCAGTCGTAAGCCAACCGCCATTTTTTTTAGTCTGCTATGATATTAATTTCGTCCGACAAAAACATGCAGATGATAGAGTGGTATGAAAGGCATCGGCAGCAATTATTTTGATGACGATGGTTATGATGATGATGATGATGATCACGATGATGATGATGATCACGTTAAGATGATGTCGATGATGATGATGATGATGATGATGATGATGATGATGATGATGATGATGATGTATGACTGATGTCGATGATGATGATGACGATGATGTGTGGATGACAAAAAGTCTGATTAAATTGATCTCTTGGGGCCAATTGTGTGTGTCCAAGTCCGCGCTGATCTCCATTGTGTATATTCTGGTGTGGTGGAGCGAAGAAGACATTCTGACAAGATTGAAAAATGACTGCAGCTCAATCAATATTGGTTCAAAAATGATCAATTTGACCTCGAATTGTGGAAAAAATTCTGTTCTACAATTTGAGACCAAATCTGTCATTCTTGAACCAATATAAACTAAGCTGGAGTCTTTTTCCCATCTTGCCAGAATGTCTTCTTTGCTCGGCCATACAATACATATTTGCGGGAGCGGTGACCTTGTCGCGGAGCGGTGCGGAGCAGCACGCGGCAAAAGTGCAAGAGCACAAAGCATTGTATTATAGAGCACAAAGCACTGTATTATACTGTATTATACAGCTCCCACAGTGGAAGACGAAGGAGAGTGCATTCCGTACTGGATAATCGTGATCAGTGATCAAATCTCGAATCACAGCATTTCACAATCACAGTGATGAAGAATATATCGCACGCTGACATAATATATTCAGCGTTTTTATAATATACATGACATATATATCAGAAAAAAATTCAGCCTGTATTATTCTTGAATATTCTCAATTTCCTCCCAACATAATAAACTATCTGTTGAATCTACAATACCGCACTGGCGGCTCGTGCCCACGAAACAGGTGAAGTGCTGTACAGCAAAAGATACTGGCACTTCACCTGTTTCGTAGGTACGAGCCGCCAGTGCAATATCGTATAACAACAGCCAAAATTTCTGTTATGTAAGCCACTAATCTCTTACATTTGCATATTTTGCACCCACAATTTTACGAACAGTTTAACGTGCAGAACTTTCACAAGTATTTGTCCAATATGAAAACAGCATGGAGATTTTAAAAACTCAAGTGTGGGATTAGCAAAGTTTCTCTTTTTGTCTTTGACCAAGTCATCTACCTACAGAACGTATAAGATTATTCCTGTAATACAGTAACAACTCTTCCTTATTCGATAAGGAAATTAAAAATATTGAAATATAAAATATATTGAAAATTTAGATAAATATATGATAAAAAATATTTTTAACGATTACTATTCAATTCAAATACATATCTTTATTTAAGTAATATACATTATGTAAGAAGATATTAAAAATATAATCTTATAAAGGGTGATCGGGTGATGAATAATGATAGTTAATTCTCCAGTTTATAATCTGACATATATTCTGTCCATGAATTTAGATTTTCTTGAAAGTTGAGAAAAGTGAAAAGCTTGCAAATCTGACATGTTTTGGAGAGAGTATTTCGCAAACCATTTCAAACGCTGGGATCCTGAAATTCATGCTTTCAGTAGGTTTGAGACGTCAATTAAATTCTGTCAACGAAATTTATCACATAATTACCTTCAAGTGGGCATGAACATAATTACCTTCTTAAAAATTCCAACCCACGTATTCCTTTCAACAGTTTATCCGCATATCAAAGAAGTGTTAACTCACTTGTCAGTCTCATACAGCTTGCTTATATTTACAGAGGTAGGTAAATCTCCAAGCAATTTTCCTTCTCTGTGCTTCTACATATTCTTCACTCGAATCTCACATTCCAAGTTTTATATTAATGACTTTCACTACAACTGCTTTCAATTCGATTTATGTGTTGGTGGCCATTATTTGTAATCAACTGATTTCACAAGTAGTATTAAGCTCTACTTGAATAACATTATTTCCTCAATATAAATTTATTTTAAAGATTTGCGGGAAGAACCCAAATGGTTCGAATGAATGTAGATAGGCTTGACGTTAGATAGGTTTAATTTATTGCCTTAATACTCGTTTATTGGTAACTCATGATAAATCAATCGCCTATACACCATGAACAACTCATAAAAATTTCATATTATGACTTTCGCATGAAAAAATTGAATTTGAGTTGCATGAAAGTTTGCAAGAACATCAGAGACCAAAGACTTGCTCAACGATCGATACAATATTCAGTACTGACAAATAGAGAATATTCAGTACTCATACTGATAGAAGAGAATGCTAGCTTATTTTATAGTCCACATATGAGTGTTCAATAAATTTTAAACAATTGGTGAATAAAAAGACAAAACCCCTTATCATCTTTACAGTTTTGTAAATGGCTCAACATGGAAAGCAAATAATTATCTTATGAATCTTGAGGGGGGACTTCGAAGAATTCAAATTATTAGGAAAAAACTAATACGTTTAAATACTAGAGAAAATATTTGAGTCAAACTAATGAATGAATGATAAATATTTGAATTGAGATAAATTGTTGAATTTTGAGATTCATTGCTCTCTCATTAATCATTCTCTCTTTGCATAATTCAAAATTTGTATAGGCCTATTTATTCTTGTTAGAATCTTATCTGGTCATTACCGAAACCTTAACTTGGAAAAAAGTTTTTTCCATAGAAATTTCATTGATGTCAAATGCTCACTGAATGCTCAAAGAGTGGATGTCAAATGCACTTGATACAAGAAAAACGTCGACCGTAATTTAATAATAATCTTCGTTCTACTTATCAAGTGAAACACTGACATAGCGAGCGACCTCAATATTTCATGCTCTTATGAAGAAGCTACTTTGTGGCTTGCTGAAACGTGTGATTTTAAAATTCAATTACTATTTCTAGCAGTTACACTACTAGCAAGTCTTGTAATTGCTGTATAGAACACTCTTTTGCAAGAGAAAATGGACAGTAATCAGTGAACGAGTAATCAAGACTATAAGAAAATAAAAGCATAGGTTATGAAAATGAAAGTAATAATTTGACTAATAGTAATATAATATTGAAAATCATTGTTCAAGACTACAAACTACACAAATGATGGATGAATAATGGAATAAAACATTAACAAAACGTTTACTATACAGTGTAATAATGATAAAAATACAATTCTTTTCAATAGCATCACCTGTTGGAGAGCACAACGAGCAGACGAAGCCGCCTAACTCTTTGGCGTCAGGTATGTAGTTATATAGGAAATGAAATATTGGGAGTCCGACCATACAATTATTTGTCAGGTTTTCTGCTTTGTTCTCTATGCCCTATGGCAAAATTCCTTACTAGGCCGTGAATATAGTGAAAATAATACTAATTACTTAATAGTAAAAATACTCAAAGTGAACTATGAGTTTCATTTTATCTATCAAATTATATGTTTGGAAAACTGAAAAGGCTAGGATAGATCTATTTTGAAGTCATTTAAATCAATAACGGTATTGGAATAGTAAGAACTATGGCATGTTTCTACTTTCCTACACAGTATTGTATGTAATATTTTCACCATTGAATAAATTAAATCAATAAAATTATAAGTAAAGAGCTGCAGAGGAGTTACACTTACCGACATGGTGATGCTCATGATGCGCCCTGTTGTCTTGCAGATGATGTTGCAGCCTATTCTCATGATGATTGTAGTGGTGATGGTGCAAAATGCATTCAAAATCTGTACAATTGAGCATGGTGGGAAGTTTGAACTGTGCAAATCACTTCTTGTAACTGATAGAGAGAGGAAAAGAGAGATTATTCTTGACGGCACACTAACGCGATACACTAATTTGGGAAACTGGACCGAACTCGGAAAAGTGGATCAATGTGGCTTGCATTGTCCACGTTTGACGGCGTGTTGTGGTGGACGATTGTGAAAACTGAGAGATGAGTGGAAAGATTGAACCTGAAACAAAGAAAATAATTTCCAAATCAATAATTAGACTGTACAAACATAATCCACACTTATATAAGAAGATTCAATATTGGCATGTGTGTTTGTACAAATAATATTTTATACACGTTCAAGAAGCGTGTATTCGTACAAGTATGTGCCATGTGTATTTACATAAGTAAATTTAAAACTGTTTGACATTGAATCGTGACACAAATTTCACTTGAAAATGACCTAAAAAGGGGTTTGATCATTTATTAATTCATTATACATTGGAAGCCAAAATAACAGTCTGTACATTTATAAACTAGTTATGTGAATAGAGTTATGCTGACCAGATAAGAGCAGTGAAGCACTGTAGCTAGAGCCGGGCAGCTCGGACAGCGCAGCTCGTGTTGTCGCTTGGGAAAGATACCTTTATAGGCTCTACTGGAGAGACTATATATGTATATATTGTGGAATTGCATTTCAGGAGAGGCCAATTGAGCCAAAAATATAGATAAAACCTAAGTAATAAGCATCAATATGATAGTATTGATAAGAACACTCACCTGCATATTTGTCAAAAACTTATTGCTCATTGTTAAAATTTAATTATTTATTGTTCAGTACACAATTGTTTGGCATTCTAGTAAGAAATAGTGGCCAACATAACCCTCAATTTATTATCATTGTTTTGATAGTTCAAGATGGCTGAATTGTTGAAACCGGCAAGTTATAGTCAGCTGTCACTGGCATGCCAAAAATATTATTTTATATTATAAGCTATTATTGTAATTGTAATCCTCTCTCAAATAGTATTTTCGAATTAATTCTCTAGGCAAACAATTCGTTTTTTTATTATTCGTCTTTTAAATTCAAATTGACTCTCTTAAAAATTACATCCCCACCCCATTCTAGAAACTTCTAGAAGTTCAGGAAGAAGTAAGGAATGTACTTCCTGAAAGGGGTTGTAACTCACTCTCTCTCGGGCGGGCAAAGAGAAATGATGAAAAGTGCATAAGTGATTATAGGCTGTGAATTTTTTCGTGGAAATTTAAAAGTGTCAAATGCGACGTATTTAACCAAATGCTCTACCGGAGAATCCGAGGCTGACTTCAACAGGTGAAATTCTTCCTACCCAAAGCAAAATAAAGGACCAGAAGGTTAGAGAGAAAAAATAAATGTTATAATATGTATATCAGTGATCATAATGTCTCTACAGGTTCGAACATAGAGAAAGGATAGTTGAAGGCTTATATTCTTTCTCTTCGTTTCTTCCAACTCATAAAACGGTTTTGAATATTATCAGGTCCAGTTTGAATGGTCTCAATTGAGAGCGGCGGTCTGGTCATCTTGCAAGCCTATTCGGTTGCAGTCGTAACTGCAGATGGAGGAAGAGATTCAATTAGGCGTGGTCACGTGACTGACTGTCCGGAAACGCGACCTAGCAAGGTCGACAATGGCTGGCAAGGCCGTTTTTAATAAATCATTTCGGACACAGTTTCTTCTGAACACTTTGACTAATCGAATCGGTGACTGGAACGGTTTCAGTTGGAAGCTGATGAAGGGGAAATGTTAGAGGAGACTGAAACGCGATTCCAAATTTCAAATTTGTGGACTGTAGGAACCAGGGGTGACCATCCCCCCCCCCCAAGGCTGATGGGGAAAAATCCCCCCCCCAAAATTCATTAATAGTCCTATTATATACTATGATTCCACAAAAACCCCAACTAACCCCCCCCCTCCCCTACCACTAACAACAAAACGTGAGAATCAATTCACCAGTAAAATCGTTGACTTTATTGACTGAAATCTCTATATATAAAAGCGAAATGGCACTGACTGATTCATTCATTCATTCATTCATTCATCACCTGAACTAAAAATCCACTGAACCGAATGCGTTCAAATTTGGCAGGCATGTTCAGTTGGACATTTAGACGCGCGCTAAGAACGGATTTTAAAAACTTTTCAAGGATACGCCAAATATTTAAGTTTTTCTAGAGTTTTTCGGCTTTTTCTCAATTTTATCGAGGACCAATCGGTAGAAAATGTTGATATTTGGTAAGCAGGTTCATATAAGGTCTAGAAATGTTGTGTTGAAATATTTTTGCAATCTGTCCAAGATTACGCCAGTAATCAGGTTTTCAAAATTGTAGATGTGTTGCGGGTTGCATATCTTCCGCCTTGATACGACCAATCCTAACTGTAAATTCAATGGTTCAGCGATATTATAGATGAACTAATTTGGAAGATATTGAATCAAGTTTCAAACTATGTCCAATATACTTCCAAAGGTTACGCTTAATATTAGCGTTTTACAATTTTTTTGGAGTTTTCGGAGTTTTTCTCAGATTTTTCTAGAACAAATTGGCAGAAAATTTTAAAATTAGGTAAACAGGTCCAGATTAGGTAAAGAAATGCTGTGCTCAATAAATTTCGAATCCCTTCTGAACGGAATCTGCAGGCGAGCGAAGCGAGCCTGTTTGTTTCAGCTGACACTGACAGAGGTTTTGCAGGCGAGCGAAGCGAGCCTGTTTGACTTACACTTCCTATACTGTCGGGGGTCCAGGGGGCGGAGCCCCCTGGCTAGGCGGAAAAGGCGAGCGAAGCGAGCCAGCCGGCTAGTAATTAAAATATTTCAATAAAAGTTTATTTCAGCAACTATAGGTACTCTATTTGAAACTTTTTATCGGTGTACTTCATGATTACCATCAGAGTAATATATCCACACTTTTCTTAGATATGTTGTAGATCTTCTACATAATAAGGTCTCATAACAAGTGACAACACAAGAAGTCAATTCCACGGAAATTAGTTTATTTGAAACCACAAATCCTTGAGTTTCAAAGTATCACATTATGTATTGATACTCAAGTATAATATTATGTGGTTTCAAATATTCATATTATTATTTCGAATTTCATATTATGTGGTTTCGAATGAACTGGGTCTTGTGGAATTGACAACACATTTGTGTTCTCAGTTCTCACGTCTTATTCGTCTAAATATATTACTTCTCAATGATTCAAGAAATGTAATGTTTGGAATATTCTACGAGAAACTAACTCAAGTATAATTGTTTAATAACAGTAAAATGAATTAATATTACAGATTTCAGATTGGTTTCCACTCAAAGCGCAGATTTGACGCCTATTGCGTCAGATAGTTTCACGTGATAACGTAATTTACGTTATTTTTTAATTAACGTCAAGTTTTTTTCTGTAATTAACCTTAAATTTCAACTCTCTGATATCCTAGACTAAAAAAATCATGGTTCCATTCATAAGCTCCATATGAGAGACGTCATTCGTTTTAGAATATTGTGATCACCAAAAACAATAGGTAACAATATAACTTTTCCGTGTAAGAGGTTTTGATATTTGTGGAATGTATAGTGGAATGATTATATTATTTTAATGACATGAATTTCCAATATTAATTCTTGGTTCACAAAGTACCCATAAAAATTCATGTAGATTCTATCTCACATTGAGAATTCAACTAGAACATCCTCGTTTATAATCTATTTTTTCTATCCAGTGCAGGGTTCAGAGGATAATGAAGTGATGATGCAAATAAAAACCCTGAAGGGTTCACTTCCAAATTACTTTCCATATGTGGTCTCTATATCATTGTCCCTTCCACTGTCGGCTCGTGCCCACGAAACAGGTGAAGTGTTGTACAGTAAAAAATACGGGCACTTCACCTATTTCGTAGGTACGAGCCGCCAGTGGTAGGGACAATGATATGCTTAAAACTATAGAGACCACATATTATGGAAAGTAATTCTCGAATTAGTTCCATTTTTATTTTTGAGAATCAAAATTAAATCTGGAATAAGTTTCTAATTACAATAAGTTGATAAATAGTGATTGGAAATTTGAGATAAGGGTCAACTGAACAAGTCGTTATAGATGAAACTAAATTGATTCGAATGATGAGGCCTGTGGAACAGTCATGCAATAAAACACCAATATCATACTCAATTTGATACAGAAATATTATAGAGTAAGTAGGTCTACGATCTGCATCATGCTACAGTAATTCAACTTCCTTGTACACAATCCATTTTCCTCGGTTAAATGAAAAGTAATGCCAATGCAGTATTATTTTCAACCTATTCACTTGCATCTAGAGAAGATAAAGATGAACTGGCCTCATTTGTGGCTCTTGTCTGAATCGACTTGCGGCTCGGAAACCTGCTTGAAGTCACAGAGAAAGTGTATATTTCCAAGTCAATGCTCCGATTCAACAATGTTGAGCTACCGCAAAGGGTATCTAGTCTGTCTAAGCAAAGAAGATATTCTTGCAAGATGATAAAATGACTCCAGCTCAGTCAATATTGGTTCAAAAATTATAATTTTGGTCTCAAGTTGTAAATAAAAATGTTTCCTACAATTTGATACCAAATTCATAATTTTTGATTCAACAATGACCGAGCTGGAGTCATTTTCCCATCTTGCCAGAATGTCTTCTTTGCAAGGATAGACCATACACACATTCATGGTTTACAATCAGAGCTGATTTTTATACTTACGCTGGTTAGGTATCGCTTTCACTTGACCTGAATTCCTTTGATATCTATCCGATTTATTCAATTACTAGATAGAAATAAAATTGAAATTACTCGTATTTGGGAGGTGAAAACAGACTTACCCCATTTTTCCCGAATTTTGATAGAAATTTATGCAGTCCAGAAAGGTAGATGAGAATGCATCTTATTCATCATTATGATAGCTATTATGAAAGTGTTGTTTTTGTCATTATATTAATTGAGTTATTCATTTTATTATTGAATTGAAATTCAATTATGAATAAATATTGTCCAATGTCCGAAAGATAGCACGGAAATTACAGAGTTAATTTATATATACTAAATATCTACCAATATTTAGTAACAGATTTGCTAAATGGTTTTTAAAGTGCTTCCAGATATGACCAGGATAGATAATTTTGAATGTATTAACCAGTTTGAAAATATAAATAGCCTACAGTGATGAAATTTGTATGACTAATAATATTGAATGACACACAGGCAAACCCAAGATCGTACTAATGCAAGGAATATTGGGAAACTCCAAACGAGCTTGTCAGGGCTGGAAACAGACAAATCAGACCTTGTCTGAATTTTATTACATTAGATCCATATAAGTTAGATCCTGGAAGTAAGTTTTACAGAACTAAACTAAAACAGTTGAGACAGTAAAAAACTAAACAGTTGAGAATTAGTTTTCATGAGTCCATTCCCTCTCCTCGTGAGTTTTATTTTTGGAAAAACTTAACCCATCTCCTTCCATGAATCAATTGTTTTAGTCGATAAAGAACTCTTGATCAAATCTATACTTCCTCATTAACCATGTAAACATTACCATTCACTCATTTTCAATCACCTTTGCTTGAAATACTTTCTATCAAGTAGCAATTGTAACAATGAATAATGAAAAATAAATCTGTAAGTCAAGTTGATGTACTGGGAAATCATACTCATACCCCTTTTAAATTTCCCTCCTCTTCTCAAAAAAGCATTTTCATAATATGAATGTCAGTGGAAGACTGATTTAAAGCTCGACTTATCCCCTAATATGATTTAAGATTGTTGATCATTTATCTAATCTGTTGTATATTGGAGACCTATTAAAAGATCTTATTAATTTATAAATTATACTCGTGTTTTCATTCAACTGTAACGAATTGACTCTTCCTCAATGAATGGAATAAATCCTCCTATACTCCTCCCACACCACATCTACCCACAGGTGAAGTGCTGTACAGTAGAAAAACGGACACTTCACCTGTTTCGTGGGCACGAGCCGCCAGTGCATCTACCCTCTTCCTCACTCTCTTTCCTTCTCTCTTAGATTTCATCTCATGAATTCAGTGTTAAATCCAGAATTTTTCAAGTGTCACAATAACTGAGAGGAAAATATAATTATTACAGAGCCGAAATCGACAATGCTTATTGCTTGCCCTTCAAATAGACACCAGTTAGACTCGTTACTTCAACAAGTCTGTCCAAGAAGACATTCTGGCAATAAGGGGAAATGACTCATGCTCGGTCAATATCACCTAAAAAATTATAAATTTGGTTTCAAACCATAGGAAACATTCTGCTTTACAATTTGAGACCAAATTCATAATTTTTCAACCAGAATTGACCGAGGTGAAGTCATTTTCCCATCTGGCGAGAATGTCTTCTTTGCTTGGACAAATTGTACTATAAATATTTCTTGTCCGTTACATTCTATTAAAACGACAGCCGCACCTGTAAATCATGAAACGGAAAGTTTATGAAAGGCTATAGTTATGTAAATAGCTATTGTACAACGTAGTAGAAGAGATAAGTGGTCCCGAACAGTACTTGGAATATTTTCAAGGAGCTGGAAAACTTTTACTAGTACGTCTAAAACAGTAAATAGAAAGGTTATGACCGTACATCAGACAAGAGATGAGACTAATGACTATAGTCTGTCCAAGCAAAGAAGACATTCTGGCAAGATGGGGAAATTACTCCAGCTTGGTCAATCTTATGCCTTCTTCTCTTGGACGAACTGTAAGTTACTCGAGTCGAGATAAATAATTTATTGGTATTCGATGATGAAAGGATTGTAAACCCTTCGTTTCGTTTCAGAATAGCGCTGCTATGTTGACGCATTCCAATATTTGTTAAAAGTGAAGGCGAACGCTGAAGATGAGTCTTAAATAAACTTACTGTGAAAGTAGGTGGAACCGCAAGTGGAATAATTGTGAGGTTGTCGCGTCGTGACCGGGATAGCACTTCGTGCTTCATTCCGTGCTTGAAGGATCAACTTGTGCCAAAAATTAAGGCGTTTAGCGAATGACTGTTATTAATGTTCAGCTCTGTTAGGATTGTCGGCGAGCGGTCTCTGAGAGCATTTTGAGTAAAATCAGCTTTAAAAATCAGTTTTGCACTTGCAAGCATCTTTAAGACTGTCCTGACAGAGCTGAGCACTAATAAGAGTTATTGGCCATACGACTCAATTTTTTGTACGAGCTGAACTTGCGTTTTGCGCGCTAGCTGCATAGCGGCTCACTTCAATATCACGAGAAGCGTGTTTACTGTTTAGCTTCTTCCACTGAAGGTGCATCCCTTAACCTTTTCAAAGGTTGAAAATGAATTACCAACAGCGGTATCATCATTTTTCTGAAATTTTATAGCTTGTTAATTTATTTTAGAATCATATTTATTTTGTCCATTATAATCTTATTTGTTATTGTGGAAAGATGTAAAGAGAAATTCCAAGTCAAGTATTTTGATCGAAAATGCTGAATAGATTTATCCAAAATAGATTCATGGAGATGATTGTTTTGGTATTTCTCTTACTATTTCTTTATTTTTAAAAAATCATATTTATATAATTTTATTCCAATTTTAGCAGATATTTCTATAACCCCTTTATTATCTGAGTATATTTATCTGAACTCCTATTATTTCGAACAGAATATAATATTATACCATAATTATTCAATAACTGTTAATTCAGTTATCAATTAAGTAGGCTAATAGGTTCTCCATCAAATCGTTCCATTGAGTTACAATGTTTAATTTTCATAATGAATGAAGAACTAGCCTCTTGAACTAGCTATAGTTAGTTTGGCATAAGCTGCAGAATCCATTTTCTTTAAATGTTCATCGATTGGTTCCCCTCCATTGTTGGAAAGTGGGCGTGACTGAACTCCGCCCACCCACCAATCGCAGCACAGAAGCCTACTGGTTCGTCATGAAGCTCAACTAGCTAGAAGCAGCCATTTTGATAGACACCACTGCCAAGCATCCATTTTGTATTCTGCTTACAAATTCAGTTGTAGAGTGTTTGGGTTTGTTCGATTGAGATTGAGGCAGTGTAACTGTGATTTTTATTTTCACAGCTCCATATTTCAATGCATCCTATTATATTTTCTTTTCACTGTTCCTCTTACAATAAATTAATAAAAGCCTGCGAAGTTATGAAATTAACAGAACATAACATTAATAGAACACTAGTTTTCATATCAAAATCAGATGTCGAAAAATGTATGAATAAACGGATGAATGAGATGTTAACCCAAGTTCTATTCATTCGCTTATTTAGAGGAGAGAAAAAACATTTCATCAAACATAATAATCAATACAATTGAGTTATATCAGGAGACGATAATAGGATGACTAAGCATTAAATTGGGATAGTAAACAGAGAAACGGACGAGTAAAGAGAGTGATGAGGACAGAGATAAAGAGAGCAAAGGAGGTAAATTCAATTTGTGAGAGAGTGATTCTGAGGGAGAATAGGAGAGCAAGAGAGTGATTTAAATGTGAGAGGAAGAGAGAGACCTAATAGCTAACACAGGAACGGAAATGGAATAAAACCGGAAAAAGAGTTCCTGGCTTTTGGCAATTTGATGCATCGAATAGCGGAATTTCCACCGCAAACGATCTGGATTGGAAGCTGATGATCATGTGATTGGAATCGTTTATTCTCTCTCAATAGAGAGAGAGAGAGAGAGGGACAGCGAGAGAGATCGGTCAACAACCTACTTCAATTTCTAGAAGTTTGCTTGCTGCTACATTATGATGCATGCAAATAACTAAATTACTCAATATCAAACTTAATTATAAAATTACTTGAGTTAATTTTTTATTAAAATCAAACTTCTTTTCTAATTTTGAAAAGAATTATTTTCCCACTTCCAGTTCAGTAGAGGATCGAATGAAACAAAATGTTTGATCTAAAATAACCATTTAAACTTATAGATAAATCATTGTTTACATTCAGTTCAGTAGAGGACCAAATGAAACAAATGTTAAATCCACAATAACTAACCGATGATAGAATTATTTAAAAAAGTCCTGAAAAGCTTATAATTAGTCTCTTAGTTACATTGATCGACAACATTCTAGGCTTGCTCATTTCTATACATATTGAAATGATTGTACAGAAAATGTCTCAGATGAATATTCTTATTGAATTACCAATGAGATCTCCCGTCTTTCAGAGGAGACGATAAGCCATTGGTCCATTGGTTCCGACTACTCAAAAAAGTCGTCACCTCTCATCATCATCATCATCCCTCTTATTACACACACACAATCCTCATTAAAAATCTCATGTGAAAAAACTCATATAAAAGCTCATGTGGCCATCAGCAACCACAGAAAATTTCCTGTACAAGATTGATTTTTATTCTTAGATTCTAATCAGAAGCTAATATCTTTTGTTAATAATTATGATTCTTTACGATTTTTAAAATGTTTCCAATAATAGTTGGGCAGTAAAATTAATGAAAATGGATGATGATATCGGTCATGTCCTTGCCTAGATGACTACTTGAAATTAGCCTACATTACTCCTGTGGACCATAACTACTTGAAATTCCAGCTATCAACCTAAAGTTTATGAATTGCAACCATGTCCTCTCAAGTTTTCACGTCAAAGTGAGTTCGATTTCTGCAACCACGCAATTTTTCAGGTAAAGGTGGTAAAATTTTTTGGATTTACTATCCGGACATTATGACAAGGTGGGAGTGTGAAAAATAATCCTCACAAACTTTTGCCTTGCAATCCTCAAAGCGGTAATTTATGAACCTTGTTCCGTATTATTTTCTTGATGGAAGCTTACGAAAAATCCTTGTACGATATTTGTACTTGCACACTCCAGATGATTACAGTGTTTGATAATAATAATATGAATAACACGTTCTAGTCGAATGACAAAAGTCAAATGTAGCCATATAGAACTAGTAAATTATGATCTTCAAAAATCAGTGAATTGAAGAACGTGACGTAAATTTTTTATTTAGGAGGCAAGGCACGGTTTTTTCAAGCCTTTCAGATAACCTTGACTGCCTAAAACCGGTCGTAAGGCAATTGAAGAATTCACCTGTACAAGCTTTGGTATATTATTTAGCAATATTCAATTATCTGTTCGAATTTGCATGCTGCACGACCCAAAGACACAGATTAACTGACTGTATAATCAACCAATCCACATTGTGCATCAGCACATTAGAAAGAGATAATTCTCTCATAAATCGTTTTCGATTTTGAGATTCTCTCATTTCGATTCTCTCATTTTCGTGGCAGAGGATATCTTCAAACAGGCTTGTTCAGGTCATAAATAGAATTTTACAGTCCTCGCATAACATTACTTTTGGCTTTGAAATCAGTAGAATATTACAATTTTATGATAATAGCATCATATATACCTTTCACAAGCCTATGAAGTTTACCACACATATAAGCGCCAGTTGTCAGTAGAATAGAAATTACTGCCCTCTGAAATTTCAGTGGAAATGACAAACCGTATACAATCATAGCCATAATTAGTATAATTTTATATTGGTTTATCATATTAACCACATATGGTTATACTAATCAATCATTTACAAACTAGAGCGGTAAGAATAATTCATGAAGATCAAACTTTTCTGAAGTTTGATCAACGTTTCTGAATCTATCACAGTTGTCTCTCCAAACAATGAATCAAATCATGATATCTCAAGCTCCCAATAATCATTCGAATCCACTCCCTGTATTTTTTCCAACAACTATGATCCTCAAATAAGTCTGAACATTATCAGCAACAATATTCGTCTTTTTATACCATACACAACTAATTATAGTTTCAGAACAGTAAATATTCCTCGAACTGATTTAACTGTATGCAGAAGACAGTTCAACTATACAATGAAAAAACTTATTAATTTCATTCCAGAGCATTTCATAGCAAGAAAGCCCACAAAAGCACTTAAATTAAAAATTGAGAACTGGATTAAGACAGAAGATGTCATACCTAAAATATTTTAATTTTATGTTCATATCTTCCTCAATTCCTATGATTTTATTATTAGTAGGGCTATGCTCTATAAATACTCCTAGATTAATTTTGGAAAACAAATTATTTCTCTCTCTCTCTCTGAGCTCAACTTTCATTTTTGTATTGTGTATACTGTATTGTATTGTTTCAGATCTCTCTTTATTTACAGGATAAATTACATAATTATGCTGGCCTACAGTGAATTGTTAATTAATAATATTAAGTTATACAGAATTACATGAATCTTACATTTTATTTTTAGTTCATAAATTATTATCAATTCATTCCAGTTTTTCATACTCTCTTAGTACTTCATTCTTTTTTTTAATTAATTTTTTTTCTTGTTTTTCATACATTTAATGTGGGGTTTTCTCTCTATTTTCGACTGTATCTCTAATTTATACTGATCACTCGTTGCCAGCGCTCAAATAACTTAGTTTTGCTGGTAACGCCAATGAAAATTATTATCAATAATATAAAGTGAAAAATATTTTAATTTTCAAGTCAATGTATATGAAACTTTTCTGTTTTTTCATAATTTTTGTAAAATTTGTTCAATTTTGGCAGTAAATCTTTCTTTCTTTCTTTCTCTATGACTCCTCAAATATCTAGGATGCTCTCATACCGCACTCACACATTGCATGGGAATCTCGCTTCTTCAATAGGGCTTCTTCAATAGGACATTCACTCAACAAAAGTGAATGCGAATTTCAAAATCATTCAACTACATGAAGCGGACAGCTTGGTATGAATGGAATGCAACGATTCTGACTGCAATCGAAAACCTATCAAACGGTGAAAGTTGGGCTTTCAAACGGACCTATAGACACGTTTACGATTCTGCCAATTGCTTCTGAGACAGTAATGCCCTCAAAATATGATGAATTGCGAGTGGAGTAGGCTTATATTCATATACATTGGAACATGTCATATAATATGTGCGAAGACCAGACAGCAGACACTATGAATGTATCAAGTGAATAGAAAACCAAAAGATAGGAATCTTATAGGCAATATAGGGCATAACATTCATACTGTACCGCATTACAACATTGAGATCCGAGATGTGGGATGTGAAAGATGTCATAAATATGTTACATCTTAGTAAAAGCTTCACCCCCCGTCAAACGATGTTTGTACTTCGAATACTCACTCAGTGTTGTGAAATAAATTACTCAATTCATTCATGTTGAGAGAAGAGTAAAGTTGAAAATAACACTGAAATCTTAAATCAGTAACTAGCCTACATAGAAAATTGATTCTTGAATGTTTTTAACACACCTCAGTCAATACGTGACAAGCTGAAAATATGAACGTGTTTCTCCCCATTCTTGTATCATATTATACGTTGTTCATTATATATTTTAAATAAAACTTTGAACATTTTATATATTATACATCCAATAAAGATATTTATACAATCTTTAACAATATATTTGGTGATTCAGGAAGTCAATCGGAATTATCTTCAGGTCTGAAGTCTGCTGGCCATGATAAATCTATCTCAAACACATATATAGCTTATTGTTCATGCATAATATAATTATAATCATATATTATCTTGTATCTTGATTAGTTGTTTCAAATAGAAGTTTTAAAACTTCATTTCAATAAACTCTAAAAAACATCATATTTGTTATTTATTATTTGACATTTTGTACCCAATTGGAATTCACTCCAGGTCCACAATCTGGCCATGACTGATCTCACCGCCAACACACCACTTGGCGGATTGGAACTTATAGCTTACAATCAGATTTAATGGCTACCATTTCATGTATGAGTCAGGTTGTGAGGACGACCGGCACGATGAAGATGCTATCTCATTACAGTCTGTCCAAGCAATGAAGACATTCTGGCAAGATGGGAAAATAACTCCAGCTCGCTCAACATTGGTTCGAAAATTATCAATTTGGTTTTAAATTGCAGATCTAAATGTTTTCTACAACTTAAGACCAAATTCATGAATTTTGAACCCATATTGTCCTAGCTAGAGTCATTTCCCCATCTTGCTAGAATGTCTTCTTTGTTTGGACAGACTACCGACCTTCCAACTATTATGTTCTGTTTGGAATATCATCAATACTGTATACTATACTAGAATTCTATATACTGAGAGTGATGAGATTGGTGGCGTTTGGCCCCGGGCAAGGTTGAAGCGTAGGCTTAAACTTTTACATGATTTGAAAGACCCTGTAAAGTGATTGTAGCATCTTCATTTCCCCAAGTCTTTCATTAAACCGGCAGTGGAGTGAATGATGATTCTAGCAGAGTATAATGTCTACTATTATGTCTATATGTCTGTATATATCTACGGTTCTAGGCTAAATGCGGTGATTGGAATCCATTTTAAGAATAATAATTGTTCATTAAGATCATGATCAGGATGTGTTCAACTTCATGAATAAGTGTCAAGACCTATTTACACGTTAAACAACCGGACCATTGGATCATTGGAAGATCGAGTTCATCAAGCATATTATATCAAGAACATTTCATTTTATAAATTGTAAACAACGCATATAAAATGTTGGCAACCTATATTCCAATAGAAAAACCAGTAAAATTTGTAATAATTTATATTCTTTGGAAACTTAAGCTCAATTTTGGTTCTCATTTTGATACAACATACTTGCACTAGACTCATAAAGTATAGTTTGAGTATCAAAATTATCTTCAATTCTTTCTCATTGGATAGGAAACATTAAATTTTAAATATAGAATATAAAAATGTGAGAATTCCTTTGAAGCATTGGCAATCAAGTATAATAAATTATGTTTATATTTTCTCTTTCTTCAGTATTTAATGCTATAATATAAATAAATAAATAAATAAATATTTATAAGAGCAAATATTGAACTAAGATTGAAGCAAATTTAATATTTTCAAGTATTATAATTCCTTCTACATTCATAAGATTTTCTTTTAAATATTTTTGGAAGAAAAATTGCGATTCATTCTTTGCCACTGCCGGTGGTAAGGGCCTGGTGGGTGGAGGGTAGTTGGTAAATCTATAGAACATACACACCATCCACAGTAATACATCGTATGAATTGTATGTGTTCAGCCGCCATCTTGAAATTCTTAAATATGGACAACATAACCTCAAAAAACAGAATTACGTCATACCATTCATGCGATGTATTACTGTGGATGGTGTGTATGTTCTATAGATTTACCAACTACCCTCCACCCTCCAGGCTCTACCCACCGGCAGTGCGGCCTCAGCCCTAGTTCCTTCTTTCTCAAAAATGCTTTAAAACGCAATCATTTATTCAATCAATCAGATTTATTCATCATGCATGTTTCAAAAGATGTAGCATCTAAGAGATTGAATTAGCTACAAATATTTGGTGAAAATAGTAGACTGACATACGAGTTAATCCAAGAGTATAAAAATATAAAAGTTCGCATCTAATTCAGTCTTGGAAATCCAATCTTTTTTGAAGTTGGTCAAGATTTTTGGAAGGATGTTTTGCAACTATTTCGAAATCAAATATAATTTCCACCATCAGTTGACCAGTTCTCCCCATTTGGTTATAAGCTCTTCAGTATCTCGTTCGAGAGCTTTTTTCTGTAAAAGAGTTGGCCTTAAACTTTTGGCTGATAGTGTTGCATCACACCAAACCATATCATCGATCACAAGGCTAATCCATTCAAATTTTTCTCAGCTCCAATGGAAGAACTTCATTTTAATCACTGGCGGCTCATACCCACAAAACAGGTGAAGGGCCCGTATCTTTTACTGCCCAGCACTTCAACTGTTTCGTGGGCACGAGCCGCCAGTGTTTCAAATACATATAGTTTATACAAATAGTTTTGACCGATGCTCAGCTCTATTTATACAGGGTGTTTCAGGAGGAATGTGCAAAACGTTTCAGGCTGATTCCTCACATCACGTAGACAAAAAAGTTCCCTGGGACCAACCCCCAACCGAGATAACAATGGCGGAAAATTGAGATTTTTCAAAATATATTAATTTTTCTAATTTTTTAGAGGCTTTACTTGGGTTCTAAAATAATCAATTCCTATGTAAAGATTCAATGGAACCAGTTTCAAGTTTGTAACTTAAACGGTTATTGAGATAATTAGAAAAATATGCTAAAAATGCCATTTTTCAACAATAAGGGTTATAACTAAATAAGAAATCATAAATTTGTATTTTTTATTAATGGAAGTTGAAGAGAGTTGGATTCTGAAGAAAAAGTTGAAAGGCGGCGATTGTGTAAATTTCACCCAAATCTCAGAAATAGCGATCGAAAATCGAAAAATTGACAAAACATAGAACAAGTAATAAATTTGTGTATAGTAGCGATTTTGCAATTTTCGATCGATATTTCTGAGATATCACAGGTTCCATTCAGATTTTTCATTATTGGTGTCAAATTCTCTATCCAGTATAATGAGAACTATTTGAAGCATCACAAAAAAATTAAATGATTTTCACTTCTATCTTTCCATTAGCGAAGTTTTCTATTAATGCCTATTATTTATCGATCAGTCATCATTTATTTAAAAATATATAGGCTATTTGGGTGAGTGCAATAGGCTCGTCATGCCTCATGTTTTTTATTAATGCCTAATATTAATCAATCAAATTAATTATAAAAAAATACATTTGGGTGGGTGCAATCACCCAAATGTACAAATTAATAATTTATTCAAAAATACATTTGGGTGAGTACCATAGTCATGTACAAATTAACACAACCAGGTTACGCTAAATAATGCAACTTTATATTACAATTTTCATTTCAAAAAACATTTCCACTTCAAACAATTAAGAATTTTCATATCAGTTCAGGAGTTCACTCCAAAGTTTCAATAGGCCTACCAAATTTAATCAAACTCAAATCCCACTCTTCAGCTTAACATTGATTCAATAGAATTATCAAATCTACACATCATATCATGTTTGAGTAATGAAATGTTGGTTTCCTTATGAATCCATCTATCAATCTTCAAGGATCAGTTCACAGTATGGTCAATCACACAATTTCCAGTAACATCTTACAACATGCTCATGTTCCGTTAAAACCTGTATTTTCCCATTCGACTCTCAATCCAGACTAGAACTCCATAATAAAAATGAAACCAAACAAGGAAAATCTGGGAGGAAATCCAATAATAGTAGCCGTAACCAATCATTAAAACAGTGAATTTCAACGTTCTTCGGTCAAGACGAGTTGGCTTCTTAAGGTTTGACCTTGAACAAGTCTGACTGTCGATGAATAAACAATCGATTCTTCCGTAAATGTTTACACAAATAACGACGTCAGACGAAATGACTTTTACTTTCACTATAGGAGCTCCCACAAGCAACCAAGATACACGCATCTTCGGAGTTCGGATTTAGTCTGTCCAAGCAGAGTAGACATTCTGGCAAGATGGGGAAATGACTCCAGCTCGGACAATATTTGTTTAAAAATTATAAATTTTGTCTCGAATTATAGGAAACATTCTGATCTATAATTTTAGATAAAATTTATAACTGTTGAACCGATATTGACTGAGTTGTAGTCATTTTCCCAAGTTTCCAGAATTCTTTCTCTGCTTGGACAAACTATACAAGCTTCTTCGGAGTTTGGATGCCTCCCTTTCCCGGTTGAAAACTAACTCTGACCATCAGTTTAATGTTGGCGTGGCGACCATCATTTGATCGATTCTTCTCCATTCTTTTATTAATCGATTCGCTATGTTCACCATTATCGAGGTTTTATCTTCTTCTGACATCCTTCGACCAGAAGAATGGACCTTGATATAACCTTAGTTTTTTGCAATATTTTAGCCTAATTTAGTCAAGAGTACTAAAGAACCAGGTGATATGGATTCAACCAGATAAAATAGATAATATATACTAAGAGGTTTGTTGGTATTTTACAGTCATGATAATACACTCGCACTGGCGGCTCGTGCCCACGAAATGGGTGAAATGATGTACAGTAAAAGATACGGGCACTTCACCAGTTTTGTGGATACGAGCAGCCAGTGACACTGGCCTATTCAAAGGAATCAAAACTCATATATTTTATCCTCATTCAAAAATGAATATGATGTTAATAATTATCATCATTATCTTATATTTACATCCGTCACTTGGTTACTAAAGCTAGTTTATGGTTGAGAGGATCAACGTGCTAACCACACATCACCCCAATTCTGGTTGATGATTATCAACTTCTGCTGTATAGTTGAGTAAATATGAAATTGGAAACCAGCTGGTAGCTCTTTAATGGGTTGTTGAGCCATTGACAAACAAATACATTAACATCCAATCACATCTTGCTCAATTAAGATATCGAGAAATACGGTTGCAGACGGTGGCAGAGAGAAAACACCAAATATTAGCTGCTTATTATAAGAATATCAGGAAAAATCGAGCTCACTACTCGTTTTCAGAACATTTGATAAGATTCTGTAACCTATACTTAATCCTAGTTTCTAGATAATTGGATTTTCAAGTAGTAAAAAAGGAGAGTAAGATTTCACTCATCACCTATTCGCTTACACCACTGTCGGCTCTTACCCACGAAACAGGTGAAGTGCTCGTATCTTTTATCGTACAGCACTTCACCTCTTTCGTGGGCACGAGCCGCCAGTGGCTTAAACTTTATTATTATTAGTTTGAGCACAGAGAAGCTCAAGGAAAAGATTCAGCTTCTCTGTGTTTTAAGTCTCTGAAGTTTGTAGATGGGTACCAAGAACAGAAGTTTGTAGTTTGTCGTATAGTTGTGCCAAGAACAGAAGAGCCTCTTGCAAGATGGCGGAGGAAAGTGAGAGTGTAACTACGCATGCGCAGAACTTAGAATTGCAGGGTAAAATCACTTCAACCATCCTACCGTTTTTACACTAATCGTAATCATATTGACTTCATATGGAAATATTTTTCCATTCATTTATTTAATTATTGACATTATTATGACAGCACAAACCATAATAATATAATTATGAACTGAGATAGAAAAAATAGTCGCAGCCTGTACTATTTCTTCCTAAATTTGGTTATACCAGAACAATTTTCATTTCGACTAGTGGCAGCAGTGATTGGCAGCCATGTTGCCAGAGGCTCTTCTGTTCTTGACACAACTATATATACTTTGTTACAATTACAACTTGTTCCGGTAGGATGGGAAAACTGAACTTCCATGATGCAACTTCCATGAAGCAATAAGCGAATCGACAATATTGGCATTGCCACTGCTCATAAGACTATTTACAAATCAAATAAACAAAATAAAAATACAATAATGTAGGCCTACATAATAAAAAAAATTTGCAAGCGAGTACAGCTCGAGTGCGTCCATAAAACAGAATAAATAAATAAGAGGTGAGCCAACTTCAGGGCTGATAAGTAGTGCCTTGGACTGGCTAACCTTCCGCTAAACTTTGCTGGTCCAAGTGTTAAAATAGGATCAAGCTCAGTGTGATAACAGCCTTGATAGTAGGCCAGACTACAGGACAAGCGTATTGTTTTCTATGATACGATGCCGAAGGTCTGGCAGATTTTGTTTCTTCTAGCTAGCTATAGTTCGCTCAAGCCGAAAAGACACTCCGTTAAAATGTAAATTGTATTGTAACGACGTGTCTTCTCAGGTTACGCAAACTAAAGGAGTTCTGTAGAGTTGGCGGAGGCTTAGAAGATACTTAGTTACAATAAAAAGTATATTGTGATGCGTATCTTTTCAGCTTGCGCAAACTGAAGGAGTTCTGTATAGTTTGCCAAAGTGGAGGAGACACTCTGTTAAATGTAAAGTGTATTGTAATCAAGGGTCTTGTAAGCTTGCGCGAACTGTATCAATGGCTGGCCATTTATGTAGTCCATGACTGCAAAAACAAATCGCTTGAGGCAAAGCACGGCCTACAGCCTCGATGGTTCATTTTGTTTTCATAAGTACCGTTTCACAAATTCAATGCTAAACCTGAGCTCCCCACTGGGTAAGGTAAACTTGGCAAGTATAGTATGTCCAAGCAAAGAAGACATTTTGCCAAGCTCGATCAATATTGGTTGGAAAGTTATAAACGTTTTCTCAAATAGAATGGTTCCTACAATTTGAGACCAAATTAATAAATTTTGAACCAATATTGACCGACCTGGTGTCATTTTCTCATCTCGCCAGAATGTCTTCTTTGCTTGGACAGACATGCTCATATGATCCTTAACGGATAAGAATCAGATATTATCTACCTACTATGTATTTATGATATCCTATTGCCAAACATTATAACTAGCCTAAGCTGCAAATGTTTCAGGTATTTCGAAACTAATATCTTGTCAACCATGAATGTTGGTACTTTGTGGCTATTCCATAATTATTATAAGCTGCTTGGGATAAGAATATCTGTTTTCTGATTGCTTTTCGATAATCTAATGCATGAAGGCTATGCCCAATCTTTAAAAGATATCAATTATATTCGTGCACTTGACATATAGATATAAAAATTCTAAATTGTTTGAATTGAAAAGTTTTTTTAATGGGATATGAAAATATTTAGTTGTATGATTCAACATAACCTGGTTTAGGAATGTATTATATATAGATAATAAATATTATTATAGCCTATATTATAAATATATATTATACAGATTGGAATCCATAATTTTTGCAATCACCCAAATGTATTTGTGAATAAATTTAATGATGGTTGATTTCAAGTACTCCAAACAAAGCCTCCTCTAATGAACAATCAAAATGATTATCTGTACCTACTCCTAGTTTCTAGAATTTTCAAGCAGTAACAAATGACTATGAATTTTACTTATTTTCTGGTTGATTACACTCTATTATTAGTTTGAATCACAGAAAGCAGAATGTGATTAGAATATGAATGGAAAGAGCACCGAAGAGTGGAAAGATGATGGAGTGGAAAGGAGTGAAGAGTGGAAAGATTACCAAAATTAGCTAGGCATAGGCATGTTCGGCACCAATTTAGTAAATCTAGTGAATGGTAATGGTCTTTCGTTGTGAGAGATTCATGCCCGGTTTTTCCAGGCACACTCAAATTTGAGGGACCCTCAAGTTTACTACACTTCACTACATTTCCTATACTTATCATAGAAAATGTCAGCGGTTCATCAAAATTTGAGGGTCCCTCAACTTTGAATGTGCTTGGAAAAACCGGGCATTATTCTATTAGTACCAACACTCATTTTCCTATAGGAAATCATACACTTTGAAAAATTATGGAATTTCAGAATTTGAATGAATAGAAATTTTTAATCAACAGTTTGATTTCAGGTCATGAATCTGAATAACATAGTAATCAATGTGTTTTATAGTTACAACTTGCAACTGGTAATACTCAAGCATCTCACAATTTTGCGACAAGATGAAACTCGTCGTAGATATTTTCCGTCTGATTGTAAGAGCCTTCTCTCCAACCGTACAACTTTCAGCACATCTAATAAAGTAGAAACCACAATACGAAAGTGTGTCGTATTTTAATGAGACTTCTATGTACCCATACCCATAAAAGGTTAGAACTTTTGAATTTCCAAGATTAACTCAAAAGTCTGCCATCAAGAGGAGGTTCTTGTATTTTAGTTGTGACATACGTGTAGGCCTCGTATTTCTTTTAGCTGAAATTTTTCACCAAAAATTATTTACAAAAATATTGGAAAAATCGAAGATGTAAGAGATTTGAAATAGCAAAAAAATTGTGGGAGTATCATTCAAAATAGAAAAAAGCACAGGATCTTTCACGTTCAATCATAGACTAATCATTGTGAATCAATAGGCTCAGCCTAGTTTTTCTATCCTGTTTCATAATAATTATTATGTTATGATTTGTGATTATATCGATGAATGAATGATTAGTTTATGATTATTGCCTTCCAATGAATTGTCAAATAGTCAAATTTATATTAGTCCGTGGTTTGATTTTCAGTATCTCATTAACTATAATTTCAATGGTACCTAAGAACCTAAGTGTACTACTAATTTCTCTAGTATAGACTAATTTACTCCACAGAAGAAACTACTGTACTCCTCTGTAGCATAGAATCAAAGACAATCTACAGATTGTCTAATTATAGTTTTTAGTCCAAGATAGAATAGAGCTTATAAAAATTGAGCTTGTTTATTAGTGTATGAGCACATCATAATCTATTCAGTCAAACACAATATTAATAATTTATTTATTTATTATTTATTTATTAATCTATTGGAAAAACACACATCGGTTGAAAGGACAGGCATAGCCCTTGGTATTTCAAAACACAATTTTCATTAAAATATAGTCCAAAATTATAAGTTATTTTCAAACGAAGAGTGTTGAGCAAAACAGAAAGGACTGGAATAAAATTTCACAAAAACAGCAGTTGATTTCCTCATCCGCAGTAATATTTCTAGTATTTGTAAGTGTCATTATTATGATCGGAAAATTAAATTGTAAGTGATGAATACCTTGGGTAACATCTCGCTTATTACCGGAAACATTCTCCACTAATGTTGGTTCTATGTTAAAGTATCATCCAGTAGACAGAGCAAACCTCCTTATTTCTCAAGTTGATCGCGGCATAATTATACTGTGCTTTACTATCGCGAAAGTTAGGTAGGAAATGTCTGCCTGTTGGTGTCACGATACATGTCTCGACACTATATCAAGGAGAAAATTGACTTTGAAAACACTTTCAGTGCGGAACAGTGACGATGCAAATCAGCTGGTACAAAAAATTGAGGCGAACCGCGAACGAATATAATTGAGTCTCAGCTCTGTCAGGACAGTCGGCGAGCTGTCTTCGATAGTTAATCAAAATGAGAGCGACATTAACTATACTAAATAACTCTCGAAGACGGCTTTAGACTGTCTTAACAGAGTTGAGAATTAATAACAATCATTCGCAATCCGTCTTAGTTTTTGGAACGAGCTATACGAATATAATAGCCGATACCGGCTCTGATTGGTTGAGCCATAGCAAGGTTGGCGAAAGTTCTGTAAGATAGTTTACGAGACAAGTCGTCCATCCATCTTGGCAACTTACGAGCCAAATGCAGTCGGACAAGGAGAACAAACTTTGAAAGCTCTTCTGCAAATCTTAGCCGTCCGTCAATAGAAACTTGGTTAGGTTGTTGAATGGAATAACCTTATCCTTATTCAAACAAGTAGGTATCACGAGCATTCTATAGAAGTGAATACTTTGCTCTGTAGAGCAAAATAATTACTAATAGATTTCAAGCAGTTGTACTAGAAATACTTAATTCACTCCAAATGTGGAAATACTTTGTATAGATTAGGCTACTTATATCCCTAACTTCATGTTGAAGTACACCTCGTAATTAGTAGGTACACAGATTGCAATAATTTGACGACCACGCATGATAAATATTCTGAAAAAAGGATGAACCTTTGTTCGAAAATTTAACATAATTGTATGACTTTTTGACATGCGAACTTTTCGAAAGACCTTGAACAAAAATGAAAAGCATTGCGTGCGTTTTTATTGGAACGGAAGCCTATTGTGCTGTCAAATTCCGTTCTATGTAATTCAACCGGAACCGCACAGTTCAAAACAATTGACTGAAATTTACATAAACAATAATAATTAGCGATAATCTTCAGGTAAGTAGGCGTTTGTGGAAAGTAAACAATGAAATTTCACAACAAAACTAATTGAAAACATTGAATTTACTTCAAAACGAAAAAACCTAGTCGATATATTGTAGCTCGTGCAAGCTGAGAAGACACGCCGTGACAATGTAAAGTGTATTCTAACGGTGGTTCTTCTCAACTTACGTCAACTAACTTTCAGTTACATTTAATAAGCTTTCAATATGGGAACTACCACAATATCACCTTCACAACTACTCAACAAGGAAAAGAACAAAACAAGATTGGCAACATGAGGGACATAAAATATTGATATTATAACACTCTCACAGTGCAATAAAACACTATGAGGAAAAGCTGTTATATAAGTAAATCCTACAAGAAAGGTAATAAAATCTTCAAGGAAGAAAATTTTCTTAGGTCCTAGAAATTAAATTGTTAATTCTCATATAAGGTATGAAACTCTATAGCCCTCTGTATGCATATTACAATTGTACTTTGATAAAAGTGTACTTAAATAACTCCTCGCTTGATATAAATAATAATTTATCAGGCTATTCATCAATGAGCTTACAAATAATTAATCTTTTTGAATCTTTTTCATTCCAGGATGAATCAGAAAATCTTAACAGATCAACAATCTAAAAAAATGTTTAGAATATTTATTTCATTTCCTCATTCAAACCTTGATTTCTCAGAAACTATATTGGAACGTTCTATTCACATGTAATGGTGGAATTAATTCGGATATAATCGTTTCTGGGCACAGACAGCAAGTCTATAGCCAGTAGCAGCTCATTAAGAAGAATGTGTTGAAGGTTACTGCAGTTGATTTGGTGAAGGTAGATTGTTAATAATAAACCTTATTAACACTACTATTAGGATTTGTATTTCCGAGAATTCTAAAATTCACTGAAAACCAATCAGCGAATTGGTGAGACTCCGTTGCTCTGTTGTGATCAAAAAGAGAAGAAATACTACTCGTCTTCTAGAAATAGTGCTCTAGATTAGTATACTATAAAAATAGTACTCTTTTTCTATTTATGTTTCAACATGAACATAATTCTGTTAATCAAATGGAATATGTTCTAAAACTTAAATTTAATATATAAATTTAAATGGAGGAAAGCTCTTCTGGATTTTATAGAGCTAGTATCTGTTATGAAGGTAATTCACAGAGATAATAGAGGTGATTCTTATTCTACAGAGTGTTTCAGGAGAAATGTGCAATTGTAGAAATAAGCTCTCCTAAGACCCCTAAGTACCCCCTCCCCCCAAAAAACGCTTCTTCACCAAGATAACAATGGTAAAAATTAAATTTTTTCAGAAAAATATGATTTCAGAGAGGTTTTATGCTGATACAAAAATTATCATTCCGTATGTAAAATTAGCATAGAAATTGAATGAAACCAGTAAGAAGATTGTAACTTGAATGGTAATAATGAGATAATGAAGTGCTAAAACACATTATGAAATGTTATGAAATAATGGACTTGCATTTTCAATTAATATTACTGTTGTGATAGTTATGTACTCACAAGTTTTTCCAGCAGCCATCAAGTGGTATCCATGTGTAAAAGAACAATAAATTTATCTCGTTGAAAGCACTTAATCCACTCGTAAAGGCTTGATGAAAGTTGAAAGCGCACTTAATCCAGTTCACTTGTCACATCAACTTTATCCTAACTCTCCATAATCTGGGAATCCTACTTGTTTTTCACTAGGTCAGTTGAAGTAAGCACTACTGCTACAAAGAGAAATCACCGTAGCGTGTTAAACTGTTAGATAATGCGTTCCATATAAATTATCTTATTACGTAGGTACAAATGAGCTGGAATTCTTGTAAGAAAATAGCCTAAATGATAGGCTAACGACCAAATTGCCTATTCTCGGCTCGTCGTGAAGAAATCGACTGGTTGTTTTGAAGTGAGCGGGTGGTCCATCATATCTCAATGTCAAGGTCTGTAACAAAAACAAAATAGAATTAGGAGTAGTGGAATATTATGAAATTTCTTGTTTTGGGATGAAATAATGATAGAGCTCTCTCATCATAATATATCTACGAAAGTCAGATTAGTGTACTCAATTATCATTAACAAGAATGAATATTGAATAATAATTGAAAACATTGATGCTTTCCCAAAGTCATTGGTAGCTTCTAGCTTGGGTTCTCTCCAAGCAGTTTGGATCTCCAGAAATATCCATAGAGTTGAAAATAGAAAAAGGAAGTTTCTAGGATTGATAATAAGAACATAAACAAACAGCTATTCTAATGTAATGTATATCCAATTGTAATGAAAATGTGAACAATAATTTTGAAATTGGATTTTAAATGTGATTATTTTTTTCTGTCAGTCATTTCAAAATATAGGGGAGTTTTCTGCTATTCAAGAAATCGGCAAGTTTTTTCACATTTGATTGTGGAACTATAGTTGGAGATAACATTTTCCGGCTGGATGGCTGAATATCACATTTTTATAGTAGCCAATGAATTAATTGATAGGAGATTGATGAACAATCAATGAGAGATTATTCGTGAATCAATTTTCAAATATAAATATCAACTTCACAGTAGTAAATGCATTCATTCAACCGAAGACAATATTTTATTTTCAGTTGAATCGGGTAAATAATATAGAGACCTCAAAATTAATCATGGAATAAAATAAACCAAGTTAATGAATAGATTAAATAAAAAAATAAATAAATTTATTTTCACATTTTCATTACAAATTAAAAAAGAAACCAAACATGGTTTTCAATTTTTAAAGTTGACGTACAGTAATGTAGTTCCAGTTTCCAAAGTGGAAAATTCCATAATATTTTTGAATTGAATTTTCTCGGCAGTCTCCTTCAGACGGCACTTATGATGATGTAGGTCTGTGAATATGACTTCCACTATTGAAGAAGACAATAGTCTTTATTCATTCATTTATTTTCTTTTTCATTAAATCAGCCCAAAGATCATTTTAATGTTCTGAAAGTGAATTGGTTGAACGACCGCTCATCGGAAATCAATACGTGGGAATACCAAATTCCACCTCGTAACGGCTGACATTAGTGAGGTGAGGTGATTAGGAAATGATAATACGTTTTATCCCGGATTAGTGGGCGTGAAAAGAATATTATTAGTGGAAAGGAGAGCGAACGAATTGGATTAGAATGGCGTTTGGTTGACCAGCTGTTAGCCTCCAATGAAGCCGGAAGTCAACACTACAAGATGCATCCCAGGAGTAGAGCTCGTGCAAGCTGAGAAGGTACTCCGTTACAATGTTATTTGTATTGTAACGAGGTGTCTTCTCAGCTTCCGCAAACTGAAGCAGAGTTCTTCAAAGTTCGCGCTAGCTGAGATGAAACGTCTTGTAATGTAAAGTGAGTTGAAAGACGTGTCTTCTAAGCTTGCGCGAGCTAGCTTGGTCCAAGGCCACCTAATTTATAATGGACCGCCGCCGCTGCCACTATAGTCTGTCCAAGGAAAGAAGACATTCTGGCAAGATGGGAGAATGACTCCAGCTCGGTCAATATTGATTCGAAAATTATAAGTTTGGTGTCAAATTGTAGATCAGAATGTTTCCTACAATTTAAAACCAAATTTATACTTTTTGAACCAATATTCACTGAGCTGGAGTCATTTTCCCATCTTGCCAGAATGTCTTCTTTGCTTGGACAGACTGCTTGATCTTTTGCTGCTGCACTGGGTCAACATTCGCCAATATCCTTATGCAGCGGCGTGTAATCACAGGTTGGACAAATCAGAGCGGAACCTGTTCAATCGTAAATAGAATCCCTGAGGGTGTATTTATGTTTTATCATTGAAACAAAGTACGTCAGACTGATAGATTTGCAGTGGATGGAATTGGGAATATTTATGTTGAATAAATCCCACATTTGATTGTTATGTTGTTTCATCCTGTGAGAATAGAATAGAAATTTCTTAATTTTTATTTTATTCTCACCAGTCACATCACTTGAAATTTGGTAGACAGGTTCAGAGAAATGTTGTATTTCAAAAATTTGGTAAAGAATAATCAAAATCGGGTATTTTTGAGGATTTTTTGGTGTTTTTCGTACCTTTTCCTGATTTTTCAGAAGCCACTGAACCGAATACTATCATATTCCATACAAAAATTGAGCTAAGATATTATATTCAACTATTTCTTGTATTATAGTAGATCTATTTTTTGTTGTTTAATAAATTTGAATTTCAAAAGCTTCTCAAATTATACAAAAATTAAGTACAATATTATGATTTTTTTTCAAGTCCAGTTTATCAAGCGTTCTTGTAGACTTCTCAGAAATTACACAACTAGAATATGGCGTCAATCAGTCACTTTCTGGCTATATAGTTTAGAGTATAGATTCATTTTTTTTGCTGCGGATGATTCCCACATAAGTATCCAAATTTACTTGTGCGTGGGTAATGGAATGTGTGAGGGTGATTTATGAGGTGCATAAACGATCAGCATGCCTCTGGTGGGATTCGAACCCACGACCGGGTAGCGCTAGCGGACTGAAGGTAGTAACGCTCCAGACCACTCGGCCAACCCGGACGACAATTTCCTTAGCTAACTGTAAGGAATTAAAGGAATTGGATGTTAATTGACTTCCAATAATACTACTTTTGTGCTATAAGAGCAAAGATTGTTATTACGTCAGTATCTACTTATTTATTTAAGTATGCAGATTTTATTCAAGGAAAAATGGAGTTTTCGTTGAGAAGACTTTTCCTGTTCTCCAAGAATCATTAGACATGATAGATATTGGAGTTCAATGAATTTTCCAATGAGTAGAAGGAAGGAATAATCCGATTAAATACCGATGATTGAGTTTTATTAGAGAAATCTATTCTCTATTAATTTTACTAGTGTAATCCTACTCAGGAGAAAGAACTCCTTGGAAATAAGGCAGATAAATGCCAGCCGTAAAGCAAAGATCTTTTCACTTTTTTATAACTTTTTCACCTTGTACAATCATCAACGTGAATAGGATATCTTAATTTATCATCAAGTTGGCCATTTTTCTGAATGTGATATCCAAAATAGCCATTGTGCGTAACTAATGTTTTACACTATCGAACGTTTTACAAATTATCGAATAATTATTTATCATTTAAACTCTGATTATATTTATAATCAAATTATATACTTCGTAGTGAAATTACTCAAGTACAAGCGACACAAGTACACTGCTAGTATTTCCACTAAATTTTAAAAATTATTCAAATTGAATTTATCAGTGAATTAAAATGGATGAACAACAACTTATTCCTAATTTATTAAATATATTATCTCTAGCTGTAGTTGCAGCTTCCAGCCACCACCATAAATAGCAGATCCAATCTTACTTTATCTATCAGCGGTGTTATCTTTCACGAACTTTCTTGCAAGACTACAGTTCCACATGAATAATTCATTTCTCGCGAATGTAATTAGCAGGCGAGCGCACCGTTGTGCTTTGATAAGTTGCTATTGCCGTAATGAGATTCACTCAAACCTGTTATAAACGAACGTGTATAGATTTGTCCATTAAGTCTGAACATTTTGCGTGACTTGTCAGTAGTCCAATGTCATCGACATTAGTGAGGGTGTGGCTGCAGAAATCCTGACAAGAAAGTGCCTCTTCACCGGTCGAAAAGCCTCGCAAACAAACGCTAAACGGACGTCCTAATCATTGTGAGTGCATAAATGCGAAGGTATTACTCAAATGCCATGACAAATTAGGAGGCGAGCCGGGGAATCGATAGGGAGCTCGTAATTTTGGACGGAAAGTTATGTTTCCAACTAATGGGCTTATCAAGGGCATAAAGTTTGTTTCTGTAGGGTGATGCCCACATTAGTTCTTAAGCTAATGTGCGTGAATGATAGAGATGATGATTAGAGATGAGAACAACTTTTCAGGTAGTCAAGACAGACGGCTTTATCACCTCCTTCGAAAAAAGGGTGGTCTTTGTGTTTGTGCTGTGGTCAAAGAATAAGGTTCATATATGATGATGATGGGTCAATAATATGTGTTTGCTTCCTGGTCATGAATCGAACTTGGGTCCTCTTAATTATCAGACCGGCGCATTATAACTTACCCCAACGAGCCACCCAACAAGTCATAAATGATGTATTTCAAAAATGATTTGTTTTCCAATTTCTGTCAATCTAACTCTCAAATGTCTTTATTTTCTGATAGAATGAAAAAACTTCACAATAACTCATTTAAGTAGGATAACTAGTAGATCTAGCTTAGTATGCTAGGTTATTCAATAAGTGGAATAATATCCACTTAGTAACATAATAACATAAGGATGGAATTGATATAAGAACCACTCATATAAAAATTACTTTGAATCGCCAGTTTTGTAGAAAACTTTTCTACGTATAGTTTTTCATGACCTTCGATAACTTTCTTAGAAACCCTTTCTTTACAGATTCCTCTATCCAAATAACCTGTATAATATGTGAACCGAGACTCTATAAGAATAGAAAACTATTTGTATAGTATAATATAAAAAATACTCTTTTTATACTCTTCTATAGAATAGAAAGAGACATCCATCCATTACTTTCAAGTTAAAAGCTACAAGTTGAAAGTTTCAAGAAAAGCTGGTTCCCCAGTTTTGGCTCAGTCGCAGAGGATATCAATGCTTTTACAGTACATCTCTTACAACAGTAATGAAGCTCTGTAAAATAAAGAAAAGTAAGCAGAGGGTATTGAAAATAGAGACAGGGTATCTCTGTAAAATAGAGACAAGCATAGCTTACTTTAATATGAAAGGGAGGTATGACAAATGACACTAGTAATAGAATCAACAAGTTTTTATCAACTAAACAATTGAATAATCTTATTACGCAAGGAACAATAAATAACTTTGAATTTTTAATAATTAATTTAATTGATTACACTTTATTGTTACTAAGTCATTTCGTTAATAATCGTGACAGTTCCTGAATCATGATGAAGTTGATTACGTTTTGTAGATATCTAGTTAGCAATTATTGTGGAAAGGAAATAATATAGACTAAAAAACTATAGTTATAATGAATGTTCGGTTTCAAATGACATTTCAGCCATGACTTGTGGTCGTATCAACTATCAAGAATATAGGTGAGTTCTGATGTATTTCAAGTGGCACTGCCTGGTTGGTGGATGACATAACTTGACCTTGTATTTTTTCAAATTAAAGATAAAAGTTTCCACGAAGATAATAAGAAACAAGAGTGTAGGCTACGTAGGTAAGTATATAGTAGACAATTTTCAAGAGATACAAATTAATATTCAACAATAATGAATATTGTCATGGAATAATACCTGTTGGAATCTTCAATTCTAGTTGACAATTCGAGATTAATTTATCCAAGAGACTCTATCAACTGTTAATGATACACTGTTAATTGTATAACTGTTACCAATTCACTGATATTGCATCAAATCCATGCGGTATTCCTGTCTCTTTTCTTCATCATGTAGTCTATCTATACTTTTTCTCCTGTAATTTGATCGATTTGAAATTGGCGAACAGGATGCTCTAAAGTTCGAAGTTTACAGTGTACAGTAAGGTGTAGAGTTGTAAGGTGTACAGGACGGTGCAACCAGTGCCGGACTGGCCAGGTCAGCTAGTCGGCGATCGCCATCGGCTCTCTGCCCTAGGAGCCCGGAGGGGCCCAAGATACCCTCAGCACAAAAATTGAAAATTTAATCGGCTGCAAAGAAACGAAGGTTTTTGTATTGAATTTTACATTTAATAAGAGATAAATCATTTTCTAATAAATACTATGATGATTCGACAGATTTTTCCAGACTTTCAAGGCCGTTGATTATACTTGAGGGCCCCTCATTACAAGAGGGCCCCTTGAATGCTGAGAACCTTTTTTATAATATAATCGAGGTCGTGAGGTCGTCGAGTCTAGTGCTCAGAAGCTAAGGCCAAAAATTCTCCAGACCTCATTCTGAATCTGCCTATTGGGCTGTGAATGGTGAATTTACTAGTTACTAATGAGGGGCTTGAAGTGTGTAGAATATAATATCGATATTCTTCTAAATGATTTCATAATTATTATTTCATTATGATTCATAATGATTTCATAGTTTTATTAAACGAAATTTAATATTCTTCAATTTCTTATTGTTTTATTTAATGATTTGATTTGCCTCATCAACACTCTAAATTCAAAAATGTTGATAGTATCATTCCTCAACTGGCTCAACCAATAGCAGACATGAGTATTGTCTAGTTGGCCACCTGTTGAATGACAAAAACTACTGCAGAGGGCGTGGCCAGAGACAAAAATTGTTTCTGCCCCCCCCCCTTCAATTTCTAGTGAATGAAGCTTTCTGGGGGCGTGGCCTATGGCTCAACCAATAGCAGACAAGTATTCTCAAGTCGCCCACCTGTTGAATATTGAAAACTACTGAGGGGGGCGTGGCCAAGGACAAAAATCGTTTCTGCTTTCCCCTCCATTTTCCAGTGAATGGAGCGTTCTGGGGGGGTGGCCTATGGCTCAACCAATAACAGACAAGTATGCTCTGGTCGACCACCTGTTAAATGTCAAAAACTACTGCAGAGGGCGTGGTCAGAGACTAAAATTGTTTCTGCTCTTTCCTCCATTCTCTATCAAATGAAGTTTTCTGGGGGCGTGACCTATAGCTCAACCAATAGCAGACAAGTATTCTTGAGTCGGCGACTTGTTAAATGTCAAAAACTACTGCAGGGGGCGTGGCCTATGGCTCAACCAATATCAGACAAGTATCAATCATCAATTGAGAGTCATACAACCAAAAATTATATTACACCACTACCTTTGAAAACGTCGTTCTGTGGCTTCAAGAATTTGGAGCTTTACAGCTGTTGAAAATGGTGAGAAAATCTCCTCCCCCCCCAAGTACTCCTTAGGCACGTCACCTGTTTCGTGGGTACGAGCCGCCAGTGCTGTAAGTAGCTCAACATTTCACAAGACATAATATCAGGAACACAACAGCATATCAGCAATATTGTCATCAGACCAAAAAAGGTTTTGGCTCGAACAAGAATCAGAGATAATAGTTCTCAAGGACCCAGAGATAATAGCGGCTGATGCATCAATGAAAATTACTATAGGTTTGTTTTGTGGCTTCTGATGAAACAATTAGAGGTGAAGTTACGAAACCGGTATAGTCTGCCCAAGCAAAGAAGACATTCTGGCAAGATGGGAGAATGACCTAGCTCGGTAAATATTGGTTAAAAAATTATAAATTCAGTCTCAAATTGTCGAGCAGAATGTTTTTCAATCTTTCAAACCAAATTTACATTTTTTTAACCAATATTGACCAAGCTGGAGTGATTTCTCCATCTTGCCAGAATGTCTCTTCTGGTTAGTTAGACATTAGCTAATGTGAGAAAGGCAACCTTTGGAATGGAAAACGCATCAAGTCAAAGTTTAAGCTCTGAATTGGTGGCGTTAGTTTTGCAAGATGTTTATTGTGTTCTGATAGAGCTCAGAGCTTAATACAATCGACCGAGTTGTGCAAGCTGCAGATTAAATCACAGAAATCGTTAACAGCAGTTAACTGTTTATCCAAAGCTTGGTTGACGCCCGATGTAGTTGACCTGATCTTAACAATAACTGATGACAGATATCAAGTAAGAGCAACACTACAGTTTGGTCGAGCAGAGAAGACATTCTAGCAAGATGGAAAAATTACTCCAGCTTGTTCAATATAAGAATCAAAAATTATAAATTCGGTCTCAAATTGTAGACCAAAATGTTTCCTAAAATTTGAGAATAAATCTATTATTTTCGAACCAATATTGACCGAGTTGGAGTCATTTTCCCATCTTGCCAGAATGTCTTCTCCGCTAGACCAGTCTATACCTGCAGTCACTTTCTCTGTTCGGTTTCAACCTGAAGAACCGTTGGTTGTCAGAAGTTCAAGAATGTTCAGGAATTTAGAACAGACAATGTCAACCCCATTACAACGATTTAATGTGGAAATATCATTAATGACTATTGAACAATGTAAGAGATCAACCACATTGAATAAATTCTAGTTGAGAATGCTATTAACACCTATTGGTAATATCTGCAAGCAAAACTGTAAGAATTGTTTGAAAGAGAGGTTCAGATTCAATCCCATTATTCATGTAGATTACATAATACAATAGAGAGAGAGAGAGAGAGAGAGAGAGGGGGGGGGGGAAGATTGATTGATTAATAATTCAAGAGAGAGAAGTTGTAAAAGGAAGAGAAATGCAGATTTAAAAACAATAAATGTAAGTATTTTAAAAATAATAGAATTAATAATTTATCTATTTTCAATAGATCTCAATTCTATTGAATATCTATTTTCTATATTCAATATTATGTTTGATAATTGTTCTCAGGTGGGAGATCTTACCACTTATAATCCTGTATTGACAATATAGTTTGTCCAAGCAAAGAAGCCATTCTGGCAAGATGACAAAATGACTGCAGCACGATCAATTGGTTCAAAAATTATACATTTGTTTCCATATTGTAGATCATAATGTTTCCTACAATTTGAGACCAAATTTATAATTTTTTAACCAATATTGATCAAGCTGGAGTCATTTTCTTATCTTGCCAAAATGTCTTCTTTGCTTGGACCAACTATAATGATGGCAAAGGCAAATATTGAATAGGGTAGCGATGCATTTCATGTACTTCTTGTAAGAATTTTAAGTGAGGGATCGTTTCTGAATATAATCTAGTTTATTATTCTTCATTTACAAATAAAAGAGTGTTGAAATATTTGGAAAGGGTGGAGCTCCTAGAAAAATACGAAGCTAAAAACGTTGCATACCGCAATACATGTGGAATGAGCAGTTTTGTTACTCTACCACTGGCGGCTTGTGCCCACGAAACAGGTGAAGTGCTCGTATCTTTTACTGTACAGCACTTCACCTGTCTCATGGACACGAGCCGACAGTATACTCTACCACTTCAAGTGATCTTTTGAAAAACAAGGAAGACTTTCCTTTTAAAAGAGGAAAATCGCACACTCTGAACTAGAACTAGAGCGACGTAGAAAAGGTACGTAATAAAAAGTGTGCGCTTGTTCTACTTATAAGCTCAGGTATGGCTGAATGCGGGATTTTCCTTATACGTCTCGTCCTGTTGTAATTCTCAGGAACAATCGAGTTAGTAAGGAGAAAAATTAGTTTGCCCTTAACCATGAAGTTGCTGATCACTCGATCATTCTTCTCACAAAAAAAAAGTTCTTTTGTCTTTCCTGTCTAGAGAAAATTTTTGATGATGATGTATGGAAATGTATGGATGATGTATGTATAATGTATGGATAATGTTTGGATGATATATGGATAATTTATGGATAATGTTTGGATGATGTATGGATAATGTATGGATAATGTTTGGATGATGTTTGGATGATGTATGGATTATGTATGGATAATGTATGGATAATGTGAATGATGATAACGACAACCATGTTCGGTACTCATTGAGTGATAGTGATCAGACAAGGCTTGATATGAAAAAGCCGTATGGAGTGAAAACCAATTCTTATCCCAAGAATGGATTCATCTTAGGCCCGTCCCCTATTATTTCAAACTAAAAGATGTTCAACTGACAATTAACATTTGAAATAATACTTTCTTATTCGAACTACTTTCAGTTTGAATTATGTGTCAACTAAGTTTAATTAGACCTTAGAATCAATAAATACTTTTTTGGACTAAGACTAGTGCCGGGTTTTTCCAAGCACATTCAAAGTTGAGGGACCCTTAAATTTTGATGAACAGCTGACATTTTCTATGTTAAGTATAGGAAATGTAGTAAAGTGTAGTAAACTTGAGGGTCCCTCAACTTTGAGTGTGCTTGGAAGAACCGGGCATAAGACTTTGTCATCAAAAGACTTTGAACCATCAGTTATTTATAAAAATTAATTATTTGTGAGGAATTCAATGCATTCTAGTTTGTATTCACCATTTCCATGTTTTACTGCCAATAACGATTACTATACAGTTTCAGGAGTTATTGATAAATTATCAGTTATTGGAAAGTCATAAACGTTAATAATGACCAATAAATATGACAGTGCTTAAAATGCGTTATAGAGGGTCAATGTAATGCTTTTTTTCATCTGATCTTCTTTGTATTAATTCATTCGAGGCATGTTTTATGTAAATTTATGATTTATGGAGGAAAACTTTATTCAAACTTTATAACTTTAAGATGATTTCATTTCATTTCATTTTATGTATTTGTGCGAACACTTGAATCAGGAGGAAATACTAGACAAAGCCTGTACTATTTCTATCCAAATGAATTATGATTGTGTTATACGAGTATACAGTATATATAATGCTTTACTACTCATTTCTAGTGTGTGGCCAGCTTTCTCCACTCCAGTTTTAAAAGATTTCCAAAATCCCATGAGAAAATATTCAAAACTATCTACGAGTATAAGAAACTATTAATTCACATTTCAGAAAATATATAGAACAAAAGATAAGATAATATACTTTTTACATGCACTTTCTCTTGGATATTCAAGTGTGATAATCACATGAAACTGTGCAACATGAAAATTCATTGTGACAATCATTGACTCCTCATAGATATTATCTGTGAAATAGATTCAATTTATTCTTGCATCATAAGAAATGGGAAAGGAAAGAGAATGGATATAAAATTGCGGCATTATTTATAGTGTTGACTAAACTGATTCAGGTGACCTTGATTGCCAGCCAATTCATGAACACTGCTAATTAACTCATACCTTGGTCATTTTCGAGTGACTCTTGCATATAACAATGAAATCAGCCAAACAATATTGTCATAGTTATGACTGCGCATATTTTATTACGTGGGATTTATCGTGGGCTGGATTATGGAAATTTCCCAATTGATTTAGAATTTTAAATCTTCATATTCAGTGTGAACTAAGCATTATTTCACACAAGTGGTAAATGACAGGAAAAATGTGAAAATTTCATTTTCAAATTCATACCAGCAAACACTCTAGGATTTCAATAAGAGTATTTTGTGTGAGTTCGAATTGAAAGTAGGAGTGGAATAAAACAATATGTTGTGATCATTCATTCCAACTAAATTCCTGTTCTTATCACCAGACATTATTTCTCGTCTAGAAATGATTATTCAATTCAACAAACTTTTGAAAAAATGTTCTGATTGTTAAAATGTAGCCATAAATTTCATCATCACGCAGCAACTGAACCTCAACTTCAAAGTGCAAAGAATCTTTAAAACAATAAACATTTTATTGTGACAGTAAACATAACATATCTTCGCTTATCAAATCACACGCTCAATTAAATTGCATTTGAACGATTTTATGATGTATTGTCCCACTAATTTATTGATGGCAACCTGTAAAAACATTCTATAAACTTGGAAAGATAATTTTTTGTCATAAAATGGAATCAGAGTTCCATTTATTCTTATTGATTTCCCCATAGTCTGGTATTTATCAGTGATTAATAAATTGGTTTGAGATTTTGTGAGATTGAGAGCTTCCCAGGATGAGAGCAGTTTTGGAAAAAAACTGGTTGACGCTTGATTCACTGGTTTTGAGGGATATTTGTCGCAGTCAAGTTCAAGTTTTCACAGATATGATGGATGCCCCTCACTCCTGAATATTTTGATAATCCCATTAAAGTTCCAACCAAACAGTGAATTTCTTCAGCACCCTAACCATTCGGGTTCCACATTCACTGACAGATCATACTGACAGTTCAATCGTTCACAGCTGATCGTTAACGATTGGTCTGCCGGTTTATAGCTATTTTGTATAGCCGGTTTCCTCCAATCACTTAGTTTTTGACAGTCACAATCCGAACTGTCAGTATATCCTAGGTGTTAAAATTTGTTGAATATTTCTAAAAGGGAAACATTATTACCTGAACATATTAGCATGACATACAATAAAAGGTAAATAGGTAGACATAGTAAAATTCAAAAGAATAGAATGGGCTGAAAATTGGTACCGTACTGTTATCGATGAGAAATAGTCGGAAATTGTCCTGATGACAGTTCAAAATCTATTCATTAAATCAATCGGTTTGATAGTTTCGAGATAAATGATCAATTAAAAGAATACAAAAGATGCCTCCAACATGCACTCCAATGTTTTCACAGTGAGAAAAAGAAAAGTTTTGTTAAAAACATTAGACTAAATCTTGGTGATCAATCCCAGTGCATATTACACACAACAGCTCGTCATGGATCAAGAAATCATCTTCTTGAATTGTCAACCTCCCAAATTCCATCCCAAACAATTTACATCTGCTACAATAATGGGGCAAATTACATTCAATGATGGGGCAAAGATCACGGACAACTTGACTAATGTACTGCAAAGCCCACTAAATTACTTAAAAACTCTTAGTGGCTGGTTGACACTGAAGTAGAAAAACTCAAAATAATAAAAAGTGTTGATGTCAAAGTTCAAGGTTTTCGTCATGAGATGCGACCACTAGACCTAGGTCACCCAGGCAATGAAAACTACGATCGTTTCAAACTTGGAGGATGCAAATTAAAATCTACCTATCAGAGTAAAAAACTTTACCAATAATAACATGTAGCGTTGGAAGGTTAACTTTAGTTGAATACGAACTTTGGCTGTGGATTATGTTATCATATTCATTTACCAATTTAATGATTTGAATTGAATTGTTTTATTCTAAGAAATGAACATGAAGTTTAAAATTAAATAACATGTAAAGATGAATAATACTTCTCACCTAGAACAAGTCTGTGTGTTATTTACAATGGAGAATACAAGAGGATTTCTCCAAAAACTGTAGGCTACATCTCCCAATTTATAAAAACAAACTAAAAGTAGGTTATGATGTCTGATTTCATGAGATTGAATATTGAAATCGAATTAACTGCTCAGAAAAGTGGAAAGAAACTTTATATTCAATGATAGAGTCTTTGAATGGGGATAATCCACCAACCCCAGATGATTTCCAATGGAGAATGAACAAGTAGCTTTCAAATTTTAAAGGTTTTTACGATTCGAACTATCATTGCTTTCCAACAATGTTGACACTCCTCCATAGAAAAATTATTTCTCATCTCAACAGAGGCCATGTTTTCAACAACCCCGTTTCCATTGCCACAAATATGACTAGAAAAGTCGTACTTCAAGATGTACAAATTTACTAGGAGAGTTGACGTATAGAATAACTTTCCAAGAATGAAAAAGCTTTGATGGTTTTGAGAATAGTTTTTCAATATTCGATCAAATTGAAGGAAATATTCTAATCAAGAAGAGTGTCACTTTTCAACAATGTAACTCTGTTACTTTTTGAGCTGCAAAAACACATAAATTACGAAATAATATAAAACACATAAAATAATAGGCCTACACATAAAATGTGATGAACAGATATCACGTAGTTTTAAAGATGTTTTCATGTGCGTTTCTCGCAATGAATAAAAAAAAATGTGTTAAGCATTTTTCCTTTGTTTTCTCTAAATGTTATCATAAGAGTTTCTTGTGATACTTTTTACAATGTGTATTTGTGTAACCTAGATTTGCGACTGACCGGCCTGACCTAGTCGGATTTATGCTGGTAATCAATCATTTCGAAAGGTTAGTCGACTAAACGACTATGAACTACCTATAAAAACTATAGGCTACTGTTTTTTACTACGTTAAAGTCATATCAGTATATGCATAGTTGCATGCATACAACGGTTCAGTATACTAATTCAATCATTTTGTAAAAAACTGTAACAAATTGATATAAATTGATCACTCTCTGCCAAAGATGTGAATGTGATACATCCTTCTAGAAAAGTTAGATCCAAATTATTTTTCGATCCAAATTCCATTCTGTGAAGTACCCATTATTATTTCATTGCAGTAATAAACTTGTAGTTCGTCCAAAGTTCAAATTCCTTTCAAGATTATACATTCAATTACCTCGTTTTGCCTCATTTGATTTACTTATTCTTGAATTCATCTTCAATCATTTTATTTTCTAAGAAGAATGAGTAGGAACAATAAATGCAGAGCTGAATGAAAACAGTAACAGGTTAGAGCAGAACCACTACTTCATTTCATTTTATTCATTCATTCAATACATACTGTAATCAAATTTTAATTATTTGGGAGATGAAGAGCAGGCTTCGCTCTTACTATTTATCATTCGATAATTTTCAAAAATTAATGTTGCAAATTAAATTAACTTCCATAAGTTTATTTGATTTAGTTTGATTATAGAAGTATCACATGGATGCATAATGGAACAGATTCAAAACTAGTGGTGTATCGAACTTCAAGAAACTTAATTCCATGATTGTTGAGCTCATTCAATGCTTCTAGAATGGGGATACAAAATGTCTTCGACCATCCCCCAATGTGCTAGCTATTCTCTTTCTTCGCCCACCCCAAGAATTCTGCTTCTAGTGTTTCCTGCCACCTGGTAGACCTACATCCACCTGTCTAGAGTAGAATGCATTCCTGATTCCTTCTTCTATCATTCACAGTCACAGTGCATATTGGAATTTCAGTACAATTCGTCTTCAATTCAAAAATAATTCATCATTAAAAATTATTGGAATCCAACTGTTCAATACAATAGTTCTATAAGTTCGATACAGCATTGAACAAGCCTTACTTCCTTAATCAATTCAATTCAATTTATTCATCCACACACACACATAAGATACATCAATATGAAATAAAAATTAATTACATCAATGAAATAAACATTACAATATGAAATATATAACTTAAATATGAGAACACATTACAATATTAGAAGGCAATTTATACATGTAATGTGGTGAAGAAGGGTAGAGGATCAAAAGTTCTTCCAACTTTGGCAATCCATGTCATAGGAAGGCTTTTGATCCTTGGAATTTTTGAAAATGATTGGGAAAGGGTGTGATAGAGCACAAGTAGGGAAGTGAGCGCACTAATCAGAAAAGTTCTCTGCTAACTTATTTTAGTTCTCAAAGGTAGAAGAAGTAGTTAATTTTGATCCAAGCATTGATATCTTGTTTTACTTTCTTTATTTTGGCACAGCTAATAATTTGTTCAGGAATTTTATTTATAATTTTAGTGCTTAAATATATGAGTTGTCTTCTAATATTTTCAATGTTAGTATGATAGATTAGGTACTTATTTGAGGTGGGTCTTAAATTGTATTGATTATTGACAGTATTATTAGTGCAAATGAAATTATTTTTATGTTTAAATATATATTTCACTACATTCATTACGTACAACTGTCTCACTGTCAACACCTTAAACTCTTCAAAAGTCAGGTAGGTTGAGAAAAGTCTAGGCTTATTTAAGATTGTTTTAATGATTGATTTTTGAATTATGAAAAGCTCTTCCAAGTGGGAATTATAACAGCCCCCCCCATACTGAAATATCATACTGAATTATGGACTGAACCAGTGCATAGTATACCATTTTAAAATAACTTGAGCTTAGAGAGGTTTTTGCTTCGTAGAATTTATAAGAAAGATATCTGATTCTTTTGTATAAAAATTTGATATGGAGGTCCCATTTCAAATATTCATCTATTATGACGCCTAGATATTTTGAGCTTCTTACTCTTTTTATTATGGGACAAGTGAAGTTATTGAAGTTCATGTTGCAGTTTGAATGCAGTCTCAGATTAATATTTTCGTCGGGTTTACCAGTTGTATTGAGTGCAAAGGTGATGTAATTGGTTTTATCAATGTTCAAGCTCAAAGTGTTTTTGTATAACCATTTTTTAATGAGTGAACAATCCTGTTCTGCAATTTCATGAGCCTCGATCCACGATTTTCCATAGTAAACAGCTGCAGTGTCATCTGCGAATGATATAGTTGTTGAGTTTTTTTTTAGTTTCTGGTTTAGTAGATCATTCACATAAGTAATAAAAAGGATCGGTGATAGTACAGTTCCCTGAGGTAACCTTTAAGAAGTTATTTTAGAGGTATCAGTACATCCATTTATTGTTAAAGACTGTGTTCTATCTCTCAAATAGCTTTTGATTATTTCTAGAAAAATTCCCCTGAAGCCATATTTCTCGAGTTTATTGTAAAGGGAGAAATGTGGGATAGTATCAAAAGCTTTTTTGATATCCAAGAAAACCGCTATAGATTTGTAATTGGAAATCAGGGTTTATGAAACAGTATTACCAAATTTAATTAATGCATCTTCCGTACTCTTCTCAGCCTGAAATCCAAAATGATTTTCATTTATTACTTTATGTTTGCTCAAAAACAGGACTAATCTCTTCTTTATAATCTTTTCCATAATTTTTGCCAGGTTACTGATAAGACTGATTGGCCTGTAATTGCCAGGATTTCATGGATCTCCTTGCTTGAAGAGAGGTTATATTTTTGCTTTGTTGAAGTGTTTGGGGAAGCAGCCTTGCTCAAAACATGTATTAAAAATCGTGATTAGTGGTTGTAAAATAGTGTGACCTATATGCTTGAGTACTGTGTTATTGAGATTATCCATTCCTGGGGTGCAATTATTCTTCAGCTCTTTTATTGTTTCTTCAATTTCTTTAGAATCTGTTGGTCTCATGAAGAAAGAATTCAGTAGAGGTGTTTCGGTTATATCGTTGTTATATCGAAGTCGGGAGAATTTGCTAGTTCATTGTTCAAAGCTCTAGCCTGTCTTTCACCAACATTGGTAAAAAAGTCATTCAGCCTCTTGGCATCAACTCAGGTAGAAACTGATGGCCAATGGGAATCAAGCAATGTAAAGTTAGCAATAACTTGTTTACTTGCTCTTCCAATGTGTAATTTTTGAGACAATATTTATGAATTTGGATATGCTTCGTCACCCTCAGATAAATATAAATTATAACTATGGAGGAGGACTGCTATTAAAGGCCTGTAATAAATTAGGCGTACGCTACTTGATCTTTTCTACAAATATTGCAATGTTTTTTTTCAATTCTCCATTACTCTCTTTATTCATTCAAACAATACTTAATTAATACTTCAACCTCTTGTAATACTGTACTTTATTTTAAGAATGCTCTCGAATTACGCGGTACTCATGAATAGTATTTTATATATAGGCCTAGTAGTATAAACTTGTCTATATTTATGTCTCTGTATACTTATGTTAGTAAATATGATAGTATTAATGATGCATTGACAAGAAACAACAGTAAAATTTGCAACAAAAGAGAACTTCTCTCCTCATTATGCCAATACTAATGCAATTCTCACTGATCACTCAAGCGTAGCTGCATGCCACGTTGCCTATACGGTCCCTGGAATACAAATAGTCTGTCCAAGCAAAGAAGTCATTCTGGCAAGATGGAAAAATGACTTCAGCTTGATCACTATTGGTTCAAAAATAATTCATTTGGTCTCAAATTGTAGATAAGAATGTTTCCTATAATTTTACATCAAATTCATGATTTTTGAACGAATATTGACCGAGCTGGAGTCATTTTCCCATCTTTCCAGAATGTCTTCTTTACTTGGACAGACTATACCAAGTAAGTACACTTCGACTTAGTGCCACAGCCTCTGTACCAGTTTTCTCCTTGTTCCACTCTACCATTGTCCATAAAAGCTAAGGCAGCTCATCATGTTGATAACACATGAGAAAAGATACATTCTCGTAGAAACTCGTTTGGAATAAATTCTTTATGATAAGAAGTTTGTTTTTAGAAGAAAGAAGTTTTTAGAAGAGGAAGTTTGTTTATAGAAATTTTGTTTTAGAAGTTTTTGTTTTTTTATAATAAAGAATGAAGATTATTATATTAGTTACCTCGATTTCCAATTATGATACCTGAGTTAAGAATTAATTATCAAACTTTGAAAAAATTCCATAAAGAGTTAAATATAATGCAGCAATTTTTTCCTATTCAGTATTCACCTAATTATTGATAGCCTATCATTATTAAAAAATAAGAATTCCCAGTTGTAGTAAAATCTTAGCTAATTTTTCACTTCTCAAATTCTAAAATAACTGTTGATAATTACAATAATAATTAATTCTTCCACCTTTGATACCTGGCCAGGAAGGCTTACATCATAATTGAATGAGACCTGCCTGGTGGGCAAGTGGGCAATGCACTCGGCCGGCAACCGAGGGGTACCGGGTTCGATTCCCGGTCCGGGCACAGTTTTTTGATCATTTTCATTCAATGGATCTCGCCTGCTATTTATTACATTGGTCAATATTTGCAGTTGCAGAAGTCCTTTGTCTATTTATATAGCAATAAATTTAGATTCTAATTGATTAATTATTATTCTAAAATAACTGTTCTACTGAGCTCCTTCGTTAGTTACAGGGTAAGCCACTAATATTACCTTGAATTTGAAGAAGAAATCAGAAAGCTCCAATCGTTTCTATAAAACATTTTTGTTTGTATTAATTTCCTATTATGATTATTTATAAATATTTTAATTAGGTATCCAATTCTCCACGCCTTCTGCGTTCTTCCAGATTGGATCATAGAGAAGCTCATTTATTCAAAAACATTCATATCAGTTTTGAATACTTTTATAATAGATTATGTACCTGTACCACAAAGTAAGGAGACCCTTCACCCTCCTGTCCCTCATGTACCTTACAAAGATAGTTCAGGCAATTTACTGAATAGAATGATTGTTTATTTCTACAAGATATCGAAGGTCACAATTGGAAAATTCTATCGAATCGAGTTATCATCAGATACCTTATTTATATCCGAAATTCCATATTTGGTGGTATGCTATTTGCTAGAGCTGTGAAATTTTATGAATCGCTTTTTAAATGAGGACAACCCGATTCAACCGTTATTATAAATCTGCTGAGTAAATCGATATCGAATTATTATTATTGTTTTCAATTTCATTGAACTCCATGTTTCTTGACGCAATAGATTAGAGGTAGATTGCTGTATAAATCGACAATATTTCAATATTTTTTCAAGCAATTTACCCATTAAAAATCATGGGATCGCTGATGAATTCAGTGAAATTTTTCTCAAAACTCGTGATGTATCTTGGTATAGAAATCTTGGTATAGCCAAATCTAATAATCTGAATAAATAGACCCTGAGAAAATCGCAACGTTTTTATGATATTACTTTTCCAGGCTATCAATACAATCATGTATGCTATTATAATTTTCAAACATAATATTGAACAAAATCAGAAACCAAGAACAGTACTACTATAGGGTAGTAAAGTAAGTATTGTTTGAATACAAAACATCGTTATAATTTTGGTAGGATTCAGGATACGACAAGACATCCCCCTTTTACAACTGAACACTGATGAATTTCCATAATATCAATATTTTATAAATCTGTAGTTTAGTCTTGAGAGAGCACTTCCATCATGCTCAAATCAAATTCCAGAATATGATCCACTAATCAAATTATTGTAGCAAATAATTCTGTTGTAGGAAGCGACAGTGATAAATATCACTTTGGCATTTGGCTCTGATTGGAAACTATTTCACGTTAGTAGCTGTTACTCTTGGTTCGAAAAGAAGACATTCTGGCAAAATGGAAAAATGACTTCAGCTCGATCAATATTGGTTTAAAAATGATATATTTGGTCTCAAACTATAGATCAGAATTTTTCCTACAATTTGAGACCAGCTTTTTTATTTTTGAGCCAATATTGACCGAGCTGGAGTTATTCTCTCATCTTGCCAGAGTGTCTCCTTTGCTTGAACAGACTATAGCTGTTACTCTTGGCTCGAAAAGAAGGCGTTTCCTGGTTAACGGGCGTTATCATTGGAAAGGCTATTTCAAAGGCTAGCGGTGACAACCTCCTTGATAAGTTAGTGTGAATCATTCCACTCTCCCAAATGTGAGTGCTTGTTATTGACCATGTAAATGGAGAGAATACAAAATGCAATCAACCTATCAGCTGTTTAATTGTTCATTGTCAACTGTCAAACAACATAATGACAACTATTTGAAATAATTAGTTCGGGAACTTAATATTCTGATAAGATTCATTTTTCATTGTCACTGAACTCTTAATTCCTTTTAATGAGCTTTTCAAAGAGCAACTCATTACTATGAGGGAAGGAAATTTCCTTCTTTTTCAAGATATTGTGGAAGAATTTACAATTTGAAGCCGAAAATACTGATATGATACCCTTCTTGCCTTTCATTCAAAGTAATATGCTTTATTGCCTTGCATTTATATATTTTCCCTTAGTACAAGGGTTGTTTTTCTTTTTTAGAAGAAAATGATTTTCAGTAAGCCGTTGGAAATTAAGATGTTTTATTAATTTTCATCAGATACCTGTTTCGTTTTCTTCAGTTTCCCTACCCGCGTTGTTGATATTTTTCATATCAGTAGAGATTTAGTTATTGCAACGAGTGTTCAACACAACGCTCTAATAATAGTATCAAATAATTGAAAACAAACTCAAATCATGGTGAAGTAGTGATAATTTGTCATCCAAACAAATTTCTCCTAAGACAGGGCCGAGTCTCTGTTCCAATTAACAAGTACTGTTTATTTATTTATAATATATTGTATACATTTATATAAAGGTATTGTAATATTGTATGATTTATATTTAACAGTCCCACTTCAATAACAGTTCAATTATTATTAGATTGTGTCTTGGATACTATACGGGATTCCCAACTCCACTATTAATAGCTCTTACAATTTGTAAAGCTATTATTATCTATCAATTAATATAAACATCAATTTCACTAGAACTGATCAAATTGAGCAATTTACTATGATAATTAGTTTGTTACCAAATAATAGCATTCAACAATCAGTGACACTAATGGGGGTTGAATCCATCCTACGCAAAACATAATAAATACTTTAACCAGAACATGTTCATTTTCAAAAATTTAAGTTTATTACTGTCTGTGAAAGTTTTGTACTGGTCTGAAGTTGTTCAATGAGTCTGATGTGAGAGACGAAAATTGATATTGATCAAACTATACACGATACAGTCGAACAACATACTTTTTCCAAGAACCTATCCTTCAATAGCCTATTGCTACTCAAAGGCTTATTCTATTTGGGTCACAATGCCAGAAAGGTGTGAAATAATAGAAGTGTTTAGGAACTACTCCTTCAGTGCTTGAATTCGTCGAAATTACCATTGAATAGGTAGCTAAATTCTAGCTGGCGTTCAATAATATCATTCCATGGTATTCGAGTCCCGTTCTGACGATTCTCTACCTGCGTCCTAGAGGCGTTCTCTGCGAAACCGGGTCTCATATAAAAGAACTATTATAGTTTCTTTATTTTAGGATTCTATGCTTCAACTTGAACTTTCTTTGAACTCCTATCTGATACTCTGAACTCCTATTTCTTTGAACTGATATAACTGTGAATTACTGTTACTCTCTCCATAAAGAAAGGAATGTAGAGGACCTTCTTATTTATTCTTTCTGGGTGGGGAAGAAGACGTTTTTATTAATTTATTCCCTCTGGAGGTTAGTTAATACAGTATGTCTGAAAGTTTTTGAACTTCAAGTATTTCAGTATGTAAATAATTCTACTGTTATTAAGTGTATTGTTTAGCAGTAATTTTGTCAAAAATGTATGATGGAGTCCTTTTCCCATCTTGCCAGAATGTCTTCATTGCTTGGATAGACTATATTTTTACAAGTTTTGATTATCTAAATACTCTTACAGTGCTTGATTCGGCCACGGGAGAACCGGCATCTTTCGATAACTATTGTAAGGGTCACTATAATAGTCCTCAATTTGAAAATGTTATACCTTATTCATGTAACTTATGGTTATCGATAATTTGATAAATCAAGCACTGTCCTTGTCTCAATGAGGGTGATTGTTACTTCAATAACTATATATATATATATATATATATCCACCCTATATAGGCCTATACTGCAGGTTACCGGATAACTTATGAAATTGACATTTATTGAGAGAGCAAACTGTCAGGGTAAGCGAGCTCTTTAATTTTCAACAGTCATTGACAACTATAGGAGGAGGTCGTTTACCTTGATCGAAAACCGCGTCGGCTCACGTCGATTGTGCGTGTGGACTGTGGACTGCGGACTGCGAACTGTCGTTAGTCCACCAACCAGCTTACGAGTGTCAGAGTCGGCACTGATAACACACTATTTTCACACTGTCACAATCATGTAGGTTTGATGATAATTTTTTGGGAAAAGAAAATTTTTAATTATTATAAATCACTGGGGTTAACACCAACTGGGTATAATCCACCACAATCCGCAAAAACACCACAACTTATCACGCACTAGGTACCGAAATCTTATCGTTAGCCGAAATTTAGTTTTTAGGTTATGTTCGATAGCTGTTGTGGAGAACCACACGAACGGTTTGAGAGCCGGGCCACTACTGAAGAGGAGAGAGACCTCGTTTGGTGCGCGGTCGCGGTGGGAGGGGGGAGGGGTGGGGTTGCTAGGTCAGTGGCGGTGGACCGGTTGGCGCGAGTTCTTCAGCAGGTTCCAAGAAAATTGGCGGTTGTTGAGTGACTGTTTTCCACCCTCAACACTTCCAGGATAGTCGGTTAGCAGTCTGTGAAAGCATGTTCACTTGAGAGCAACCTCAGTTGAACTTATTTGCTCTCGTAGACCGCTCACAGACTATCCTAACAGAGTTAAACATTGTTCACCGTTATTCACAAACCGCCACCTTAGTTGGCGTCAGCTGTATGTTGTTGGTTGTTCTCCCGCTTTCGAGTGTAATCTCTCTGCAGTCTGCAGCAGTAGAGTCTGGCTTGAGTTTGCTAAACGTCTTCTGGCCTCTTTGCTGCACTGCACATGCAGCCGGCTTGTATTGTTGTTGCTTGGATGCAGCGGGTCTCGCGCTTAACAAATGAAAAATGAACAAAACTTTCAAAACATGACCGTTCTGTGAATTCTTTCTGCACTGATGCAGATGGTGATTTGAATGGTGCATGGGTATCGGAATTCTATAACATTTCAGATTTCCACTTTCGTATGACAACAGGTTTACACGTTTCAATTGATTCAATTCAATTGATTTGTTTCTCGAACTCATATAAATAAAAAAATATAAGTAGCTTATGGGTAGCTCCCCATAACAAGAGCCTTATATGCATATTTATTAATACCGGATTTATATTACCGGATTAAATTAAAAATCAAGATTTAATAATATATTTATGGTTTGACAATTCCTTGTTTTTCATTTAATATGGATAACTACTATAATATCACTTTCACAACCACTCAACATTACTGGATCTTTGCTGAACATTTCAAATTATTAGCTGTTAGTAATAGCATGGGACATTAGCTTCAAAACAATAGCATGGTTTTTAGGCTGAGCTTCCAGCGAATCTGTTGCAACCACGAGGCATAAAACGCATTCCGTTGTGCAGAAGCGCTTCTTCCCACATGAAAGTTCAGAGGCCAAGTCAAGAGTCAATTCTTCGCCACTACATCTGGTCACACTCATTTTCTAGTTACATAAGGCAGCAGGAAAGTCGGCGAATTAGAGTCTCTCCAAGCAAAAAAGACATTCTGGCAAGATGGAAAAATGACTACAGCTCGATCAATATTGGTTCAAAAATTATAAATTTGTTCTTAAATTGTAGATCAGAATGTTTCCTACAGTTTAAAACCGAATTTATAATTTTCAAATTATTATTGACTGAGATGCAGTCATTTTCCCATTCTGCCAGAATGTCTTTTTTGCTTGGAAAGGCTACACCACCAAGTATCAATCGTAAATTCTCCCAATATGCGGTCAGTCAAAATAGACATTTCGCATTGCTGGCTTTTATACTGATTATGCAAACTTCATCTGGGACTTTACTCGCCACAGTCTGAGATTATAATAATGATAAATTTTGCATTTTATCTGAGGAGGTTGACTTGTGAAGTAATAGCTAACCAGAAGATTGGATTATCATTTTTAATTCATACGTAATCAGGACAGGAGTCTCCAGATTATCGAAGTTACTGAGGTGTCAATGAGATTTCAATCTATTATTAATGTTTTGCTTGTTTTTAATAAGATGAGAAAGTTGAATATTTCAAATTAAGTGATTATTATCTAGTCTGATAATAATACTGAGTGTAGTTTATTTCATTCTATTTGTAAAGATTTGACTGAGACGTTGTCGGTGTTTAAGAATCCGTCTGAAATATCGATCTGACAATATCAGGGGTTTAATTTTATTGTTTTATCTGTGTTCACTATTCTGTATTTAAAAATGTTTCAATAAAATATTGAAAGTGAACCTGAAGTTTTAATTCATTGAAATAATATCTACTGAGCAACATTAACAATTAGAATGAAGATTATCCTCGTCATAGGCTGAAAAATTTCTAAATTATTTTACTTATGAATCGGATCATAAACTCATACCGAAATTGGGGAATCGTGTTTGATTGTGAGCACAATTCGGCTTTCTTTTATAAATTGTTTTGTTAGTGTACCTGAATTATTCTATATTGAGACTGAAAAAATATTTATCTTTCGACTAAGAATGTGGTTATTCTTATTTCTCGCATGTGGAATATCGATTAAACTGCAAAGAAGAGCGCTTCAGGAAATTGGGGTGATAAGAACAAGTAAATAATTGGAATGGAGCAATTCACCTCAGATTGAAATTCTTTCACCTATCAGTCTCGCTTTTTCACTTGTATCCCAGCCCAGATACGTCAGTCCAAAAACAGCAAGGAAGATGAACAGCAAATTTTACATAAACATCAATTTTACAATGGAAATTTCGATTACTAGGCGAATTGCTTCCGTATAAAAATGCCCCACGTGAGACAACCAAAAATTGTTTTCCGTAAAACTTCTATCAAACAATCTTTGATCTGAAGAGGTTTCGAAGTGAATTACACTTTTGAACTGAGCGGACTATAGTGAGAATTATGCATATAATCGGGCTTAAAAATCTTGAAATACGAATGCCCTTCATGAACATTCATTGAATTTCGAGCTAATTGGAGCTTCAACTGGAAGACATGACAGAGAAAATATTATTTCCAACAGTTCGCACCCTCACCCAAAATTGACACCTACCCTAGCACATGGGTTTCCCATAGTTGAGTAGGTTAATTTGCGAAAAAAAAAATTAAAACTTTTTTCTTTGATTCTTTAAACAGTAACTGGATTCAAATTCAAATTGTACTCATTACAATTTTTTGTACTCATTGCTTGTTTTTTTTTGTTTGTTTTTCAAGGAAATAGAATTATCATTTATTTATTTAATCCCTTCTTTAATCCTTTACCTATTGATTGGCAACACTCATCTTGGAATTTATGAAATTATTAGACGTTAATTTTCCTTCAATTTGATCGTAATTGATTTCAAAACACTGTAAACGGTCAAAATTATTGAGAAATAAAAAATTAATATCAACGATTAACTTTATATTGAGAATTATACACTTCAGATATAAGAGTAAATTGTCTTTGTGTTTATAGAAAATAATCAATCCTCATCCTACTCAAGTACTGCAGTTATAAGTTGAAAAAACAACGACACAGTTTCACACAAAGACTGATGGTAATCACTGCTTTATTGACGGAGCCAGGTAATTAATTATAATTGTTTTCCCCTTCCCACACGCAAACTACCACATTCCAAGCGACCTTCACGGTTGAAAATTGTTCATCTTCTTGCGGTACCACTCAATTTCACGACAAAACAGCAACAGACAACCAAAAGAGTTGGTTCTTGTGTCGGTAAGCTACTGACCTATCTGAATTGGAGAAAATTGATTTTTGAGCGTGAAGGTCTTTCTCCTAACGTTGTAATTAATATTTTTATAATGTAGCACATCATTATTGGATACAATGCGTAGTTTCTGGCCAATGGTCCTTGCAGACTATTGAATAGTCTGGTCGAGCTGAGAAGACATTCTGGCAAGATGGGGAAATGACTCCAGGTCGGTCAATATAGGTTCAAAAATTATAAATTTGGTTTCAAATTGTAGGAAACATTCTGATCTACAATTTGAGACAAAATTAATATTTTTTGAACAAATATTGATCGAGCTGAAGTCATTTTCCCATCTTGCCAGAATGTCTTCATAGCTCGACCATACAATTATACCACGGACGACGGAATCATCTCTCCTTCATCATAGATTTGCCGTTGAGTTACAACACATCCTCGAGGCATTTATCCAAATGCAACGGCATGACTAATTAATAAATAATAATCGATTGTTGTTGAATGACGAACAACAAACAGTTTCAAGATTCATCTGGTCGAAAGTAGAAATACGATGGCTTGTTATCGTCTGTCCAAGCAAAGAAGACATTCTGGCGAGATGTGTAAATGTTTCTAGCTCGGTCAATATTAATTCAAAAATCGTAATTTTGTCTCAAATTCAGATCAGAATGTTTTCTACAATTTGAAACCAAATTTATGATCTTTGAACCTATATTGACCGACCTGGAGTCTTTTTCCCATTTTGCTAGAATGTCTTCTTCGCTTGAACAGACTATAGATGGAGGATGGAAAAGGAAACAGCCTTCAATTTATTGAGGCGCTGATAGATCTTCCAGATAATAGATATCGACGTAATAAACGACATCTTCATAAAAAATAATGATTGTTTAGGAAAGTGCGATTTAATCATTGATCATATAACAGGATTCATTCCATCTCCTTTTTAGGAGAGTCGTACTGAACCAAGGTGTGTAGAATAGTAGAATACTACTATTCTATCATAACCATCTATCAATTCTCATTTTTTGATAGATGGTTATGATTCTATACACTTTGGTACTGAACGACTGATTTTGTGGTGAGTTTAATGATGAATGTAGGCTATACTCAACTCAATGTTAAACATAGGACTTGTGCCTTACCTATAGAAGTTCCTACTCCTTCATTCATGCAAAATGAACAAATATTATATCCAACAGATCGTATATTCAACAGGTATATGAACAGATCTGTTTCAATAATATAACACTGATAGACAATAACATGTTTCAAAATGAAAAAATTTCGAAATTTCCAAATTGAAGAACCTTTCTATTAAACATCTCCAGTGAAAAAAAATGAAATTTTCTGCTTCTGATGTTTTTTTGCACTTCATTAAATATGAGGATAACAAGATAAACCTATCACATTTCTTTGGATGGGGAATGACGTCTAAAAACTTTCAAGGGAATGGGATTCTTTCTGATGTTTAGTGTATATTGGATGGCAGGTAAGCACTAACCAAAACATTCAAAATGACGGAGCTCACCTCTGCACCATCATGCAAAATTGATGATTGACGAGTGACAACCTCTTGGTTACTATGTATCGATTATCAATCCTTAGAATGTATCGAGAATAACTCACATTGAACTCTGAAACCAAGTTTCTAGCTGTCATACCTAGAGACTAAAGAGACCTCATCGTCTCTGTTACTCTGTATTCATCCCACCTGATAGATTTGGTATTAGATAGATTTCGACTTTAATCATTCAATTTTAGAATCAAGCTCAATCATGATTAGAGAACGTGTGTTTGAAATGGACATAAATCCAAACACACGTTCTCTAATCATGATTGTGCTTGATTCTAAAATGGAATGATTAAAGTCAAAATCTATTAGTTTTCAAAACATGTTAGTCAAGATATCACCAACCTATCAAAAATTGAACAGTGATATTAATAGACTATTTCATCGACTTGTTGAACCTTAACAAAGTGTTGACAAGGACACCACGCATCAATAGTCTGTCCAAGCAAAGAATACATTCTGGCAAGATGGGGAATTGACACCAGATCGGTCAATATTGGTTCAAAAATTATAAATTTGGTCTCAAATTGTAGATAAGAATGTTTCCCAAAATTCAAGACCAAATGTATAGCTTTTGAACCAATATTGACGGAGCTGAAGTCGTTTTCTAATCTTGCCAGAATGGCTTCTTTGCTTGGACGAACTATAGCCGTGATAGAACAGCATCAAAGATCGGTGCAGCATGACTGCAAAGCCACCCGGAAGAGTTTCTCCTCTTGTCATTTCACTAATAGCTGCTGTCGGACAAAAATAGAAACTATCAGATTGGAAACAGATTTATAAATGGAGAATGATTTTGGTGCTAGAGAAAAGGTCGAGTTGGTGATCTGCGAAATCAAGGCAGGCCCCAGCATCCATCCGTGCTTGATGTCAAGATGTCATTGCCTCTTCTTCCTCATTGCAAAATTCACTCAGCATCCTGTATCCTGTTTTGTGGAACTAAATAAATAAATCAATTCATTTTCATTCTAGTCTATAATTTGTTATCACTTCATTTTATGTTTTAATACATTCCGTATTAACATATTACATTGTACTTAGATGCTATTTTATGATTATACTTTCTTAAGACTTCCATACTGATCACACACTAGTCTGTGCTCAGCGCTCAAACTTTGTTTTGCTGGAACCGCCAATGTTAATTATGATCAATTATCAACAGTGGAAACTATTGTATTCATATTTTCTGTTTTCTTATGTACGAAATCTTTCTGTTTTCATGATTGTAAAATTTGTTTACTAATTTTGCAATAAATGTATCTTACTTTCATCTCTCTTTCACATACACCCCCACCCCCCTATTCATAGAAGTGTAGTCTTTTAAGGGGAGGGTTCCTGTTTACTCTATTTGTAAAAATTCTGTAGCATGTATTCAGGGCCCTCGCATGGGTTTTTGGCGCCTTGTGCAAGATTTTGGCAGGCGCCCCTCCCCATTACCAGACGAATGCAATCCGAAATATTATAATTCAAAGCTAAACATGATACTAGCTGCCTCGCATGTTCACATTTTTCTCATAAGCATTCAGTAAAAGATACAGGCACTTCACCTATTTCGTGAGTACGAGCCGCCAGTGAAGAATCCCAATTTTTCATATGAGTGGTGTGGCAAAAAGGATTATAGGCACTTGCTCATTTTAATGAATCCCAACGTATTTTTTTATATATGATAGTATACGTGATAAGCAGAAGCCAACTGGAATTAATAAAAAATAACTAAAACTATAGTCACATTGTAAATTGTACAGTACTTTATGATTAAAACATTAAATATTAAATTATTGATTAATTTATTTAAGTTTGCTTGAAAGCACATAAGGAAGGGAATAATACATTTCTCACGGAAAAATATCGGGAATCATCATAAATATCCCATTTCACTGGAAAAAAGATATTTAAACAAAAAATAAGAAACTCAATAACAAGCAAATTGAAGATTTCAGCCATTTTCACTGCTCTACCCAACTTTCTTGAATAACATTCGAAATAGTTCTGAATTCAGCCAGCAGATGGCAGTAGCAATAGGGTGAATTCTGACTTGCTTCGACTTCCATTGGACACTCGTCCAAGCTCCACCTACGGTCAAAATGGCCGGAAACGTCGGCTTGAAAAGTTTCCTAATTCAACCAGTAGATGGCAGCAGTTGACAGGTGATGTTTCAGATTTGACTTGGACACGCCTTCAAGCCCCGCCTGCTCTTTTCTTATTGGTTGACAGCGTTTCGTGAGTTCCGTCTTTTGAAAATGGCTGCTAGCAAGAAAATGAAGGATACACAAAAAATTACGCTCGATCTTGTGCTCATATAATATTTATTTAGGTTTTTAAGATTCTATCAAGTTGATATTTGAAGAATTTATTAATAGAATTTAGATTCAGTTTTACTTTTATCGTGTAGGCTAACTGAGGCCAGTACTAGACTTCAATAGTTTTATGCTGTATGGAATAAATCGTAGATTAAAATATGATTTCGCACTCCCATGTTATACTCATTAATTCTTTTCCTTATACGATGAATATAACTGAAATAGAACCGGAACTCAAACTGTTCATGATCTAATACCGACCTCTTGCCAAAAAAAGTTTGAAAATCTACAACCATTCCGTAAAAATATTAGGAAGACGTTTTTATCGGAAACTGGCTTGTGATTGGTCGACAGAGTGTAAGGTGGTTGGTGGTTGTCAGCCAACAATAGAATTAAATTTAAAAGGGGCGTTTCTTGACTTGCTTCATACATTGATCGTGGTTTTTCAATTCATTATGATGAATGAGCTTATGCAGAGGAAATAATTTCTAGTGGATTGAAGTTGTTGGTAGACAAGTTTTTTATCAAATAGGAAAAAAATATCATTTTAATAGCCTAATTGAAATTTAATTCCCGTTCTGCATCAGCAGCCGTGGCGCCCCCTTGGCCGTGGCGCCCTGTGCGGTCGCACACTCCACACAACCCACGCGAGGGCCCTGCATGTATAGTATTGTGAGAAAATAGATTGATTTGAATTGTAATCAACGCTATCCTACGTCTAAATAATAATCACAAATTCATGTCTTGAGCTGATTAGATGAGATTCTTTTTAGATTCTATTTGGAGGAACCGAGCTGTTACCACCTGTCAATAAAGCTGAGAGCAATACAGTAGAAAGTAAATTCAGTATTCTTTTTAGAGTAATTTTGAAGAGAATAATAAAGTTTGAGTTGTCAGTTGAAAAACACCTGTAGAATCCCACATCATTCATTCCCTGGATTTGGACTGTTTGACTAATTTTCATTATAGGTAGTTTTTTACTAAAAACTTGTATGATAATTACTGTATTATCCATAATCTTCTCCATAATGATCGCTGGATAAATCAAAATCCCTTCATTGAATTCTCATCGGAAATTACGTGAAACAATCACGTAATCTGAATCACCAAACTGAGTCCTAGGTGCAATTCAAGAGGAGAACAGATAGGAATAATACATAATACATAGACAATTAGACATACCCCTGCGTGAAAACAATGTCTTTGAAATTCCCACTACGTTTCAATTCCAATCGAAGATTCTGATGTGAAACAATGAGTCCAAGGTGCAAAACCCTTACAGGATGATAGGAAACCGAAACAGAACAAATATAAAATCGTGAACATATAGTCTTCAAAGCCCCGAATACACATGTAATGAGGGTAGGCCAAGAAATAAGCCTAACAAACATACAATCAGCTGAAAAATTTAACCTATATGCTTAAAATCTTAGCAATATTCTTTTTTGAGACCTGCTGAAGGTTTGTAGAGTGATCGCCAAGAGATCGGAGGAAAGAAGTCAAGGAAACCGGAAGGGAACATCGGACTCATTCAAACGAAACGCTCGATAAGAAGAAAAGTTTACGGAAGTGGAGGCGTGATGCTATCTAAACAAGGTGACGAGTGAATTCCGCGGAACTTTTTCGTTTCGCACATTGGCTACTAGAAACTCTTTACTAGCCTACTGTAATGAACATTGACATACAGTCTGTCCAAGCGAAGAAGATATTCTGGCAAGATGGGAAAATTACTCCGGCTTGGTCAATATTGGTTCAAAAATTATGAATTCGGTCTCTAATTGTAGATAAGAATGTTTTCTACAATTTGATACCAAACTTATAATTTTTGAACCAATATTGACCGATCTGGAGTAATTTACCCATCTTGCCAGAATATCTTCCTTGCTTGGACAGACTATAAAAGTGCATTGGCTACTCTGATAATGGCTTATCAGTGGTGATATTCGTGCGTGCGACTTGCAGGATGACATTTCAGGGGCCCTGACGAAAGAGGTCAATGTCGACTCACGTGACATGGCCTTGACAACGGTAGCGGGTGTGTGTGTGGGCGTATGACTGTGAGTGCACATACCGTAGTAGGCCTACAAACAGTAGAGTTTGCCACTATTTTGCAAATACACCTGTTTTTGCACTATTGCTGATAAGAAGTCGTTCAAGTTTGATACTTAGCTGCTATAGTAGCGTAGATCACACTGAAGTAGAATATACCACTGGCGGCTCGTGCCCACGAAACAGGTGAAGTGCTGTACAGTAAAAGATACGGGCACTTCACCTGTTTCGTGGGCACGAGCCGCCAGTGTAATATACCCTACTTCGTTCAACGATTCAGTGGACTAAGGTAAACAAACAAATTTTCTGATGTCCAATTCACACTGAAGCAGTCATAAGATTCAGCTGTTAGATAAGTTGATTGATGAACCGCAGTAAATATGATACCTGATTAATTTGGGATTTGCTAAATTTCGGCTACAACGCATGCGTGAGTTTGTGCATGCTTGAGGTGGGGGTGAAGTTTGACTCTATGCTATTCCAGGTTTTTCTCGGTCTACTTTCATGCGTTCTGCGAATATTATTTCTTCTTTGCCAGTTGATATTGCACAATAGCCAAGCCTGGACATAGCCAAGTAGGGTGGAAATTATTTCCTCTATATTAATTGATTAGATGATGTTGTCATAATTTTTATTATTTGGTGGATCTAGATACATTGAAGTATCATTACATTTCAAATAGACCTGTAAATAATAATTCAAAATGAAATATTGGAATTGAATTTTTTCATTTTCAAATAAAGTGAGAATTCGAAAGAATGTATATGATTAGATTTTATAAAGTTGAATTGAAAGCCAATTGAGAGTTGATGAAATTGATAATGTTAAATTCCAAAGACTAATAATATTCATATACTAATCAAATATGATATATTATGGTGTAAGATAATATGAAAATAATGTCCAATGAATATTAGGAGAATAGTGAAGGAGATGTGAACAGGATGATTCTTATTTGCCATGAGTAACGCCTCCAAATTGAACCAGCCTTCTGATCATATAGTCGCCATTTTACTTTTACGATTTCAACCAATCAGAAGCCAGCTGTACAAAAACGTCACCTGACATCGTATTTCCACTAGCTGCTAGCTTCCGATTGGTCAAAATCGTATACTGGCATCTACTCAGTTTCTTGGCCAATTAGAGCGCTCTACAAATCTCTGTAGGGTTTCTGAATCATCAGAATTTTACTTAATAATAATAATATATAATCGTTACTTACGAGGTTAAATGATGAAGTAATGCACCAATAAGCAATACAATCACTCAAGTGAACGCTAATTACTCAAACAGTAAGTAATAAATAGTATCAAAGTATGCTATCTGTGACCTAAATCAGCAATATTATATGATTTATAATTTTCAAAGAGCAATCTATTTAAACAATCAGATGCATATATAATTAGGAATAATAAAACGAGTCCTTGATTCATATGCACTGCATAACTTATAGATATAGGCTACGGTACTCGGAAATCAGTAAAAACTTTCACGGTTTAAAGGCGTTCATTATCTACAAAGATTGATAGCCTTTTCAGGTTTGGCTTCAGGACTTGACCATGTTCATAAAATGACGTGAAACCGTGAAGTTCTATTCAAGTTACCGTATTCAGTTTTATATGTTACAATGATAAGTAATAAGTTACTAATGCCCCGTAATCATAATTCTGAAGATTGGGACTGTTGGACAAAGTTTGTAAGTAGACCTATATTTATGAATGAAAATAATCAATTATTGGACTATAATTGTGTATTACTATTGGGAATTGTGTTATTAGAAATATATTAGTTCAAGCCTGTTCTCTCTTCACTACACAACTTATGTGATCGAGGAGAGTGAAGAGAGATCTATTGTTCTATGGTGTGATTTTCATTAGATTAATAGATGATGAACTAATAATATAAAAATTAATATATAAAAGCTCAACACAATACTAAATTAAAATAAATACCCACTCACGTAGGATAGAAACGAATTTGTATGAAATAGGTAGTTAGTTGAAATAAAATATTAGCCCACCGATATATATATTTATAATAGATTGAGTCAACCATTTTTTTAGAACAGTATGAAGACTATAGTAATTGAAAAATGAATGAAAATCAAACACCCTTTTAAAAAACTTTAAAATTATTAAAACACAGACATGTTTCGGCACATTAGGCCATTATCAATGTCATAATATACATAGTTTTGAAGTTCAGTTTTCAGACTATAGTAACTTTAAAAAATGATTACAATCAGAGTACGGTACCCTTTTTTAAAGTTTAAAAAAATACAGTAACCTAAAATACGGTAGCCCTAAAAGAAAAGAAGTATTAGACTATAGTAAGCATATTCAATAGAAGGTACCGTATGGATGAATTAGAGAGAAATGTTTCTTACCTGCAATTGAGCAAAAATCACTCAAAAATTTAGAACCTCCCATATAATATTTGTTAGTTCTAATCGTTGTTTTCAAATCATACTAGATGGAAAAACATTAGGCCTATAGATCTTCTATTCATTAGAGAAATCAAGAGAAATACCGTCAGGAAACGGTATTGGTTTAGTCTACTGGTCGATCAAAAAAGACATTCTGGAAAGATGGGAAAATGACTCAAGATCAATCAATATTTGTTAAAAAATAGAAATTTGGTCTCAAATTGTTGAAAACATTCTGCTCTACAATTTGAGATAAGGTTTATAGTTTTTTAAATAATATTGACCGAGCTGGAGTTATTTTCCTATCCTTGCAGAGAGTCTTCCTTGCTTGACCAGACTATAATATTGTCAACGTATACCGTATTGCAATTTAAATAAACGTCAATGTATAATGAGAAAAATTGTAGATACTTTACATTCTTCAGAATAAAATACCTGGAATTTTAGAAATAAAAATGAAAAAATCAACAGGTGGCTGTCAACAAGACATAACACACTTACTCCTGGTAGTAACATAACATACTTACTCCTGGTAATAACATAACACACTTACTCCTGGTATAGACATCATTGATGAGTATCTTCCAAGCGAAGTAAATCTTAACTCACTATAATAGGTTTGTATCAACTTTTCAGTACTTCTTCTAAGCACAGTAGTCAGGTCAGTATGTCATTCAGTTACTGGTTACAGGTCTTATAGTCTGTCCAAGCAAAGAAGACATTCTGACAAGATGGGAAAATAACTACATCTCGGTCAATATTGATTCAAAAATTATTAGTTTGGTCTCAGATTGTAGATCAGAATGTTTTCTAGAATTTGAAACCAAATTTATAATTTTTGAACCAATAATGACAGAGTTGGAGTCATTTTTCCATTTTGCCAGAATGTCTTCTTTGCTTGAATAGAGTTTACCAATTATACCGATAATCTCATGTGTTCATTCAGCACAAGAAGGATAGTTCACGCGGTAGAGTAGGCACCAATATTACTGGCGGTTGGCAAATGTATTCTATCCACGATAGCTCTCTCAGAACAGTATTAAAGCGGTCTACAATAGCGAAACTGTTTAGCTGAGGTCCCTCTCGACGTGATCTGCTCTCGCAGACCGCCCGCCAACTGTCCTGACAGAGCTGAGCGTTGATAACAGACATTTTCCAATCGCCAATTTCTTTGCGGCGGCTATAACTAGTTGTATGTAAACCTACCATGTCAGGAGCTCTCTACGTTCTGTAGGTCGAGAAGTTATGTAGCACCGAAAAACTCCTATTCCATTGAAGTCCAATACGACATAATTGTTAACGCAGCCTGTTTTTATGATACAAATGTTATGTGAAAGTATTATATGGGTAAGTGAGCCAACAATGTTATAACCATTATTTGTAAAAAATCTTATTACCAGTAGGCCTACTTCTTTATTCTTTAGCCGAAATTGTAAAATATTATGAAACAGAACACAATAATGGACCTTCTATTTCTTCTGTATAGATGATATTATATCCAAATCGAATAATTGGAAGTATAATTATTACAATAAATTATCATAAATAATTAATATAATTATTTAGAATAAATTTATAATTATAATAAATAAATAAATAGACTACCACTTGTTTGTAATTGAAAAGAAGAAAAAACAGGACATCAAATTTTATAAAGTAAATTTCACAATAATATTGAATTTCGATTGAATATTATAGTCCGGCCAAGCAAAGAAGAGCCTCTGACAAGATGGGAAAATCACTCCAGCTCGGTCAATATTGGTTCAAAAATTATTGATTTGGTCTCAATTGCAGGAAACATTCTGATCTACAATTTGAGACCAAATCAATAATTTTTGAACCAATATTGACCGAGCTGGAGTCATTTTCTCATCTTGCCAGAGGCTCTTCTTTGCTTGGCCAGACTACTAGGTAGGTGGAGGAGCATACATTACTCACTTTTTATTATACCTTTTCTATGAATGATATTATTTAATTCAGTGGGAAACGATCATGAATAGGTATCAGGAAAGGCTATACTTTCAATGAATTTTATTATTTATTATAAGGCTACTCTTATTGGAAATCATATAATTCATGTAGTCTTAAACTATTGGAACAGATTATTCATATATAAAAAACATTCAGTCGTAAATCACTTTACAGGCATTTTATTCTACAGCCACCTCTCTGAAAACGAGGACCTGAATGAATAAATAAAAATTATGGAATTCTACAGCAATAAAATAGATGCATACAGTACAAATAATATTGATAACATTATTATCTTGAAAATAGTCATCATTTCATACTCACGTTTTTATTTAAAAGCTCAAGTGTATCATTATTATCTTAGTTTTGTTATTTGAGGTCAAACTAGTTTTGAAGAAGAAATTTGGAAGCTGCAACTATTTCGACTCACCTAGCCGAGATATTACTGGTATCAACTAGTTTGAACTCATAATAGGTGAAAATGGATTGATAGCGAACACTGTTTCTATATAGTCTCCTTGATTTTTGTAATATTCCCAGAGTTCGCAACCAGATATTTAGCATATCTGTTTCTCCCATTTATCAATAAATAATATTACATTAATCACAATTCGAGTTATATACAATGATTAATAATACATTAATCACAATTCGAGTTATATGCAATGATTAATAAACTCAAGTGTCAGTATCACACTAGCCACAATGTGAAATTATCGCTTAAAACAAGAAATAAATTATTGACATGACATTGCTCACATGCAATGGATCAGGACTTCCTAAATATTTAGGTATTAAAGGGGTCCTGAATGGATATAATGTCATCCTGAAAAATAATGAGTGAAACAATAATCATTTTTCTGTTCACCCCAAATTTTAATAAATTGCATTTTTATAATACCGGTAATACAAATACTAATATTGATTATCTTCACTGAAAAAATAACAAAGACAAGAAATTTTCTAAAATTCAAACTATAGGCCATTAGGTACTTATCTTACCCAGTAATAAGTTTAAAATAATTTTTCACTCAACAAATTCCAGTGTTCACACAAAGAATATATTTCTCAAGCCAATTGACATCTAATTCTGTATGGTATATTTATTGTATATTCCTACTGTGCAGTTCGGACAATATAATTGACCACTGTCATGCCTGATCACTGTTTATTTCATAAGAATGTCGACCAGGTAGCTTATAAAAAACAAAGATTAGGCTAGTATAAAAATTCATGTACACAGGTCTAAAAGATCATAAATTATTCATAAAGAAAAATTTCAATATAAGTACAATTTACTATAATTTTGAATGATTTTTCTTATATCTTGAATATCAGGAATTTGGCAACCTTCTAGTGGCATGTTTAGTCTGTCCAAGCAAAGAAGAGCCTCTGGCAAGATGGGAAAATGACTCCAGCTTGGTCAATATTTGTTTAGGAATTATAAATGTGGTCTTAATAGTAGATCAAATTGTTACCTACAATAATTTGAGTTCAAATTTATAATTTTTGAGCCAATATTGACCGAGTTAGAGTTATTTTCCCATCTTGCCAGGGGGCCTTCTTTGCTTGGACAGACTATATACCTACCTCGATAGTGAACGAAGTAAAACTTATATTATTTTATCTATATTGCCTGGAGACCAAAAGTATTATTTGTCATACAGGATAAGAAAGAGGTCAGTCCATACAAATAAAGAAATAATAATGTATTCGAAACTGTATTTGCCGTCAAAGCTAAGCAGAGGTTGTCCTTGTCCCCCTTGAGTGCGTTTAGCACGGGGCAGGGCGGTCGCAGGAGGCAATAGGTCGCTAACCTGTGGTCGCTTTTGTCGGGGATCGCTCGCGGCGGCAAAAGCACACACGCACGCAAATTGATGATGCACAGTGGTGAGAATTTCTAAAATTTATTCATTATAATCAATTTGAATTGAAATTAAAAAATATATATATATTAAAATTGAAATTTATTATTTATATTTGAAAATTTGTAAAATAATTATCATTCTCAGCCTCAAGCAAAGTTTTTCACAGTTTATTGGATGTCAATTTAATTTGAAATTAGAATTTATTAGTTTTTTTTAATTTATCAGCCTTGAGCCAAGTTTCCAACAGTTTATTGAATGTCAAGTCCAAACTTAAAGATCTTCATGTTTTGCTATGTTTTTCATTAATTAATAGAATTGAAGATTACATTTATTTTATAATTGAAGATAACTTATGATCTCCATGATTTGTTATGTTCTTCATTAATCAATAGAATTGAGGATTACATTTATTTTATAAATTAAGATAACTCATTTATTGAAGTTCAGACAGTGACTCATGAACATGGTAACAAAGATTTTTTCCAAGGAATTTGTTTGATATTTTCACCTCCTTAAGTAAGGGTTTTTACTTTTATTATTCAGTTGATATGGGCGATATTATAGCTTCCTTTAATAGCTTCTATTAAAGCTATTATAATAAAATAAAGCTAATAATAAAGCAATAATAGAATATTATTCAGGACTAAGAATAATATTTCCGCCTTTACAAGTAGGGATTTTTGGTTTGATATTGAAGTTGGTTTTCTGCAGTAAGTTACCTATATGAATGTAAGAGTACAGGAAATAAGAATGGTGGTCCAAGGTCCAAGGTATAAGGATCGAATTCAGGAGAAAGAACAAAGAAGAAGGGAAGAGGCTGTTTTAGGGATGAAGAGAATAATGTGCTCGTACACTGACGGCTCGTGCCCACGAAACAGGTGTGTGTAGTGCTGTAGGTACAGTATACGGGCACTTTACTTGTTCCGTGGGTACTAGTGGGATGTACAAAACAGTGAGACGTGGAAAATGAACTGAAATTACCTCAAATCTGTAATGGAAATAAGTAGAAGAGACAAAAAAAAGAACTTTGGATATTTATTTTTACGTTGAATGTCTTCAGCTTCAGGCTGATTGATTTGTCCTGCAAAAATGCAACCTAGAGTGGTAACTCGTCAGCTCCCAGTTACACTTATGAAAGTTGCTTAGCCTTGAAAGACAAATTGAGTGATTTGGACGGTTTGGGTATTTCTAAACGCGGTCACTGATCTCTCTATACTCAGCATGATGCATTACAACAGTGCTTCAAATGCGTTATCAGAGAACAATAATCAAAAATTTCTCAACAAGCAACTTGCAACCAATTCAATATCCAAGCAAGGTGTCTATCTGAAGTTCTAAGCGCTTCTATCAAGGTGCGTGATCTTACATCAATCAATTGAATGATAATATACTGATATACAGAGTCTGGTCGAGCAAAGAAGACATTCTGGCACAATGGAAAAATTAATCCAGCTCGGTCAATATTAGTTCGAAAATTATCAAGTTGATCTCAAGGTGTAGAGCAAAATGTTTTTTACAATTTGAGACCAAATTAATATTTTTCGAACTAATATTGACCGAGCTGGAGTGATTTTTCCATTGTGCCAGAATGTCTTCTTTGCTCGAACAGACTATTAAATATAGTATGTACTATTATTTCATATACTATATTACAGTATGTATTGAGAATTTTATTCAAGATCTGATCAGAAGAAACCTGATTGGAGAGATGCTGGACAACCTTGGCCTGACAAGCATCTGGCAAAGCAAATTTAGAGCTAACTCAGCTCTGATTAGAAATTATCAATTAACGAATTTTCTTTCTACTTTCCTTGAACCAGTGGATTGGATTATTGTGATAAATTATTGGTGATGGAATCGATTAATATTTGTTATTTAATATTTATACTTGACAGATTTTATACAAATAAATCAATTTATAAATTTGTGTTTTAAATGTAATGTGATCTGATAACCTCACTTATACGCATTTATACTACATTAACTATAATTTATCAAAATTTGGGAGATGCATAGTATAGTGCGAGGGCAATAGCCTGCTTAATAACTTATCTCCCAAATCATTTTGAAAAAAATTGAATAATGATTATGTAGTCTATATAATACATATAGTATTATATGTTTGTATGTTTCAATGGATAAATGAAATGGAATCGAAAGAAATACCTACGATAAGCAAGTTTATACCAACAAGAAGAAGAAGATATAATAATATCAATCACATACCACTTAGGGATAGTTTTCAAGATTGTGGCAATAAATGCTCAACATTTTTCAAACTCATATAAGCTTGACTATAATTTTTCTTATCAGTCTATGATATGAATTATACACATCAATAATAATTCTCAGCTCAGAGGCCTTGTTACTGGAGCAAGTTACATCATTTGAGGTATAGTTATCGTTAGGTACCGGTAGGCCTGGTTATTTTTAAAAATTATTTTGCACGGGAGATGGAAGAAATCTATAGTTTCAAATTTGCTATGATGGCTAATTCCTAGTATATTTTAGCTATCTATGGGCTTTATGTTTATATCATTATGAACTTTTCTGTAGTTAGTCTTACACTATAAATTTATTTGAAACTTTATAATATTTTTACAATAGTGATCATAAAATAGGGCATATGATATGAAATTGTTGCGGGAAAGTAATGGGAAATGATGGACCACCAAACTTAGTTCTAGTGATCTACAAAATTTTACAACTCCGCTATTTTCATCTGACATAATATTAAGCTTCAAACAAGTATTTTTAAAAATATGCGTCTCTGTGGAATGTGCGTCAGGAGAGGAGAATATAGTTTAGAAAGTTTTGGAAATCCTCATCAAGCAAGATGAAATTCCTGAACAACTATAAATATATTATCTTTATACCTTTTTGGGTGGCTCGTTGGAGGAGTGATAAAGCGCCGGTCTGATAACCAGGTGGACCCTGGTTCAAGTCCCAAGCGGGGAACAGTTTTTTGACCACAGCACAATCACATAAATACGTCCACCCCGTCTTTCGGAGGAGACGATAAGCCGTCGGTCCCGACTGCCTCAAAGTAGTCGTCATCTATCATCCATATCATTACCCACGCACAAGCCTATGAGCTCATGTGGGCTTCACCCTCATAACAATAACAATCTATGTTGAATAAAATTATCATGATATGTTTCTTTAATATGGATAGCTACCGCAATATCAGCTTTACAACTATCGTACACAAGAAGTGGATACATCATGTATATGTAGGATATAGACATCTATAACTTTTAGCATTATAGAATGATTGAAGTTTGTATAATCTGAAAAACGTGTATGAAGAAATTCAATGAAATGAAATGAAAATATCCTTTATTAGGCGGAGTTAGGACTCTGCAGTCCTAACAGTCTCTGCAGTCTACATTTTCCCTTTAAAATTTTATTAGTTTATTTAAATAAAATTATTATAATATCAAACATCAAAGTAACTTAACTGATTCTTTACCTTCCTAGAGGAATTGTTCAACACCACCATCATGCACTAATTGCATAATATAAGAGTTGATTTCAAGTGTTTCGAATGATATCCAAAGTATGGAAGCTTTCTAGATAGAGAGTTTGGATAATTTCATCAATGATGACAGTGAAAACTCAGTAAACTATCTGTATCACGCTCTATCTGTAAGTTATTACCTGTCAAGAAGAATCTAAGCTGTGGTGTCAGTTTTCTCACAACAGCGCTTGATCAGAAATAGACCCAACAATTAATTAAACTCTTGAGAGCGAGCATTGTTGGGTTAATAACAGTATTGGATATATTTTCCACCCTTGCAATTATCTCAATAATTGAGACAACCCTCCTGGAACTATCAGAAACTAAGTAATTTCCTCAGTTATTCCAGAATATCTTATTGTGCGAGTCATTTTCCTCTTCAATTATGATGTGCACCACAGAAATTACAGATGGGATGTACAAAATTAATTACAGGGTTTATAACCTGAGAATAACTCCAATCCATAGCTTGAAAAAGAAGGATTTTTGTTCCTAGGAGCGCATTGTTGAGCTTGGTTGGGTTGAGGATTCTGTAGCAGACTTGGGAGACTTTAGTTGTTTTGAAATGATTGTGATATCGAATCTTTCAAAGTTTCTTACTGAAGCGTGTTACTATTCAGGCCTACCTCTAGACAAAAAACACATTAAATTAACTATTAGTAGTTTAATTTGTACATTATTATCAACGATATACTTGGTAGTTGATATAGTGATGAAATTGCTAATTGAAACAGAAATGACTTTGGAGATAAAGTTGTTATGCGCTCAGAATATACTGATTTTTGTTAGCATTTTTGTGGCGCGCTTTGAATTCATGAGGAAATCTAAATATGTATCTAATATAATCAACAATCTTGATCAGGATATTTGTGATAATCTAGAATTATACGATAATAATATAAATGTTATAAAATTGATTGAGGTTTTCCCAAAGAGGAAAAACTACCACTTACAAAAAATTGCTGGTTTCATTTTTGAAATAGTTTGTGTGATGGGCATTTTTTCGTTTTTCTTCCCAGTTGTTGTTGGACTTTTCATAATTTTTAAAAACAACCAATCAGAATCGTCGGAGAGCCTGCCCCTACTCATTCCCTCCTACAGTTCATACAATACCCATTCATTGACATTCTACTTACTAAAATTAATTGTTCAATTTGTTCTCATTTATTTTTCCCTCTCTTTTGGCACAATCACAATCATAATGTCTTTCTGTAGCATGCATTCGATAGCCAGTGACCTTAGGTGGCTGTGTACCCTTGCAGAAAAATTAAATATCCGCACAGTTCCAATTGATTCGACGAATATGTTCGACAAAATTGATATAGACGGACAAAATAAATACAATTTGAATAGGCCTTCTAATCAAGAAAGTGGAGATTTATTGAGGCTGATTGTTTTTATACACAAAAATGTACGAAGGTGAGTTGAATGGATGAATCTTGTTATTTATTCAAATATACCAATATTAGTGATAGGCTAATTCAATTTCTCTGAACAAAAAATTGTCGTCCTCGTATAAAGGTACCGTCATCAAAGAATTTTCAATCAATTTCAGCTGGATTATTTGTTCTAGGTAAATAATATTTTTCTATGTTATTACTATTCTACCAGTTTTTACGTGTGAAATAAAAAAGAACTAATATGAAAAAGACCTTTTAAGTAGAATTTTGTTTATCACTTACATTGTAGTATCTCAAGTTTCGGCCTGTTGTATGGCCATCTTCTGACTAGACAGTAAGCTCTTGGTACTCCTGTATAAGGAAATTTCTACTTAGAAAGTGTTTTTTTCTTATCAGTTAAAATTAAAAAAAAAAAGGTATACATCGCCATAAGAAATACGAGAAATAAGCGTACGTTACCACATGTGTATAATAATATAATAAATTGGAGAGTACACCATGAGTAGGTGATTTATTTTGGCCTTGATTTTGGCTTATTATCATGCTGAGAGGGGACATGATTAAGCTTCTTGAAAAAACAGTGATTGTTTATTAATTTTTATACATATGATACTAAACTTATAATAAGATTCTGAAAAATACTAAATTTGTGAAGAATTGACATTACCAATTGCTAATTTTTAAATATTATTGGGCTCAATAGCTGGAAGATAAAAAACTGAAGAACGATGGTTCAGTGACTCTTTGGATAGTTCTTAATGGATAGTCCAACGATAATGGATGAGGTATAATTATATGGTTCAATTACCGTATTTGAAATTGTTACATAAGTTTATCTCTTAATCTTATCTCGTAATCTTAATCTCTTATCTCTTAACTTAATTTTAAGAAATATTGTTGCAGGGAAATAAACGATTTGAACAAAGGATTGGGTCTTGTTAACGTGTTGATGTGCAACACATTTTGCTTTGAAATCTGTGTTTGTATTTACTGCTCTATTCAGGTAAATATTGATTTATTTATAATGTAAATATCTATGTTTATTTACTGAGTTTTCAAATATTTATATAAACACTTCAAATACTTGCTATAACTACATACTACTATACTAGCTAATAGACTCTGCTTCCATTGTTGTTTGAAAATAAGGATATTCATAAGTAATTGATAATATTATGTTATTGGATACAGTATAAATTTTCATATTTTCCTTTTAAAATCACTGCCTTTCATTGATATTATTAGTGTATTAGGTACCGTATAGTTGTTAGGTCTTTCTATTGAATTATAAATTTAATTGATGATTTGGATGAGATGAAGAGCTCAAGTATTAAAGTTCCATTGCAAATTATAAAATACATGTTATTCACCACTGTATCTCTGTATTTTAGTTTTCAAATCTGGAAAATATAGGCCTATCAAATAAAATTTGATCAACACTTTTGAGGAAGTATTTCTCAATAATTTTCCAGGTGGAAGAGATTCAAGTGAAACTTCAATATGTTATTCTTATAGCACCAGTTACCTATACAATGTATGCTCTCTGTAACTATGGCCAAACCCTGATCAATGAGGTTGGTATTCTCCACGCAGAATTTAAAAATATTTATGTAAACTCATTAAAGACATAGCAGGTCCCCATTAGCATAGGCCTATAACATATATTTCCATCGTCATTGTGAAAAAATTGTAGGGTGTAATTCAAATGATATTTGAGCAAGAATTATTCTACACCTTTTCCAGACAGGCGTCGATGCAATTTCAAACAGGTCATTAATAGTATTTGAGAATAGCTGTTTATAGGTAATTCAGAAAAAGATTAGATGTAAATAAAACCTGTCAATTTAATTTGAGAAGATATAATAATATTATGTAATTGAGAATAGTTAATTGTAACTTATATTGAGAACTCCTTAAATTCAAATGAGAAGTTAACGGTATCATTTGAAAGAGTTGCTGAAATGTGAATAAGAGACCCTAAGGAGGATTCTCTTATGAAGTAATTAGTAGTGGGTTTAGGCAAGAAAAAAGTTGCTCATTAGTCAAGACTAATAGTCGACACAAGACTACATAGCATTCTGTCGTTCCTATAAAAAAATTGAAAGAGAGAAATGAGATGGGCTGGTTTTTTCAATACTTTCTTAAACAAACTATAACTGAGATTTTCTGAGAAAACGGACATCTCTCAATTCAAAATTGTACTTTCTGAAATACGATTAGGCAATTTATTCTGAATTAAAATTAATATCTTCTTGAGTTCAATTAAGAGAGGAAAATAAGAAAAATCAATTGACTGTTTTAATTTTAATTATTATTGTTTTCTCATGTAGGCTACATATTCTGAAAATTTTTCAAACACGTCTGGAAAAGTGTGTAGTGATGGATTACTTTGCTTATTTTCAGAGTGAAAATTTCCAAAACGCGCTATGGAGTACTGCTTGGACTGACATGCCCACTTGGAAACAAAAAAATCTACAAATAGTTATAACACTGGCCTCTGCACAACTAGAGATGCGAGGTTGCGGGGTGTTTGTCATGAATTTGAAAATGTTCTCCTCAGTAAGTTTTCACCGTATTGTTATCAATCCAATTTTTATATTTGATTAAATCAAATATCATAAATACATTTTATGTTGCCCAAGTTATCCTTTGCAATTATCTACATAAAATCATTCAAAGGTCTGAAGCCTTCCTTACTGAATCTAAAATTGTCACAAAGTGTGAATTTTTAAGAAAGTCATTCAAAAACTTTACAATATTGCGTATGCCTCTTGTGAATTCCAATTTTATAAATGTCAAGCGGTTCATTTTTGCATTTTCTAGCCAAAATTATATTATATCCATTAGGTATATCAAGAGAAATATCAGAAGCCCTACTAAATCTAAAATTGGTAGCACTCTACGTGACTGGCGGCTCGTGCCCACGAAACAGGTGAAGTGCCCGTATCTTTTACTGTACAGCACTTCACCTGTTTCAAGGGTACGAGCCGCCAGTGCTCTACGTAGTGTGAATATTGAAAAAATATCCATTAAAAAATTGATAATATTTATATTGTAGCTTACATTCTATTTTTATAAATTAATGTCAAGCAGTTTTTGCATTTTCTGTCCAAAATTATTTCATATCCATTATATCAGAAATTCAACAACAAATATTTATTATTATTTATAAGACGAGATCTCAACTTCTGTACCTCAATTGTATCAATCAATCATTCAAACTTATTCATTCTTTGTACAGTCAAAATATAATAATCAAATGAATAATGTAGGCTACATTCTTTGCAAAAATAGAGTACCGGTACACAAGAATGTGAGGCTCATGCCGGGTTTTTTTCAAGCACACTCAAAGTTGAGGGACCCTCAAATTTTGATGAACAGCTGACATTCTCTATAAGTACCTATATAGGAAATGTAGTAAACTTGAGCATAACCATCTATCAATTCTCGAGAATTGATAGATGGTTATGACTTGAGGGTCCCTCAAATCTGAGGGTGCTTGGAAAAACCGGGCAAGGCTCAAACTTTCGTCCGATCGTGAGCTTGAGAGATAACTTAGTAATCAGAAGAACTTGAGTGAATTACAAAAAAAAATCATAAAGTGGAATTATGATCAAATCAATTGATAATAGTAATCATAATTTGAAGAATTCTAAATATTTTGATGATCTATGAATTTTTCAGATAATACATGCTTCTTACTCATACTACAGTTTACTCAATGCCATGCAAGATGGAAGGTGATGATAGAAATATTTTTTTAATAAAATCTTCAAACTTCAAATGTCAATAATTATTATCATGAATCAATCCATTTTTCCAACCTTGATTTGTTTTGTTGCTTCATTAGATACTTTCTGCAAGAGGTGTGACAAAACACAAATAAAGGACTATAAAAACTATTATCCTTTAAGTGTGCCCTACTATATAGAACATATAAAAGAACGATAGGGTGAATTCAAATTCAAATTTTATATCCTATTTATATTTAAAAATTGGAGCTGTGATAAATCGCATCGAAATAGGCTGAAAAATGTAATGGGAGATAGTTATAGTCTGTCCAACCAAAGAAGACATTCTGACAAAATGTGAAAATGACTCCAGCTCGGTTAATATTAGTTCAAAGTAATAAATTTAGTCTCAATTTGTAGGAAACATTCTGCTTTAGAGTTTGAGACCAAATTTGTGATTTTTGAACCAATATTGAGCGAGCTGGAGTCATTTCCCCATCTTGCAGAATGTCTTCTTTGCTTGGATAGACCTTCATCGAATCGTTGATATAGCAGATGCGAAAAATTAAGGCGGTTGGCGAATGACTGTAATTGATTCTAAGCTCTATCAGGACAGTCGGAGAGCTGTCAGTGAGAGAACATCGAAACGACAGTATCCTCAGCTATACTGATTCGCTCTCGAAGACAGCTCCAGACTGTCCTGACAGAGCTGTTCATTAATAACAGTCAATCACCAACTGTCTGAATTTAAGATTCCAGTCATACCTACAGCTTTAAAGTTTAAAGAGAATAGCTAAATGAACATTATTTACGATATTCTTCAATCTATAAGGCACAATAAAAATTATTATAATTATAATGCAAGGGCGATGGTGAGGGTATTTAAAGCATTAAATACACCGATTTCAAATTTAAATGCTAATTTATATTAAACCATATCATATTATAAGCACTTATATTCAATCTCTCTTTACAATTTTTAATATTCACTTCAACTAACAAAAATACAATATAATTCATTTTTCCATGTAACTTTGTTATACAGTATTCTAATAATATCATAATCATATCCTTAAATATTACCAAGTTATTAAATTACACTGGCTAAAATTTGCACTATAGCCTACCATTGAAATGGTAATTATTATAAAAACTGGTAGATAAAAACCTCAAAGTGCTAAGACAAACAAACGTTCACACACTCAGCCATTCACAGACACTAACACGCTCTAAAAAAATGTGATGCATAGAAAGTTGCTAACTTCCTACGCAATTAAATTTGTAGAACATATCAAAAGCAACCTTGCTAGACAGAAAATTGTGATGGAAATAAATATAAAGCCTATTTAGATAAATCTCAATAAATATCTGCAATGGAATACAAATTAAAAATAATTTTTCTTAGATAATGTAATTGAACAACGATTTCATAAAACTACTAAATGGATCTAGTGATGCTGAATATACACGGCTATACATTGTGTGGTTATCATACTAGACTTCATTTCCACAGCTCCAAATTCAATAGATTATCATCTTCATTTGAGCCGAAAGTAGGTACCTAGAGTAGAATCTTAACAACTATTTATTTCGACAGATAATACGAATTTTTCCAAATCGTTCCAAAAAATTTTAAATTACTATCCAAGGGTTGGTTCTAATTCACTGAGTAAGCTGGTATTCACAAAGCATTTCATGCTGATTTTAAATTAGTATCACATACAGTTCTTTTGTTCAATTCTTTATGTTGAGAAATTTGTATCTTAAATCTAATAATTGTGTGAACAATCTAAATTGAGAGTGATATTATTGGAAAAATTAATAAAATACCAGAAAGTGCCGACCAACTTTTCAGCGGGTGTCGTGGGTAGTAATACATTTTAGGAATTATTATTTTCGATAAGGTAGATACTAACCAAAAGTAAAATCCTCTTGGGATGCAAAATAATTTTCATCTTACAAACATAATAAATTCCTACAAGTTACATTAGATAAAAATAAGCCAATTAATAAAAATAAACGTGTCACTTTTAGGTTTACTTTGTTCCTTCATCATAAATTCAATTAACGATGAATGAACAAATTCAATTATTTAAAGGCGATTATTTAAGGCCGTTGCACAAACGTGGATTTAAGTTAATCTTCGATTAATAATGGAAATTAACATTGTTAATTGGAGATTGAGTTAAATAGACTTTTGTACAAATCGAACTGTTAAATTTGTATCCGTACTTTCATTGGAACATTGTCATTCAAATCTCAAAAATGGATGAAAATTTAAAACAGCTTTTTAAATAATATACCATATCACTATCAATAATGATAGCTGAAACATTCTAGGAAATCAATAAGAGGAATATTTATAGAGACCAAGGAGGTTACACCTTGATAGGTTTTGTAGCCTCCTTGATAGAAACCTATTTACTAATAGTTTTCAACGAATATAATGGTTCGTTTTGAAATTAACACAAATTAATCATACAGTTTGGCAGAAAATTAGGTTTCAAAAATAAATAAGATTCGATCTCCCTATTGAGAATAACTATTAGAAAGTCAATTTTGCTCAAGAGTAATTTAAATTTGGCGAAGCGCACATAAGCCTTTGGTTCGTGCGAGAGTAATGAGTTATTTGATGTTGCGAGATGGAAGGATCTACAGCTTTAGATGGGTTCCGAACCACACATAAGAAAATTGATAAAACTAATGTGATCTAACCATGAATATTGATTGAGTTGCCAGCCACAAAATTTAAAACTAAATTGTAGGAATGAATAAAATTATAACAGTATTATTGCTGTGTTACTAATTTAACGAAGTCTAGAGATAATAGAGGTTAAATTCATAGTAGAAATTATTCGAAATAAAAGCTCCACAATTGGAAATTTGTTTCAACTACGAAAATAAAACTAAAAAATATAATGAGATCAATGGTATGAGATACTGAAGATTAGTCTATAATTTCAAATAGTGAATAGTTCTTGTGCTACTGATGAAATTATTTGAAATATCAAGTTAACACGGGAAACTATTACATATCTCAGTATAAATTATACGTGGCAATTGTAATTGTGTTGGATAAAAAATTATAATTATTTTTGGGAATTATCCTAGTGTGAAAAATTCACGATATAACTTAATCTATATTTCAGTTTCTTTTTGGAAATGCTCAACATGAAACTGAAAAATATAAAAAGGCAATTAGTCTATAAATAATAATAATAATTATGATTATGAAAATTGATATAATTAGGGATTAAACATGTTGATCATTGCAATGAAAAAAGTTACAAGCAATTCATACTTTCTTTCTAAAAGATTTACGCAGCTTTGTAAAGAATAAAGAAAGAATAATTTCAATATCTATTTCAAGACACCATAAAGAAAGCCCAAAGTATATTTTTCAATATATTCATAATCAGAGAGCAAATTTCATCCTTACTTTCACATTTTTGGAAGAAAATGAACAGTATTGTCTGTTAGTATATCAAAACTAGACCAGGAAAACATTCATTATGATGAATCTTATACAAAAATACTGTCTCTTGAGTTTTTAAATTACAATATAAACGATTCTTTTTAACCGCGATTGTGAATAATTATTGGACTAGCAAGATTGGAAAGATTTTTGAAAAATCTTCAAATCATCCTAAGTAACGACTCAATTTTCATAGTTCATTAATTGATGGGAAAAATATGCTACGATACAGTGTAAAATAAAATTAAATGAAACTAAAATTTTTTAAATACACAACACAGTTGAAACAAAATGTGAGCTAGAAAAATAAGAATTTCAAACTATGAGACCTATTTTGAATTGACAAAATAATCAAAGGAATCAATAGAAGAAACGCTGCTTTACAAAAAACTATAAATTTCAATTGAAGTTCAACAATAAGCAATGAATGGCTCAATAGATACTGTGGCAGATTTTCTAGCATGATAATACCTTCAAAAGAATTGAAACAACCACATTATGTGCATAATTACATATCAACAACTATTTACATTAGTCGTATTCTCAACCCAGATCGAATTTTTTATCAAGTCCTTGTTGAAATGTTGTTTCAACTTGGAACTTCACAGTTCAAAGTTCATAATTCCCTGTGGATTATTTGTTTGGAATTTGATACATTATCAAATTTAACAATCAAATTAATAAGTTTATTTTAAATTTAACCAAGAAAGTTCTCTCTTACTTAAATATACCTTTGAATATTACTTTTCAAGTCAACAATGTGTCTATTCATTCAACTTAAAATTGCCGATAAAACATATTATACTCGGCAATGAAATAATTGAATCAAGATATAATTTTCCAAGTCGTATATCATTCAAATAATATGAAAAGTAATCAATAGATCTATTTTTACACAATTCAGTGCTTTTAGAATTGATGGCAAGTTTGTAAAATTGTAATAATATTAATTATTAAAAAAAAAATCCAGCAATATCTAATAATTCTTCTATCTTTGTACAATTGATCTGAGTTGAGCTTGTTAGACAAAATATAAGATGACGTAACGCATCTAACTCTCTACTACTACCTCCAACAATTGAATGAAAATCACAAACAAGAAATCATCCAAAGTATTATATATTAACTGAAACCACAAAACAAAATTCTCGGAAACCCAATTCATAAACTAAACACTTCAAACTGAATCCGTACTTTCTTTGAATAGCTTTTCCAATACAATCATTGCGTTGTACTTGAACAGCAATTATTCAAATACGGCACAATCTAAACATTAAAGCATCTTATATACAGTACATAAACCACTCAGTAGAAAAGCTCAAGTTTTTGTTTTTGCTTATAGCAATAGAAACAATGAACGAACAAACTTTGAAACGAAGGGTGTAACGGTGTGTTTTAATCTCACGAGGGGCCGTCGTCACAAGTCATTGAGATGTCGTCCTGATCGGCGACCAAACTGAGAATCGACGAAGAGTCGTCTCCGCTCGAGTCGACCAATTTGAGGCGTTTCGCGCTTCCACTGCTACCTTCATCCAGTAACAGCTGTTCAGCCGTGTCCATCGACTGCCTCCGACGTTTCGGCAACTCCTTCCCCCCACCACTCCCCTCCTCCTTGCTCTCCTCCTCATTGAGTGACACCAACGCTTCCAGCATGTCCTCCTCCTTCTCTGTTTCGCCCAACACCAACTCATCACTCGGCTCCACAATCACAATCTCATGCGAGTTTTGACTGTCCATCTCGTCTTTCTCCGACACGTACACCACTTGAAACTCTTCTCCAACCTCTCTCGATTCCTCTGCCGGCTCACACACTTCTTCAACTTCCTGCTCCAAAACAAGTTGTAATTGAGAGTCATCACTGCTCACTTCCGGCAGAACAACAGTTTGCTCGTCATGTACTACAGGCTGACTGGAATCTTCATCATCTTCAGCCACAACGTCTTTTTGAATATTCTTCAGTGTGTCACCCATCATCACTTCCAGAGCTTGCTCGACTGACAAACTTTTATCATCCAGCTCCAACCCGTTTTCCACCAACGACCTATCAATATTCTGTTCTGTATCATCAAGGCAAGGCAACTCTTCCACTTGCTTCTCAACTATCCTCTCCGTGCTTTCCATTTCTTCATCACCTCCTCCTCCTTCTCCACACACATTCTCCTTTTCCTTTACAACTTCATTCAATGACGTATCACCTTTATCAGCAATGAAATCATCATCATTCTTACTCAATTCAAACTCTTCCGGGTTCAAATCATGAAGCAATAAGTCTTCTTCTTTAATTGTACTTTGTTCAGTTTTACTATTGTCGGAAGGTAATCCTATTACAGATTGCTCTGTTAGATTGCAATCAGTGATGCTCTCACCGCCTGGAACATCACTATCCATATTAAGTAAATTCATCACATCATCTTCATCCTTGTCATTTATGTCAGCATTACTCACATTCTTCTCAATAATCTCTTCAAATTCTTTTTCCGAAATATGTTGCTGCTCTTCTATGATGAACGAGGTGTCCTCTATTTCATCTTTCAGGGATGGTAACTGGTCGAGCACGGTCATTTCTTTAGTTGTGTTTGAATCATCCACTTTCTTATCGTTCTCGCTGGTATTCTCTTGTGAATTCTTGTTGTTTTCTTCCGTTTTATCCGATATGATGGTGCCCTCCACCTGGTAACCTTCGATTCGCTCACCATCGCCATCAATAAACTCAAGCTGCAACAATTTCGGTTGTCCTTTCACTTTTTTATCCACATTCGATGTCTCAGTTTTCTTTGATTCATCAACTTTTAGAGAAGTTTCCAACAATTTCTTATCCTTCAATTTTCCCAAACCTTGTACACACTCCAACATTTGAGACAAGATTGATTTTGTCGATTTTGATTTGGCCAGACTGAGTTTTAGTTCGGCTATATTTGTATTGTTTCCAATCACTCCAACATTTGCCAGTGGTGAGAGAGGTACACCCGACGAATCTTTAGCTTGTTGTTTTTTGAGTTGTTGCATCTGTTCGTTGAGCGCTTTTAGAGCATTGATTTCTTTCGATGTAACAACGTACTTTTCGAATTTGGAATTTTCGGTTTCTTCAATGAGGATCACTGCGTCGGGATCGAGTTCGGCTTCCGCTGCTTCATTGATGATTTCCTGGACAGATCGTTTACTGGGGGTGGTTTCTTTGGGGGATTTGGGCGGTGGCACAGCTTCTTTGGGCGGCTGTTTGACAAAAAGCTGACGCACGGGTCGAGCGGCTGTGTCCTTTTTGTCACCGCTAGACGACACCGCACTCTTGTCCAGATCGATGGGCACCTGCTTTCTGTCCATGACAATGGTGCCGTCCTGCAGTACAATGCCTTCGCCCACCTCCTGTACTTCGGAAGTGCCTTCGGTCACTTGAAACTGGTACTCTTCTTTGCCGTCCATCACGTTCATGAGGAATTCTTCGGTGAGGGTGACATAGTTTCCGTTTCCGTTGTCAATGAGGATTGGTACATCGGTGGGTAGACCGGCTACTTTGAGAGCCTCCAGGTATTTCGCGTTGCTACTAGACACCCCCTCTCCTCCCGCCTGATCACCACCGGCCATGCTAGTACTCTCCACGTTGTCGCTTTGCGTTTTCAGCTTGGAGTTTTCGGCTTTTGATAGAAGTGAGGCAAGCAGTGGCGATTTGTCGATAGTGTTTGTGTTCCAGAGCGGGTCGGATTCATCGCGCTGATCGCCCATTTCCTTTTTGAGGTTTTCGACGGCGATGCGACTGGCTTCCGACTCTTTGAAGGCGACGCTGTTGTTGCGGCCGTACATCAGGTTGGCCGGGTTGCGTCTGCGTCCGCGGCGTCGCGGCTCAAATCCGCCTCTCACCGCTCCCCTTCAAAGTCAAATCAGAATCGAGTTTATTTACCATTCGCAAAACAATACAATTGAATAATAAGGTCCATAAATGTTATGCAATGGCATATAAAAGAATAATATCCTATCCATAGTGGGTCAACTTACACACACAGAAACACCAAAAATTCATTATAGACACAGTTGAAGAAATTTTCTCTGATACTAACTATTGTATGAAAATGTAGACGTTTTATTACTTTTGTAATTGATCGAATATTAGTTTTCTGGTATAATAGAACATTTATTCATTCAAAAAGACCAGTGCATTGTTAGAGAATGATTGAAAATAGATGACAGAGAATTGTAGCCTAATTATTCAGGGTAAACGTGTCATATAGAAAGGGAACAGGATGTTAAGAGGGTTTATGAATAGAGAAATAAATCAGTAGCGATACCTACAACGATAGTTCTTTCAACCCTTTAAATACACCACTTTCGTATAGGAACGCATTTTATTATGTGAATAGGAGCGAATTGTTGCCGTTTATCTTTAGTAATTGCTCAGTAGTTACATCTAAACAACCTTCACTCTCTCTCACTCACATTTGGTATCACTGCACTCCATGAGCGCAATGCTGCATACTACAAGGTTTAAAACTACTATAAAAATTAAAGATAGAGTAATACATATCTATACCTCATTCACGATTACTTGAGACGATGTAAACAAACAGGGCGACTACTGTTGCGATGAGAAACCATAGCAGCAATGCGTCACAGTCCCGACAAAAACATTAACACAAACATTAACACACGCACACATATACGCATTGCCAATGCTACAAAGTGACTCTGGTACGTCGTTTATTGATAATGGTTTGTCGTGGCTACGGTAGCCACATCATACTTTCACACGCACATTCATTCAAAAAGTTCGTTTATTTTGTCTCAAGTTATCGTGAACAGGGTAAAGAAATATTCTAGATATAATACCTTGTCGGTGTGGCTCCGTCGGCTGCCACAATGCTTCCGTTACGGATGAATGTCTTGGGCGCGTCGATAATGGTGCCATCTGGTGTCACCACCTATTTAATAAAAAAAAACACTTTTTGCAATGTAATAGTATATTATAATCATTATTGATCATTATAATCATCTATTGACCTCCTATAAAAGAGGTGCAGTATGTAGATTAGTCAGAATTGAGTCAATAGACTCTAATCACCCTCTATATCCTAATCAATCTTCAATCACTCCTAATCAATGAGCTGTTTATTCAGCAGTTGAATATGAGAAAATAATAAGTTTTGCCTGTGCCGAAGTGTGAAATTCCTCTCCTGTTTGGAACTCGTGCTGTTATTCTTGGATTAGAAAAAATGCTATTTTTTTTTAAACCTAGAACTTAAGGCTTGTAAGCTCTTAAGTGATATGAGTGATAACTGACGCGTAATCGGAAACTTTTTGGAAAAAATTGGTGAATGGAAGAGAGTATCAAATACATAATTCAACTAAGAAAATTATTCTTGTATGATCAGAAACAGGAATAAACTTACATAGCATGGTTCCTCGATTCGTAGACGTTCAACAAATAATAGATTTGTTTTTATCCAAAAACTGTTTTTCAAGTTACACGTCACTGATTTCACTTCAAAAATTATTTTTTTTATACTCCATCATACCTAGTGCATACTGTGCAATGTCTTATTCAGATTTAAAATACGTTAAGAAATCTGTTAGGAAATATTCACGATTTTTCTACAATTTTTTCAGCCCTGGCATATAGAGAAGTTTCAGAATGTGAACTATAAAACATTGGTTGTTTGGAATTGAATTCAGAAATACAAAATAGCTGCTGCGATTATTGAAATATCGCAAGAAACATTGGGGTCTCGACAATCGTATGAAATAAGAAAAAATCTGTTGTTAGAGTGGAGGTTATTAACGCATTTTTCAAGTTATAATGTGAGAAAAAAAAGTTTACCAGCATGTCTTATGGGTGGTGAAGAATTTATTTTAAATTGGAGACGTGTCGCTAAAAAGGTCTTTTTAAATTATATAAGGTCACTCTCTATTGAAGGTAGAGACTCAGACTATATTACTTATGGAAGGGTCTAAAAAGGTCACTGTATTGACTTTCATCACTTGAAGTGTTCAACATAGAATTTAAAAAAGGTTAAAATGTTTACCTTTCCGAAACGCTGGTTGGCAGGTAGCCGCGAATTACGGCCAGGCGTGCCTCCCGGCGTGCCCGACAGTGAGAGCAGTATTTGCGCCGACTCTGTGGGCGGATTGGCCTGCGCCATCGGAATTGTGGCTGTGCGACGACCTCTACCGGCGCCCGGCCTTCGTCCACCTCGACCTAAACAACACAAAACACAACAAATTAATTTCAATTTATTTATTCACACACACAACATATTAAATTAATATTATAACAATAAAAAACATTACGATATTTGATAAATGAAATATATTTCTAGGAACACTGAAGAAGAAGGATGTTCAGGATGTATATTATAAATTGAAATTGAAAAAGGATTAAAAGTCCTTCCAACTATAGTTATCCATGTCATAGGAAGGATTTCAATCCTGTAAATATGTCTGGTCAACTAATGTTCAGTAAAGTCTGAACAAGACTTTGAAAAAATTAGTTGACATTAGCTGAGCGGTGTGTACACAGATCAATTTACTTTCATTGCGAGAATATTTACATAAATCCAAGAATATTAAACATAATACATGATGGAACATGAAATTAAAATATTTTGTATAATATCAGATTAAATAGTTTTATTATAATAACACAAGACCTTTAAAATTTCAAATTCCCTGACCTTTTCTCGACCAGTAGACACACTTAAACTGTTGATAAGCGAAAAAAGTACAGTAACTTAATCGATTTGCTTCAACATGTTTCTACTTCATTCTCTTGATTGAATTTTAATGACACTAGAAAAGGACAGTATCACAAGTTGAAAAATAAGTAAAGCAACAATATCCCACAATCTTTATGAAAATTCTGTTCACATACCTGGTGAAATTCCATTCACTGAAGGAACAGAGCTCTGAGAGGGCGAAGTTTGATCACTAATCGCTTCCTTGGTCATAGAAGATAATCCTTTTACCTGCAAAATAAAATTATGAATTAGTCAACATTCAAAATTTCTAGACAATTTATCTGAATCCACAACATTTAAAGTGAGAAGAATTTGTTCAAAATAAATAACAATGCTTTTTTGTAACAAAAGTGATTGAATCTTTCATTCTTCTATAATTCTTCATGGATGGTTGGGTACTTCCATTTCACTATCATTTTGCTAAACAATCTGCGGTTTCAATCTTTGAGAGATTTTATCAAAATAATTGATAAATTATTATGAAATACTCATATTATTAGCTTGAATATAATTTCATCTGACGTTGCTATAGTCTGGTCGAGCAAAGAATACGTTCAGGCAAGAAGGAGATGACTCCAGCTAAGTCAATATTGATTAAAAAATTGAATATTCCGTCACAAATTACAGAGCAGAATGTTTTCTACAATCTGAGACAAATTATATAACTTTTTAAAACAAGATTCACCATTCGGTAAAATGCAATCTCAGATGCACTATCTCAGTCATTTTTGCATCCTGCCCCAATGTCTTCTTTGCTCGACCAAGTTGAGTTACGTCCGTCAAAATTTATAGCAACTTGAAATGAATGTATTGTTTCACATAAAATTCAGGCTATTGAATTTTTCGACTCACCTCGAAAAATTTAGCAGCTTCCATGAGCGGATTAAGGTTCTCCTCTGCCACACTGGTCTCACCGCAGTACATGAACTCGACGAGCGACTTGAGCACGGAGAACTTCATGTCCTTGAGCACGATGAGCGGATGGTTGCCCAGCTGCCTCTGTAGAAGTGACTATCACAGACAACAAATTCTCTACTAATGCAGCAGCTATCCAAATTTAATTAAATCCAATTCAAATCGCCTTCTTCTTGTTCTTAGGAAAGGGATGGAGGTTGAGATAACCTGGGTGGATTAGTAAAGGGTGGGGAGCATATGAGGTTCAACCAATATTTCATTCCATTCTCAATTTAATGTGGATTAGGTGAAATTTTCCCATTCAATCTTGCAATAGCATACACGGACATGAACCTAATGGCTTCTCCCAGTTATAAACCATAATACAAAAGCCTCTCGATTTATTATCAACGAACCAATTAATCATTAAAAATAGCTATGAACGATAATATTATGTTGATTACTTTTAGACTGCATATAGAAGTAGGAAGAGTAGCAAGTTATATCGGTTAGGTTATCTCTTGACGCCATCCATCTCACATGACGTGTGGTTATTTATTTGACAAATTGATTCATTCCCAAGTTGATGGATCAAAAGGGGGATAAGATGACGATAATGCAGTGGAAAATAAATTTCTTCAAAGCCATCTTCAGTGAATAGCCGTTGCACATATTCAATCTGTATTGTAATAGAGATAGACCGAATCACAAATCTGTATATTGAGTTTTGAAAAGATTAACAAAGCCAACTAGTATAGCTTTCATTCAATTTTAAAAGCCTATTTTATAGATTAACTTGACAGTTTAACAGCTCACAGAAAATATAAAGTTTGAGTTCAAGTTAATACCGCAATGAGAACTTCTGCTTCAATCAACAATCAAAGTTCTACTAAGTAAGAATCAAAATACAGTACTAAGAAACGTAAAAGAGTTTCAGAGCTACAACCGACAACCAACAGTGTGAGTTTGAAAGAGATAACGCTGCATCTTCACACCAACTTTGTACAATGCAATTTATATCACATAGATAAAAGTTAGATCGATGATTATAATTATTAGCAAAAAATAAACATTAAAAATAGAATAAGGTGAATTCGAAACAGGTCCAAGAACTATAAACAATAATTTATTCGAGATGGAAAGAGAGAAATCTCACATCTTTTCAACTATGTTCAATATAATTTATATAGCATGAAAAATCATACCGGTAGTATGGTCGCACACAGTTGAAATTCCTTCAAAATGGCAGCTGATCAATAGTGTTCAACGATGCATTAGAAATAGCTCACCATCTGATGCCCAATCTCACCATCTGCATCACATCTCAACAGCAGTAGGTTGACAGAAGTGATTTCACGCTAAAAATTTCAGATCTGCGTATGCGCACAGTTACTCAAGTAGGCTAGCCCTTTTGAAGAAATGTCAGGTGAGTGCGACCATACTACACTTGACTTTGAAAGCGACGGCCATAAATAACTAAACATGATTTTAATCAACCATAATTTATCTAGACTCAATAGCTCAATAAGTTATCATCTTAAGATAATATTTATAGCACCAGCTATTATCCAAGATGATCTATTATCTATAGGCTACATAATCATGATAAATAAGATATATGGTTAATAATTGGGCTATGGTTATATTATTAATTAGTTATTTACAACAGTTGATCATAGCCAACAAATACCCAGACAAATAAGATACAATAAATCAATTATCACATTAACAAATGTGACAAATAATTTAAGGAATCAATTACTACATTATAAATAAATGACAAGATGTTGTCAAACTACTGATCTATTAGAAAATCGATATTTGAGAAATGTCTCGATTTTCTAATAAATCAGTGGTTTGACAACATCTTGTCTTTTCATTTATTATGGATAACTACCACAATATCACCTTCACTACTACTCAAAAATTGAAAAAATACTACATTAGCAGCAAGCTAAATCATTGAACATTCGAAATCATAAGCTAGTTCTGTGAATTGAATTGACTTGCCTCAAAGTATGGACTGCAGGCAGCCAAAACGGATCGATGGACTTTGAGCGTGTGAGTGTTGCACATGAGTGTGACGTCAACAAGTGACTGGTGCTCAAGGAGGTAGCCGAGCCGGGTGGCCAGGTGCGTGGGATGCTCCTCCCATTGCACCAGAAATTTCGTTCCAACCATCTGAAAAATGATAGTATCTTATTATAGCTGCTGAGTGATAGATTGGTAGTAGGTAAGTGAAGAGAAACATGATGGGACTGAAAAATCATACGATGAAACAACAGTTCAAACTTCACAGCCATCATGAGGAAGATAAAGCTAACGCCAAATAGTTTGTTGGTTCTGTCTGTCTCTTGTACTAACATCTAATTGAGAGCATCTATTGTCTCTATTAATTTTTTTCTAGAAATTGCTGAATGACACATCTTAAGCCGGGTTTATACGATGCCAATTGGCGAGACAATTGACAGAAGACTGCTTCTTGTGCACTTCAATAGCTGATGTTGTCAATTAGAGTTTTCATTTATCTAAAGGCCTACTTAGATGATAGGTTTAAAATCAGAAGATAAAATAGATACTTTACATCAGCTGTACGTTTCAGAAGACAATTGCCCCGCCAATTGGCATCATATCAACCCGGCTTAATAGCTAATGACAACATAGGATGTTGGAGCGCACAAGGAGCAGACGAAAACACCCAACTTTCTTGCTACAGCCAACTTATAACAATAAAAAATGTCTCAAGTTGAACAAGTTTTTTTCAGTGCAATGGGCCTATAGCATTTAACACAGAACCGAATGTGAAAATAGATATCCTAACTTACTTTTGGTCTACGAAAATCGGATTAGCCCATGTTTAACCAACTTAAAAAGATACTATCATTTCATTCTTATCTTCCTGATAACAAGTACCATAATTAAGAACATTTCTGATAATAATGTGCTTGATATTGGCTAAGCCATCATTTATTTGCAATTTGTAAGGTACAGTAATACATTTATACAGAATTTTAATCGATTATTTTGAATAGACCTAAAAACCTGTAACTTAATTGGGATATTGTCTTTGCTGTAGAAAATTTTATGGGTCAAGGATAATGAATAACTTACTGCCGTAAGGCTTCCAGTGGAACGACTCAATTAGCCCCATGCTAGTAAGGTCGGTATTACACGATATTTTCTATTATGTCGATATGAGGTCAAATATATGAAAATATAATTTTGCATTTTCATCCTTTCCCGTACGACTTCATATTGAAAAAATAAAACTCAATACCGGCCAAATAAAGTGTACAATTTCAACAATTGAAATAGCTTGGCCTTCATTTTTGCGATTCCATCAAACTTGACTTCAAGAATGAAATACTGATACTCAATTACAAATTACTGTCGCATTCTACATCGCATAGGGAATTTCAGAAGAACAAATCTACTGATGCTAAAAGACTGCAGTTCAAAAACAAGCTTAATGTTGAAGGAAAATAGGCCTATTCTTATGAGGTCGCCATTTTGATACGATGTTATAGAAATAGGGCAGGAATTGCAAAAATATTCATTAAAAATTATAAGTTAAAACCAGATAAGCAACAAGGCTATAAACTAGTCGATTTTAATTGATGGTGCCATGTAACAATACGAGAGTTCACTATTCACTGTAGCTACCTAGCCTAATCGAATCACATAGATTCACCTAGTTTCTTTCGACACCTTGAAAGATAATCATTCTCGAGATGAAAATAAAATCAAGATTCAACTTCAATACAAATAATAAAGGGTCGAGTTAAAAATAGTTCACTTACATTACATTAGTAAACAGGGAAACATGTAAACAATGGAGCTCAAGCGTAGTCTCATCTCCAACAGTTTATAGGTTAGGTTTATCGATTTTCTACTATCATGAATAAAAAGGAAATAATTTGAGCTAGCGTGAAAGAATTTAGATATTCATGCAGAAATTGGAATTTTCTTTTGATTCTCTGTGATGCTTTATCACATACAATTGCGCTAAATACTTTGATAAAAGCACAAAAATTGCAGTCGATAATGGAGATCGGGGAACACTACTTGACGCTTGAGGCCAACAGAAGCCTAGAAATGCAATTTCCTGATCAATAAAAATTATTATTATTGCAAAGTTTAAAATTAAGGTTAGAATAAAAATGGTTTGCTTGTGTTGTATTCGAAAAGCTTAAAATGTCAGATGATTTTATAAATCAGCCGATCCTATATCATTTAGTTTTCCCAGATGATACTATTTCAAGGCTATTCTAAGGACAATGAGGACAAGTCCAGAGCTAACTCGACAGGAATAATTCTTATTGTTCAATACCTTAAATAAATAGTCCGCTGGTCGAAACAATTGCACAAAATAATGAGCACAAAACTAATGAAAACATTATCTTATTTCACTTTATCCAAAGCCAACAATTGAAAACAGTAAATTAAAGCTATCATTTTATTACGTGGTTTCGATCATTTCCGCAATGTGGTTTCATCGCTAGCGTCATTGCGCTTTTTCCCAGCAAATGCTGCCAACATTATTATTAAATCAGGCAACATAATAATTGAATCGGATACAATTTTTTTAGAAAACTTGAATTCCAATATCTTAAGCAAACTTGACTTATTGGATTTTTTCTTCATTGAAATTTCTGATTCACTTGAATTTTAGAATTAACCATTTAAAGTGACTTGATAAAGCCACGGTCATTATCTGAATTGAACGAACCAAACATTCACCGAAAATTATTATTGCAAACGATGGGGTGCTATCCAATTTTACCAGCTATAAAATTGTTCGACCAACGAGTTCCTCAAGACAGCTTGTGTCTGTTATGTTCACAAGAAGGCTAAAATGATGTCTTATCAAATAAATAATCGTGTTAACTGGGTTAACGGTCAACTACAAAATTTCTGAACGATGAAGTTAATTTCTAAACGATTTACGATGTAGGCCTACCGGTATATATGTAAAATTTAGTCAGACGGCTAACAATATAAAGATCAGCGACATAGTGATAGACACTTTTTACTTCATGAAAAATTCTCCGGTTTTTCTAATCAATTAAAAAAATACATTGGAAGGTAATGTTACATTGAAACAGTGGTATCAAACAATGCATTGATGAAAGTGAATAAATTGGAAAAAGTTATGTAACCTGATAAAAGAACAATGGTCTAGACATGGAATACAAGGACAAGCCTATTGTGTTGTAAACACTCAACTAAATTAGAGTCAATGACCAATTCAAATAGTTCAATAGGACAAACATAGTGATAAGACAATAATAATAATAACTGTACCGGTAGGTGAATTAAATGAGAAACGCCAAAATATTTCATTTGCAATAAGAATAAGTGATCTATAACTGAATTTATAATTCGAACGATATTTATGAAGATAATTCAAGAAGATTCTAAAGTTATAGCTAGAGATTGTGAGACATCGGTCCAAAGAAACTCGCACGGTTCAAATCGGTCCAGAGCTAATTTATGGATTTATACCTACGTAGGCTACCTTTTGAAGTTCTGCGAAGTAGGTTACCTATGGTCAGTTACCGTACGCCGCACCTCCAAAAGTCTAGATATCAATGCCTAAAAAGCTCACATGAGGACAAGGAAAAAACAATGTAATAAAACGTCAAGCACTTTATGTATTGAAATTTATTTTAAGAAATTACAGATCTCAATTCCAAACCAAGAGTATCTCCATGAATTTGCAAATAAAATATTACAACTATAGAGTGCCAGTATATATCTATTTATACGGTAATATAAAGAGAGATAACGGTTATTGGTCTATTATATTCTTTGAATCATCAGTTCAAATTCTCAATAAAATATTGACTTTAAAAATAGACCCTCATTAATCTAAGACTTTGAACAAATAAACAATCAAGTAACAACTTTTGACTGGATTGTGCCACTGGCAACGAATATAAATTCATAGAAGTTAAAATTTAAGAAGATATCATTGAAAAAAATTAAATAGGCCTACGGTAAAAGTAATCAAGACTATAATAAAGGCCTAGTCTCCAATCTCTGGAATTTTCAAGTCCACAGTTCTCAATAAACTTTTGATTTTTGAAGTTGGTAAGTTATTTAATTGGTTAAAATTTACATTAACTACAACATTCCATCATAGAAAAGAGCAATTATTATATCATCACCGAGTACCTAGTATCTATAGTACAATGACTAGATAAAACAATTCACAAGTCTTTATCAAGTCACTGTAATCTATAGGTATCGGTATCTCTATCTACCGGTACGGTATATGGGATACACGGTATAGGGATCATGATTGGGGAGCGCAGAAGACTTTTCGATTGTGATGTACTGTATAGATATAAACCAGGGCTCTATAAAGACAAGGTATAGACACAGCATCCGCAATTCCGTTTCCTCAGCTCTCAACCACCTAACATGATTGGATGGTGTGTGGATAAAATTTTACTACATAGATGTTTGACTGATCAATTATTTTATTAAGAATTCAAATTTGACGGTATTATTCGCAACGGAATGGCAAATGCTGCGAATTTCCCCTCTTTGTAGGGCCTTAATTTGAACTAATTAAAGAAGGTTGATTTGAATAAGGCTCAATTGAGACGAAATAGAGCCCTGATTTGAAACTAGTTAAGTTAGATTTGAAACCAAGTATAGGCACAATAGTCTGTCCAAGCAAAGAAGACATTTTGGCAAGATGGAAAAATGACTCCAGCTTGGTCAATTTAGTTTAAGAATAATAGATTTGATCTCAAATTGTAAAGCAGAATGTTTTATACAATTTCAGACCAAATTTATAATTTTTGAACCAATATTCACCGAGTTAGAGTCATTTTCCCATCATGCCAGAATGTCTTCTTTGCTTGGACAGACTATACCTACCTATAGGCCTATATGTTGTTTTGTCCCATCCACATGCATTTTCAACTGCAGGCCGAGAACTATGGGTTGATGAAGAGTAATCTAGCAGGCAGAATCGGAAAGCAGACATAGATGCAATAATTCAAGGAACGCGACTGCAGTCCAAAATCTCTACAGTCCATCGTATGGTATGAAGTTCCATCTGCAGTCATCGTATAAAGTTCTAACCGCAGTTGAGAATTATAGTCCGCGCAATCTAAGTTGACTGTTTTTCTCTTCACCCGGGAAATAGCTGCGTTGCCAGATTGTGTGAAATTGGAACATCTTGAAATTCGCGATTAAACCCCATATTTAGACGTAGAATTTTATCCTTGATAAGCCAGTAGTATTAAAAAATCCTAGGTAGAAGGATTCAAAGGAAATTTGATTTTTTTTTTTTTAATTTAAAAATCGCGAAAATATTACTCTCTTTCGTATATCACTTCTCTCACAATCATGGGTTGTAGTAAAAATAAAGTTTTTTATATAAAAACGACAAGGAGAGTTCAAGCTTTCTAATGGTTTTTGAATTTTCTATATCCGACCAATAATTATGTTTCAATTAATGAATATGTTTGTCAATGTCAAGTCTACTCCAACATGAAATTTTCGATGATCTAGAAACTTTTTTGTTTGAGAAGATAAGTGGGTGGTGAAAGCGAGAAAGTTGTTCAAAAACCATTGAAATTATTTTCCCAAATGTCGAAAATAGTCGGAAGATCGTAATTTGGCCTCTCAAGAGTTTCAAAGTAAGGAGAGCGGTAAATGCATGAATCATTGTATGTTAAAGATTGGAGTTATTGAAGCTAATCGACTTGGATATTCGAGCTGCGAACAGCTGGTTTATCATAAAAATAGTGAGTTTCACAACACCGCGTGATTTTTCCGAAGCTACGCTGTCACTTTTAACATTCAGTTGAATGTTTTTGCGTTAGGAGAAGTTTCAATTTCACACAAAATTACAACGTAGCTATTTCTCGGGTGGTGGGGGTTTTCGTCAACTTAGATTGCGCCGACTATAATGAAAATTGATGAAGTAAAAAAAAACTTGAAGTTTAGCTTACAATGAGAGCTTCAAGTCTCTCAATATCTGGACTGAACTGTGAATGTGATCAGATCGTATCACAATTACAAAATAATAGGATATAATGACTTTTTTAACCATAAAATTCAATCTTCAACATTTTATATAACTATCAATGAATCGTGATTAACCCAATTTTATATTCCTTTTACACCAATGGAGATAGAATTGATTATTCTTTCTTCTTATTCATGGGGATAGGTAAATTAAAGGAATTTTTAACAACAGTTTTTCTGCAATATACCGTAGTTCAAGTAAGTTGACCTATTTATTTAAAATTAGAAAATTTACCCAATAAATGAATAAGATTAATTTGTTTTGAAAATATTACCTCTATATAGGTATTCTCTATTTTACAAGAATAGAATAATATATTTTCAATCATTGAACAATAGATAGAGTACAATAATAAATTTGAATACAATTACACAAAATACAAAAAACTGTTAGGTTCTACAAGAACATGGTTAACATCTACTAAATTCTAGAATAAGCCTTATCATAATAATGATAATAATAATTCATTCTTATATTTAGCATTTCACTTATATCATCGGCTATTAAACATCATCTCCAATTGTTTTATGTTTTGATTGGAAACTACATTAAATTGACGATTTGAAGGTGAACATTCTTTTTCACAAAGTTGAGCTCAGTTCAAGTGATATTACAGTAAATTCAAGACTTTTGTGAAACAATTGAACAAATAATCCTGAGAATTAATTGACATCAATGTAGCATAGAAGATAATACAAATAAATGCTTCAAAATGTACAAAAATATGAAAACTAAGGAGCAAACTATACATTGAGTAAGTTATACAGTTGATTAAACATGTATTGCACAACCATATGATTCTTGATTTTTATCCTGACGGTACCTGCAACAAAGAAAGAGAAGATTAGGAGATCAGGGAGATTAGCCTATTGACAAATTATTCGAAAAATTAAATATTAAATTAAATTAAATATAATTTCGAGGGTAATTGAATTTTTCAATGAATCAAGGACCTAAATGGAAAATGAGTCTCATAGATTATAATTTATATAATAAATTATTATAATTAAATATAGACGTAGACGAGCTACCTCAATTCAATACAGAAAAATCATTGGACTTATAATTTAAGTTTCTGAAACATAATTTGACAGAGTGGATACAAATGCCACACATCACCCTATCATTGTAATAGGAAAAAGTGATGACGAAAAATCACCGACTAAATTATTACTGCTTCATCTGTATTTCAACTGATTATAAAAAATAAATAAATAATTTAATGATTTTTCCTTTAAAACGCTTAATATATGATCAAACAAAAATTGCATTAATATTATATTTTCATTCATTAATAATTTGAAGTCTATATTCATAATAGCTACGTTCGATACAGCCAGAGCCGGAATATCAAAGATGTAGAGGTGGAAATAGAAAAGTATAGGAAATAGAAGCGAAAACCATCAGTTTTATAAATACACATATAGAAAGCAACTGGTCATATCAAATCGACGTAAACTTATCTGCCCTTAGAGGAGTTTCTATAGTCACATAAGAGCTAAGGGTGTTTCAGAAGAAATGAGAAATGCTCCTCAGACTGACTCCTTACACCAAGTAGAGGAAAAAATTCTATATGACTTAGCCTAACTTACTCCCAATATAGCTTTGTTACCGAGATTTGGCAGGAAAGTTATATACATAATTTTTAGAGGCTTCATACAGGTACAAAATTAATAACTTCTGTGCATAATTAGCTGAAAAATTTAATGGAACCAGTTAAAACTTTGTAATTTGTACAGTTATCGAGATAAAATCATCTAAGATAACTCTTTATCTCTTTACTTATTTCTTTAACTCTTTATAAGAACCCTTTATCAGATAACTGATAAATTATGTTGTCAATCACAATTTTTCAACAATTATGAGTTATAACAGGATATGAAATCATTCAACCTTATTGCATAAATTTTCAATCAATAGCATTTGCAGAGGATCGAATTCTGAAGTGATGGCTTTAATTGGGTAAAACTTACCCAATAAATATTAGAGATCACGATCAAAAAAGAGACAAAATAGACAAAACATTGCACATGTGGAAAATCAGTGCTTGGACGCAATTTTTAGATTTTAAATTAGCATTAGGTGAGCAACTCTAGCTCGATCACGAGTTGCTGCAATTTTCTTTTTATGTTGTCACACAGTTGCTTCCTTTGTCTTATCGGAAACTGAGTTTAAGTGAAATACGAGTGTGTAGTTGTCCTCTGTTAAAAATATAAGTTGAAGATATTTTCATTTTAATTAAATCAAAGTAGAATATAAGAAAAGTAATCACATTTTGACCCGACTGTAGAGCTGTTTCTCAAACTTGGAGTGGTTCAGTAATTGGAGTCGCAAATTATCTCTGTCTCTGTCACATTCGACGTCCGATACTTCTCTATTATCCGAAAACTCTGTTGGAGGCTGTATCCTGTCAAAATGGAGAACACATATAATATTACAAGAAAGTAGTGAAGTAGGCTACCTATACTTGCAAATTGGTTTTAGCAGATTTGATCAAGCCCAATGAAATTCATTAATTTTCTCAAAAAGAGAAGAAATATGAGATCATGGGCACAGATCTACATAAGAGGAGAGGAATAAGCGGAGAAATGTCATGTTTGTGTGCCTCTCAGTCAGTGGCGCCGACTTCATCAAAATATTGGGGGCAAACTGAAGATTAATGAGAGGGGGGTGCCATCCGAGGATGGGGAGGAGGTTGTGAGAATACAGAAAAATACACAATACACAAGCAGTGAGACAGCATCTTTGCATGTGATTTCGTGCTGAATTCTGTAATGTAGAGATAATCTGATCCATTCAACTACTTTGAATTCCCTATAATTATTATTACCCTATCATTAATTCAATTCAAATTGGCCATTATAATCGTGATTCTCGGTAGTAAATGAATCAAGTTTCTCCTCCAATTTTGAACACGAAAAAAATATTTGGAAATAAAAATTAATATAGGTAATAGTTAAGGTACTGAATTTATTCTGATATGTAGGTTGAAGGCAAATTTGCATCCAACTTACACATAATATACATCTAGTTCGTTTTTAATTAGAATTTTTACAATTTCCACTCATAATGTTAATAAACGGATATAAAAAAAATCGCACGAAATACATGAAACACGAATAGATGTGCCATGTGCTAACCACCAGTCTCACTAGTGGAACTGAAAACTAAGTAATTCTGGCTATGAATGTTAGTTCCATTATTGTGGAGTTTGTTATGTTTATCTAGATTTTGTATTTATATAGACTGTATTATATCTTCAAAGAAAGAAGAGTGGGAGAGTTTTACATTAAAAATTTAATTGAGAATGAAGTTCTTGTAAAATGTTGCAATTAACGACTCATATGCGGCTATAACAATCTAAGCCCAGACGCCTAGCTGGGTAATGCAAATAATAAACAGGAGACTGATCGTCTATTTCTATGGTTTGTGGACAATGTGGAAGTAGTATTTCAAAATAATAATAGTAGGTCTATATCATTCCACACTATCATAGTCCAGTTTCCAGTTGTGAATATAATAAAAATAGCTAGACCATTGTTTAAAATTGGTTTCATTTGAGCTATTTGGAATTGATGATGGCAAAAATATTCTTTCAATAGGCCTACTTATTGATAATTGATACACAAAAAATTGATGAAAATTTCTCTAGTAATCTATAAATATTGGGGGGGCAAAATACACGCATTGCCCCCTGAGTGATTATTGAATATTGAGGGGGCAGAAAGTGCCTTGCCCCCAAAGTCGGCGCCACTGCTCTCAGTCTTAAAAATATTAGACGACTAAGATTGTTTGATTGAAATCGAGAACGGCTTTACATGACACTTTCAACATACCGTATAAAAATATTTGAATCATACAAAATACTCTCTTTTCACTTTATTCCTTCTTAATATTTTCGGATTTTCTTAACGTGCCGTTCAAAAAAAGCAGACCAAACTGATTCATTAACAATAAAATATTATATAGCCTATTCGATGAAAAATTTACTGATGATTTTTCATAGTCATTGATATTGAAGTATAATTTAAGATTAAGGGCTATTTAAAATAATTGATAAATAAAATGAAAAAATCAAAGAATATTATTCCAGTCACATTGAAAATGGGCTTAATCACGAAACATGTCTGTGAAAAATAATAATTCTAAAGTTTAGAAAAAGGGTATTTGATTTTTTTCATTTTATTTATAAATCATTTTAAATAGCCCTAAGTTTAAAGTTTAAAATTCTCATATAATAAAATAGTACATACTATGCATTTTATTTTTAATCCATATCTATATCTCATCTTAACTTATTCAAGAAGTTGAACCAGGGGTTTGAGAAAATACTCTAAATTAATCTAATATTAACTTATTCGAAAGGATGAACCCTGAGGGTTTTGAATTAATAGCACGATGGCTTATTAGTCTGCTTTGCGTATAATTTTATATAGCTTAGTGTGCTTTTCCCCTGAATCATAATATGAATATTTATTAAAGCAGGTAGAGAGGAACAACCCTAAACACCTAAAGGCCAATCCTATGACTATTACAGAGGAAAATACAGAATAGGGAAGTGAAAAGAGTTCAATGAAAGATCTAAAAGATAAGTAATATTATTATTATTAGCGTATGGCTTTATTTGGTGGGGAGACTAAAAGGTGAAGTAATAATGTGAATGAACCAACATAAGACACAATTTAAGACACAAATAGTTCAATGAGAGATCTAAATGATGAAAACAATAATTTGAATGTACCAACATAAGATACAATTTTACAGTGATTCATGCATCAATAAATTAAATTACATTAATTAATGACAAAAAATTTTTTATTCAAAACAAGATATTGAGCACAATAATAGTCTTCATCTAAAGAGATTTATTGTGAATGAATCGGAATTCAAGGAGAGTATAAAACAATTAAAAATTATTAATAATAAGCAATGAATCGTACAGACAATAAAATCTTTTAACAATGATTATTGTAGGCTATAGAAATCATGAGAAGCGTGAAGCATGCGATAATACTATTGGCACCTACTTGTACTACCTTGATGAGGCGCCACGCTTCGATCGTTTCACTTCCGGCGATGCCTCTGCTGACTCTGTACTCGAGTCCAAGTCGAAAACTGATGAATCTGCAATTCAATTTTGCAATAATAATCAGTGTAAATAATACATGATGATCTTTCTTAACAGATGTGCATTTGAGTACGAACGTTTGTGAAAATACCTTTACTGCGAGGGAGGACGTAGTATATATGTAAATGATAAGAAAATATCACACTGATATTGTCGATTCTACCGTTTATTTTTCACCAACTTGAAAATGTGACTTGCATGTGTGGCCACGAAATCATTGTCCTGTACCAAAAATGAAGTATTGGACAATGTTTTTTGAATTGATAATGTCAGTGTGATTTATATCATTATGGAACGATTCTACAGATTTTGAATAACTTATAAGAACAGAATACAAGTTAATCGTTTGAGACAAACAAAATAATAATAGGCCTATAGCTGTTGGTGATCAATTGATATGATTATATAATATATTCAGTGATTTCTAAAAAAAGAGGTATGGGAACGGTGGGTGAACTGGCTCACCAGGGGGAGTGGAGTCCGGGGGCCCTCACTCAGGAAATTTTCATAGATCACACTGGAATCAGAGCGATTTAGCAAATCTGGGCAATGTTTTTAGCAGTTTTTTTATAACTAATAATACAATTTTAAAGAATGACGCCGCCAAGGAAAAAATGTATTCTTGGGAAAAATGTATGGGAGCATCGCTCCCATGCGCTCCTTCTGAAATCAAGCCCTGTTTATATATTATATAAATCCTATTACATAACATTATATGGAAAAAACTATCATCTACTAGAACATACGTTGATCATTAGAACTAAAACTTCATGAAATACAAGAAATTATCATTGAGTACACTAGTACACAAAGTAAAACAAGAAAAACCTTTTGCCTGTACATACAAAATGAAACTTAGTGTTCCCTTAATCTCAGGGCTACTTTTATCACTGTCTTTTATTTAAAATAATTATCATGATGACTATAATTAGTTAAAACATTTCATGCGTTGAAAAAAATAATTCAAAAAGGGTACTTTGATAATTATTTAAAATAAAAATGAAACTTGGTTAGTCTAAATAACACAATATAATTATATAGTCGCTGCCTGCAAAAGCGTAGTTTGTGTGCTGACAGAAACCAGCACAAAAATCGAATGTTATATACTACCGTACTTATCATGTTAATATTTCCAATCATTGGACGTTTCCTAACCCATCATGCACAAGCCTAGAGCTCATGTGGGCATCATGCTGAAAAATAATTAAATTAAAAAAACATCTTACCTGCATTCCTTGACAAATGCGAAGGCGTGTAGTGTGGATGAGGTTTGTCAACACTACTGCTCTCATAGTGGCAGGTGAATCTCGTTCTTGCTTCATCCTTGGAAACTCTTTTCTTTTTTACTGGTAATGTTTGTTGACTTGATATACATGAAATTTCTGTAACAAGCGGTATATTATTCAATTAGTATTATTTATTGTTAGAATTGCGAATTTATCACACAATATTATTCATTGAATAATGAATATCCAATCACCACACCTAAAACTGCCATTTATCTCTCATTTTAATCCGTCCAATATCCTACCCATTTTTTATCCTTCCCATATTATGTCCGTGCACAAACTGCAGACTTACATGAGAATCAAAATGCCTCGAAAAATTATGGACTTCAACACAAACTTCGCCATGATGACAGTAAAATAACATTTTATTCTAATGTTTCCTTTATCTTAGGGCCACTTTATTAATATTTTTTATTTTAAATGTTAATCTCAGTACCCTTTTACGAAAATAATTGAAATGGGTACTGAGATTAACATTTAGGAATAAAAACAATTTCATTCTATTATTTTTGCGAGTTTGCAATCAGCTATAAAGCATTATCTTCATCTGAGTTTGTTTTCAATCCTACGAAACTGAAAAATACTTGGCATACATATGGCCCTTTTGAGGCTTTTATCCGCCGATCAGAAAATCTGTACTTTACTCATCATCAACATTTTGTTTATAAATTACAATTTATTAAATAATAGAATGGCGAATTGGTAAATTTTATAATTATCACTATCACCTCAATTAATTTTCTCAATTATTATTACCTACACATGAATCAAAATAACATGCGCAAGATGGACTTGAACAGACGCAAATATCGGGCACGCCAAATAACTTTGGTAACAACTTGATTTGGAATTAAATAATGATTGGAACAGCTTCATCTATTAAAAATGGATGACCTCGTGTGTTGTGCTGAATATAAATTAAAAACACGGGAATGGATGAATCAATGCAATGTTAATTTTCATCTTTTCAACAAACTTATAGAGGATATAATTTACAACTCTCCATCTTATAGAGGAATTATAATCCTATTATATTAAGCGAGCAATTTCTGTAAGGCTATGTATGTTTGTGGAACCACGGATCTAGAAAACGGCTCTAACGATTTCCTCGAAATTTGAAATGTAATATAACCGTGATGGAAAAATGAGATTGCACCAGGTCTCATGTCTGGGAAAACTCTCTGGCAGGATTAATAAAAAAATAAAATATTCCTTATTCAGGCATAATCCCAAGTACTGCGTATAATGGCTGTTATCGTTGGCTGACCAACGCTATCCAGCTGGAGTGAATGGAGTTACATTCAAGTCTATAACACATGTTCATGACTGTCACAAAATTGTAAGAAGTGATCATATCAATTTTAAATTTATTTTTTACAAGGAGGTTCCTTGATTTTTTTCAATAACAAATTTATGTATTTCAACAGTTCGGCCGCAGCTTCAGAGCGAAGCTCGGCACCAGATATTAATTATTAACTCACCCAAATCGGAGGGACTGTTGATTTTTTCTTTGAGCCGTGTGTGGGGGCGTGAAGAGTAGTGGGAGGTGGGTGGCTGGCCCGAGTAGCAGTCTCGCTGGCTGAACGTTTCAAACTGCATCGAGTGAGCCATCGTTTGCAGATTTAGTGTTGCGTAAGGGCAAATCTCGTAATCTGAGCCTAAAAATACAGTGAATGAAAAGGTTAGAAAAAAAGAAAAAATACATTAAAATATATATTGTAGGCCTACATCAGTGTCAGGGACTATAAAAATGATAGGCTTGATACTGCTACGCTATGACTGAGGACCAGGACAATTATTGTTCCACTAGAATATAATATAACCATTTATTAATCATTTTATCGAATAAATAGTGTATGATGAAGGTAACAAAGTATTATCTCCAATGTTTTCTTTTAATCTAGGGCTACTATCAATGTATGTTAATGAATAGAAATTGAAATCACAATATCCCATCAATTGCTTTCAAAATACCTCTTAGGAAAGCGAAACATGCTGTGTTCAAATAAAAAGTCGCATAACCCAACTCTCAAAAATGAAATTGACTTTCCAATCGTAATAAATTTGAATTAAACTTCTTCAATTTCTCTTACCATTCTCATTAGTTTTCGACTCGACTTTTCTGCTTGGTGAGGGAGAGTATGCATGGCATTGATGATCATTGCGTTGATTCTCCAGTTCCATCAGACTTTTAATGCCTGAAGTTTCGTTGGATTTGAATTCGGGAGGACTTCTGCAATATTGAAATTGTCATAATAATTTATGAATAAATCACTTATGACTAGATAAAAAGAAGTACAACACTGAGATGAGATCACATCATGTAGCCTATTCCACATGAAAAATCAATAAGATGAATAAAACTTATTTGTTCAATTAAAATAAAGTTGGTTGCAAATAAGCTATAAGATTATCATTTTATTTTAATTCATATTAGAATTATATTAGACAAACAAGAAAGACTACACGAATTATGCTTTAAAACCAGTCTTCACTAGGCTTCTGTTTATAATTGACGAGTATGCTACCGTACTGTGAAAAATCATATTCAACAGGTGCTTGGAGTACTTATAATCTTGCAGGTGTCATGTACTCTTCTCGACATGGTTTTTCAGTATTTTTCATAGAGACTGCAACTCAACAAGTAATAGCTCTCCTTTTCTCCATTATTGATTACCACAGTCCCCTGGAACGTGAGTGGAAGAAGATTCGATTCTCTTAAAAACCTTATTGGGAAGAATATTCAGAATAGAGGCTTCAGTCAATCTCCACACGGAAACATTCAATGATAAATTAAAGCAATAATAGAGTTGCTCAGTTATGACCTAGTTATTAATGAATTATCACTAGAAAGAGAGTCACGTAGTGTTCATTCATACCTTTTCTTTGTCAGCATGTAGACGCACGACAATATAGCCAGAATGCAGATTATAACTGATGCAACAGGGAATAGAATATTCCACTGGAGGATGGAAAACGTTCTTTCTGGACCAAGCTCCAAAGATATTATTTCTGGAAACAGAATAGCATGCATTCAATTGGGGGAGTAAGAGAATACTTCGATGTTATAAGCTACCTACTCGCGACTCAACTTCCCCAACTATATCATAGATCTACTGTTCAGTTAACATGATGGAAGTAGAAAAATCACCAGTTGGGAAATTTCAGATACTAATTATATGTATTACTTTTATGCACTGATGAAATACATAAAAAGTACCTGGATTCTTATTCTATTACAATATTATCAGAGGTACCCCTAAATAACAAATTGAATAAGAGAACACCTATTTCTTCTAATAAAATAGAGAGCCGCATTTAAATTTGTATTATTCTTGAAACAGTCGTATTTTTTTCAAAACGAAAGCTAATAACGCAGAAATATCAAAATTTCATCCATAACATAAAATGTCTTTAAATATTATGGAGTCCTAAAGAGACTGTATAGTATAATCATATATAGAGTGCTTATTGTCCTGTCTCACTGTTGTCTGTTGATTATGTTTAGCACGGTCGAAAACGCCATACAATTTACGTCCTATAAGATTCACACGTGAAACATCTGTAGGCTAAAGTTGGAGTGATGATAAATTATCAACCTGAAATTCGCCTATCCCACTTCGCCGGGACTTGTTCCTATCGTTTTATATAATTCAAAGTACAGTACTGTTATATGCTACTAAAAGTAAAATTAAATCTTTAATTTTAGAAAAATGATTTCAACGATTTTAAATCTATGAAATATTCATCTCATTTTCGTTCCTCTACGGAAAAATTTGACTATTCCGGTTAAATCAGAGTTCGAAATGTTCGTAAAATTATGACGTAGTCGAAAAAATATTTCACATCACCATACTGTCATGGAGTGTTTCTAATCAATTGCTATACTCTCCACTCTGGGAGTAGCCTAAGTCTTTGTAAGCTGTCCCATGCAATGTAATAAGAAATAAGGGAATTCATATTAGTGGGGAGTCCCGAAGAAGTTCCACAGCTGACAAAACCACAATTTCCCATGGTAGTTTGTTTGTTTATAAGGGTGAAGCCCACATGAGCTCATAGGCTAAATTATTAGGTAGGAAATTATTGTTTTTATCAATTATTGTTTACCAATGTTTTTAATCAAATTATTGTTTTTATCAACAGTTTTGAAAATTTTGGTGAAGTTCTTTTATTCTACAGAGCCAAAAGCACAAAAAGAACACTAGAATCACTAATCTACAATCGGAAATAAATTAATAATGATAATTATAATGAATCAAATAAAAAATAATACTGTAAAAAGTTAAGTAGATACTCACCTCCACTAATCGAACGCGTGGCAAAGATGTACTCATGCTGTACGCGGCCCGAATCTGAGCTGATCTCGATGCGCAGATAGTAGTAAGTGGCCGGCCGCAAGTTGGACATGACGACAGCGTCTTGCGGCACGATTCCTGTCGCGAACGTTTTCCACGCGTGCTCGCCGTGCGCGCGATAAGTCACCTTGAACGTGACGGGACAGCCGCCGTCCGGCCAGTTCTCCAAATACAGCATGGCCGACGTCGAGTTCACAGTCACAAACTCGTCTTGCTCCGAACGGCCCGGTGCTGCAATAACAAAAAATTACATGTGAAAACTATGATAGAAGAAGTAGGCTACTAGAATAGAAAAATAGAAGAAGCTGAATAGTGATTCAACAATTATCAAGCTAATTATAATAGGAGACGCTGAATGGCGAATTAACAGTAATTTAACCAATATAATAGAAAGAGCTGAATGATGAATACATTTTTTTCATTATTTGTGTTTTGACAGTCCCCTACCCTACAGTATTCACCCATCTTTAATTAATAATTGTCATTGAAGAAATCATGCTATTATCAAAATTCATTATTGCGCTATTCATTTTCATACTTACATTTTTCTTACATATTGCGTGTATTTTTCGGATGGTAAACTGGAATTGGAACCAAATATTCAAATAGAATGCTTATAGTATAAGCTATACCTTCAAGATTTTAATTAATTAAAATTGTCTCAAAATCAATCTCCTATATCGTAAAACTCATACATTTGACATGTCTTTTAGAATTGATTGATTTCTTGCTTTGATATACAGTATTTTGATTTGAATGTTACCTTGTTCTTTAGTTCCTACTAAAGTGCACTCACTAACGAATTCCTATGAGGAGACCAAAATTTGTGAATATATCATTCGAATTTATTCATTCTTTGCTTGTTGAATTTGAATTCAAAATTTACCTTGTCCTTTTGTTGCGGCACGTATTACAGTGCTGGGTGGACTTTCACCAACCGAGTTGGATGCTTGTATATAGAGTTCATATTTGGTGCCACAAAGTAGATTGCCCAATACATAGTTTTTTCTATCCGCTTCCAGAACTATATGCTGCCATCGTGTTCCCGCGTTCTGATAGCTCAGCTTATAACCTGCGGAAACAATAGAATTTAAATGAATTCCAAACTCTTCACTTTCATTGGTTGATTACAAAATCATCTTCAACATAGATGCTTTTTTTTGTTTTATTCACAAGCCTGTTTTTCTTCAGAAAAAGGGCTTGTACGATTCATAGGGGTAGGTCTCCATTACTCCAAAACTAGGGCGCAAGATGCAATAGAAACATGTAAGCCCACTTGTATAGAGCAACACAAATAGAAAATCAGCTGACCAGTATGCGTTGCTCTATATAAATTTGTATTTTTATTGCATCTTGAGCTCGACATCTACCCGTGTTTTGTAGTAATGGAAACCTTTACCTTAAGTCTAATAAAAAGTTTCAAATTTTGGAAAAAATCAGCTCATCAATAGCGAATGATCGATACCGTAGCTGTAACTTGTAATTTTTCATGAAACAGCCCTAAGCTGTATCACTTACTACTAGCATTATAACTAATGGTATAGTCTGTCCGAGCAAAGAAGACCCTCTGGCAAGATGGGAGAATGACTCAAGCTCAGGAATTATCAATTTAATCTCAAATTGTAGGAATCAATTTGATCTACTTAAGGCTACATTTATAATTCTTGAACAAATATTGACCAAGCTGGTCCCTTGTCCCTTGAAACTGACCTGTAACATGAGCACCACCGTCAAACGAGGTCTTCCACTGCAGCGAAATGCTGTTGGACGTGGCACCCAGCACAACTAGGACCGGCGGATCAGGCTCGGTCATCACCGCCACCTGGTAGACCACCTGGTCGCGGCCAAACACGTTCTCCGTCAGGCAGGTGTAGTTGCCCGACATATCAGGCGTCAGTGCATTCAGCAGCAGGGTACCGTCGTCTAGCACTCTGTAAATTCACAGAAAATTACTTGAATAAATTTTCAATTTTCGGTAACGTGGTGATCCTGTGTTCAAATAAATTCTCATATCAAACTATCAACGATTTCTTTTCTTGTCTTCATCCTATACATCTAGATACGCTGAAGATGTAGCTCAGTGCCACGAAACGCGTCCGACAAGCAACAGAATCATGAGTACCGTTGTTGAAGTGAAATAAGTTAAGTTATAAGTTAATTAACTATTCTCTCTCTGGTTGAACAAACATCAAAGAAATTGGCTAATGACTGTTATGTTACTATTTATTTATTTATTTACTACAAGAATTATTTATTTATTTATTAAATAATAATAATTTATAAAATAAATAAATTCATTTATTTACTATCAAGGAAGACTACAGGCATTATGCCCAATATTTAATGCTCAGATTTGTCATAACAGTCGGCGAGCGGTCCTATTGAGTCAATAGCGATGTCAGCTGTCAGCTAATTAGAGGAGCAATATTTTGATTGATGATGAATTTCTTTGAATTACTTTTTGACTTTGAATGACCACCAGAGAAACTCAAGAATGAATGAATGGTTGATCACTTTTCCCCTGAAAATGATGTCTCAGAAATTGTTTGAAAGGCTGACGAAACTGAATTGAAGGGAACATTTTGTAATTGGATTACATTTTTATTGTAATATCGTAGATACAAATAGATGAATGAACATTGTAAGTACAGGAGCCATAGATAGAAAACAAACAGAACGTTTTAAATTTCGAAGAGTGAGCACTTTTTCTTTATTATCACTGTACCTGTAATATTTGCTTTTGCCCATCAAATGCGTTCCGGAAGGATCGCGCCACATTCTGGTTGGAGCCGGAAGACCGACAGTTTGACAGTTCAAACTCATTCTAGAACCTCGCTTGCCCAAAATTCTGCCCGAGAACGAAGCTATCCTAGCTGGAACTGAACAAAAAAGTACATTCTCATGGAACCTCAAATGAATATTGGAGAATTCAACATTTATGCTCAATCAATCTAAGGAGACAAATCAATCTAAGAATATTCTCATCAATACTTACATTGTTTTCCATCCTTTTCAAACAGAGAAAAATAATGACTGTCGAAACGTCAGAAATTATATTAGGCTACTTTAATCTAGGCTGCGATTCAAACCTATATAATGCAACATTAATTGAAGGACTCATGGCAAAAATGTTTATGTTATGTTTATCAACTTATGTACACATGGCAATAACATAACTGACTACATAATAAAATGAAGAATATACTATTTCTCATTATACGATTATTGTCTTTGCTGGTATAGTCTGTCCAAGCTAAGAAGACCCTCTGGCAAGATGAAAAAATGACTACAGCTCGATCAATATTGGTTCAAAAAATATTGATTTGGTCTCAAATTGTAGATCAGACTGTTTCCTATGATTGAGATTTTTGAACCAATACCGATTTTGACCGTGCTGGAGACATTTTCTCATCTTGCCAGAGGGTCTTCTTTGCTTGGACAGACCATATCAGAATAGTATTCAGATTTTTTCCATTACCTACTATAATATTCTTTGAATTTTTATTCATTTATCTCTTTCACAATCTCTCTTTGGAGGCAATAGGTCGATGCCATAACTGCCTCCTTAACATAGTTTAGTAAAGTGAAAAAACATTCAACTTAAAAATACTTATTAAGACTTCAAATACAACTTGGAGCTAAATATAAACCCAACTCCAATCATATATTATACATAAGTTCTCACCTCTTGACATGGGAAAAAGTAGAACTTTGTTGGAAGGTTCGCCCTCACCGACTAAAGTGGAAGCGGTCACCCAGAAATTGTAGCGCTGAAACTCTTTCAGCCTTCGGCATTCGTAAGTTAGAATCCGATTTCCAACAATCACCTCTTTACTCACTTCCTGTTCATAAAAAATATTTTGACCATTGAAATAACTTATACATAATTTTATTCATCGATAAATTTGGGAATCATAATCTTTATTGAGTAGGCCTACATATAGGCTATCTACATGGGCAAAGCCCAGAACTCTCCCTCTTACAATGTCTCATCATGGAGTCACAATGTAGAAAAATTAAGATCATATGGAACAGGATGAATGGATTGCGTTCATCATCCATATTATAATAGCTGACACAAAAAAGTTAGGCGGTTTCGTATGTCCCTTGTACGTTATGTAACTTCTTCTAATAGCAGCTGATGTGAAGCATCTATTCTTTTGATTTTTAAAAAATCATCTAGGCAAAGCTAAACGACAAGTCTAATGTTCAGCTTTTCATAATCAGCTGATAGAGCACAAGGAGCAGCAAGACAAAACTGCCTAACTTTCCGCTGGCGTCAGTTATACATTGATTACACTTGAATAAACATTATTGTTGAATTAGAACATAGATGGAATAATTATTCTTCTGTATGTCCATTTTTTTCAAAAAGTAGTTTAAATTTGATAGTAAAAAATCACTTGAACAATAGAACAAGTTTGGAATAAAGTTGAGATTATTCTAATGGAATAAAAATTACTAACATATTATTTTATTCAAGTCTTACTTTATCTTGTCCGCTGATATATACATTGTACTTGATGATGGCTCCATTTGGTTTCAAGGGAGGTGTCCACACAACCATTATACTATCAGACGTCATGACAAGGCCTTTTACCAAATTTGGAGGACCTGGAACTGGAATAGAAGAAGCTCATTTGAATCTTATATGAAATAAAGGATGGAATTAAATATATGGAAATCAATATAGTAATAATTGAAAACGTCATCCAGAAATGGACACATATGTATAAACTTCAACTATTTTGGGTTTTATTTATGAGGGTAGATAAGGGTTCTATACAGGTTCTGGATATATCAACTGATAATAAGCACACATAAGTTTCAAAGTGAAATAATAAATCACACATATATAGAATCTGAACAGAGTACGGTATTTTAATCTTTCAGCTTGTTATCAACTATTGTATGGAGTTAAATGAACAACTACTACACAACTACTCAAAAAATTATATGGAGTCTTGATGTACCAAAGAATTGTATTGTTGCAATTCACTAATCGCCAGTGTGACACCTACCATCTTCCTCAGTGCTGCAGTAAATCGGCGGCGACCGCACGCCGTCACCGGTCGATGTGAACGCCAGCACCCGAATGCTGTAGTTAGCATACTTCATCAGACCGTGCAGATTGGTCTCCAGGTTTGTGCTCTTCTTCACTTCAGTTTCAGCCGGAGCACCTAGCAAATTCAACTGAAATGAAATTAGTCGAAATATGTCCATCACATCTATTAGAAACATTATTGAGTGTGAAGAAAACGGTACCTCATTCGAAATATCTGTAACCTGCCAAAAAGCGGGATATAGCTTAATATGGCTACCCTATCTAAGTTTGGGATGGAAGCAGTTTCGGTTTGGTGCATCTTTTTCTTTCCATGCTGAGAATAGATAATTTGTTTAATTTCAATAATTGTTGAATTTCTTAGGAAGGATCACGAGCTTTGCAATTATTCATTAGGTTATACAGTTTATATATAATTCTCGTTGAACGAGATGAACCCTTAAAGTGCTATAAAAATCTGAATACTTTGAATTTGAATTGCCACTTCGAATATAAAATGAGTGTAAAATAATTTATAGTCACTATGGAATAGAAATATTATTTTCCAAGCACGTATTAAACCCAGATCTTTTTTTCCGGTACGGTAATGTTCCTGACCACTTGTAATTTTATTTCACTACAACTATTGTTGAAAAGAAAGATTAGACTATTATTTTAAAAAATCAGGGACTTTATTATTTTACTACAATATGTTATATTATAGTGACCTGGTCTTCATGTAGAAAATATGACCGATAGTATTGGTTTTTATTGGCGATTCTTTGAAAAATCAATTCTTGAAACTGAGTTAGATAATATAATTACTTTTTGTAGCTATAGACATCTATAATTTGAGAATAACCGCCACTCTGAAAATTGATAACAAGATCTACATCAACAATGTTGGTAGCTTGTATTTTGGGAGAAAATCTCTCAATGAAACCGTCTCTAATATTAGTGAAGTTATTGTTTTGTTATTTATCAATATTGCTTAAATGCTGAAAATTAAAAATCAGAAACTCCTTCCTAAACGGTGACAAATTATTGAAAAGGCATACTATGTTCATAATATTAATGTTTGCTAATGTTCAGTGAATCCAGGGATCATTCATTATCATTTATTTGATAATAATATAGCCTATAGAGGTGAGTGCAACAAGCTAATGCCTAAAACTGCTTCTCACCACTGTAAAATCATTGAACTATCGTTGAAAAACTGAAAAAGACTTTACAAGAAAGATACATTTCATAATATTACAAATTGTACGCTCACGAATGAACTTATAATTTAAACGTAATTCAAAAATACGTAGACAAAAAACATATTTCAATAAATAAATATGTATTCTGAGTAATCACAGATACCTAGAGGTGGATCCACGTGCTTGTAGAATATTTTGTATCCTTGCAGCTCTCCATTGCAGAATTCCTTTGGAGGAGGTTCCCAACGTACATTCAAACTCTGAGATGAAACAGGAAGGCATTGCACTTCTTGTGGTGGCTCTTCAGGCACTGAAACGTGTTACAAGGTGCATTCTCTTTATATTTTTCAAAGTTGATGAAATTATAAAATTGAGAGTTGTGAAAATCATTACTCCAAAGTCAAGGTCGATAAACCGTAATGGAATAATATACTATACCTTTCCAAGACAATTGATTGAAATTCAATCAGAACAATAACATTCCTCTTAAAATAATTTATAGAATATAACACTCCCATACAGAAAGTGTATTTATTGAGGCTATATAAAGACTACCGGTACTTATGAAAGTCAATCACCTACGAAACATTTTTTAGAAAACGACAAGTTTTTGAAGAAGCTTCAAACAAATAGAGTAAATACAATATACTTGATCATTTTCATTTGAAGTGGAAAGTAATGATGATAAAAGAATTATTGAAAGTTCCTGTCGCCTGCAATAATTGATATACAATACTGCAATAGTTCAGTAGGTATAGACTGTCCAAGCAAAGAAGAGCCTCTGGCAAGATGGGAAAATGACTTCAGCTCGGTCAATATTGAATTATAAATCATAAATTTGGTCTTTAATTATAGATCAGAATGTTTCCTTCAATTTGAGACCAAATTAAGAATTTTTAAATCAATATTGGCCGAGCTTCAGTCATTTTCCCATCTTGCCAGAGGGTCTTCTTTGCTTGGACATACTATATACAGTGTTTTTATTGGATTGATAGCTGAAAGAAGAAGCGTTTTTAGAGAATGGTGTTGGAAACTGAGACTGCATAAACAATGTATGATATAATAAAACACTAATTGAAATTGTCTATTCCACTTTATCTAAATATATTGTTATTGGATCGCGGTTTCATGACCTAACATTTTCAACAGTACTCTTATCATGGAGTTCCCCAACATCAACCAACAATCTACAAATACTGTATGATATTATTTCTATGGAATAGACATCTAGGTTCCCTTCTTATTTCATTGAAATAACATCAGTCTCATTATAGTCTCGTCGAGCTAAGGGGGAAACATTCTGGCAAGATGGAGAAATGAATCCAGCTCAGTCGATATCAATTTTTAAAAAATTTAGTCTCAAATTATAGAGCAGAATGTTCTCTACAATTTAAGACTAAATTTATAATTTTTGAACCAATATAGACCGAGTCATTTCACCATCTTGCCAGAATGTCTTGTTTACTCGACCAGACTATACGTCATAACCTTGTTCAAATTGAATATCAGTGTTTTTTTTAACTCAGTGTTTTTTACCTCCTTCAAGTGTGGTAGCGATGACCACATGTGACGGTGGTCCTGATCCAACGTCATTAAAAGCATCAACAGCCACCTCGTAGCGTGTATAGTGTTTCAGAGCGGTCAACGTAAATTCATGTTTCTGGTGACCTCGGAGCGTTTTCACCTCCAGCTGACTGCCGGGTTCTCTGTACGAGATGTGATAGCCGACCACGTTGTTCCGGCTCAGTCCAGGATCAGGGTACTGTGGAAGATTTGAAATGTTGGCACAAAAATGGAAAATGTTTCAAGCGATTGGCTACAATTACCGAGCTTCTACATACTGCTGATGAATTTCGATTTCTGGATTGTTCAGTGAAAAGTGAAATATTATCATCAATTATAAATTGGGGTTGAATACTAGGAGTTTGAAACATCTTTCAAATTAATTGTTGTTATAAAAATTTGGATTGTGAAACTGAAAAGCTCTCTTGATTTGAACAAACAGTGCTACCGTACTTTATCCACGAATCATTATCATACTATCATTATCATATCATATCATAATCATACGAATCATTATCAACTTCATTGATACTGGTTACAAAGTTTCAAATACATTTTAAATAGTTGAGTAGTTATCAGGGTGATATTGTGGTACGGTAGCCTAGTTATCCAAATTAAATAAAAAGACAATATAATATCTATAGGTAACCAATATCTTGTACGTCTTCTAATTCAACATTTCAAATGCATGATTTTTACATTAACTGTGAATTTACAACCCGAGATGCAGTCTACTAATACACGACGTATATTACACTCTTCAAGTTTGAAACTACCTGGAGCTTGTAATAGGATAATAATACTCTTTAGTTCTTTGTCGACGGAGTAAGGACTAAGGGAGTCCTTTCTATAACTCAACCTTATGTAGTCAAATAATGAACAGATCGTGAAATAATAATATATTCATACCTTCCATCGAACAGTGAGTGATTTTGGATTGACCGCCTCAACCATCACATCCAGTGGAGGTTTACTTGGAGCTTGAAAAAAATAATAAAGTATGTTAGTTACAACTAATCATGTAAATCTTAGAGAAAAAATATGGAGAGAAGATAGCCAATACAATTCTATGGAAAAAGTTCAGTTTGAAGTTCTGTTTCAAAACGACATAAGAACATTTATTTATCAGAATTTGGGAGAGAGATGGTACAGGCTCAACCTAGTTTTTCCTCCCTGGTCATAATAATTATTATGATTACAGTATATTGTACAATAAATAAATAAAATAAGAAGTTTTGAGGAAGACTTGAAAATTTGGTGGTTGAATGGTAAAATTATGAATTGATTGAGTTGCTCATTAAGTTACTGGAATAATCTGGAGACACAGGTAATTGAATACGAGTTACTTAGTCGAGCCCAATCATAACAGTCATTTAGAAAAGAAATGAAAATATCGGTCACTACCGGTATTCGTAACTCTATTCACTTCTTCAAAATTCAGCATTTCACCTTTATTTGCAGAATTTTATATTTTAGTAATGTAGAATGAATTTAATTTTTTTTATTTGTTTATTCACACTTGATAATAATTTCTCTCATAGGAGAGAAAAACATATTGTGTTCATATGAAAAATACTGAAAGGAAGCTGTGATTTTGACTTTCATCTATTAACATACATTGATAGTAGACCTAAACTAAAAGTAAAAAATAATTAATCACTTAATATGAATCAGATGTTACAATGACAGATATCCGCATTCTGCAACCCACCTTCCTGCAAAGTGACCGCTCTGACGATCTCACTAGGCAGACTGGTACCCACATCGTTGCTAGCCAGCACCCTTAGATGGTAGCGGGTGAGGGGCGCCAGGGCGCTGACATGCGCCGTGTGCGTGTTGCCCTGCACAGTGATATTGTTCCAGTGGGCGCCACTGAGCACCTCGCTCTGCTGGAACTGCACCAGGTAGTGGGCGGTGGGCGCGAGGCCCATGGGGGGCGCCCAACCCACGCTCAGCCATCGGCTGCCCACCTCTAGTACTTCTACGTTGCGGGGCGCTTCCGGTGGTTCTGGAAAGTATTCAATCTTTTCATTTGCAATACTATTCATGTACATACATAGTATTTCAGACTTAGTCGTAGTTCTTAAAAAAAACAAAACAAAATGAAGCAAATATTCAACTGAAATAAAATTAATTAATCACTTTCAAGGAAAATCCTGTGCGCAGCTGAAAACTGCTATAGTCTGTTCGAGCAAAGGAGAAATTCCAGCAAGATGGGAAAATGACTCCAGCTTGTTCAATATTGGTTCAAAAATTATAAATTCAGTCACAAATTGTAGAGCAGAATGTTTTCTTCAATTTGAGACTAAATTCATAATTCTTAACCAATATTGAACAAGCTGGAGTCATTTTCCAATCTTGCCAGAATTTCTTTTTTGCTCGACAGCTCGAAAGAATGTTTATGTAATTTAATAATGATGCATGAATTAATAAATAAATAATGCTACAAAATTCCTGGAACAGCAATATGTGATCAACAATATATTGAATTATCATTACTATTCATAGAAAAAACATACACATATTTTGGATTATATCTACTTGTATTTCATAATTATATCTATACTCGCAAAATACACAGTACGATAGTTAGGACTACCAGAGCTGAGTTACTTCATACTAAAATATGAAATATTATCAGCCCGCTAAAATTTGCTTGACTGTTGAATGTTTATCTGGCAAGTTACATGGTTTCAACTATACTAATTGAAAGTTATAGCAGAAAGTCTAAAAGTTGATTCCACCAATTACCTTTGATCGTCAGATAGATAACCATATTATCCTGTCCAAACTCATTGTTAGCGTTGCAGTGATAGGCCCCAGCGTGTTTTCTAGAAAAGTTCTGGAACTGAATCTCCGAGATGAGTCCAGACGAGGTGTGCCTGGAATGGGCGGGAGGCAGCGGCTGCATTGGACTTGTGCTCCATGACACTCTCAACGGGAGATCGCCCTCTGCCTCACACTTTAGGATCAACTCCTGTCCAGACATTCCGCTCTGGTTAATTATCTTTGTCTTGAAGTGAGCCGGAACTGTGAATTGTGAAATGGAAAATTATTCTGATGTAATAAGAATTTAATTGATTGAAACTCTTGTGAGTTTCAAAGGTATTAAGATGTTCGGTGATATATAGGGCCTTCACCTATTTTACCCTTTCGGATCGTACTGAAATTGATCGATCTAATCAGGTTTGAAATTGAAAATTTGATGCGTCATATTGAATCCAAATTTATTATCTTTAGTAAGAAGGTGGTCATATTACATATACATGATTTCGATGCAGATTTTGAAGAAAAATCGAATTCAGCAAACCGCACATCGATGTGTCAAACAGTTTAGAAGTTGAAAAATAAATAAAAATCAGACCCCCTTTTAAGAAACTTTAAAATTATTAAAACACAGACATGTTTCGGCAAATAATAATATTATTTTGTCCACATGGATGATGGCCTGATGTGCCGAAACATGTCTGTGTTTTAATAATTTTAAAGTTTTTTAAAAGGGTGTTTGATTTTAATGTATTTTTCAACTATTTTAAATAGCCCTAACTTTTAAAGTTCAGTTTAGAAGTTACTTCTAAACGGATTTCAATTTTTAATCCGATATATTCACTACAAATTAGTTAATAGTTCCAGTAGTAAATATCTCAACTTGTAAAAGTAACATAGCCTGAGTTTTAATAGAATATAATTCAAATATTTTTTATGAAAATTACTAGCCCACCTATATTACGTAATATTGGTTAATAGGACTACTTATGATTCTACTTTATGATATATTTATGAGCCTACTTTTATGATTCGCCTACTTTCATTGCACACTATTTTCTTATAATTTTAATTGATTCAGGTACAAATATGTGATTGAAACACAAAGAGTACTAACTTATTGAGTACAAACTCAGTCTATATTCCTATCCCAAAATTCAGTACTTCATGAATAAATAAATATTGTCGAGGAGAATCAAGAATTGTCCTGCACAACTTCTATTGCTGTAAGATTATTTCTTACTTACTTATTCCTTCATTACTTCTCTCATTTGATAATTTATGTATGTGGAATTTTTTTCGGAAAAATCAACCCAGTTGTAAGATCAGATATAATTTAGAATGATTGTTATCAATTTTAAATAGTTATTAAAAAGGAAATTTAATAAATCCAAAGTTTACCTATCAATTCAAAAGTAAAATTTGAATTAAAAGATAGCCTATATAAATTTGATACTTCAATGTTAGAATGTAGGCCTACATACCGTTCACTTTGACATAGATGCTTTTCTTCAATGATTTTCCAATTCCATTTTCGGCAGTACAAGTGTACCTTCCCTGCTGCGATGTGTCGGCAGCATGGATGAACAGTGTTCCGTTCTCAGAAATAAACTCTCCAGCGTTCGATTCAATTTGAGAGAATTCGCTTCCTTGCTGATCTGTAGAAAATATTCAAGTAGAATTGGAAAATTTACTACAAATAGAATCTCAATGCATAGTTATTAATACCGGTATCTGATTATTTGGAACTAAACTTGTTTGATAGCTGATTCCAGCATTATCTAACATCCTAATATTACCAATGCATAGTTGAGGATCTATCAGGATTATGTAGCCTAATTTATTGTTAAATATTGAATATTTGAAAATAACCTCGACTAATATTAAGAGGATAATCCTACTGCATACATAGTTCTAAGGAATCTTGCTATTTTCTTTCGATTTTCTATTTTCAAGATTCACTTTACTACACTTATACTGAAACCCTAGGTCTCATAACACTAACCGGAACTCCTGGTCTGACAGACCGCTATATAACATTGCTCACTTTTACTCTTATTTTTGTTTTCTCGTACCCTGTACTGTATGAATAATGATGTTATGAAGAGATAACTAACACAATTGAGTAAAAAACACGTTCATTTTCAGCATAAAAACTCAAAATTGCCCTCAGAATATCATTATTTTTTAACTTCAATTATTATTCAACTATAGAGTTGGGGGCAGCTTATTTCGCACATTCCAAGCGAACATTTTCACTAGTCAATAAGGCAGGTAGGTTTTGAACATCTGATACGTTTATAGGCTGTTTTCCTTTCCTACATAGAACTTTTAGTCATGTAGAACAGGTCTTCCTCAGTCTCATCCAGCTTGTAATCCTGCTCATAGTCAGCAGAGCTCCCCTTTCATCGCCATCTAGTTTGTTCTGCCAGCATTGCATCATTTCCAAGGATTCTGCTAATGACTTCTTTCAAGGTTTGTTGAAAACTTGATAGGGAAATACTTTTTTGAAGATGAGTCTTGATAGCTCGAAACTCAACTTTGATGAGGTCAAATTGCGTTGGAAGGGGTTAGTCTTGGTTGCTCATGAAAAGGATAATAGACAATAAAACTGTAGAAGCGAATAATACACTACAAAGTTGATAAAGAAGATATAAAAATAATACCCTCGGTCAGCAAGACCTCATTTCACACAACACTAACCGAAACCATCGGTCTCAGAGACCGCCACGTTTTCAATTTGAGCTAAATATCTGTTCACCGACAACCTAGAACTGGACAAACAGCGTGAAAACAGTAGTAGGGATGCCTAATGAGAAGGTAGATGGGGTGGCAGAAAGAATAAGTCTATTTAGTGCTGCTGTATGTAAGTTATGAAATTCTTCAGCAGTCTGTGAGACCGGGGTTTCGGTACAAGTGCTAATAACTATATTGATATAGTTCATGGAGTTTGTATCAGTAGGCCTACTCACCTATTTGTTTGGTCCACCTGACTTTTGGAACAGGAAAACCAGTGGCATAGCACGGCAGTGTGACAGAATGCTGGTAAAGCACTGAAACATCTTGAGGCTCAATTAACCAAGATGGAGGCACTGAAATAAAACAATAATGTATTATTACCACTAGTTGAATGGAGAGAAAGTTTATACTTGCGCATCTGAAATTTGCTTCAAAAAATTATTTTTGCATGGATTATTTCATAAAAATCAAAGTTTTCCTCTTCATATCATTGTCCTCTATATAGTCATCTCCTCTACAGGTTACAGATGTTAATATAGAGGATGTAAGCTACATATCTCCTCTTTCTCTTTACATTCATTGCCTTCTTACCATTTGTGAACTCCTATACAGTATATATAGTATTTGAAGAAGGAATATCCCATGAATATTTTACAATGAGAAGAACATCATTAAACAACTATTCCAGAAATATAAAAATATAGACTTTAGAAAATTAGAAATATAGACTTCAGTAAATTATCTGAAAATAGCCTATAAAATTTCAATTAGATAGTATCAGAGAACATTCATGTCCCACAACTTATTAGGCATGGGATCAATTACTATGCAAATGCATGAATAAAATGATAATACACTTATAATATTGTAATACACTGTATAACACAGGAATGTCAAACAGTTTAGAAAGTTGCTAAAAATTGTTTTACTTATCTCCTCCCTTATTCACTCACAGAATTTTTGAATGATAATAATTGAAATTTCTTAGATAATAAGCTTACATGTTAATTTAAATTTTGTTTGTATTGTAATATTATTTGTTTAGTGGTACTAGTATGATATTGTATCGTGTATTTTGTAGGATATTGCATGCTTTTTGACGTTGTTGTATGTGGGCTGGGTCATTGACTCCAGCTCACTGTATCAATGATTAAATAAATAAATAAATAAATAAATAACAATAATACATGTATTGTTGAATATACGCGAAGACCTGAGCACAAAGACATGAGCATATAGGTATAGTATTCCTAAGCGACGGCTCGAGCTGCACTTCTATAGATTCACCGATAAAATAGTATAGGCTAATGATTATTCATATTACATCAGCGAGCTTCAATAATTATGATATCTTGCTAATTGAAATTTGGTACAATAATTATTGAATTATCATAAAATATTGAAATTTATAGTACCTATGTAAGTTCATAAGAGTCAAAGTGAGAGAATAAATAATATTAAAGATACAGAAAATATACCTCTAATAACAAGTTTGGCAGTGTGATTGGCTTGAGCGGCAGCGTTCTTAGCTATGCACGTATAGAGACCGGCATGTCTGGCCGACAATTTGTTGAACACCAAATTGCTGACAAACTGCAAGCTCTGCTCCTGAATGTCGGGATCGTGCGCCAGTGGACGTCCGTCCTTATTCCACGTTATTTCCATTGGTAGATCTCCGAATATAATGGCGCACACCACATGAGTTCTGCTCCCTTCTTGCAAGTCATCGCTGAACTGGAATGGTGAGATTTCTGGTGGCTCTGGAAAAGTGGAATACATCATATAAATTTTGTAGTTTGACAACAGTATTGGAATATAATAATGTTTTATCATCAAAATAGATTATTTCAAATTACTACATATTGAAAAAATGGAGAATGTCAATCCACACAGATCATAAGTTGATAAGATGTGACCGATCTCCAAAGATCGGTCTCCTACTAGGTCATTAGGTGATAGAAGTCTATTTATTTGAACAGCTAATGACAAGCTGTCTGCTTGTTTGCTTTACACGACACGACGGATGCAGTCGGATAGCTACAGCCAATCACAGATCTTCTTCAAGCTCAAAGACAAGACAAAGGCTGTGATTGGCTGCAGATGTCAACTGCAGCTGACCGTCGTATCGTGTCAGCTACGGGAAAACGTATGGGAATACTTAGAAACAGAATCCGAACAGCTGATCGTAAAATTGTCGTCTGTAATTCGCATGGGATTTCCCATCCCACGGGAAACGCTATCCACCATTTTAAATCTAATGTTATGGGTCTGTAAAATGTTTTGTAATGAGGTTATTATTCAATCCAACAAAGGAGGTTGAACCTCCTTGAATCCAACTCACTCATAACATTGAGGTAAATTCGTCCACTGGCCGCCTGGCTCTGTTGATTTTTAACGGTGCACCGGTACTCGCCCCTGTCAGCTGGTGAGACCCGACTCAGCATCAGTGTACCGTTGCTGAACACTCGCTGACTGTAACCAGTGGGCAGCTGATCGCCATTGTGCTGCCAGCTGGTGGTCAGAATCGGAAACCCGGCCACCGGGCAGCGTAGGTACACGCTACCGTCCAGAACACTGGTCACGTTCACGGGGGAGCGCGGCGATGGTGGACCTAAAAAAAACAAATCAATTATTGAGTGGTGACAAAATAAGTAGTAAGCCTTGTCATTTTTTATGACGATCATATTATTTGTGAGAAAGAGAGGCACGGCTGCGCCCTAAATTCTCCCTCCTTGGTGAAAGAATGAAAGAAAGCGATTCTATTTTATTTATATTATGAATATGTAGTTCATGAATGAGTAGTTATTATAAAAATAACGATCCATTATTTTTTATTATGAATCACCATAAGCATTGTGGTGATTCTCACAAAAATTGGGAGTAGACTCGTAATAAGAAATTCACATAAAAAACGTTTTAGAAATCCTACAATGAAACGAAATTAATAAAGATTCAATCGGGAAGGAACCACTTGAAATGCATAAACAAACGCAGCTAAAAAACATTTGATACAAAAAATTTACGAATCATGTTTAAAATGTTGTTCAATCACAGAGAATCAATCCAATTCACATTGAAATATACAATATTCTAGTGCGTGAATCAAATAAAAGTTGAATGTTTCTTAAATATGATAAATTTTGTAAATTTCTACATACTGTATTCCTATTCCTATATTTCTCTCACCATATACATTCAACGAAGCCGAGTGCTCGGCGGCGCCGAGACTGTTACGTGCCGCACAGGTGTAGAGGCCGCCATGTTCGACCCGTATGACGGTGATGTTGAGGTGGCTGATAACTAGCCCCGACTGACTGAGAAAGCTGCCCAGCACATACCCGCCGCGCGGCAGCAGCGATCCGCCGTCTAGCAGCCAGCTGACGCGGGGTGGCGGGTTGCCCGACGCCACACACTTCAACGAGATCGACATGCCCGGCTGCAGTGTTTGCTCGATGAACGTTGACTGCAGCTCGGGGTAGATGGCTGCAACACATTTGAAAAAACTTTAATTTATAGGCCTATCTATACGGTACTCTTAATATAGTCAATACTATAGATTGATACTGCACTGCAACAACAATTTTAAACGATAAAAAATCAAAACAACAAATTTTCTTATAAAAAACCTTTCTAAAATTTTATTTTTGCAATAGCTCGCTGCTGGATGGTTGATGCATTATTGCTTGTTATTGTTGGCTTCAGAAAACCAAACATTTTTTATTTCTGTGAAGATGCTTGCCTAAAAAAATTAAGCCAGTCTCCTATTTGAAATTTCCCTTTTTCCGTTACCTACGCCTCTATCTATGAATGGTACTGAATAGTTATTCAAAATAAATAGTGAGTCAATATAGTTAACAGTAACCTATTTATATTGGCTTAGAAATAAACAAATAGGTACTGAAATAAGATTAGAATTCAATTGAATAAAAATGAAGTATATGAATCAAATATTGAAGAGCTATAGGTGAACTCTATACAAAATCAGTTGATTAAATATTCAGATTCTGAGACATAATAGCAAGATAAATTGTTTCATGAGCTCTTCGAATGGGAAAGGGTAACGAAGTTTGGTTGTTATTTATTGGAGTTTCAATTTATCAATAACAATTGGAAAAGGAATGTTTGGAGCTTTGAGGCATCAAGCCCGTTTTACTCTTCTTTTTGAACTATTGAATGAATTTATGATATGATTTGATATGATTGAATTAGGCCTAAATTGTGACTAATGATGTGACAATAAGAATGTAAATTTATTATATAAATTTTGTTCCTAATATTTAATTTTCCATCGCAGCATAACTAACAACTTAAAAAAGTTGATTAAATTATATTGTTTCAGGCTACTCACCTTCATATTTCATTTATTGAATAAATTATAAAAATATGTGCTTAAAAAACCTACCTCCTATAGCCAGCTCAGCCGATGCCTGTGTGATTTCGCCTTCAGAACTCTTAGCGAAGCACTGATACATGCCCTGGTCCTGCTTCGATATTCTTTTGATGATCATCTGCTGTTTGAGTCGGTCGAAATTGATTTTTCCATTTTCCATAAGCGACTGGCCGTCCTTCAGCCATTCTATTACCACGGCCCCTGTCCCGCCATGCACCGAACAGTTCAAATAGGCATCCGAACCACCGTCAACCACCTGTTGGCAGAATTATTCAAAAATTAATTAAATATAACAACAATGAAAAGTTCGATTAATGGTTTTTCATATAGGGACTGTATAGATATATAGGGATATATAGGGACTGTATATCTGTAAAGATATAGTTTATCATTATCAATAGTCACCAATAGGCCTATTTGTGTTATACCTAGTATTAATACGAAAATTATAAATCCAAAAGTAGATGAAAAATTATGAATTGAATAATATTGAAGATCAATAGTTAAACTTAATCAACATTACTAAATCAATTGATTTGATATTCAGATTCAAAGACATGAATGACTTCAGATATCACACTGAGGAATTGAATATTCTGTATAACAATTGAATTGTGAATGATCTTTTATTAAATTTCAATGAAGAAATAATATCAGGCCTCAGTTAATAATCTTTCGTATTTTCTTGAATTGAAAATTAAAATCGTTCACACAGCAATTCCTTTCCAATCATTTTACTGTTTTTGATTATTATTCCACCACAAGATTAAATGATTCATAAGAGAACAGGACCCTTATCATTATCCAATCCGAAATATTCCTAATTATTTAGATGATATGAGGAATGTGATCCCAATAGATAATTATAATATGGAACCACGTTCAAGCTATAATAAGGTTTCACACTTTCATCACCTGCTACCAACACTTTCTTGTGTTATACCAAAAAACTTCTCATCTTATTTTCTGAAGAACAGGAATATTGCAGCCTCTAACCCACTTTTAGCTAATTTTAACTTACTTTGAGAATAAAAGTCATGTTTTCCCCATGACTTTTTCAAGAACCGCCAATCTTTCATATCAATTCAATGACATCTTCATATTCTAGCTCAGTATATATTCTATATACTTTACATTCGCAGTATACCTACTTTAAATTCTACCGATTTATGTTCTTGCACAGTAAACTCTTGAGAAAACACCCCTTATGTCCTTATATAAGATTAAATTACTACAGTCTCACCAAGCAAAGATGAGCCTCTGGCAAGATGAGAAAATGACTCCAGCTCGGTCAATATTGGTTCAAAAATTATTGATTTTGTTTGAAATTGTAGATCAGAATGTTTCCTACAATTGAGACCAAATCAATAATTTTTGAATTAATATTGACCGAGCTGGAGTCACTTTCTCATCTTGCCAGAGGCTCTTCTTTGCTTGGTCAGACTATAGCTAGTAAAATTTTTTATGAACTGTAGCCTACATAAATTGTAAAAAACAATACTTTCAATTGATTCTTCAATTTAAATAAAATTGATATAAGGATTTATTTCAACAGTTTTGTCCCTTACCTGATAAGCCGGTAGCAGTTGCACAGACAGATGCGACGAGATTGACAGGTGTATTTCGCGACGATCCTCCCCGAAACTGTTGCCAGTGACGCAGGTGTATTTTCCGCCATCTTCTTGTCGCACTCGATGGAAGCGCAGCACCGAGTCTAGCGGCTGAACTAGGATCGAACTGCCTCGCTGCAGCTCAACCAGAGTGCCGTCCGTCTCTCTGAACCATCTGCAGATTGGAACAAATTGTTACTGGATTGAACCATTTATCCACATTTTCATTTGTTATAACCAGCTATTCATTTATATCCCTAATGTCTATGCATTTTATCATAGTTTGATATGAATTTATTTGATGAATCTGTTTGAATGCAGAAAAATGATCTGAATGCAAATAGAAGCTGGTGATTTCTTGATTCACGACGAGCTGCTGTTTGTAGCATTCAATATAGGATTGATCCAAGGTTAATATATAGAACCTATAAAAACCTTGGCTAAAAACACAGACTAACGTCCAAAACGTCTTTATACCAAATTTTGATAAATAATAAGTTTGAATCTAGGTTATCTTTTTTCGCAGCACTTTCAGGATAATTTATAGTCAAGGAGAAACACCGTTTTTAAAAAATTTTGTATTAAGAGTAATACGATGTGTACAATAGTATATTACACCACTAGTTTTGAAAACGTCGTTTTGCGACGTCATGAATACTATAGTCCAGTCAATGAGTGCAAAAATATACCCGTTGGGGGAAATAAATCATATGAGGCTAATTTTCCCCTCATCGATTACTATCATTCAGACGAGTGTTCTGCCAAAAGTCCCCACCCCTACCCTTTGCTTCCCCCAGCACCCTCTCAAAGTATCCATTTTCAAGGACTTTCTAATTGAATTTATCTCAGCAACCATTGAAGATAAAACCAAATTTTTTCTCATTATTTAGAAAATAGAATTCTCTTTATTTCATGTCATTACCATTACCATTCTAGCTCCTGTGGTTCAAGAGTTGTACATGAAAGAATGAGAGAAACTCCTGAATTTATGCCTGAAAACTCCATTATTTTCCAAATAAAAGTTTACAGGTTCGTTCTACTGAAAAATGTCTCATATGAAACTTGTATAACTTTCCAAAACCTACATTTTGAATACTAGAAACATATATTTTGTCCAAATGCAAGGGGAGAAAAGTCCGTTAATATGCGATAAATAGCCAGGGGGCGTGCCAAATAACACGAATTGAGGAAAATTCATACGGAAATAATACATTTGGAAAAAACATATAAAGCTGATTTTTTCCACATTGATAACTAGCATATCGGCAAGTGTTCTGCCAAAAGTCCCACCCCTACCCTTCTTGCTTAACCCCCAAAGTTTCCATTTGTATGGTTTTATTATATTGCATGTATATTAGTAACAATTGAAGATAGGAAAACGGAATTTCTCTCATTATTCAGAAAATTTAATTCTCTCCATGTTATGTCACTACCATTTCACTATAGCTCCTGTGGTTCAGGAGTAATACATGACAGAATGAAGGAAGCCCCCAGATTTATGCTTCAAAATTTCATTCTTTTCTTAGTAAAAAAGTCTCATTTAGAGCTTGTAGAACTTAAAAGACCTACATTTTGAGTATAAGAAACATATATTTTGTTGAAATTCAACGTGAGTAAATGTCCGTTGAAATACGATAAGCACGATATCGGAAACGCTCGGCGGCTGGCCAGAAATAGTCTGTCGAAGCAAAGAAGACACTCTGGGAAAATGTTAAAATGACAACAGCTCAGTCAATATTGTTCTAAAAATAATGAATTTGGTTTCAAATGTTAAAGCAAAATGTTTTCCACAATTCGAGAAACTTTCTATCAAGTGTACCAAAAAAATATTTTTGGTCATAATAAAGGCTCAATATTGAACCTATATGTTATTTGAAAGCACTAGCAAATATTATTTTAATTTCATGTAGTTTGATAATAAAATAAAGGAAAAGTAAGAGAAAAAAATCGAGTGCAGTAATACACAATTCTCCATTCTTGAAAAATGAGCTTCATTTTTAATAAACAATTTAGACTATATATAGTTTGAAAATATCTATTGAATTTGTCAACTATTTTAATATTCCCAACTAAAAGTGAGACTGATTTTAAACTTAAACACTGGTTTACTCAATAGAGTTCTATTTTATCTCTAGAACTATCCAGAGATTGACAATATACAGTATATGTTTATTGTAAATAAATTAGTGGTTTGAGAATATATCTAATCTTATATTATTCAATAAGAGAAAAATTAAGGATTCTTTAATTGTTTGACTCAGGCTTACATAAAATACTCAAAAGCGAGACTAATTTCAAACTTAAACACTGGTAAACTTAATAGTGTTTGATTTTATCTCTACAATCACTCAGAGATTGACAATATACAGAAACTTATGTATATTGTAAATAAATTTGTGATTTTAGAATATATCTGATCTTATTATTCAATAAGAGAAACATTATAGGCTACTTCAATTTTTTGACTCAGGCCTACATGAAGAACTTTTCTGATACCGAAGTGAAACATGAAAATAAGAATTATATAATGAAGGATAAAAAATAATAAATTACGCTATTGATAAACAAAGAACTACAAAACATTTGATGCAATAGAAATTCTAAGCACGAATAAGAAAACACAGCAGGGAAACCATAAAAAATGTCTTTTCCGCGATTCGAAAACTCCAAACTTCGTTCAGTGTGCTTTGTCAAGTGATGAAAATTTACTTTGAAGGTGGTGAAGAAGTGAAGCGAGTCGAATTGTAGAGCTTCCCAGAATACAATATCGGAGAAATAACAAAAACACACAGGGCAGGTGAAGTCTTGTGGGACAAAGAAGACATTCTGGCAAGATGGGAAAATGACTCCAGCTCGATTAATATTGGTTCAAACATTATTAATTTCACCTCGAATCGTAGAGCAGAATGATTCCTACAATTTGAGACTAAATTTATGATTGTTGAATCA